>CM064495.1:33203637-33596137 GCA_032716605.1 Paralithodes platypus | reverse complement strand
ACTGACTGCGTTTGTAAATTAATAACTTTATTTTTCCCCCTTCAGATTCATCAAGGATTATTGCGTTTACAAATTACGAAGATATTTCACTGTGTTATGTTACTAACCCAAATATCCCTATTAACATCTCCTAATCCTGCCGCGGACATTAGTTCCAGGGCAGTTCTTCCTTTTCCAATATTCCCTTACCCACTCTAAACCACTGTTTGGACACTTGATCCTCTGTGTTTTGGAGGACAAGCAGCCTAGAGGGGTCGCTAGACCTGTTGTTGCTTGATTTCCTGTGTACTCCTTTGTACTCTCTCTCTCTCTCTCTCTCTATTTCTCTCTCTGCCTTAAGCTGACAGTCTGTATCTGCGGGTTTCGGGCTATTATTCTAAAGTTGTATACATATATATTCAGCAAATATACAAATAAATGGAGCTCTGTGATTATTTATTTATATTGAGTACTGCACAATTGAATTAGTTTGTGTGAGTAGTTCATGTGTATTTTAAATGGTTTTGCTGTTAACCCCTTCTGTACCGGCGACGTCTTTTTAGTTTTATTTGTGATATATTTAGACGATTTTGTGCAGCTTAAGAAGGATATGTGGTAGTAAAAAGGATTAAGTTGTATAGATCGAAGCCTTTTAATTGCTGGAGACCCTTTTCAAACTGAATAAAATCGTCTAATAGTAGCTAGAATAAGATTAAAAGGACGATGCCGGTACAGAAGGGGTTAAGCATCGATATATACGATTTGAAATGTGTTATTCCTTAACCAAAATAATATGTTTCACTATTTTCCTTCATAATCTCCTACTCGAAAGGAAAGAGCAAATTGTGTCGTTTCTTTCTTCTTTTTTCTCGGAGTCACATGATTCAATAAACAAATATCACGTACCAAACACTAATATACGATTATATTAACTGTAGGTATGATGACTTTTAAACCATGCAACATAATTATAATGTCACAAAGATATATAGAGTTAAGCAAAATGACACCAACTCATCTGAGATATCGTATCGGCCTCCAGACTTTGATACGTTCCGTCGTCAAATGGCTTGTGTGACACCCTTTTTCTGGTCCCCCTTCTCTCTCGTGTTTAGCCTCATTGGTTTTCAGATTTTAAGACACTTGGCCCATTAATTTGGCGATCTCAAGACCTTTAACTCCATTTCTTTGTCAATATTAGGACCTTTCGTGCCATTTAGGTGTCGATTTTTTTCCTGGCGAGCGATAGCAAGCCTCTAAGTGTAGGAGGAACCAGCCTTCGGCCGGGACATTTTTCTACCGAAAAATTTACAAATTTATCTTGAAGGGGGGTCTGGGGGATGTTTTTTTTAAGCTTGATGGAGGTCTGAGGAGGAAACTAAAAAAAATAATAAGAAGATGAATAAATTAGGAAATAAATACGCCCATCCCCCTTTAACCTATTGGCTTATAACTCACTATATCCTTTTGGTCTCGCATCTTTTATTACTTACATAATATGCCTCTTTCCTAACCCCGCCTCCTGCCTCTCACAACCTGTTACTTCCTGATTTAACTTTCCTAACTCCACCCATCTATCTCTTGTCTCTCACTGTTACTTTTCTGATTTGACTTTTCTAACCCCGTCTCGTGTCTCTCACTGTCTCCAATTAGTGGGTTTCTTTCCTGATATGCCTCTTCCCTAACTCCGTCTTTGGTCTCTCATTGACTATTACTTTCCTGATTTGACTCTTCCCTAACTCCGTCTCTGGTCTCTCATTGACTATTACTTTCCTGATTTGACTCTTTCCTAAACCTGTCTCATTACTTTCCTGATTTGACTTTCCTAACTCCATCCATCTCTTGTCTCTCACTGTGTTATTTTCCTGATTTGACTCTTTCCTAACTCCATCTCTTTGTCTCTCACTGTCTGTTACGTTCCTGATCTGACTCTCCCCTAACCCCTTCTATCTCTTGTCTCTCACTGTTATTTTCCTGATTTGACTCTTTCCTAACTTCATCTCTTTGTCTCTCACTGTCTGTTACGTTCCTGATCTGACTCTCCCCTAACCCCTTCTATCTCTTGTCTCTCACTGTCTGGTATTTTCCCGATTTAACTCTTTCCTAATTCAATTTCTTGTCTATCACTGTCTGTTACGTTCCTGATTTGATTATCTCCTAACTCCGTCTATCTCTTGTCTCTCACTGTCTGGTACTTCCTGATCTGACTGTCTCCTAACCCCTTCTCTTGCCTGACGTACAGGGTGTCAAACCAGGGATATTTGGTTTTCAGAATGGAATGCATATAAGAAAAATTACACGGAATTGCAATGTGTTGGCCATTCTATCACTTCCAGAGACATTATACGAACTGTAAATCATAACTTTAACTTTCTATAAATACTAAAAAGATGGGATTCTGTTTGAGGGGGGATGGTTCACTTTTTGATCTATTTTTTTAATTTATATATTATTTGTTTCTAGTTTCCTCCTTACACCTCCATCAAGCTTAAAAGAACACCCCCTACACCTCCCTTCAAGATAAATTTGTACATTTTTCGGTGGAAAAATTTCCCGGCCGAAGGCCGGTTCCTCTTAATTACAGGCTCGTTATGGCTCGCCAGAAAAAAATAGACACCTAAATGGTACGGTCATAAAATTGACAACGAAATCGGGCGAAAGGTGTTAAAATCGTCAAACTAATGGGTCGAACGCCTTAAAATCTCAAAACTAATGGGGCTAAACACGAGGGAGAAAGGGGTCCAGAAAAACGGCCCATCTCCCCTTAATTAAAGACTGGTTTTGAATAGGTTCTCGTTTGCTAGTCTGCCTCCCACTCTCTCTTTAGTCTGTATTTGTCATTATTCTGACTTTCCATGTTCCGGTTCTCTCCTAACCCTGTCATTCTCCTCACCCTGTCTCATATTATTCTGTGTTTATTATTTAATATCTTTCCATCTCCTGTCTCTTTCCTAACTCTCTCTCTCTATCCTTGCGGGCTCCTAACTTCTTTCTTTTAGGTCATTATTTGTATTCCTTCTTTCTTTGATGTCATTATTTTGATTCCTGTGTTTCCGTACTGTTTCATGTCATACTATCTATACCTTTTGTGTTCTATAGCATTGTCTGTCTTCTCTCCTTTCATTCTTTGTCTACTGTTTTCCTGTATTTTATCGTATTGTCTCCATAACTCTTGTGTTCCGTCTCCTATTATTCTGTTTATGGCCTTATTAATCTTTACTACTTTGTCAATCAGCCTCCGAACCTTAATTTTTCTGGGTTTTTTTAAATGTTCATTGCCTCATTATTTAGCCTACTCTGGCTTATGCCTCCTAACCATCTCTCACTCTCCTATCTCTCTCTCTCTCTCTCTCTCTCTGCTAAGCTTCTAATATGTCATATTTTCTTACTCATATGTATTTCTTGGTTTTGTACTAAATAATTCTATCCCTTACTACCCTGGCCTCTAGAATACCATTATTATGCTATTGTATTTATCACACTGGTTCATTGCTCACTGTTCATTGGGTCTTGTTTCTCCTGTCTTCCTAGCACCTGACAGTCTTGGCCCAGTTGTATGTCTGTAACGGCTGCCAACCTTATAGTCTCTCTTTCACTCTCTCTCTCACTCTCACTCTCACTCACACTCTCACTCACACTCACACTCTCTCTCTCTCTTCCACCCTTTAACAACTCTTACTCTTCTCTCTTCTTCCAACCTTCCCCTCCTCTCACTCGCTTTGTCTCCCCTTTTCTCTCATCCAACCTTCGCAACTCTCATATAATATATATATATATATATGCAGACACTAAATAAGCCATGAAATTGCTATTATATATTGCTTGCTATGCACTGTGGTAAAGCCTGTCAAATTCTGACTAACGTGCGTAAGTGAGAAAGTATCCATTTTATAAGTTTATATAACTAAATAGTCTGGTAAGTTTGTAGTTCAATTTATGTAGTTTTCAAAAGAATCTTAGCTCTGTGACATAATTTATTTAAGCAACTGTACCGCCATGCATGTAGCCTAACTTGGCTCAACAACCTCGTCCTTTCAGTATTTCCTCTTGGTGTACATTCTTTATTCTCTATTCCTTTTATGTCTTTGTTTCTTAAGTATCCACTCTCACTCTCTATTTTAATACTAACACACACACACACACAAACACTAACACACACACACACACACACACACACAAACACTAACACACACAAATACATACATACATACACGCACACACACACACACACACACACACACACACACACACACACACACACACACACACACACAAACACTAACACACAAATACATACATACACGCACACACACACACACACACACACACACACACACACACACACACACACAGCTACAAACAAATACTTACAATAATCGCAAAAAACAAACAGACAAAATTACATGTGCATAATAGTCACACACAGACACACAAACAACAACAATAACAATAACAACAATGCTCTGTATACACTTATACAAGCAAAAATGCCGGTATGTTTTAAATACACTCAAGGAGTTTGTCTGTCATGCATTTAGCCCCTTAAGCTATATCACTTGTGTTGTGGATGTAAATAGAATCGTCTACTGGTTATGACAAAACAATATATATATATACACTCAAATATAAGTGCACATAATTATACAATCACACACAAGCGCAAATACACAACAATTACACACACTCACACACGCAGAGAAACAAACGCACGTACATAATCACACACACAAATAAAAATATCTTTCTATCACACTAGAAAACACACACACACACACACACACACACACACACACACACACACACACACACACACACACACACACACACACACACACACACACACAGCCCGTAGCCTAGTAGGTAGAGCTCTCGTCTCACACACGAGGGGTCGGGGGTTCAATTCCCGGCCGGGCGGAGACAAATTGGGCTTGTCTCCTTTCATGTGTTAGCCTCAGTTCACCTAGCTGTAAATAGGTACCTGGAATAAGTGGACGACGTTGTGACGTCCCATCTGGGGTTGGCAAAAATGGTACAAGGCGAGATGGGTATCATATGGTTCACCTAAGCTGATGACTACCTAAGCCTTCGGGCGAGACGGTACCGTCTATAGTGAGAATGGTACCATACAGATCCACCCTAAGCCTTCGTTTCCGATGTCGCCAATTGGCTAAAAATACAGACTACACACACATCCACAGCCATTCCAACTATACATATAACACCTACACATATAGGAGGCGGGAAATAACGAGCATGCTCACTCCCGCAATACAACTAGAGTAAGTACACACACACACACAACAATGCCTCCCAGTCACATACACAAACAGACATGTCGGTACATTTCTATGAGCCCAAAGACCTTCACTGTTCTTCATACACTCAGCCCCTTCCCTACATCACTGGCCTACACGAGCTAAATAAAATCGTCTAATGATAGTCAGCATAAATATTATTACACGCTGAAACGCAAACGCACATACACAATCACACACACAATATACATATATGATTTTCTATCTCACACATACACGCAAACATATAAATACACAATCACACATACACACAAACACTCACTTTGTCCTCACTCAAGCGCTAACTTTAAAAAAAAAAAAAAAAAAAAAAAAAAAAAAACACACACACTCACACAACAACAACAATGCTCCCCGCCCACATATAGACATACACAAACACACATGCTCGTAAAATGTAAATAAACCCGAGGACTTGTTATGTCCTTCATTCATTCAAGCCCTTAGCTGCATCACTGTCCTTCAAAGATCTAATTAATGTGGACACAAACACAGACACTCGCAAAACAACGCCCCCCCCCCCCCCCTACCACCACCTCCCGCACACACAAACTGACATGCTGGTAGGTTATATATAAAGCCAAGGACATTCACTGTCCTTCATACATTTAGCTCCTTACTTATAGCGTTGGCTTTAGGTGAAATACAATCGTGTACTGTTGAAGAGCATAACAATATAACAATAATCACAAGCAAAAACACAAGCGTACATAATTATACAATCATAAACACAAAACACGCATGACTCCATGATTCCCCCCCTCCCCCCCCCCCACACACACACATACAATCATAAACACAAAACACGCATGACTCCATGATTCCCCCCCCCCCACACACACATACAATCATAAACACAAACACGCATGACTCCATGATTCCCCCCCCCCCCCCCCCCACACACACACATACAATCATAAACACAACACGCATGACTCCATGATTCCCCCCCCCCCCCCCCCCCACACACCACATACAATCATAAACACAAAACACGCATGACTCCATGATTCCCCCCCCCCCCCCCACACACACACACATACAATCATAAACACAAAACACGCATGACTCCATGATTTTTCCCCTCCCCCCCCCCCCCCCCCCCCACACACACACATACAATCATAAACACAAAACACGCATGACTCCATGATTCCCCCCCCCCCCCCCCCCCCCACACACACACACATACAATCATAAACACAAAACACGCATGCCTCCATGATTCCCCCCCCCCCCCCCCCCCACACAACACACACATACAATCATAAACACAAAACACGCATGACTCCATGATTCCCCCCCCCCCCCCCCCCCCACACACACATACAATCATAACACAAAACACGCATGACTCCATGATTCCCCCCCACACACACACATACAATCATAAACACAAAACACGCATGACTCCATGTCCCCCCCCCCCCCCCCCCCCCCCCCCCCCCCCACCCACACACAACACATACAATCATAAACACACAAAACACGCATGACTCCATGATTTCCCCCCCCCCCCCCCCACCACACACACACACAATCATAAACACAAAACACGCCATGACTCCATGATTCCCCCCCCCCCCACACACAACACACAACCATAAAACAAAAAACACGCATGACTCCATGATTCCCCCCCCCCCCCCCCCCACACCACACAATCATAAACACAAAAAACCGCGCATGACTCCATGATTCCCCCCCCCCCCCCCACCACACACACCCAATCATAAACACAAACACGCATGACTCCATGATTCCCCCCCCCCCCCCCCCCCCCACACACACATACAATCATAAACACAAAACACGCATGACTCCATGATTCCCCCCCCCCACACACACACACATACAATCATAAACACAAAACACGCATGACTCCATGATTCCCCCCCCCCCCCCCACACACACATACAATCATAAACACAAAACACCCATGACGCCATGATTCCCCCCCCCCCCCCCCACACACACACATCCCATAAACACAAAACACGCATGACTCCATGATTCCCCCCCCCCCCCCCCCACACACACACACAATCATAAACACAAAACACGCATGACTCCATGATTCCCCCCCCCCCCACACACACATACAATCATAAACACAAAACACCTGACTCAATCCCCCCCCCCCACCCCACACACATACAATCATAAACACAAAAACCATGACTCCATATTCCCCCACCCCCCCCCCCCACACAACAATACATCAAACACACACATGACTCCAGATTCCCCCCCCCCCCCCCCCCCCCCCACACACAAATCTACCATACAAAACACGCATGACTCCATGATTCCCCCCCCCTCTCCCCCCCACACCACAAATATCATAAACACAAAACACGCATGACTCACCATGATTCCCCCCCCCCCCCACACACATACAATCATAAACACAAAACACGCATGACTCCATGATTCCCCCCCCCCCCCCCCACACACACATACATACAATCATATACTGTAGGTATGAACAATCACACACAGTGGTGATGGGCTGGTCTATCAGAGTGAGAGCTGAGCGATCTCTGCCATACCCATAGCTTACTCTGACTGTTCCTTTTACTTATATACCTTCTAGATCTCAAGTGACGGCGTCTTTTCCGTGGATCTACCTCCCTACTGCCAACCTAAAAGTTGGCAGATTGGGAGCCAAAGCGTCACATTTTTCCCTTGCCCCTCAACTTTCCCTTCATTATTGCTGAGGGGCACAGGGCCTTGGGTGGGGCTTCGGTTTCCCGGGCGTTTCCGCGCCCTCCTCAGCTCCCTGCCTTAGAGTGGCTTCGGTCACCTGGGGTTTGTTAGTGGTAAGCAGGGAGGGTTTTGTGGGGGCGCTCTATGGCCTTGGCCTTGCTCGGGACCTTGGGGCTGTTCGGCCAGGCAGCCTGGGGAAGAACAACAACAACAACAACAACAACAACAACAACAACAACAACAACAACAACAATCACACACACCAAATGCAAATTATCTCTCACTTAAACATAACCTACACATAATACAAACACAATAATCCCCCCACACACACATACATACAGTACAGTAGGTATGCAGAAACACAAGCGTACATACACATACACACACACACACACACAAACATTATATCTCACTCAACATAACCTACACATAACACAAACACAATAACCCCCCCCCCCCCACACACACACACATACACAAACTGAGATATGCCGGTAGCTATGTTACAAATACACTCAAGGACTTTCACTGTCCTTCATATACTTTCAACCCTTTACCTACATCACCACTGGCCTTCATATACTTTCAACCCTTTACCTACATCATCACTGTCCTTCATATACTTTCAACCCTTTACCTACATCACCACTGGCCTTCATTACTTTCAACCCTTTACCTACATCACCACTGGCCTTCATATACTTTCAACCCTTTACCTACATCACCACTGTCCTTCATTATACTTTCAACCCTTTACCTACATCACCACTGTCCTTCATATACTTTCAACCCTTTACCTACATCACCACTGTCCTTCATATACTTTCAACCCTTTACCTACATCACCACTGGCCTTCATATACTTTCAATCCTTTACCTACATCACCACTGTCCTTCATATACTTTCAATCCTTTACCTACATCACCACTGGCCTTCATATACTTTCAACCCTTTACCTACATCACCACTGTCCTTCATATACTTTCAATCCTTTACCTACATCACCACTGGCCTTCATTATACTTTCAACCCTTTACCTACATCACCACTGGCCTTCATATACTTTCAACCCTTTACCTACATCACCACTGGCCTTCATATACTTTCAACCCTTTACCTACATCACCACTGTCCTTCATATACTTTCAACCCTTTACCTACATCACCACTGTCCTTCATATACTTTCAACCCTTTACCTACATCACCACTGTCCTTCATATACTTTCAACCCTTTACCTACATCACCACTGGCCTTCAAGAGATAAAATAACGCGGCCATTGAGGACACAGGGGGGTAATGGAAACCACTCTATAAAACCCGGAATTATTTATCTATTATCCAGGGATCTTATCAATACACACACACCCACAACCATTAAGGGAAGACCGTCGTTTTTCTGGTCCCCTTTCTCCCTAATGATTAGTCCCATTAGTTTTGAAATTTTTAGACGTTCGGCCCATTTGTTTGGCAATTTTAAGACCTTTCGTCCCATTTCGTTATAAATGTAAAGACCTATTGTGCCATTTAGGTGTTGATTTTTTCCTGGCGAGCGATTGCGAGCCTGTAATTCGGCCTGGACATTTTTGTACCGAAAAATGTACAAATTTATCTTGAGGAGGGGGTCTAGGGGATGTTTTTCTAAGTTTGAGGTATGTCTAGCGAGGAAACTAAGAATTTATGAATTAATTAATTTATAGGCCAAAAAAACAGTCAGTGTCCCCTTAAGCCATGAATTCACTGGCTATAATAACCTGAATTATTATAAATACGGTTTTAACGGATTGGTTTCTATTCTTCCGTGTTTCGACGGTACGGCTAGTAGGCCTAAATATAAGACATATATTACTTTAAAGTGATGGTCAAGTTTAATACCCATATATGTACGTGAGGTAAGCCATAGTTGAATACTAGAATAATTGATTTCATGCAATCAGTTAATTCCTTGAAGTCATTGAGGTCCTTCCTTAACAGAGTAAAATCGTTTGACATTAATTATATAATAATTATTTGTTTTACATTGTAAAGTGATGTTGCATACAATGTTTAAATAATGTATATAATCGTCTGGATGAAGGTAGAAACAAATGTAAACCGACTGGTAGTAAAAGAAGTGAACTTCCCCTAGATTTCAGATCTGAACTTTATAAATAATTTACTTTTCTCTCAGGCTTTCGAAAGGTTCTCCAGTTCGAAACGAGAGGTAGAACAGACTGTTCAGAGAAAAAAACAAAAACAATATTATCTTAATATAGAGGTTAGCTTAGACACACTGCTGAAAATATTGCCTAATATTTAAGGTCCCGGGACTGGCAGCACTATTCCCAACACAGTAGCTACAAGTACCGTAAATAATTCTACGGTCATAAACTTAAATAAACATAAATAAATTGCTAGCTATTTACAGTCGTGTTATGCTAACTTAAAAACAAACAAAATCCAGCCAATGAGCCGTAAAGTTTAGCTTTGATTTCTGCCATAAATTAATCGTGCTTAATGTAATTTAACCTAACTTAACCTAACCTCAACATCAAAGACTAAATGTCAAGGATCACCATTACTCTCTCTTAGTTCATTGTGATTCAGTCTATTCCCGTATTACTAACACATTCTTCCTTCCGTTCCTATCTTCCTTTTAAAATCCCTTTATTTCCCCCTTCTTCAGTTCCCTATCTACCTTCCTTATTTCTTTCTTTCCTTTCTCTCTTTCTTCCCATTTACTATCCTTCTTCCACCTTCAATCTTTCCTTTCTCTCTATTCCTTCCCTGTTTCTATCACTTACCCACTCCATGCTTTTATTTCTCGCTTACTTACCTTTTTCTATCACTTGCCCATTTAATTCTTTGTTTTCTATCTTACGGTACTTCCTTCTTTCTATCCATTGCCCACATCATTCTTTCCTTTCTCTCTTACTTCCCTCTTTCTATCCCTTACACACTCCATGCTTTTCTTTCTCTCTTACATCCCTTGTTCTTTCTCTCTTACTTACCCCTTTCTATCCCTTACCCACTTAATTATTTCCTTTCTCTCTTACTCCCTTCTTTCTACCCCTTGTCCACCTTCATTCTTTCCTTTCTCTCTTACTTCTCTCTTTCTATCACTTGCCCACCCTCATTCTCTCCTTCGCCTCTCGTCTCCACCCTTAATAATCAGTTGGTCCAGAATATAAAGCGCACTGAAAATAGATCTGAGAATGACACATAACGCAATGGTGAGTCATGGGAGAAGAGGGAGAGGGAGAGGGGGAAGGGAGGAATGCAAGGACGGCCAGGATGGGATGAAGAAAGAAGGGTAGAGCCGAGAGAGAGAGAGAGAGAGAGAGGGGGGGGTAATGTAAAGGGGAGGGAAGGGAGGAACGAAGGTAAAAGGAAAGGACGTCAAGGAAGCAGGAGGGAACGGAGGAATGTTGGTAGAAGGGCAGGAAGGGATGGGAAGGTACAAAAAAAGGGCAGAGAGAGAGGAAAAATTAAGGGGAGAAGATTGAATGGAGATAAATGGGGGTAATGAAGCAGGAAGGATGAGATGGGGACGAACAAGAAGGGATGAAGGCAGTGAAAGAGGGAAAGTAGGGAAGCAGGAAAGATGGAGGGAAGGAAGGCATGTAGGAAATTTGAAAAGCTTATTTAGCTAAAATTACGTTTACACATTTGTTATACGGTATTCCATTGTGCAATATTCAAGGCTAATCCTTTTGAAAGCGAGCTCTCCTAAAAAGGCACTTTATGTTTTACAATCCGATATTTCCACATAACATTAATACTATTAACCCATTCAGTACCAGTGAAGTTTTTGTTATTATATTCTAGCAACTATTAGAAGATTGTATTCAGATTAACAGGCTTCGAATATCTCACTTAACCCTTTTTACTACCACAGAACCTTCTTAAACTGCACAAAATCGTTTAAATATACCTAAAATAAAATAAAAGAGATGTCGCCGGTACAGTAGGGGTTATGGCTAAAAGTATTAAGACGAATATCAACACCTTCAGTACGGTACCGGTGACGTTCTTTTCATTATATTCTAGTAATTATTAGACGAATATCAACACCTTCAGTACGGTACCGGTGACGTTTTTTTCATTATATTCTAGTAACTATTAGACGATTATCAACACCTTCAGTACGGTACCGGTGACGTTCTTTTCATTATATTCTAGTAATTATTAGACGAATATCAACACCTTCAGTACGGTACCGGTGACGTTCTTTTCATTATATTCTAGTAACTATTAGACGAATATCAACACCTTCAGTACGGTACCGGTGACGTTCTTTTCATTATATTCTAGTAACTATTAGACGATTTGATTCAGTTTAGGAAGAACGTCTACCCATTAAAATTCATAAACAAATATATCAATCAATCCTTTTAGCTACCATATATCCATCCTAAGCTTCACAATATCGTCTAAATGTAGCCGAAATAAAATAAAATAGACGTCACAGGTACTGTAGGGGTTAAATGTATTAATACATTTCGGGATAATTATTACAGTTTTATAAACTCAAATACATATACATACACACATACATACATACATACACATATACATATGCATACAAATATACACACATATATAGGAAGGGAAATAAGCAGGGAGGAAGAGTGGGATGAGGTTGAAAAAAGAAGGTACGGTAGAACGGAATGGGTGAAGGCAGTGAAAGAGGGAAGTGGGCAGGCAGGGAAAAAATATGGAGGGAAGGAAGAGATATAGGAAGGAAGGAATAATGAAGAGGAAATTAAAGCAGGACGCAGGAATGGAGTGGAGGGGAGGGTATGTGTGCGGGGTGGCAGAAGGAGGAAGGGAGGGAGGGCAGAGGTAAATGCAGAGATGACACATGATACTGAAGAACGATGTGAGAGACAAAGGAGAGAGAGAGAGAGAAAGAGAGAGGGGGGGGGGGGGGCAATAATACAGGGTAGGAAAATGTGAGAGGCTAATGAAAGATAATTAGATAGAGAAATAGAGAGATAGGTATATATTATATATATATATATATATATATATATATATATATATATATATATATATATATATATATATATATATATATATATATATATATATATATATATATATATATATATAGAGAGAGAGAGAGAGAGAGAGAGAGAGAGAGAGAGAGAGAGAGAGAGAGAGAAGGGTGGGAGATACTGTATGTGACCACAAATTACAGTTAGAATACAATAACCATACAAAGGACGCAGAAAGGGGTGATATTAAAAGATACATAAAAAAAGAGGATATTTGTAACTAAAATAGACGCAATTACGGAAAGTTGAGGAAAAGGTCTAACAAATAAAGGAAATTATGAAGAGATGAGAGATAAAGAACACGATGCTTCAAATTAAGGGGGGATGAGCGCATTTATTTGCTTATTTATATATTTATTTGGTATTGTTATTGTTTCCTCCCTAGACCTCCATCAAGCTTAAAAAAACACCCCCTAAATAAAAATATATAAGATAATTTTTTACATTTTTCGGTAGAAAATTCTCCCGGCCGAAGGTCGGTTCCTCTTCAAATTACAGGTTCGCTATCGCTCGCCTGGAAAAAATCGACACCTAAATGGCACGACAGTTCTTAAAATTGATAACGAAATGGGTCGTAAGGTGTTTATATCGCAAAACTAATGGGCCGAACGTATTAGAATCTCTAAACTATGGAGTAAACACGAGGGAGAAAGGGGTCTAGAAAAACGAAGCATCCGCCCTTAATCTATTTATCTTGATATCTCCGCACGCACAGGATGGATACAAACAGCATATATATATATAACATAAACCGTATATTCATACTGTATACGCATACATGCAGGCATAACATGATAGGCAGTAGGCCTATATGGTGGTACCGTAGTGCATATGAAGACACATGTATACATAAATGAAGATAAATAGATACAATTTATAATTATACGGTATATACGGTATATACTGTATATATATAATTCAGACATGCTATAAATACACACACGTCGATAGACACTTTAAGATTAATACATAATCAAACAAATAGACTTTGCATGAACAAAACACTATTGGTAATTATAAATGTGCATGGATAAAATTATAAATATTTTCTCAGTGAGCAGAGGGTAGCCAATATCGGGAAAATTGTGTGGACTTATCTATTATATTATAAGGGTTCATTAATAGAGCTATAATTCTATATTCACTAATATCAACCTGAGCGTAGCTTATATCTATATTTATGCCAACTTCAGAATGTACAAACTCGACTTATTCACACAAATAATGCCCTACTAGGAAACCACTGATTAGTTTACCATAGTAAATGCCAAAATCGATCGCTTGGTAGATTATTTTCGGTTATTTTCGCGCTCAAAATACCAATTTTCTAATTTTGAGATTGATCTGGACTATAGTGAGCGTATTGAAATATGCAATGCATTGGTTGTTTAAGAACCACCGACATCATATGATTATCATCCCTTGTTTTCTTTCAGGAAACGATTAGGCCTAGGTATAATAATCAAACATTGGCAACACGTAGGCCACACTCCACTGATCTATCTATCTATCTATTTGCCTGACGCCGTGATCCCCGAAGGGGTGGCCCCAAACGAACCGCCCCCATGCACCTCTGTCCCCAGTCAGTCGACGCCCCTCCCCCCAACCAGCACCGCCTTCGTTCATATACTTCCTCACTCCATCCTTCCACCTCTCTATCGGTCTACTGATGATATTATAATTATGGATTCATACGAATCTGTCATATATACTGGTACCAACAAACAAACAAGGCTATTAGTTATCGATAGAACGAACATAAACTTAGTTTTATTAATTAGATTGTACGGTACGTACAATCTTAAGTTTCACAATTACCATTGTTTGTTTTGATGGGAATAATATAAGGTTTGTATTATAATTGTGTATCCATAATGGTGTTTTCATGTCAACTAGATACATATCTGCTTTATTATATTAAAAAATATATGACGTTTGCAGTTATAAGAAGTACGGTATACATTAAAATGTCTATATAAGAAAAGTGGGGAATTCACAAATTCGTTAATCTATGCCATTCAGCTATGCAGATGTTAGGCAATCGTACTTCATTTCAGTTTACCAAATCCGTTTTTACCTGCTTTTTTTTTCTTCGATTATATCAACACTAGTCAGTCAAGGTGTGTCAGAATACGTATATAATTATTCAGGCCTACTCTAACATATCATTGCTTAAGGGGGGTGACCTGCTTTTTTTATTTTTCTCCTTTTCTGTCTTTCTCTGGCTTGTATCCATTTGGCCCCATTCAGCCTACTGTTTTAAGATGTTTATCCCCATCCAGGTGTCAATTGTTTACTGGTGAGCGGTAGCGAGCCAGAATATTATTTATTTTTGTTTGACAGCAGGCAAATTTTTTACATTTTTCGATAGAAAAATTTCTCCGGCGAAGCCGGATTTCTTCATATAATGCTGGCTCGCTATCGCTCGCCAGGAAGAAATCGACACCTAGATGGAGATAAACGTCTTAAAATAGTTGGCTGAATGAGGCCGAATGGATACAAGCCAGAGAAAGAGAGAAAAGGACAGAAATAACAAAAAGCAGGTCACCCCCCTTAACAATCATGGCAAAAACAACTTGGGACTAATACAAATGTCCGTCATTCAATAGAAATAATAATAATAATATAATAAGGTGGTACATCTATTGACCTAAGTGTCAGTTCTATATATCAGCAGATTCAATAACGCGCACATTACATACCGTAAACATTTCAAAGATACCTTTAAATTTAATTCCACAGTATTTAAGGTAATGTACCGTTCCGTAGATCTTTGCTATTATAAACAAAGTTAATATAAATTAAACCTACCTGATACTATAGTTAATCTATTGCCTCTCATGTATTTACCTGGCCTTGGAGCTTATCGATTGCGTTTTGACATATGTGTACCGTGAGTTAAGGGAGCCCACCTCTCTTTTTTTCTCTTTCTCTCCCTCTCTCTTTGGCTTGTATCCATTCGGCCCTCATTCAGCCTACTGTTTTAAGACGTTTACCCCCATCCAGGTGTCAATATTTTCCTGGCGAGCGGTAGCGAGCTAGCATATATATATATTTTTGTTTTGACAGCAAGCTAAATTTGTCCATTTTTCGATAGAACAATTTCTTCGGCGAAGCCGGATTTCTCCATACAATGTTAGCTCACTATCGCTCGCCAGGAAGAAATCGACACCTGGATGGGGATAAACGTCTTAAAACAGTTGGCTGAATGGGGCCGAATGGATAGAAGCCAGGGAAAGAGAGAAAAGGAGAAAGATAAAAAAAATACCGGTGACCCCCCATAACCCGTTCAGTACCAGGGACGTCCTTTTCATCATATTCTGGCAGCTATTAGACTATTTTATTCAGCTTAGGAAGGACGTCTAGCAATAATAAGACTTCAAACTATCTCAACCAACCCTTTCAACTACCACAGATACTTTCTAAGCTGCAGAATATCGTCTACATAAAACTAGAAACAAATATAACACACGTCGCTGGTACTCAAAGGGTTAAGAGAATGCCGGTATCACCTTAATTCCATACGTATTCAAACATATTTCATCCGAACCATTTTATTAAATAAGTTGTATTCAAGAGCATTTCCTATCATAAGTTAAATATTTATATATGTACATTACGTGATTCTATATCTAATTTAAAACACTGACCATCAGTAAGTTATATTTATTATACTATACCTGATGATATAGTATGAAGCAACTTGGTTGAGCCCGAGAACTTTCAGTCTTCTACTGTACTTCTCACTTCTCCCCTTGTTCTTCCTCTGTCCAATTGCTCTTCTTTCCTACTTTACTCCAGCCATCTGGTCTGGTCTGGCATAGTTAAAATAGAACTATAGTGATCTAACTGAATTCCTTGAAATGCCAACATATTTCAGCACCTATGCCTAATTGCATTACAAGCCAAACGGCCTCAATCCTAACCTTCAAAAGTCTATTTAGGTTAGATTAACCTAGGGTTGATTAAATTAGGTTAGGTTAGATTTGGAGTAGTTAGGGTAAATTGAGTACCGTAATGAGATAAATTGATAAAGGTTAAGTTAAGAACTGTGGCCTTTCTGGTTGTGGTAGTTTTGGAGTGTGGCCGTTTTGACTTAAAAAACGAAATATCTGATCCTGTATCTATTTGCACCGTTGAACTATCTGCATTTATCTGCACTTGTTCGTATCTTTACCCCATGAAATAATTGTCTATACTGTATCTACATCCCATGACATCTATACGTACAAACATTTCTCTCTCTCTTTCTCTCTCTCTCTCTCTCTCTCTCTCTCTCTCTCTCTCTCTCTCTCTCTCTCTTACCTTTATCTATGTACACCCCTTGAAATATCAGTAACTACCTGCGCTCTTTGAACTCTCTGCATATATCTGCACTCTTAGAACTATCTGTATCCGTCTGCAACTGTTTATATCATTACTCCTTGAAGTTTTTGCATCTGTTTGTCCGTACGCCTTCATCTACCGGTATCTTTATCTATCCACACTTGGGTCTAGACTATCTATTTGCATCTTACTCTCATCTTTCCTCCTCTCCACTTTCCTCATTAGAGAGTCTAGTCTCTGAACACATCGGTCAATATATGAGTCTCTCTCTCTCTCTCTCTCTCTCTCTCTCTCTCTCTCTCTCTCTCTCTCTCTCTCTCTCTCTCTCTCTCTCTCTCTCTCTCTCTCTCTCTCTCTCTCTCTCTCTCTCTCTCTCTCTCTCTCTCTCTCTCTCTCTCTCTCTCTCTCTCTCTCTCTCAATATCCATCTAACTATCTACACACGGTACCTACTAATCAATTACTCTATCTAGCTTTAAACAAAATTATGAATCAAACACTATACAATCAAGAGCAAAGATCCCGACGCACCCCTTTTGAATCAGTATCAAAAACAAAGGAGACAATACCAGGCTGTATTGTGGCTCAGATGCTTCAGAACTTGGCTTTAAAGGGGGATGGGCCGGTTTTCTGGACCACTTTCTCCCTCATGTTTTGCCCCATTAGTTTGTCGATTTTAAGACCTTTCGCCCCATTTCTTCGTCAATATTTAGACCTTTCATCCTATTTAGGTGTCGATTTTTTCCCTGGCGAACGATAGTGAGCCTGTAATGTTGGAAGAACCGGCCTTTGGCCGGGATTTTTTTTTTACCGAGAAATGTACAAATTAATCTAGAAGGGGGATCTAATGGATTTTTTTTTTTTTTAATTTGATGGAGGTCTAGGGAGGAAACTAGAAAAATAATGAATACATGCAAAAATCGCCCAAAAAGTGAACCATCTCCCCTTAAAGGTTCAAGTATTAGAATTGGTGTAACCTGATATAATATGTTGATGAGTGTACGGTACCTATCTAACCCTCTAGCTCTCTATATATACTGTATATGCCCTGGTGATGGGCTGGTCTATCAGAGTGAGAACTGAGCGATCTCTGCCATACCCATAGCTTACTCTGACTGTTCCTTTTACTTGTATATCTTCTAGATCTCGAGTGACGGCGTCTCTTCCGTGGATTGACCTCCCAATCTACCAAGATTGGAAGCCAAAGTGTCACATTTTCCCCTTGCCCCTCAACTTTCTCTTCATAATTGCTGAGGGGCACAGGGCCCTGGGTGGGGCTTTGGTTTCCCGGGCGTTTCCGCACCCTCCTCAGCTCCCCGCCATGGAGTGGCTTCGGTCACTCAGGCTTTATTGTGGTCGGCAGGGAAGGTTCTGTGGGGGCGCTCGGTTATGGCCTTGGCCGTGCTCGGGGCCTTGGGGCTGTTCGGCCAGGCAGCTTGGGGAACAACAACAACAACAACAACTGTATATGCCATAATATTTAACTATGTCTCTATTATTCTATACACAGATCTACACCCCTCTCCCGTAATGAACACTCTCACTCTCATTCTCTCTCTCTCTCACTCACTCACTCACTCACTCGCACTCACTCTCTCTCACTCTCCCCCCCCCCCCCTCTCTCTCTCTCTCTCTCACACACACTCACACTCTCTCTCCACTTCATAATCGCTTCAGGCTACCTCTCCACCTACTCTCCCTCACCCACCCACAGACTCCTACTTCTCCTATTTACGTTTTCCATCATCATAATTTTCTAGCCACAGGTTTTCATACAGCAGTACAGTATAGTCTGTCTTTCTTAAGGGGAGATTTCCACTTGTGGGATTTTTTTTTTCTGGAGCCCTTTTCTCCCTCATGTTTAGCCCAATTGCTTTAGAGATTTTAAAACGTTCGCCCCATTAGTTTGGCGATTTTAAGAATGTTCGACCCATTTTTTTCAATTTTAAGACCTTTCGTGCTTTTTAGGTGTCTATTTTTTCTTGGCGAGCGATAGCGAGCCTGTAAATTAAGAGGAACCGGCCTTCAGCCGAGACATTTTTCTACTGAAATATGTACAAATGTATCTTGAAAGGGGGTCTAGAGGGTGACATTTTAAGCTTGATGGAGGTCTAGGGAACAAACTAAAAACCTCCCCTTAAGCTGACGCGACAAATTGACTTGTCCTCATTACTTATATATTATGGTGTACAATGTTACATCGCCAATTTTGTATTAATACGATAGACAGACAAAGCAGTATCCTATTATTATATTAATTATCGAAAACTCTACAGCTAATGAAGTACTGTACATTTCTCGCCAGATAAAAAAAAAAAAAAACGCCAAGTACAACAATTAGCCCCAGTAACATCAATAATTCGATTACCTGAATAACTTTGGCTTAACACTAGCTGATCCGACGCTTTGGGGTGTAATTGTGGTGTAATTGTGGTTATGTTTTGTTAATTACTTTTCAGGGTAGACCTAGAAAGACGTGGATCATGTCATACATTCTGATCTCAAATTATATAATACTACTACTATTGAGTCAGTCCAGCACAAGGTTGGCAGGAACACGTTATTAGGACATGAGATTGAAACCGTACCGTACGGGCTAAGCTACCCTATGGGGGACCAAACGGTTTATAGGACAGAGGGCATGGATTCCGTACTGCAATGGCGGACATTAGAGGTGCACTTAACCAGTGTCGCATGTAGACAAGTATAATCATGACAGCATTTGATCAGCATGGACGATCTGAATACACTGGTTACAGACTACAATCATATCCACAACCATTCCAACAGTACGGTAACATTCCACAAGCACCTCACACACTACTAGGAATATGGAGGTGATTCGTTCGTGGCCACCCCCTTGGGGATCAAGGCGTCAGGCAAATGATAGATAGATAGACGGTTAGATAGATGTATATTCTCACTTTTGTTTTATCCATTTAGTTACCAGAACAGCTACAATAATTCCATAATCTCTCTCAATCCTATTACTGGTATTCACTTTCATTCCTATTTGTCTCTGTGTTTCCTATTTTGAACATTCTAAGCTGTTTTTTAATTCATATTTTTAAAATTATTTTCTCCAATTTCATTCCCATTTTCTGTTCTTTTCAATCACATTTTTAATCACATTAACTAGTTAATGAACAATCTTACAATATCTACGTTAATGTTTCTCGTTTCTGGTATAATTTCACTTCTCCTTTCCTACTTATTTGGATATTGGCCGGTGTTTTACGAGTTATTCTAAATGTAAAGCCATTTCCCAATAGTTAACCATTAATTTAATCTAAATGTTGTCACATGCGGCTCCTTAATTAATACCTTAATCTTAATTTTTCTCTCTCTCTCTCTCTTTGTTTTACCTGGTACAAACTTCCCTTCGAAGATGTAAACAGTCCTTCAGTAAAACAACTTATGAATAGTGAGATGCTCGGTCTGAAAGCTACAGTTTGCAACTCCAAGACCCCCATAATCCAGACAAGGAAATAGCAGACACCCCAATTCTCCCATGCTCTAAACCTGGACAAATACCCAAGCGACCCCTGCTTCCACCGTTTTCTATGACCAGACAAAGGTATGGGAGGCCCCTCAAACTCATTAGCCACCTGCTCGGGTCACGCCCCCGCGCAGCCCAATACCTGCACGGGCTACATGTATTCAGCTCCTGGATATGGAAGACAAGAATAAACTGGAGTTATGCAAATAAACACCCACGACCTGAAGACCATAGGAACAAATGGACCTGAACAGTGCCTGACCAATTCATGCTCCCGAAGATACAACTACAATCCTCTATGTGTATGTCTGAGGATAATTAGAAGACCTGCAAGACAGTTGCTCCATTTTTAGCTTTAAGTGTTCTTATTTTTCCCAGCAGCCCTGGACCTTCCAGCCGCCCCATTAAGTATTATAATATTACCTTGGAACCAGGCCCATATGATAATACCTGAGTTCCCAGGCTAGAATGTATATGTACCTCACAACAACCATTTTTCCTCTTTCCTCTACACCCTTTTTTCCCCGAGTTCATTGACCCCTGAAGTAAGAAAATATTTGAATAGGACCTCAGGAAAACTTGAGGAAAGTATGCAAACCACCCTCACCTACCGACTAGGCGGACTCCATTCAGGATACGGCTCTTTGGGACGGTGTTGCTACGGTGCCCCCCCCTCCCCCCCCCTTCGCCCCCTGGCCCTCGAGAGTGCTCCCTGGACGTTGGCCTCCTTCCGGATTGCTGAAGAGCCACCTGTCTGTTGCCTGGCGCCCTGAACCGAGGACCCATGCTCGAGCTACGGATGTAGGCCTGGACCTAGGACCCCTGCTCGAATTATGTAAGCAGGCCTGGACCTAGGACCCCCGTTCGAATTACGTAACCAGGTCTGAACCTAGGACCCCTGCTCGAGGAGGTAACCAGCTGTGCAAGATTGGCTACTACCCTCTACGCCGGCCAGACCAACACTCTCGTCCCTCTACCCTCCCAAATACTTAAGTGTTTCTGTGTCTTTCTCTGTTGGTTATTGTTGTGAGGTATTGATTTTGTAAATATGTGAACCGTGTTGTGTCCTGATTTATTTGTGATCTGTGCCCAAGATCCTATGCTTGCGTAATAAGTTCATCCTTCTGAACCTGTGTTATTCTGTGTTAATCTTGCCTTCATTTCTTGACTCTTGTTCAAGACTTTATTTAATTCATAACTTACGCATACGTTACATATCACCGTATCAGTGTCATTAACATATCTTCAGGCCCCCACGCTCGCAGATTTACTGACTACGTGTATGTTGATTTATTATTTGTGAGTTGAAGTCCCAATATATTCCGTGATCAATCCATTTATATAATCGCTTTTTACCTAGCACCTACGCCCAATTTTCCAACGAGTGCTCAGTGTAATTCCTAACTTCTCTATTCAGTAATCGCATATGAAATATATCTTATAGACGTGCTTTTATGTTCTTGTAAATCTTGATGTTGTGATATTTCGAATACCGTGTTTAGGAATTCTTTCCTCCGTGTTTCGTGTCATTTTCATCCACCATACACTAATTGTATCTGTGTATTTTAGTCACCTCGCCTTGTTAACCCATTCAGGCCCGAGTCTGGTGCTGCCTGTTTTAAGAATCAATGAGTAGGACTTCGTCGCCTATGCCCATGTACTAATTGTGCCTGTACATTTTATTTACTTCGCCCTGTTAACTCGTTCAGAAGCGGATCTGATATTGCGTTAAATATCAATGAGCTAAACTTCGTCATTAGCGCCAATTTAATTACTAAGTACGATCTACCGATCGATAACTGTTAATCAGTCAGTTCTCCCGTTCTGAGATTAAAACTAGTGTTCATTCAAGTCTGAGTCTTTTGGAACTCAGTTAGTTATTTTGCTTATCTTCGTGTGTTGTCTTAATTTCGAATATTGAAGATTACATCTTGACCTAATTAATACAAATCAGCAGACCAAATAAACTTCCTTTTGCTCTTATCAAATTCACGTTATTACTCTGCTTTACCTAAGAAAAATATAGTAACACGAATTCCTAAGTTCGGTTCGTTATTGTAGCATATGTTCAAGTAATATAATTCCGTAATAAGATATAACTTCCTTGAGAGCGATTTTGATACTACTCATTTATTATAAATAATAATCTCAGCCCTTTCCTATAAAGTAAAGTAACATCGCACTGTAGCTAAGTTCATAGTTGCATTAACTAGAAAAAGTATTATTTACCATCTCAGTTCACTTGGTGACCTTCCAAGTGACCTGACCTGAGGGCAAGCTCACGCGGTCAGTTTATAAGGGTCAGCTGAGCCCCACGCGTGACTCACCTTGCCTCCTGTGACAGTATCTTTATAACCTCAACTCTTCTCATTGTCACCCTAGGATCATTATCTAGGGCATTGAAGTCACTTTGAAAACAGAAGATATTCTACTCTCATTTATTATTGCATTGAAGGTTAAAATTGATTCTTGTACATTATGCCTTTATGTATGATTTTTCACATGATCTGATGTAATACTAGACTCTCACTATTGAGTTCTTCTGGTATCAGTAACATTGTTCTGACATAAGGACAATATATATCTCTAATCTTATTGTGGGATTTGCCTTAATGATTATTCTTCTCAACCCACCTTCCTGCTTATTAAAAAAAATATTCATATGTGTTCTTCCTTGTGTTGTTATTGAGTATTATATTGAACCTTTGAATACCATTTTTACTGCTTATAGAACCTACTCGGGACATCCCTGTCAAGTATATTTAAGTCCATCAAACCAGAACTGGATTGTTTTAAGGACTGTATCAAGGGAATGAAACGATCATAACCCGGCACAACAAATAGAATAGAGAATATACTGCACACTTTGCAATGAAAGTACTGCAATATACATGCACTCTTCTTTCCTCAAAAATATCTCCCTGTAATGGGTGCAAGGTCTTGGAAATACTAACTACTTGTAAGTTTCTCTCTCTCCAACCAAATCCATTCTTTCTCTTTTATTTTCTCTGTCTTCCTTTCCGTGTATTTTTTCCTCATTTTCTCAGTTAAGACTCACTTCTCGTAAACGGCTCCCCCTTTCTCGTAACCTCCTTCTACCCCCTTCTTCCTCCATCGCCATTTTTACTCACCCTATTTTTGTCTACTCTAATAATACTTCTCTTGCCATTTAACCCAGTAAGGCGCATTCCCCCTCACTGTTTTCTTGCCGGCTCACGACTTTGTTTTAGCCACCGATGTAGGGCTTTAGCTCTGCGGTTGGCATATTAAAACGCGATTATCTAATAATCACAAACATGGGGTTAGAGTTGGACTGCCATATAATTAGTCTCAACAATTCCGGCATGATGGACTCCACACACACACACACACACACACACACACACACACACACACACACACACACACACACACACACACACACACACACACACACACACACACACACACACACACACACACACACACACACACACACACACACACACACACACACACACACACACACACACACACACAGTCCGTAGCCTAGTAGGTAGAGCTCTCGTCTCACACACGAGGGGTCGGGGGTTCAATCCCCGGCCGGGCGGAGACAAATTGGGCTTGTCTCCTTTCATGTGTTAGCCTCAGATCACCTAGCTGTAAATAGGTACCTGGAATAAGTGGACGACGTTGTGACGTCCCATCTGGGGTTGGCAAAAATGGTACAAGGCGAGATGGGTATCATATGGTTCACCTAAGCTGATGGCTACCTTTACCTTTTGAGCCTTCGGGCGAGACGGTACCGTCTATAGTGAGAATGGTACCATACAGATCCACCCTAAGCCTTCGTTTCCGATGTCGCCAATTGGCTAAAATACAGACTACACACACATCCACAGCCATTCCAACAGTACATAAAACACTTAACATGCATTTCACGCAATACATTCCCAGTTAAGGAGGCGCGATAATAATGAGCTTAGCTCGCATTGCGTGGATTCCCCTTGACGAACAAGTAACTGAGTAACACACACACACACACACACACACACACACACACACACACACACACACACACACACACATGCCTAAGAAAATGGTATTTTTAATATATCGTTGCCTTAAGCTATTAGCTTTTATTTTGTTCTCAAATGTAGAAACTATAATCACAACCTTGCCAGTCAAAGCTGTTTATATGGACTAGGCCTAAGTCTCTAATTATAATATTAAAGTTTTAATATACAACATAATATTTGTATTTGTGTTCGAATCCTCAAATTGATGTCATGATAAATGTAAAGTTGACGATCTGCATAGTCTTTTTTTTGTCTATGTGAGTGAGGGAGACAAAAGGCAGAACTGACTGTAGCGAGTGCCTCCCCCATAGTTGAAAGAGTGACAGGGCCAAAATCAAAGGACGTTCGAGCCAAAATGCCTGGACACACGGAGTTTGAAGCCATTTAAGTCATAGGAAGAGGGAAACACTGATTCTGGGGAGAGTTCCAGAGCTCAGCTGTTGAATAGAAACAAGACAGTAACGTTTCAATCTTGGGTTGGAGAGTTGTACAGAGTAGGGGTGGGATTGTTTTGCAAGACGGATACCATGTACCCTATGTAGAGGTGGTGGTATACACTGGGAGAGCTCTGAGGAACACTGATTATTGCAGTAGCGATAGAATAGCGAGAAAGATGCAACATTGCGGCAAAGAGAGAGAGATTGCAGAGAGATGGTGAGTGGACGGGAACTAATTATACGAAAGGCCTTCCTTTCTACTTTGTCTAGGAGTGTTGTGTGAGAGGATCCACCCAACACATGTGAACAATACTCAATACAAGGACGCACTGTGCCCCTGTACAGAGCAAGAAGCTGTCAGGGGTAAGAACCCTCTGAGGCGGTTGAGCACACCCAGCTTCTGGGAGGCTGCCTTAGCAAGACTGGTAATATGGTCCTTCCAAGTGAGAGCAGAATAAAATGAGGCACCAAGAATATTGAAAGAAGATGAAGGATTGATTTTTGTATTGTTGAAGTACGGTATAAGGGACAGTCCTCTGGGAGTTCTGGAAGGGTAGCAAGATGGAGAAATTGGGTTTTGGAAGCATTAAAGGCAACAAGGTTTTCTCTGCCCCATTTGGAAATAGTACCGTAGTTAGATCAGAAGATACCGGTAAGTGTTGTATAGCTTCATTATGTTTGTTTTTGAGGGATTGCTGGCTGGGGAGTTCTGGAAAACTAATTGAGTAGTGTAAGGTAGAGTCGTCGTCTGCGTATGAATGAATGGGTCTAGAGGTACAGTTGAGAAGATCATTTATGAAAATAAGAGAATAAGATATAGGACAGAGCCCTGAGGAACACCGGAGTTGATAGGATGAGGAAGTGAGCGATGGCCGTCCACAACCGTAACTATGAGACGGCTGGAAAGGAAATTAGAGACAAAGGCACAGATGGAGGGATAGAAACCGAAGGAGGGTAGTTTAGAAATTAAAGATTTGTGCCAGAATCTATCGAAGGCCTTCAATATGTCTAGTGAAATAGAAAAGGTCTCACCGAAGTCCCAAATGGAGAATGACCAAGAGTTAGTAAGATATGAAAGAAGATCACCAGTAAAGCGCCCCTTACGGAAGCCATACTGGCGATCTGAGAGTTGATTATGAGAAGAGAAATGCTTAAGAAATTTGGAAACACGAATAGTTTAAAACACTTTAGAGACACAATAGATGAGAGCAATTGGACGATAGTTGGAGGGTTGAGAGCGGTCACCCATCTTTGGGACAGGTTGAATGAGAACAAACTTCCAGCAAGAGGGGAAGACGTTAGAGGAGAGACAGAGACGAAAGAGTTTGCCTAGGCAGGGAGTCAGCACGGAAGCACAGTTTTTTAGTACAACAGGAGGAACACCGTCCAGACCGTACGCCTTCTTAGTATTAAACCCAGAGAGGGTAGACAGTACATCTTTAGAAGAGATTAGGATATTAGGCATAAGCAGGAGAGAGGGGGTAGAGAGGGAGGAATAGCACCGGAATCATCCAAGGTGGAGTTTCTAGCAAAAGTTTGACAGAAGAGTTCAGCTTTGTCAGAGAAAGAAGTGATGGTTGTGCCATCAGAGTGGAAAAGGGAAAAGAAAGACGAGGAAGAAAAATTGTTGGAGAGGTTTTTGGCTAGATGCCAGAAAGCTTGGGAAGAGCTAGAGTTGGATAGTTCAGTGCATTTATTATTGATAAAAGAGTGCTTGGCAAGTCGAAAAGCAGATTTGGCTTGATTCCGGGCTGAGACATAGGAAGAATGAGATTCTTGAGTTTTAAGGCGTCGGTACCATTTGAATGCTTTCTTAATGTTGCGGACAGCAGTAGAACAAGCGTGAGTAAACCAAGATTTTTTGGCATTATACCGAGAGAAAGAAAATGGAATGTACGCTTCCATGCTCGAGAGGATTACCTCGGTAATGCGTTCAGCACTCTCGAGGGTCCCAGGACAAGGAAGCAGAAGTCATTCCATGGGAAACCAAAGAAGTACTGCCGAAGAGCCTCCCAGTCGGCAGCGCCAAGTGCCACAAACGCTGCCGGCTAGGAGAATCGGGTGGCCGTACCAGAGAGATAGGACAGGTGACAGAGATAAGTTTATAGTCGGAGTCCATTATATTTCAGGTGACGGTAAATTGTCAGTGTCTCATCTCAATTAATCATCTATTCCAAAGTGTTTATACCCAACTATGTTATTAATTGTGAAAAATTGGTAATAATATGAAGCACATACATAATAGTTTCATATGTTTCCAATAAATATAAAGGAATCAGCTGCTAAGGGTTCAAATTTTACGCCAGATACAAAACACACACACACACACACATACTAGTATGACCTTGCTTCTAGGACATGGTAGATGTGTGAAGAGCTCTTGTTCCCATGTTGCTATCGTACTCATCAGCAGGTGGAGATGGTATAAAGCGATCGATATTACATCATTCTCTCTCTCACCTCTCTGACTCTGACTCACTCTCACACACACACACTCTCACTCTCTCTCTCTCTCTCCTTGTCGCTTTCACGCTTTATTCTGTCTTCTCTCTTCCCTCATGTCTTTCCCTGTCGTTTCTTTGATCATTCGTCTCTCCATGTCTTCTCGATGTCTGCCTTTAAATTTGTTCGTATTCCTTTCCTTTTCTAGTCTCTCTTTCCTTTTCTTTCACCATATTTTAACATAGAAGTATGTAAGTGTAAGTTAAACTTTCTTACAGAAAGATGCTGTTCTATAATGGTTCCACAATATTTTCGGTCACATTTTAGTGATAAGGGACTCTTTAGTCAAATTAAACGTATACTGTTTGGGTAGGCTACCAACCACGCCATTTTATCCAAATTGAATTTTTTAACTTATAAGTTTGCTTTACAACTGTATTAAGCAACTATTATACTATAAGATAATGGATAATATTAACCCAAATTGTATCATGATGCATTCTTCCATTATATTCAAACTGTCTTGATAGCGTAATGCATAAGTGCGCGGAATTTCGGTGTGAGTATCCTAGGTTCGGGTCCTTGGAGTGCCACATGTATTTGTTGATTTCAATAATTAAGGTGGTTGGAAAAAAATATATAGCCTACAAGGATTTTACCGCCTTGATTAATAGTTTTTTCCTAAGCTGCATTGAATTACCTAATGGTAACCGGAATAACATGCAGAATAGCGTCTAGCTATTCAAGGGGTTAAATTGCTGCAACATGTTACTATCTTGTACACTAAGTTCAGTCATGACGTCGTTAAGGGGGATGTTTAGCCCCCAATACTTTTCAGATTTTAAGACGTTCGCCCCATTAGTTTGTCGATTTCAAAACCTTCCGTCCCATTTATATATCAATATCAAGACCTTTCGTGCCATTTAGGTGTCTATCTTTTACTGGCGAGCGATAGCGAGCCTGTAATTTTAAGAGAAATCGGCCTTCGGCAGGAACATTTTTCTATCGAAAAAAATATAAAAATGTATCTTGAAGTGGGGTATAGGGAGTGTTTTCTTAAGTTTGATGAAGGTCAAGTGAGGAAACTAAAAAATAAATTAATATATAAATTATTAGACCTAAATATAACCACTGTTCACTTAAGGGAAACATTGTGATGATACAAAATTCCCAGTACTATAGGCTACTAATGAATATCCCAAGGCTGAAAGACACTACAACACGGCCTTTGATCTTAGAGGAGACATTTTAACTTACTTGTATTAACGGGGGTCACTTGTATTTTTTCTCTCTTTCTCTGGCTTGGATCCATTCGGCCCCATTCAGCCTACTGTTTCAAGATGTTCATCCCCATCCAGGTGTTGATTTCTTCCTGGCGAGCGATAGCGAGCCAGCATTGTATGAAATCCGGCTTCGCCGTAGACACTTTTCTATCGAAAAATTTACAAATTTAGCCTGCTGTCAATTTGTTTTTAAATATGCTGGCTCGCTACCGCTCGCCAGGAAAAAATCGATATCTGGATAGGGATAAACGTCTTAAAACAGTAGGCTGAATGGGGCCGAATGGATACAACCCTGAGAGAGAGGGTGAGAGAGAGAAAAAAAAAAACGAAGTGGGTTCCCTTAAGGTACTAGGCCTAATGAGAAGAACCAAAGCTATGCAACCCTTTAAGTATACCATAGCGTTATTCTGACTATTAAGGGGGATGGTTCAATTTTTGCTCGATGTTTTTATGTATATATTTGTTTCTAGTTTCCTCCCTAGACCTCCCTCAAACTTAAAAAAAAAAAAATAGACCCCCCCCCCCTCAAGATAAATTTGTACATTTTTCAGTAGAAAAATGTCCCGCGGTTCCTTTTATAATTACAGGTTCGATTTCGCTCGCCAGGAAAATATCGACACCTAAACGGCACGATAGGTCTTAGAATTGACAACGAAATGGAGCTAAAGGTGTTAAAATTGCCAAACTAATCATCTCAAAACAAAGGGGGCTTAACCTTGACACCCCCAATCTTTCAAAAATCCTAAAACCCCCTTAATTTTATGTTTTTTAAATATGTTTGTTATTATATTAGTTAGTAGTACTATCCTCTATATGTTCACCGAAATTGGTTGCTTTTCTATGTTTTTTTTATTTTTTATTTAATTAATGTTGTTTTTCCATTAAAAACACCAATTTCATCTTAAAACCTCTTGAAACCTCTTGAAACGTGGATAGGCATTGGTAAACCACATATTACACAAATAATCGGTATAATATCACGGTTTTCATTAATATATAGTGCCCAAAATTAGTTTTGTGCATTATCGTATAATTAAATTCATGAATTCTCGAAATATTTTTTATATTATGTTCAATAGTTCGGTCCCATGAATAGAAATCGCAATTTTACTACGACATGTTGCTTATACTGTATAGGTGTGTTGCATATGTGTGCATCATTATACATATATAAGTCAATAAATACTCGTGGCAAAGTGCCTAGAAGGTGAAAAATTTAATTAAAAGTTACAGGAGATTCCATTTTCAACATTCAATATTATATTATTTTAGTGGCCTTGGCGAGAAACAAAATAAGTTACTCCTCTTATTATCGTTTTCTTAGCGTAAGCTCTTTAAGAGAAAACGAATTATCTGCGAATTTCATGTTAAACTATTATATTTTATAATATTTTAGTATTTCGACTGGATTCTGAAATTTGTGATTTTGTACTTCCTAATGTTATGATAGACATAACATGACATATGACATTATTTATATATATATATATATATATATATATATATATATATATATATATATCATATTTTTTCATATTTATTGATATTTATCTTTCTTATAGCTATATTTTTTGCATTATTATTTATTTATTTATTTATTTTTGTTTGGCCTTTACCGACGATTTTTCGTCTCACCCCTGGGGGTCCTATGCAGCTGAATCATCGGAAAGAGGTTTTGTTTTACCAGGGATGGGCACAAGGTCACTAGTTGTGTTGAACATCCAGCTGGTAGGCCAATTTATGGCTGGTGGGATGGGGGGGGGGGGGGGGATGCATTTTTGCACACTAAATATGGTTCCACATGTTCTTCTTGACCAAAGGAACATTTTAAGAAAGAAAAAAATCGAAATTCCATTGAAAATGTTGGGCTCAAGGTGTGCCCTACCCTTAACACGAGGGAGAAAAGGGACCAGCAAAACGACCCATCTCCCCTTAACTGTGTGCTTCAATTTGTCAAGCCTGCCTTCCTGTCAATGTAGCAATGCCTCCCTTTGTGGTTAACTGTATCTATACCTGTGCCTAAGTCTGTTTAACTCTGCCTCCATACAGTATACCGTACCTAATTCTGCCTACTGTACATATCTACCTAACTCTACCTCCATAACCACCTAACTCTACCTCCATATCTACCTAACTCTACCTCCATATCTACCTAACTATGTATCTACCTAACTCTACCTCCATAACTACCTAACTCTACCTCAATATCTATTTAACTCTACCTCCATATCTACCTATGTATCTACCTAACTCTACCTCCATAACTACCTAACTCTACCTCCATATATATTTAACTCTACCTCCATATATACCTATGTATCTACCTAACTCTACCTCCATAACTACCTAACTCTACCTCCATAACTAACTCTACCTCCATATCTATTTAACTCTACCTCCATATCAACCTATGTATCTACCTAACTCTACCTCCATAACTACCTAACTCTACCTCCATATATATTTAACTCTACCTCCATATATATTTAACTCTACCTCCATATCTACCTATGTATCTACCTAACTCTACCTCCATAACTACCTAACTCTACCTCCATAACTACCTAACTCTACCTCCATATCTACCTAACTCTACCTCCATTATTAACTCTACCTCCATATCTACCTAATTCTACCTCCATAACTACCTAACTCTACCTCCATATCTACCTAACTCTACCTCCATAATTAACTCTACCTCCATATCTACCTAATTCTACCTCCATAACTAACTAACTCTACCTCCATAAATATCTAACTTTGCCACCATAACTGTCTAACTCTAACTCTACCTCCATACCTAACTAACTCTGCCTCCATAACTCTAACTCTACCCCAAAATTTACTTAGCTCTGCCTCCATATATGTCTAACACTGTCACCATATTTTGTTCTAAGTGTGTGAAGGAGATAAAAGGTAAAGCTGCATGTAACAAGTGTCCCCACCAAAGTTGAAAGAGTGATAGAGACCCAAATTCAAGGTAAGTCAGAGGCAAACTGTCTGGACACACAGAGCTTGAAGCAGTTTAAATCATAAGATGAGGGAAAGACAGATTGTGGGAGTTCCACAGCTTACTTGTTGAGTAGAAGAAAGACTAGGAAAATCGATTCACTCTTGGGTTAGATAGTTGGACAGAATAGGGGTGGGAATGTATTGAAAGGCGGGTGCTCCCCACTCTCCGTAAGGGAGAAGGTATACAATGTGAAATCTCTGAAGAACACTGGTTATTGTAATAGTGGTAGAAAAGTGAGACATACGCAAAGCCTTTTGAGTATTGCGGTATGAGGGGAACCTCTCCACACATGTGAACAATACTCGATACATGGGCACACTGCGCCCATGAACAGAGCAAGAAGCTTTGTGGGGTGAAGAAACCCACAGAAACGGTTTAGTATACCTAACTTCTGGGAAGCTGTTTAAACAAGAGTGGTAATACGAAAAAGAAACCCCCAAGAGCATTGAGAGAAGATGTAAGGTTGATTTGTGTAATGTTGAAGAGTAAGGGATAGTCGTGTGGAAGATTGTGACGGGTAGATAGATGGAGAAATTGGCTTTTGGAAGTACCGGTATTCAAAGTAACGGGATTTTCTCTGCCCCAATCGAATATAATTGATATAATCAGAAGATAGCCATGCTATGGCCTTATCACGGGAGTTTGGAGTAATGAATCAATATCTACCTAACTCTGCTTCCTTATCTGCCTAACTCTTCCTATATACCTGCCTAACTCTGCCTTTATATCTTCCCAACTCTGCCTACATATCCGCCCAACTCTGCCAACATATCTGCCTAACTTTGCCTACATATCCGGCCAACTCTGCCAACATATCTGCCTAACTCTGCCTTCATATCTGCCTCCATACCTCCCTAACTATACCTCCATATCTGCCTAACTGTCTCCACACCTCCCTAACTATACCTCCATATCTGCCTAACTGTCTCCTCACCTCCCTAACTATACCTCCATATCTGCCTAACTGCCTCCATACCTCCCTAACTATACCTCCATATCTGCCTAACTGTCACCATACCTCCCTAACTATACCTCCATATCTGCCTAACTTTTTTTTCTTCTATATTCCAACTACTCCCTCTCGGGCATAGGCTGAGAGCCTGTACATTCCACCGCTCAACACGGTGAAGCCCGTGAGGTCTTGTTCCAGTCTGGGGAGTGAGACATGTGAAACATCCATTCATGGCTCGAAGCAGCTCCATCTCTGAAGCGGCTGGTTGCTTCGTTCAAGTGCTTCACTGTTTCACCCTCCAGACTCAGACCCTCACTCTCAGAACGCCACCTATTGAGCAGTGAACTCACTAGGCATTGTCCCCCTGTAACATATTTTGAATATGGGAATATTCATACAGTGTTATTTAATCAGGGAACAATGAGGGTATTTTTTTGGCATTTCGGTGGGCTTTGTGGTAATGCACTGATATTAGGTACAGCACAAATTCAATCCCAATAATATCTTCCCATTGACATATCGGGATTTGAACCCGGGTCCATTGGATCACCAATCCAGGTGGCATGACCACTGCCTCCATACCTCCCTAACTATACCTCCATATCTGCCTAACTGTCACCATACCTCCCTAACTATACCTCCATATCTGCCTAACTGTCACCATACCTCCCTAACTATACCTCCATATCTGCCTAACTGTATGCACACCTCCCTAACTATACCTCCATATCTGCCTAACTGTCACCATACCTCCCTAACTATACCTCCATATCTGCCTAACTGTCACCATACCTCCCTAACTATACCTCCATATCTGCCTAACTGTCACCATACCTCCCTAACTATACCTCCATATCTGCCTAACTATCACCATACCTCCCTAACTATACCTCCATATCTGCCTAACTGTATCCACACCTCCCTAACTATACCTCCATATCTGCCTAACTGTCACCATACCTCCCTAACTATACCTCCATATCTGCCTAACTGTCACCATACCTCCCTAACTATATACCTCCATATCTGCCTAACTGTCACCATACCTCCCTAACTATATACCTCCATATCTGCCTAACTGTCACCATACCTCCCTAACTATACCTCCATATCTGCCTAACTGTCTCCATACCTCCCAAACTATACCTCCATATCTGCCTAACTGTCACCATACCTCCCTAACTATACCTCCATATCTGCCTAACTGTCACAATACCTCCCTAACTATACCTCCATATCTGCCTAACTGTATCCACACCTCCCTAACTATACCTCCATATCTGCCTAACTGTCACCATACCTCCCTAACTATACCTCCATATCTGCCTAACTGTCACCATACCTCCCCAACTATACTGTATACCTCCATATCTGCCTAACTGTCACCATACCTCCCTAACTATATACCTCCATATCTGCCTAACTGTCACCATACCTCCCTAACTATACCTCCATATCTGCCTAACTGTCTCCATACCTCCCAAACTATACCTCCATATCTGCCTAACTGTCACCATACCTCCCTAACTATACCTCCATATCTGCCTAACTGTCACCATACCTCCCTAACTATATACCTCCATATCTGCCTAACTGTCACCATACCTCCCTAACTATACCTCCATATCTGCCTAACTGTCTCCATACCTCCCAAACTATACCTTCATATCTGCCTAACTGTCACCATACCTCCCTAACTATACCTCTATATCTGCCTAACTTCCTCCATACCTCCCTAACTATACCTCCATATCTGCCTAACTGTCACCATACCTCCCTAACTATACCTCCATATCTGTCTAACTGTCACCATACCTCCCTAACTATACCTCCATATCTGTCTAACTGTCACCATACCTCCCTAACTATACCTCCATATCTGTCTAACTGTCACCATACCTCCCTAACTATACCTCCATATCTGCCTAACTGTCACCATACCTCCCTATCTATACCTCCATATCTTCCTAACTGTCACCATACCTCCCTAACTATACCTCCATATCTGCCTAACTGTATCCACACCTCCCTAACTATACCTCCATATCTGCCTAACTGTCACCATACCTCCCTAACTATACCTCCATATCTGCCTAACTGTCCCCATACCTCCCTAACTATACCTACATATCTGCCTAACTGTCTCCATACCTCCCAAACTATACCTCCATATCTGCCTAACTGTCTCCACACCTCCCTAACTATACCTCCATATCTGCCTATCTGTCTCCATACCTCCCAAACTATACCTCCATATCTGCCTAACTGTCACCATACCTCCCTAACTATACCTCCATATCTGCCTAACTGTCACCATACCTCCCAAACTATACCTCCATATCTGCCTAACTGTCACCATACCTCCCTAACTATACCTCCATATCTTCCTAACTGTCTCCATACCTCCCAAACTATACCTCCATATCTGCCTAACTGTCTCCATACCTCCCTAACTATACCTCCATATCTGCCTGTCTCCATACCTCCCTAACTATACCTCCATATCTGCCTGTCACCACACCTCCCTAACTATACCTCCATATCTGCCTAACTGTCTCCATACCTCCCTAACTATACCTCCATATCTGCCTAACTGTCTCCATACCTCCCTAACTATACCTCCATATCTGCCTAACTGTCTCCATACCTCCCTAACTATACCTCCATATCTGCCTAACTGTCACCATACCTCCCTAACTATACCTCCATATCTGCCTAACTGTCTCCATACCTCCCAAACTATGCCTCCATATCTGCCTAACTTTGACTTCATATTTCCCTAGCTGTACCTCCATATCTGCCTAACTGACTCCATACCTCCCTATCTGTTCCTCCCTATCAGCCTAACCCTGCCTTCACTGCCACTGTACTTCCTGCTGAACTAAACCTCAGTCTGCCTAACTTTGACTAACATTCCTCTCAAGCCTGGCTAGTTCGCCTTACACACCTGCCAACTCTGCCTAACCCTGCCTACTGGTTTGCCAAGCTCTGGCACACTGTCTGCCAACCTCTGCCTTGGTACGGTACTCACACTCCCATTCTACTTGTCACACTTAATCATACTCTCTCTCTATTTTTATCTCACTCTCACTGTACTCTCTCTCTTTTTTTTTTATCTCACTCTCACTATATCTATTATCTATCTATCTATCTATCTATCTATCTATCTATATATATATATATATATATAATTGAAGAGCTTAACACTACTATAGACTATATGGAAACTATATACATGTAATATCTACTCTACTTGGAACAAAATTATCTTGAAAATTGTAAACAGTTCTTCAGATGAATAGTTTAATAAGATAGTAATTAGTATTTTGCACACTTGTAGTGAGTGTACTTCACTAGTCTCCTTTTTATCGAGTACTTCCTTGGAATAGGCTGCCAGGTCTTTGAAATACTAACTATACCTTGTAACTCCTTTAAGGGGGATGGGGGTTTTTTTCTGGTCCCCTTCTTCCTCATGTTTAGCCCCATTAGTTTTCAGATTTTAAGACATTCACCCCCATCAGTTTGGCGATTTTAAAACATTTCACCCCATTTCTTTGTCAATATTAATACCTTTCGAGCAATTTAAGTGTCAAATTTTCCTGGCAAGCGAAAGCGAGCCTTAAAATTAGGAGGAACCGGCGCCGGGACATTTTTTCCACCGAAACATTTACACATTTTTCTAGAAGGGGGATCTTGGGGATATTGTTTAAGCTTGACGGAGGTCTAGAGAGGAAACTAAAATAAATACATCTCCCAATAAATAAACCATTCCCCCTTTAACTTAATGCCATAATAACAACACGCTCATGCACCATTAACCCCCCACCACCACCACCTTTTTTCAGCCAACTAAGTTACCAATACACTCTACCAGCACTACTACCATACTGCCGGTACCACAACCACCACTTTACCCAATACCACCACTTTACCTAATACCACCGCCCTATTTCCCTGTCAACCAACTCCACACCTTCCCACCCCCACCTCCACCACCACCACCACCCTTTTCAGACAACTAAGCTACCAATACACTCTGTCAGCACTACTACCATACTACCGGTACCACAACCACCACCTTACCCAATACCACCACCTTATATCACTGTCAACCAACTCCATACCTTCCCACCACCATCACCTTCCAACCAACCAACCTACCATACCATTACTCTCTGCCACCACCCTACCCCCTACTACCACCAGTCCACCCCCACCACCTTCCAACCAACCAACCAACCATACCATTACTCTCTGCCACCACTCTACCCCCTACCACCACCACCACCCAGATCCATGCTAACGCCCTTCTTCCTGATCGCCTCATACCCTCTGATATCACCCTATTCTCTGCCACCAAGCTATCACCCTACCACCAATCACAACCTTAGCCCAACAACCATTTAAGGGAACGGTATTCGCTTTTTATGGACCCCTTTTCCCTCATCTTTAGCCCCATCAGTTTTGACATTTTAAAATGTTCGCTCCATTAATTTGGTGATTTTAGACGTTTCGCCCCACTTTTGTGTCAGTATTAAGACCTATCATGTCATTTACATGTCAATTTGTTTCGGGTGAGCGATAGCGAGCCTGTAATATTAGAAAGAACCGGCCTTCGGCCGGGATTTTTTTTTTACCGAAAAATGTAGCCTACAAATTTATCTTGTAAGGGGGTCTAGCAAGGACACCCAAAAATAAGTTAATAAATATAAAGACTAAAAAACAAGTACTGCCCCCTTAATCAGCCAAGCTACCATTATCTACCACCACAACTCATCGACCGTCCAACCATTCAACCCACCCACCACCCTTCTCTGTCACCATCCAACCACCACCCAGTAGACTCGAAAGAGAGAGAGCAGTGCCAGGTGCCCTCATCTCTGTGGTAGGGTAAATATAGGCAGTTTGAGCAATGCCTCGCCTACATTCCCTCCAAGGCTGACTTCCACCACCCCAACCTCCCTCACTCACTCTCTTCAACTTTACCTATAACTATCTCCCTCACTCTCACATATACAGTATATATATATATATATATATATATATATATATATATATATATATATATATATATATATATATATATATCTTCCCCACCTCTTATTCTCTGTCAACCTACCTCAACCATTCCAAACTTTCATTATTTTCATCCCTTACTTTTTATTCCCTAACTCTCACTTTCAGCCCCTTCCTCGTTCCCATCTCTCACTTTCTTTTTCGCTCTCTACATCCATTCATCTTTACTCTCACTTTCTGTCCCTCTCCAACTCTCACTCTCTTCCTCCCTCTCTACGTCTACTCATCCTTATATTCTTACTCTCAGTCTGTCTCTTCCTTTAGCGGTTTTAGCCTCTCCAATGTTCACTGTTTCTTTATACGTTCATCCTTCCCTACTCTCCCTCTCCAACACTCACTCTCTTCCTCTCTCTCTACGTCCACTCATCTGTATGCTCTTACTCTCACGTTATGTTCTCAGGAGCTCCAATTTGGAACACTCTACCTGATACACTAAAGAATATTGTCAAGATAATAACATTTAAAACTAAAGAGGCACTCGGGAGAGCGCGTAACTCCGCCTACGCTGGTGGAGGTATGCGCTCTACCGATCGCCTCCAATATGGAATAACTTCTTCCTTGGCGAATATCCTATCTGTCCACCAAATTTCGTGAAAATCGATTCATAACTTTTTTGAGATATCTTGTTTACAGACAGACATACAGGAAAAAACCTAACCTCCGTCCAAATTTGTTAGCAGAGGTACGGTAACTAGAGGGGCACTCGGTATCTGCACATACCTCCGCCTATTGCGACTGATTCATTACCATTAATATCATAGGCCTAAATTTTCGTCTGGATCTGGGTTCCAAGATATGATCTGGATCGCCTAATTTGAATCACTTCTTCCTTGACCCATATCCTATCTGTTCATCAAATTTAGTGAAAATCTACGGATTGCCTCCCAAATTGAATCACTTCTTCCTTGGCGCATATCATATCTGCCCACCAAATTTCGTGAAAATCGGTTCATAATGTTTTGCAATATCTTGTTTATAGACATACAGACAGACAAACAATCGGAGGCGAAAACATAACCTCCGTCCAACGTCGTTAGCATAAGTAAAGAACCTAAAAAACACATGTTGTCGAATAATCGTTTGTGAAACTAAAATAATAATTCTGGACGAATTTAGTCAATTAGTTGTAATTCATTATTGGTATACTGTATATAACTTTATACGTAGAATGATAGAAAAGTAAAATTTAATTTTAGGTCTGTACAAAAGCTTAAGCTTAACACTAAGCCATAATTCATATTGTGCATATATTCTGTATATGTTTACTAAATGGTTATAAACATTTATGTTATACTCTCTCTCTCTCTCTCTCTCTCTCTCTCTCTCTCTCTCTCACTCACTCACTCACTCACTCACTCTCTTTTTACCAATAATCTCTGTCTGCCTGTCTTACTATTCACACCCATAATTTTTACTTTCTGTCTCTCCTTTCACCCGTCCATGCTCCTCTCACCCCACTCCTCTTTCAGTTTACCCTCAACATCAATACAACACGCAACCATGGCTGGAAGTTGGAATTTAATGGATTTAGCACTAGTATACACTATACAGTATATGGAAACTTGTTAACATATATCTATTTTACCTGTAACCGACTTCTCTCAGAAGTTTTTACAGATCAATTCTTCGGTGATACAGTAAAAAAAAAAAAAAAAAAAAAAAAAAAAAAATATATATATATATATATATATATATATATATATATATATATATATATATATATATATATATATATATACGGTATATATTATATTATGCTGCAGACTTTGCAAAGAAAGTACCGGTACTGCACTATATAATCTCTCTTTTTCACCAAGAGTCCTGGAAATTACGTATACACAAACTGGGGTACATACTACTCTTTCCTTTTACTTACAATCGAGCAGTCTCGTTAAGAACTGCATGCCAGATACTGTTTGCATTCCTTGTATATTCCTTTATAATAGGCAGCAAGATCTTTGAAATAATATATATTAACTGTAACACCTTTTAACTCTCTCCAACCTTCCCAGTTCTTCAATTCAATCCAATTAAATTCGAAACACTATCACAATTGCATATTACAAAAAACAGCATTCAAAATTGCAATATGAGTATATACATTGCGACAAATGAGTATTTGATGTCATGCGGTATATATCCTCATATTATTGTATATGCCTTCGTGTTTAAATGTTATTTTCATTAAGGGGAGATGAGCCGTTTTTCTGGTCCTCTTTCTTCCTCATGTTTAGCTCCATTGGTTTTCAGATTTTAAGACGTTCGCCCCATTAGTTTGTCGATTTTATAAACTGTGTTCCCATTTCTATATCAATATTAAGATTTTTCGTGCCATTTAGGTGTCGATTTTTTCCTATCGAGCGATAGCAAGCCTATAATTCTAAGAGAAACCGGCCTCCGGCCGGAACATTTTTCTATCGACAAATGTACAAATTTATCTTGAAGGGGGGTCTTGGGAGTGTTGTTTTGTTTAAGCTTGATGGAGGTCTAGCGAGGAAACTTAAAGATAAATGAATAAATATATAATTAGACCCCAAAAAATAACCACTGTCCCCTTAATTTTGTCCTAGCAACAGGGATATATATATATGACTCTGCCTCGTTAAATGTTGTTGACCCCTCATGGTCTCTGGAATTTTTCCCTGGGCGACCTAGATGTGTGTGAATTTTCTATTGTATATTATATTTTGTTGTTCTGTTCGGGCTCTGTCTCGATTCCGCCACCCCCAGCTAAGAGGTGTGTGCCTGAGTATATACATATACATAATTATGTATATATGTGGTTAACATAATATATAAAATCGATGGTAAAACACCATATATAATCTTGAAAATTGATTCTGCAATTGAAAACTCATTTGGAAAATAAAATAATGTCATTGACTTAAAACTTGGTTTTGTATGTTCTATGTAATGAACTGATTTGATTATTCTTACCGTTCTTTTCTACACGTTTATAATAATGGGAGCAGCATACGTCACCGGAGGAAAGGGCGAGTGATTCACTGCAATAAAAACTGGCCGGATTTCCTGCCTGTAACACCAATCCCGCGAAAAAACCCTCCCAGTGTCTGATAATTATCGTTATTATAACCCCTAAACAACAACCAACTCACTCTCTCTCTCTCTCTTCTATGTATCTCCCTTCTTCCCTCACCTTCTCTACATCCCACTTCTATCTCTTCCCTCCTTTGTACTCCCTAGCTCACGAACCATACCGTATCCCTACTCTCCCTAGACCACCCTTCCCTACTATCTCTATCTCTCTCGCACTCTCACCCTTCCCCAATCTCTCTTTCCAGTCTCCCCCACCCTTCCCCACTCACTCTATCACTCTCGCACTCTCACCCTTCCCCAATCTCTCTCTCCAGTCTCCCCCACTCACTCTATCTCTCTCGCACTCTCACCCTTCCCCAATCTCTCTCTCCAGTCTCCCCCACCCTTCCCCACTCACTCTATCTCTCTCACCCTTCCCAAATCCCTCTCTCCAGTCTCCCCCACCCTTCCCCACTCACTCTATCTCTCTCGCACTCTCACCCTTCCCCAATCTCTCTTTCCAGTCTCCCCCACCCTTCCCCACTCACTCTATCTCTCTCGCACTCTCACCCAATCCCTCTCTCCAGTCTCCCCCACCCTTCCCCACTCACTCTATCTCTCTCGCACTCTCACCCTTCCCCAATCTCTCTCTCCAGTCTCCCCCACCCTTCCCCACTCACTCTATCTCTCTCGCACTCTCACCCTTCCCCAATCTCTCTCTCCAGTCTCCCCCACCCTTCCCCACTCACTCTATCTCTCTCGCACTCTCACCCTTCCCCAATCTCTCTCTCCAGTCTCCCCTACCTTTCCCCACTCTCTCTATCTCTCGCACTCTCACCCTTTCCCAATCTCTCTCTCCAGTCTCCCCTACCCTTCCCCACTCTCTCTATCTCTCTCGCACTCTCACCCTTCCCCAATCTCTCTCTCCAGTCTCCCCCACCCTTCCCCACTCTCTCTATTTCTCTCCCGCCCTGTCCCATTTTCTTCCATCATTCTCCCACCATTTCCCACTTTCTTGAATATCTCTCCCCATCTCCCTGTAAACCTTGATACTTCTCTCTCTCCAATTAGCTCATACTCATAAACATACTATAATTGTTTCCGATTACATTTTACGATAATGGTGATCTACATCCTTCTATGGATTAATTTTACGGCTATATGTACAGGTTTTTTTAAACAACGTATATTTCACAATAACGGTAAGTGTAATAATACCAAGTGTCCTTATATGCTGGATAACAGAGAACGAATTTATCAGTGCTTGAAAACCCTCTCCTGGTCAAAGGGTTAAGTAAGTAAGTAGCATCGTAAATGAAGGAGAACTACCACAACCACTCTTGAGAGGACGCAGGTGTGTGTGTGTGTGTGTGTGTTTGCATATATTTCGGTAGTTCATGCGTCTTTCATACCTTGTATACTACTATCTCATGTGCTCTCTCTCTCTCTCTCTCTCTCTCTCTCTCTCTCTCTCTCTCTCTCTCTCTCTCTCTCTCTCCTATTCAGTACCAATCCTCCACGATCAAGTGCAACAAGTCAATTACTTCAACTTCCTGTGATTCCTAAAGCCAACATTGCATAGATTTTTTAAGTGTGGTAGCCTACCGAGCTACGAATAACCATGAATGCTGCTATCACTTATCAAATGTATACCAGTACTCTTTTTTATTAGTGGATGATTTATATATTTACGTTTTCAATAACTACGGTACCGTAATAAAGACAGCTAACAAAACAAATTTAGTTTATAGAAATTCGGAATGATTGTCTATAAACTGAATTTTACTTATCATATTATTGTAAATATAGACATATTCTAGGTAGGACTATATCGAGGGGGAGATTAGCCTAGTACAGTAAAGCGAATCAATTCATGTTGGACTTAGTATGAGTATTGTTATTTCATCGACAAGGCATAAACTTACTCTTGTTGTTGCCAATAGGCTAATACTGTATGGACCCGGGGAACCTAATTTATTAGTGGCCCCTCCATCATTGACGATTATGCCTATTACATAAGGCTACCTCTTCAAACGCTCATACGCGTAGTTTGAATCTACCGCCGCAGAGCTCAGAGGAACCTTTATCATAAGCACACGCAAAATCACTTGTGGTTCGTCTTTACGATTGGGTTCTCACTACGAAAAAACTTCGTAACAAATAAAAAGTAAAAATAAAATAAGAATAACTATTCATAAGCTTTCCATATTCTGTGGATGTACTTCTGTGGATTCTTGGACCAGACGCTGACTAGCGCATCCTTCCGCCTTCCTTGCTCTGCGTTCACCCCACCCGGACGTGTCCCCCACAGTGCTACGCTTTGATTCCGCATTCTTGCGTCCCTAGTGAGTTTTTTCTCATTTGTTTACTCTGGGATGTCTTGAGTAAGGTTAGGATTAGCGTAGCAGGGGTGTCATGGGTGGTTTTCTCGCAGAACAAGTGTATTTTGGGTCGTTTTATTGGGGCGTCTATTTCGGACGGACGTGGCCGGGTTGAGGACGCTCTGAAATGTTTTTCGTGTTTAGCCATCTTTAGTCCTAGCTTGTTAGGCGGCTTTAACCCGGCAAGCGCGATAGGCCTCACGGAAGGCTTCCTATAGGGAACGCGATAGGCCTCACGGAAGCAGGACCATAAAAAAAGCCTTCCATAAAAAAAAAGGGCCTATCAAAACAAAGGAATTTGTCTCTAGGTGAGATAATTCCCCTCCAGTACTCATCCATGTAAATCTCACCCACCCCCCTCCCCTCCTTCCCCACCTTATTCCCCCCTCCCTCCCCACCTCAATTATCACCTATTTTTCCTCTTATTATCATCATTTATCGGTTATTTTTCTCTCCCGCGATAATGTAGCACAAGTGGGTTGCATAAAAGATCGTTATGCAACACCCAGACACCGGCACACACCGCCCCGCTCTTCTCAGTTGACTCCCAGACAGCGAGAGGGGAGGGCTGCCTGTCTCTCTCTCTCGCCTGAGATTATGACCGGGTGGCCAATATCTTTGTTTTTCACCACCCAAATGCTTTTCCCACTTATTTTAGCACTCTTGAAGGTTCATATATACATCATATATGTAAAATAAAAGCATACCGAAAACAAATAATGGTTTATATTGTAAATATAACGAATTCTGTCAGAATCCAGGGCTAGAAATGCACAAATAACTACCCTAGCACCTACGTCTATATCGCGCTTGTCAGGTTAACTACGCGATGTCGGGCTTCTAGCTATCTTTCAGATGGAGTAGCCTTGTTTGTTTTTTACTGACGTTCCTGGTGTTTTTTCTTCACGTAGTGGAGTTCTTTCTGGGTCCCGAGTCAGTACCGGGTTTTTTCTACGATGTTGATGTGGCTGCTGTTCCAGTTTTGGTGGGATGAAGTGCTTTTCGATTGTGTTTCGACGTCATTAAGTGTTTTCCGTTTTCACTAGGCCTAGCCAGCCACTCGTAGTTTTTCACATATGCAAGTGTTTTCATTGTTTATTATTATAAAAATGTACTCATGTGTCATGTGTGTCCTGGATTAGTTGTGATTGGCTGATCCAGGAGCTTCGGACTGCGTCTGATTATGTTTATCAGACTGCGTTCTGTTTGTTGTGGGTTGACTTTCCGGCGGTTTTTCTCGATTGCTCCGAGAAAGCCGTTTTGTTTACCGAGTTTTAGTCAGGATGGCTAAAATAGGTAAGTTACCCCGGCGAGTTTGGTAGCTTGAGGGCTCATCAGAAACTGCGTTTTCTGTGGTCGAGCCTGTGATCAGGCTTCCTGTGTCATTCCCGGCGAGGTGGGCTCCACACATTTATCTAGGTGATCATGCTGACACCTGTTGGATATGGTTTTCTCGGCTTTTCAAAGCCATTGAAACAATGCTGTTTGTTTGTTTGCTCTTTTCCTCCCGGCGACCTTTTTTGCAAAGAGGTCTGGGGCAGGTACAATTGGTTTGACATTTTATATGAAACCCGGCGGTGGTACCTTCGGGTGGTTATATTACCGGATTTGCAATTCGCTATGGTTTGCCAAACAATTGGTTGATACAATAAGGTATCACGGCCTTCAAGACGGCGATCTATGAGGGCTTCTGGTAGAAGTCGGATTAGAGATTAAGATAGGCTTAGACTTTTTATGGGATAAGAAGATGCCTGAATCTTACTAGTGTTTCAAGTGTAAAGGGATACTTGAAGGACTTCATCTTTATTAAACGATATGCTTCATCTTTATGAAGACTCAGAAGATATGCTTAAATCTTTTGGACAGGTAAAGATATGCTGAAATCTTTAATTTGAAACTGCTGGACAGCGAAAAGTAGTGGTTGAGGACTACGGTTCGTTGACCAGCAGTTTTATGACACATATTTTTGTAACATTTTGGGGTAACCTTATGAGCATTAATTCCTGGGAATTTTCTCTTTCCAGGGCGGAGTACCGGCGTGGCGCCAGGTGACCAGGTAGATCCCGGGGGTGGGTAGATTTCCGCCAGTCTCGGTCATGTCGGCCATAGAACCTCTCATTGCTTTATGTTCAACGCCGTTATGCTCCGGTATCCCTATTTTTGCGCACAAGCTGTGCATTAAATGTGTTAAATGCCTCGATCGGTCACGGGGGATATGGGTGACAAAGCATTGCACTATTTGTACCCTCTTAAGTGTTAAACTGTTGATTCACAAAGATAATACTGCGGCAGTGGCCTTGCAGGAAGTAAAACAACTTCTCGCTACTTATTCAACAAATGTAGCTCATAAAGCATTGCAATGTGACAATCTTGAACTTTGGGAACTGTTAATTATTAAACATGCCCCCCCTAAGAGTAAGATCCGTACACGTAAGGCCTCCGAGACTGGGCGGGGACAGGCTCCCACACCCTCCCCTGGCAAATCTACGAGACCTCGCTCTCCGTCACCTTCGGCATCGGCGACGAGGTCCAAGTCAAGGTCACCCCTGAGGGAGCAGGTGAAAGCTTCGGGCCACTCTTCTTCACCTCCACGTAAGAGGACAAAGGAAGAGAGTAGGGGACCTAAAGACATTATTAGAACTAAACATAAGTCTAGTAGAAGTCATAAATCATCCAAAAGGGATCCTCCGGCATGAACGGACTCACGGCTGTCGCCGGAGCCTGGTACCCTGCTCTCTGCATCTACCCCCTCCAAGTCTAACGTCCAATCTGACAGGTCGGGGGTGGAGTCAGAGAATGTGGTGGAGGATGCCCCGGCGGACATTTCATCACCTGATATTCTTGCTTTCTCTACCAGGTCACGTGTGTCAGCCTCAGATTTAGAAGTATCTTACGGAAACTATAAACCGCTAGGGTGCTCGGGTGAGGGCTCCCAATTGGGGAGTATTCCAGGCTCGCAAGCGAGTAACAGCCACAGCCAAGGTGTATGGCGATACTCACAGCCCTGGCAGGACGGCACACATCCTTTTGTAACGCAAGTAGTGGCTGACGTCCACCGGGATGCCGATGTCCCATCTTCTATCCCAGATCTAACATGGCGGCATGTGGAGGTCCCGGCTTCGGAGGGATCTTCCCATGCGAGGCCAGACTTAAGGGATGAAAAACAGCGTTCTCTGGTCTCAGAGATGGAAGTTGAAGAGTCAGGTCACCACCTAGAGGACTCTCAGGGTACTGTCGAATCTCCACGGAGTTCGTCATCTGCTAGGTATGTAACTACATAAGAGATTGATGGGTTACTATTAAATGCACTTAATAAGTTCTTTGGCCCTATGCCGGAAACTCCTACAGTGGGTATGGAATCTCCCGCGACGTCAACGAATGTGCGACCTCTGGCTACATCCATTGCTTTAGCTAAAATACCTAACCCTCATCTTGTGTCAGATTCAATTTCCACTGTGGCAGGCACAGCAGCTCTCACTACTTCCAATGTGTGGGTCATATCAGACATAAATCCCCCCCCCCCCCTTTAGACAAGGCACCAGTCAGAAAAGGAGCTATGCCTCTTTTATACGGGCCTGATGAGTCATGGGTAGCAATGTTACCAACTAAGCCAGAAGCAGCACAAGCTACTATTTCGGGGGAGCTCCCTGTACCACATGAGTGGGTAATCCAAGGCAATAAGTCTAGAAAACTCAGAGCATTGGATAGTCAAGGCGATGTTTTAGATGTTCATATTAAGGCCATTCCCAGTTATTATAACCATGACTTTTTTGTGTATGCATCAACGCCAGCCCTACCCCCTGCCTCAGCTTCAAAGCTTTTTTCTGACTGGACTAAGAATGATGGCTTTAACGACGTCAAGGCACTTTCTGCTTTGACGCCGGAATTGGATATGTTTCCGATCACAGACTCAGCCTCTAATCCAGTCTTGCAGGTGGGGCAGTTGGGTATGGGACCTTGGGTGGACTGGGAAACAGAGGCTCAAAATTTTGCCACTACTTTCACTACAAAGTCTTCTCACCAAATCCCTCAAGAGCACCATTCTTGGTTCTCTCTTCCGGTTTTTAGTGCCGGAGGAGTCCCCTCTGCTTTGTTTGATTTCTTGGCTGCCCCTCAAATCAATTTGTGCGAATTAAAAGACCCATTTAGCACGCCTTCCCCAACTCACCTAGACCGCGAGTTTAGGTTAAGAGGTAAAGCGTTTAGACTGTTTTCACAATATATTGTTACTCAGCAAGTAACAAAGTCTCTGTTACGCTCTTCTCAGGCAATCGAAACTGCGGAAGTCAGGAAGGCCATTGAACTTTCCCGGCGCTTGCTTCTCCAAACTTCCATTCCATCTTTAGGAGATATTCTGACGGCCTTATTAGACGCGGTTCGAGCAAGGCAGGATCTGAGGATGTTCTTAGTAAAGAAACTTCCTAACCGTATTGCAAGCCAAGTAATTCTGTCTCCAGTTCTAACCCCTTCTTTGATTTCTCCAGCAGTTTGGAAGACTGCTTTCAATATGGCACAAGCATTCAAACAAAGTCCCTCTCAACCTAAGAAGCCTACCTTTACTTTCCCTAAACCCAAACCAGTTTCGAAAGCTCAAGCTAGTGGGTCGAAGCCTTTTCATCAGCCTAAGTCCTCTTCCACCCAGGGTCAGGCTCACGTCAGGTATCAACAGGGTAAATTCTCAGGTAAAGGCCACAGGTTTCACCAACGACCAGGTCAGGGCCCGCCTCCAGCCAAACCCAGCCAGTCATCCAAGAGTACACCACCACCAGCAAAAAACTAAGGTCTCTCTCACTCCCGGGGCCAGTCAAAGGCGTGTTGGAACAGAGAGTAGTCCAGCCGGCGAACCCAAGTCTGCTAACTGGGTCATTCCGGGCGTGTCATCAGGCATGGCCATTAAGATCATGGGCAAAGACTGTGGTACGCAAAGGCATCACTTGGCAGTGGCTCCGGCGACCTCGCTTACGTCAGCCGACAGAGGCCTCTCATGTTTCTTTAGAGGTGGAGTCACTAGTTCAGGAGATGATTACCAAGAGTGTCATTATCCCAGTCCCCCCGACTTACCCGGTGTTTACATCCAAACTCTTTCTAGTACCAAAAAGGGACAGTATTCAGATGAGGCCAGTCGTAGACCTGTCTTATCTGAATCTCCACATTCACAACGTGTCCTTCAGGATGCTGACAGTGAATCAAATCAGGCTAACACTTCCGCCGGGAGGGTGGATGTGTTCATTAGACCTGACAGACGCGTATTGGCATGTCCCGGTCAACAAGAGATTTAAAAAATTTCTGGCTTTAAGAATAATGCATCAGACTTATGTCTTTCAAAGGATGCCGTTTGGATTAAACCTAGCGCCACGCATTTTCACAAAATTAGTCCGGCAAGCCCGGATGCCCATTTTAGAACAAGGGATCAGGATCTTATGGTATCTGGACGACTGGCTGGTGGTGGCAAAGACAGAAGAGTTATGCAACACTCATGTCAACATTACGTTAAACCATATCAAATCTCTAGGATTCAAGGTCAACTTGGTAAAGTCAAACCTTGTTCCCTCACGAGTAATTCAGTGGATAGGGCTGGTCTGGGACACAGCGTCTCTCACTCTGAGTCAGAGTGTGGACAATCGAAACAGGTTTCGCAAAAAACTGTTTATGTTTCTCCACAGTCGGACTATGACACAAAGACTCTGGGAATCTCTAGTCGGTTCTCTCAACTGGGTTCAACTAACTGTGAAGTTGGGCCGGTTGAAAGTCAAACGTTTAATCTTGGAGGGCAACAAATATTTCCCACTCTTACCGGCGGGAAAATTATGGCCTATCCCAGCATTAATACACAGCTTACTAGCGGTCTGGGAGAAGAGGGAAATGTTGCACTCAGTCATATCATGGACCTCTCCTCCGCCGACGGTATGGGTGGACACAGATGCGTCAGGGACGATAGGTTGGGGCTTTCAGTCAAACCTCGGGCATCAGGGTCAAGGGCTTTGGTCCCCTTCAGAAACCTCTCACATAAATGTCAAAGAGTTACTAGTCCCCTTGTATTTCCTTCAGGTTCACGGCTCTACTTTACGGGAAAAGTCGGTGGCCTTCAGGATGTACAATCTCAATGCAGTTCACTGCATTCAGAAACAAGGGTCAACGAGGTCTCGGAAGTTGCTAGACGTGTCAGAAAAGATTTTTGTGCTAGCCAACAAGCTGAACATTCATCTTCATGCATCATATCTCCCAGGCGTAGCAAACGTCTGGGCAGACGCGCTGTCTCGGAGACAGAGCACAACAGTAGAGGGCACTCAAGCAAAACATTTTCGATCAAATGATTGCAGAGCCTTACCGTCCACAAGTGGATCTGTTTGCATCAGAGGAGAATCACAAACTCCCTCGGTACCTCACACGCCGGACATTAACGCCGGCGGGGGGCCCGACGCATTGGTGACGGATTGGAACAGGTGGAGTTCCATTTATCTGTTTCCGCCACCAGACGCTTCTCTAATGTGCCACGCAGTCAACAAACTACAGGATTATCGAGGCGTAGTCTCGTTAATCGCGCCCCTGTGGCCGGCGCAGTTGTGGTACCAGCAATTGAGAATGTGGTGCCCGAACCCGGTGTCGCTCCCGGTCGGGTATTTCCACTTAGACACGATTGGCAACCTAAAGACCTCGCTGACTTTTGCATTGTGGACATTCAGGAGGCCAAGTGGCTAACACCGTATGGTAGAAACGTGACAGATAAATTTATGAATCAGTACACACAATCTACCAAAAGGCAATATCAATCTCATTGGCAGTCCTTTACTTCTTGGATAGTTAGAACAGAACAGACAGTACCTTCGGTGGCGTTAGTTTTTCATTATTTAAACTATTTGTTTGAACAGAAACGTCTATCTGTAGTGACTCTAAAAAATCACTTAACAGCTATCAGGGTGCCATTCTTTGACCTTACAGGTCTAACCATACCACAGGCGGAAGAAACAGGTTTCATGAGAGCATGCTTCAAACTCCGCCCACCTCCCGTCAGCTCATGCCTACCTGGTCTCTTGACAAGGCGTTATCTTTGCTTCATTCCTGTCTGTATCAGAATACGGCAGATTTTGAATTACTATTAAAAAAGGCTGTGTTCCTTATGGCTCTGGCAACAGGTAGAAGGGTGTCTGAACTGGCGGCGATGAGCAACACCCCTAATTGCATAAGGTTTGGTAGACTCAATGATTGCATTCATATTGCACCTTCCCCAGGGTTCATCGCCAAGAATGAACATAGTGAACATGTTTTCTCAGAGCTCACGGTGCCGGCGTTGAAACGGGGTAAAGTGCACCATAATTTGTGTCCTGTACAAGCTTTAACCAAATATATGAGAGTGGCACCTCTTAACCGACAAGGTGCTTTATGGGTATCGAGTACAGGTATAAGGTTAATGAAACGAAAAATGGCTTCTCTGCTAGTCGAAGTCATTAAAGAGAGTAATCCCGGCGTAGTGGGTAGGGCCCACGATTTACGCAAATGGGCAGCATCTTTACGTTTTCTAAAAAAAAAAAATCTGTTGAAGACATAGCTACTACTCAACTATGGGCTTCAAATCATACGTTTTTAACACGATACCTGTCGGTAGCACTAGACAAACCATCAATGCCGTGTATAGCTTTACGGCAAAGGGTCTAGAGGGGTCTCTAAGTCACTTATTGTTTAGGTTAAGAAAGAGGGGGGGGGGGGGGGGTGCAGTCAGTGTAACATAAGACACCCTAGACCCGCCGGAGGATATGTACAGAGTATACGAGCTGTGATACAATGTATAAGTGTTGTGATTAAAATTTCTCTGTAGTAATGCCTACGGGAAATGTGGTTGAAGTACAATGGATGTAGTACAACAATGGTTTCTTTCAGCTATGCGAGCTGTGATACAATGTATAAGTGCTGTGATTAAAATTTCTCTATAGTAATGCCTACGGGAAATGTTGTTAAAGTACACTGGATGTAGTACAACAATGGTTTCTTTCAGTGGGATACACTGTTGAAGCAATTTAATTTTAAGAGTTCTCGGTAATTGCAACTTCGAGTAGCATTTTAGTAAGTACATCTGCGATAGTACAAGAAATTATTCTATTTTTGTGTCTAATTTTAAGGAATATACACATTAGAATAATGGGGTTTATATGTGCACATGTAAACATAAAGTTTTATTTTTCACCACTTAATTTAAGTGGGGTGCCTTTAACTTTCAGATCTGGGAACAGATTCTCATAGTTACCCTTTTTTCCTCAAGCAGGCTTCTTTAACCCAGGAACTGCGGGAAGACTCTTAAGAGTTCCCCCGGCGGACTGCGGGAAGACTCTTAAGAGTCAGAGAAAAAAAAATCAACTTTAAACATCGAAAAAAAAAAAAAAAAATGAAAAAAAATAAAATAAAAGCGCCCCTGGGCCATGCAAAATATCACTCCTCTACCTCCCCTCCTTCCCCACTTTCCTCCCCTCCTTCAGTTATCACCTATTTTCCCTGTTATTCCCTTATTCTGAGGTATATCTTCGTGCTAACATTAGCGAGTTGCAAGCAGGGCATTGTCATCTCTGTTAGCAAGCGAGTGCAAGAGAGAGAGAGAGAGAGTATCGATCGACTGTGTCTCAGTGGCCTTGGGGGAAATTGGCGGGAAAGCAGGTTGCCTCACCCATACATTATATAACTCGCGGCCTGTATCTCCGATTTTGACCATCCAAACGCTGTTTTCACTCGTTTTATTGTTGTTTCAGGTTAATACCTTTATAATCAACCCATAATAGGCGCGTATGGATAAGTATTAATGCTATTTATGGTAAAATGAATATTTTAGTGATGGAAACAGCTCAAATACGTCAGCACAAGGGGACGTTTCTAATTACCGCACTTCTTAGGTTAAGCACGCCCCTGCTTGTACCCCTTTTTATATGTTGTATAAAGTTTATACATAAATATATAATTATTACAAAGTAAGAATACTATGTGGTTGTTTGATTATCTGCCTATTCTATTTGCAATGGTTATGATATGATTACGAATGTCCCCCTCCAGTCTTAGATATCAGGCATAATCGTCAATGATGGAGGGGCCACTAATAAATTATAGGTTTGACTCCTGCAAGGAGATAAAGAAAACCTAATATTTAGTAGTGGCCCCGTAATCATTGACGACTGGGGCCCTCCCGACCATCCCCTTCCCATTCATTGATGTATTAAGGATTTTGTTATACTTGATATGTCAGTGAAGGCGGAAGGATGCGCTAGTCAGCGTCTGGTCCAAGAATCCACAGAAGTACATCCACAGAATATGGAAAGCTTATGAATAGTTATTCTTATTTTATTTTTATTTTTTATTTTTTACAAAGTTTTTTCGTAGTGAGAACCCAATCATAAAGACGAACCATGAGTGATTTTGCGTGTGCTTATAATGAAGGTTCCTCTGAGCTCTGCGGCGGTAGATTCAAACTACGCATATGAGCGTTTGAAGAGGTACCCTTATGTAATAGGCATAATCGTCAATGATTACGGGGCCACTACTAAATATTAGGTTTTCTTTATCTCCTTGCAGGAGTCAAACCTATATTCTGCGTAACCTAACTAATACAAAAATCTGTAAGCTTCAGCAAATGTCTAGGTTTAAGACATGGCATGGCTGTAGCCTATAAATGAAGACAACGTGCCTGTGTAGACTAGTACTGGTACGTGGTATTGCTTTTCGATCTCTGTAAAGAATCATATAATTCTTGGAAATAAGAATGTTAGGCTTGGGGCCTACATATTGTATTAGGAGAGAGAGAGAGAGAATAGCTGAGTTTAAGGGAGCCCACCTCGCTTATTTTCGCTTTCTCTCCCTCTCTCTTTGGCTTGTATCCATTCGACCCCAATCAGCCTACTGTTTTAAGACGTTTACCCCCATCCAGGTGTCAAGATTTTCCTAGCGAGCCAGCATATATATATTTTTGTTTTGACAGCCAGCTAAATTATAGGTTTGATTCCCGGAGGGAAGTAATGAAAACCTAATATTTAGTAGGGGCCCCGTAATCATTGACGATATGCCTATTAACATAATAGTCTCTTCAAACGCCCGCGGTCGCCAGTTTTGAATCTGCTGCGCGGGGAAGAACAGAGTACTCGTCATAAGTGTAACACCTATTCTCTTATGGAATCGTTTTATGATTGGGTACCCACTACGAAAAAACCTTTGTAAAAAATAAAAGAGAGAATATATACTTAAAATGTGTTATACTAAGCTTTCCACCTCGGTGGATTTCTTATGTGTGGATCCCTGACGCTACTCTCTAAGCGTCCATTCGCCCTTCACTGACATATCAAGATAAACTTAAGACATCAAGCGAATGGGAAGGGGATGGACGGGAGGGCACTGCATCGTCAATGATTACGGGGCCCCTACTAAATATTAGGTTGTCATTACTTCCCTCTGGGAATCAAACCTATAATTTAATAGTGGCCCCTCCATCATTGACGATATGCCTGATCTCTTAAGACTGGAGGGGGACATTCGTGACAATATCAAAAAACCTACCAGCCAACCAACCCAAAGGCAAAAACCAGAATCCGTATAACAATTTAAGTCTTTATTGTTTACATACAATACTTATAAAAATATAAAAGGAGGTAAGCAGTGCGTTACTTCAAAGAAGATCTGCTTTAAATTGACCGGGTCTCTTGCTTGAGATCCTGTCTGACAATTGTTTGGAGGTTTAACTATAAACCTTCTCAATCGATTCAGACTTATAACTCTTTATAGTTCATTATATGGCTTAAAAATAAACTGTATACCACTTAATAGTTGTATACTGTAACATACACTATTTAGATGCAACTATGATAGATATCTTTTAAAATTTAAACTTAAAACACAAAACATTTGAGCTTTCTACCTAGCTTTTAAATAAGTATTACACAATGTACGCTTATCCTACTCTCCGGCGGAGGGATTATCCGGGGCAGGGGTTCTAGGGATCTTGGGCTACTAGCAGACTCCCCCCCCCCCCTTTTCTTTTCGTCGTTGGCCTTAATAGTAATTTAGCACAGACTACGAACCCTTCTGCCACAACATTACCCGGCACAGGTGTCTGTCTGTCCCAGGTCATAGCCCGATCTAGCGTCAGGAAAGTAACTGTAACTGGCCACTGCGTGGCCGTGGAGCTGACTCCGATTAACCTTTGATACTTCTGTGAGTAAGAGAGACGACTTTTGTCTCATGACGAGAAGATCTGCTTGGATGACCCTGATGAGGGGTTGAATTAATGAGGTTGTGCTGACCTCCTACTCTTAAAACTACAACATGTACCTAGCACCAAGGGATATGCATATGCCCATGTGACAGTGCCTGGGCTGTAAAACCAGCGTTCATTCTTGTTTTTAAAATTAAAACGGTAATGGTTATGGAAACATATACCGGTAACTAAAAAGGTTAGTGGACCTGAGGTCTTTAGGCATGTAGTCCTGCCCCGCCAGCTCAAGTATTTCATGACGATCCTTGGGAAAACGCAGCCCTCTGAAAGTAAAATCTAGGGCCAGGGAAAACTTAGCTTAGAATTTGCAAGAAAAGTCGTATGGACTTCTAAATTTGGGCATGAGCTGACTTGGCGACGGCTGTAGATCATGAATAAGCTCTTAATACTAACTTCTGTTTGCATACAGTATGAGTATATTAGTATGAGGAAGATCGAGAGGGAGTCAACTGTTTGCAAGCTATGTTGTCGAAAAACTACTGTGGTCCTTAAAAAAGGGTAAGATACATTGTTGTAAACTTACTTAAAATTTGCGACATACTAGCGAATGATCGTTATAACTAAGATACACTGATTCCCGTCTCGCGGATCTGGACGACTTGTCACCTCATGTCCTATGGGGACCCTGCGATTAAGAGACCTACCTCTCTTTGGTGTCTTAACGCCGCCTCACCCGCGAGGTGTCTATGATCTTAGCTGTCTCCGGGGACGACCTCGGATTCTAGAATTTCAATACAATGTGGTATTCTAGAAATGACTGAACCAGCGCGAGTGGAGGCCGTGTTGGTACTACTCTTTCCCGTCAGTGTTGGGCCGCCCATTCTAACTACTCGTCCGGGGCATCCCCGGCGAGGTATATGGGTGGCTGAGTGCCGTCTGACCTGATGAAATCCCTTCATGGATCAACTCCCTGTTATAGTCCAATGTGTATTGCGTAGGAAGCCATACTAGTCGGATGTCCTGTGTTTAGGACAATGTCTACTTCCGGCGTCCTTGATTCGTCAATGAGGTACGGTTGTGGTTGAAAAACCACCTCCGTCCTCTTATTACGACTTCGGCTTGATGGAACTGTATCTTTCTGGAAGTGTCCGAAAAGTAAATGTCTGAGCCAGTCATGAGGAACCGGGAGAGGGATGGCTAGTCCTTCCATGACCCGAGGATTTAACCTGTTCCTCTAAAATTCTTCTTGTCTAGAATTCGCAGCCTTTTAGGCCTGCTGGATTAGACATGACTAAGAATCCATCGACCTGAGTCCTCTGAGTCCTTTCCTAGTATACTTATACTGTAGGCATAAGGAGAAAAAAAGACACTGAACCCTACGGAAAGATCGCAAACCCCGGACAATGGTCTGAAAACTTATATACTCAAAGAAGTAGAAAGATTTCAATCCACTCTCCCATGAAAAGGGCATTACTTCGGAAGGAGGGAGGTCCGGCGGAACCGCACCGCAACACACCTCTTACACCTTGTCTACTGTAGAGCCAACCGGAACTTGTCGTCGACAATTGTCCCGGTCGTTCCAAGCATGATTAAGAGGCAGACGTGAATTCCAGAGCAGTCCGAGCGCCTGATTACCTTGAAGAGCAAATAAATTCCAGGCTTAATTTCGCCAGAGTGCTTTTGATTTTAAGGTATTTAAACTGAAAACTTGTTTCGTCCTTCGGAAATATTGTCATGTCCCTTTCATGGGTGTACAGAAAGTGAGCATCTTAAAACATGTTTTGCTTTCACCTGTGCCCGTAAGACCACCTGCCCAGTCTTATTTGTAGATTTGTTCCCATAGCAATATTAACCTTTGCTAATGTGGAACTATATGAACACCCTTATCATATCTGAACAGATTGTTAACCTAGAGTGCACTCAAGTGGCATAGAGCGGGAGACATATGATCATTTATAGCCCTTTCTTACCGGAGTAGCCAGCGACTGGCGGATGCTTGTCTTCCTGATTCCTGTCAAGCACTACATGTGTGCAGATTCCTCTTAATCTACCATGGTTGTATGAAGTGCCGGCTTGAAATTTTTTGTAAATTGCATCAACTGCTTCTGAAGGCTAAGTCTTCGAGGGGGGAGTTGTTCCGGCAGAGCTTATAGGTACTTGGGCATGACACTTAGGCTGTTGGTTAGGTATGCAATAACCCTGCCATCCTAATTCCGTCAGCCTAAACCAGGGGGACGGCAAGTGTCTTAGGAGTCGCCGTGTGAAGACCTGTGTCTACGTCCACCGGGACGCAGCCCGGAAACTACCGTAATGCCCCTTGGCGCATGCCTGGGTGCTGTCTACGGAGTCTACCTCATATCCTCGTGCCCTTACAAGGCTTTGGGAGTGAGGAAGAATCGGGGAATCCTCGAGGAAGGGGTAGGTAACATCTGAAGTCCGCTTGTCGCTGGCCACAGACGTGTCCTCTTTTCTAGTATTCGCTAATCTAGCCTTACCCTTGTTTAAACTGAGTTAGGCAAAGCGTGGCTGAGCATTAATTCTACATCCTTCTTAGTTTGTGCGTTCATAGTGGATGGTGTTAACACTGGGGAAAAAATTACTCTGTAATAAACCTTCTCATGCAAACCCTTTACCATATGGAGTTTGAGAAGCTGTCTAGCCCGGACCGCCTCAAATAGGGACGTCCGTATGTCCATGATTGACCTCGCAGGGTGAGGTAGTAAATAATTTTGAAAAGCTTTGATTGCCTCATTCCGACCTTTCTTGGGATTAGCAATAGGTTTAGCAATTACTTGAGCCGTGTCTCTAGTCAGTAGAAAACCCATGAATTTACGTTGAGTACTATCTCGCAAGAGGAACTCACGTTGGAGATCAATAGGGTCAGGAGCTTTGAAAGGTTCCAGAAAATCTTTTAGTGCTAATTGAGTGGCTGTAAGGAACTCAATAACGGCTCTGGGAACTCCCCCAGGTTGGGGCTTCAGCAAATCAAACTCCATATGGCGAGGTGGGGGAACCGCCAGGGAAGTGTTAGACGTTAGAGCAATGACAAACTGTTGGACTTCCTGATCCCATTCCACCCATGGCCCGTGTCCCACCTCCCCCAGGTTTATTTCCCTTTGCCCCGCCAACATGGTTAACGGAGATGTAATCAACCTCGGCCCATTTGGTCTAACCGAGTCGTAACTGTAAACGCCGTAAGGTCGGGAGCAGTCGGGGCAAATAAGGTCTCCTGGGAAAGGAGGGGCAAGTTGCCTGGGCAGTGTGGGCACATATACAAAATATTGATAGTTCGTGTTGTCTGGGAACGCTTCTATCTGTACTTTCACCACCCTACCCTGGGCATCTTTTGCCCGGAACTCTTTATGTTTGTTCACCTTTATGGTCCACTCCCCCGGTACTGGAACTTCCCCCTTTATGGATCTGTGTCCCTCTCTCGACGTCGGCGGGTTAACCGGACACCACATGCCTACTGGTTCTTGCCAGTGAGGGATTGCATCCCTAGTTTGATGTTTAGATGCTGAATGAGGGTGAAAGGCCAGATTGGAGCAATGATAAACCATGTTATCCGGCAGAGATCTAATAATTCGCGCAGGTGGACTAGATGTTACGTTAAACGTAGGCCTATTTGGCTGTGAAAAACTAGTGGCCGGCGTTGAGGTTGTGGCCATAGATGAGTCCGACAAGACATTTACTTTAGCTGGTGACAAGGGGTGAACTGGTACGCTTGGATGCGTTACCGCACTAATCAAGGGGACAGAAAGAAGTGGCCGAACGTTATCGTCCGCGGCGGGATAGGGCACCGATGATGCAACCGAGGGAAATCCCACCGCCGGGGGGGGGGGGGGGGAATATCGCGGGACCGTTGAGAGATGGCACACTGTTTCAACACTTGTTGTAATAGCCCATTCTTACCGGAGTAGCCAGCGACCGGCGGATGCTTGTCTTCCTGATTCCTGTCAAGCACTACATGTGTGCAGATTCCTCTTAATGCACCATGGTTGTACACCGTAACACATTGAGGGTGAGGTCTCTTGAGAGACTTGAATCTTACCTTTTCTACTGTCCCGGTATCCTCAACCTGCCTACTAGGACCTGGTCTGTTGAGTGCCTTATCTACTTTCTGATCAGCCGAGGAATACCGCAATTCCACCGGCGACTCTTTACTTTGTGGTACCGGCTCCGAATGGACCGCCGTTTCTGGTTGATCGTGCTCTTCATTACAAACTGGGGCTAGCTTACTAGGTGTAAGAATATTACCACGCGCTGCTGAACTGGGCGTATGTACACCCGCCGCTACATTACGGGGCCGCTCAGGGGCAGACACCGTAAAACCAGACAAATCTACCCCATCACAAGGTAGATGACATTGAGAGAGAACTAATTTAGACCCTTGCAGTAAAACCCTCGCCTTGGATCTAATCCTAGCGTTTGACTGATGTCCCTCGGCGTCTGCCCCGAGGAGGCCGGGGAAAAACCCCGGCGTCTCCGAGGCAAACGTCGACGGGGCAGGTCGAGAACTAGACTTACACTTGGGCTATCGTGCTCTGAGGACGAAAAGGAGTCCTGTGACGGGCTAGACAATTTTCGCCTCTTGGGAGACCGCTGGTCCATGCTCGAAGCCCTCTCTTTAAGTCGTTGGGGTGACTGCGGTTGAGAAGGAGGCCGGGACTCTGGCGACTCATAACGAGTTCTTCTCTTGGAGTGGGGAGGGGAGTAAACCTCAAACGCAAAAGGTGCTAGAGAGAGTGTTGACTGATTAACTGACTGTGGGGAGTTAGTAGCAACAAGGGGATTTGACTGACAAACTGGGGGATCTTCAAAAGAATAAAGGTAAATAAGCCGTAGCAGTTTGGCATTATCACACAAAAGTTCTACATTTGCCACCCTCGTGGTGTATGAAGAAAATGTATTCTTTATGTCTATTAACACCTTACGAGCGGCCTATGCGGTTTATTTATATGTACCGCCCAGCGGGGTGTTTTTAGCCAAAATAGGGCTGTTTACGTGATCATTTTCATGCCTAAATAAGACCCAGAACGTAAAACAAGTACCTATCCCTGAAAGGGCATAAACAGAGCTTTCGAATGACACCATAACGATCCTTTTATGATGGCTAGTTTTCTTGCAATAACCGTGCAACGCGAGTGCAAAAAGCATGTAATTAGCCACTTTCCCGATACAATTCCTTATATAGCGAGTGAGAGAGGGAGGAGGGAGCTGGGATTCGTGTCAGTATGTTCGCCGCGGTGGTCTGGAGCAGTCATACGCTCGCTACTCTCCTGCCACCACTTGTCTCTCTCTCAGCAACATTACGTGCTGAAATTGCCACTCGACCTATGTCGAGCGCCGCCACATAGTCCAGCTTTATTAAATACGACTTATGTGGTGAGCCGCTAATTAAGGGTTAAGGTGAGCAAACATGACATATCTTGGTTAGCGATCCATTCTTCAAAAAGGTCTGGACAAATTGGACATCTTCGAGAGGTCCACAAAAAACTTGACTTGTCTAGGCATTTCACGCATCGAATACACAGCTTGTGAGCTGTGACTGGGACAAGAAGGCAGGTAGGCGTGGCACAAATTGAAAACTGAGGCACGGTTACTGAACTCCCCTCCCCGCCGGGAACAGATCCTCGGAAGTGTTGCTCAAGATGTGACGAGATCTGGAAATAGAAATTTCCAGGAATCAATGCTCATATGGATAACCTGAGAGGTGTTAAAACATCCTACCGACTCCTAGATGCCGGAAAACTAGTTGACCACTTGTCAACTATATTTCCGCCGCCTGAGAGCCTACGTGAAAAACCCCCACCCCTTTCAAACGGGGTTTTCACGTGACCGCTTACCTGTGACACGAGTCACTGGCCCTAGCCGGAACCAGGTCCTGTGTCTTCCTGTGGCTATTCGACTGGCCGGAAAGACACTTTTTTCCCTTTGCGCCGCTGAGCGGGGCGAGGTAAATGGACTGTCCACAGGGCCTATGGCTATTAGATTAGCCGGACCAACTGCTTGTTCACCTCTTAGTACCGCCGGGCGAACGAGGTAATGGACTGTTCGTAGGGCGAGTCAAAAAAATTGGTTAACAAAACGCCCCTTTCCGCCAGACTAGGCATGTCCGCCGCAAAAGATGTGTAGTGGCACTACATAGGGTTGGTTGTGCCCGGCCCCCGGCACGGAGGGATCCAGACAGTTAGTTAAAGCAGCGGCAGTTCCTGTAGCTGAGGTCGTTGACCGAAATCTCCACAAGATAACCACAAGGTAAGACCTCGATACGTAGAACGAGGTCCGGCGGGTCAAAACAACCACGGAGAAGTCGCCTACAACAAAAGAAGACTAAACCGCAACACCCAAAGAAACACAGAACGTCTCCTAGGCTCCCAACAACACGTGATCGATACGTGAAAAACAAGGGGGGCCAAGAAAAGGGGAACATAATATCACACATAGTATGGTAAAGATAAAATAAACCCCTAACATCTAACGGAGACCCCTACTGAGGCTAGCCACGAGGCTTGAAGGAAGCATCTTGTATGACGACACTCACTCCTGGAGACATCACAGTCACAGCAAGAAGAGAAGAGGCCCACGAGAGGGGCCCGCATGCAGACTCGTACGCTAGAAGGTTGCGCACCACGTGCGACAACCCTTAAACTAGCGCGCCTGCTAAAACAACAAACATGCGTCATCCTTATCCCGATGTAAGACGCATGGTATGCTGCGAAGATAATAGCCTCCTAACTAGAGTAAAACAATAGCTAAGGTGCAGCAGACACAAAATATAACAAATCATGAGGCGTCGGTCCTGGAGAACACGTAGGCACCTGCAAAACGTACCCTAATTTAAACACTCCCTGCGGGCATACCAATGGGGCAGCCTGAGCTAGCTAGTCTAAACCCTGTTCAATACAACTCAGATATATATCCAATTGAGCAAGGACTCACGAGAATTGAGCGAACGAAGAATGTGGCGGAGCTCAGGCGACACACGTCTAACCCGGTTGCCCGCGGGGAAGAGAAGGACAAATGGACGCTTAGAGAGTAGCGTCAGGGATCCACACATAAGAAATCCACCGAGATGGAAAGCTTAGTATAACACATTTTAAGAATATATTTTCTCTTTTATTTTTTACGAAGGTTTTTTCGTAGTGGGTACCCAATCATAAGACGATTCCATAAGAGAATAGGTGTTACACTTATGACGAGTACTCTGTTCTTCCCCGCGCAGCAGATTCAAAACTGGCGACTGCGGGCGTTTGAATAGAGACTATTATGTTAATAGTCATATCGTCAATGATGGAGGGGCCACTATTTTAAATTTGTAAATTTTTCGATAGAAAAATGTCTCCGGCGGAGCCAGATTTCTCCATACAATGCTGGCTCGCTGTCGCTCGCCAGGAAGAAATTGACACCTGGATGGGGATAAACGTCTTAAAACAGCTGGCTGAATGGGGCCGATTGGATACAAGCCAGAAAAAGAGAGAAAAGTAGAGAAAGAGAAAAAAAGCAAATGACCCCCCTTAACTCTCACATTTCCAGAGGGCCTTCCCATACGGAGTCAAATCCTCTGGCAGTAGCATAAATACAGACAATAATGTACGCCTGGTTGAATAGGTTTAAGTTTATATAAATGGACATACCGGTATTAGGCAACTCATAAGGTTTGTTCCGGTCGTCGGCTACAGCTCCTCCTATAATAGAAGAAATGGTCATAGTTTTCCTCTGAGCGACATGTTAATATAGGTACCAGGTATGGTACAAAGCATAACACATGGAATTGTTAGACAGTTAGTAGGCTACCTGGTACAAAGGGTGTCAAACCAGATCAATTTTGTTTGTAACCTTGAATGAATATGAGAGGAAATACAAGAAAATTATCATGATGTAGCAATGTTTTGGCCATTTGTTCACTTCCGAAGACATACCGGTAATTGAAACAATAAACCATAATTTAATCTTACATATATAATAATAAAGACTACAAATAAAGGACATGGCTTTCGTTTGACACCCTGCAGGCTGGTACAAAGCATAAAACATGAAATTGTTAGACAGTTAGTTTTGTTTATATAGTAGGCATAAATACTTTAATCAATTTAATATTAGTTATGTAAAATGATTATAAATTACATATTATTGACATACCATGCATATTAATATAATTATTGTGTTATGATTAATATATATATGCGGTATATTTCCATTTATAGTTAGGTCCATGTAAAATTATGTATAATACGAGATATTAGTGACACAGCTACATATTAAATAAATACGGTAATGTTATTAAGTATTTTCAATTTACATATTTCCTTAGTTTATGACCAAGGGGTCATTTGTGAGATATTCTATATATACTGTATATCATACTTCTATGATTGCCAGGAAGAGGATTAAAGTTAAGGGGGGAAACTGGCTTTTTTATCTTTCTCTCCTTTTCTCTCTTTCCCTGGCTTGTATCCATTCGGTCCCATTCAGCCAACTGTTTTAAGACGTTCATCCCCATCCAGGTGTCGATTTTGTCATTGTATGGAGAAATCCGGCTTCGCCAGAGACATTTTTCTATCAACAAATTTACAAATTTAGCTTGCTGTCAAAACAAAAATATGTATATGCTGGCTCGCTACCGTTCGCCAGGAAAATATTGACACCTGGATGGGGGTAAACGTCTTAAAACAGTAGGCTGAATGGGGCCGAATGGATACAAGCCAGAGAAAGAGAGAAAAGGAGAGAAAGAGAAAAAAGCCGGTGACCACCCTTACGGCAAACATTGGGTAAGGAAGGTCCAAAACAGACAACAACTAGACAATGTTAACTTCAAGTGGGACAGTTGAGAGAAGATGTTAGTTACTGTGGCGGAGTCTTGGAACACCTGGGGATAAAAAAAAGTGCATTACATGGACACACACACACACACACACACAGTCAGCTTGGGGAAATGAGGCCAGATATTTATCAAGGGGGTCTCAGTTTTTTTGTTTTACATTTCTCTCCTTTTCTCTCTTTCCCTGGTTTGTATCCATTCGGAACCATTCAACCAACTGTTTTAAGAGGTTTATCCCCATCCAGGGGTCAATTTCTTCCTGGTGAGAGATAGCGAACCAGCATTGTATGGAGAAATCCGGCTTCGCCGGAGATATTTTTACTATCGAAAAATGTACAAATTTAGCCTGCTGTCAAAAGCGTTCAACAAAATATGCTGGCTCGCTACCACTCGCCAAGAAAAACTCGACACCTGGATGGGAGTAAACGTCTTAAAACAGTAGGCTGAATGGGGCCAAATAGATACAAGCCAGAGAAAGAGAGAAAAGGAGAGAAAAAAAGCCTGTGACCCCCCCTTAAAGTGACCCTATATTGATCAGACTCTACAACAGTCTACATCATTTGGCAATTCCTTCCATGAGCGAACCACTCAGTTAAAACAAAAATATGTTGCATCATGTCACTATTCATGTGAATGAAGGTTTTTTTCCAGTGACTTTGTAACCACTACTTCGATTTAGTTAACCAGGTTTTAGCAGACCAAACTAAAGATGCCATGGCTTAAAGTGGACCAAAGTGTATAAATTATACAATTATCGTACTGGTACTATCGAGAAAAAAATATATATAATACAAAATGTACTTTAACCAATCAGCATCTGCATATAAATGGTTCAATATTCTATGAAAGAGTAGTAACTAAATGTTAAGATTATCTTAATCATAAAAGGATTCCCTCTGCGATTCCTTAACCCTTTGAGTACCAGCGACGGCGTCTTTTCCGTGGATTGACCTCCCAATCTACCAAGATTGGAAGCCAAAGCGTCACATTTTTCCTTTGCCCTTCAACTTTCTCTTCATAATTGCTGAGGGGCACAGGGCCCTGGGTGGGGCTTTGGTTTCCCGGGCGTTTCCGCACCCTCCTCAGCTCCCTGCCATGGAGTGGCTTCGGTCACCCAGGCTTTATTGTGGTAGGCAGGGAGGGTTCTGTGGGGGCGCTCGGTTATGGCCTTGCTCGGGGCCTTGGGGCTGTTAGGCCAGGCAGCTTGGGGAACAACAACAACAACAACAACAACTATATTTCATTATAGCTGTATTTAGACGATATTATGCAGCTTAGGAAGGATCTGTGGTACCGTAGTTAAAAGGGTTGGTTGAGATAGTTTGAACCCTCATTATTGTTGGGGGTCATTGTTAAGCTGAATGAAATCGTCTAATCATTGCCAGAATATAACACACTAAAAGGATGTCACTAGTACTGTATGGGTTAAGTGCAGATATTTCAAGTAAGGGTATTGCAACCCAGTGTTCATGGGTATGGCCCCTGGAGGTTAGGTATGGGAGTGGATGAGAGTTGGTAAAGATAATCAATGCAATAGATCTACTCGGAGTAGTGCCACGGATAGACGTTGCAATGAAGCTAGGGTGTGTAGAGTTGGGTCATAATGACAACATACTAAGCAAACATTGACCTGAAATGAAAATGGTCAGGCGATATATTGATAAATTTACGTTCTAAATACCGGTTTTCCTAATCGTACATATTAATAATGTTACATTCACGGTACCGGTACCTTACTGCCGGTACACTTGCCAAGACATGGACTTCAGGCAAATGCTGTGGAAAGCTTGTTGTATTTAACTAGCATAATAGGTTAGTGCATAGCAATACAGATACTTAATTATCTTATCCAAATCAAACAAGAAGGGTAAACTCATAAATTCAATTTCAATCTATTGTATATATATATAGGCTCCATGCACCTCTGTTCCCGGTCAGTTGATGCCCCTCCTCCCATCCAGCACTGCTTTCACGCATAGGCTATACTTCCTAACTCCATCCTTCCACCTCTCTCTCAGTTTATATCTCCCTCTCTGTCCTTCCACTTCACGCTCGTACACTTTCTTAGTCATTCTCTCGCTTCCCATATGTTCCACATGGCCGAACCATCTCAAGGTGTTCCTTTTCACACTTTCCAGCACATCTACATCCACACCACAATGCTCTCGTACTTCCTCATTCATCTGTCTATTCCTCCATGTAACTCCGCACGCAATTCTCAAGTAGCTCATTTCCACCCCTCTCACTCTTGGTTGGTGTCTCTCCAACAACGTCCATGCTTCATTACCATACGGCAATGTCAGGATTACCAAACTATCATGCAAGGACTTCTTTACCTATCCTATCTGCTCACCTAATTTCGTAAAAATCGGTTCAGAGTGCCTATACTAATAGCCCATCAAATTTGGTGAAATAGCGCATATTCTATCTGCCCACCAAATATCATGAACATCTCTGGATCGCCTCTTAATCCGAGTCACTTCTTCTTTGGCGCATAGGCCTATGCTATATGCCCACCAATTTTTTTTTAAATTGGTTATTCTATCTGCCCACCAAATATCATGAACATCTCTGAATCGCCTCTTAATCTGAGTCACTTCTTCTTTGGCGCATAGGCCTATGCTATATGCCCACCAATTTTTTTTTAAATTGGTTCATAGCGCATATCTTATCTGCCCACCAAATTTGGTGTAAATCGGTTCATAGTGTATATCCTATCTGTCCACCAAATTGTGTGAAAAACTCTGGATCGGCTCCTAAACTAAATCACTTCTTCCTTGGCAAATATCCTGTCTGGCCACCAAATTTCGTGAAAATCGTTTCATAACTTTGCAAGATATCTATTTACAGACATTTAAACGAAGGCGAAAACACGACCTCTGTCAAACTTCGTTGACAGAGGTAATAAGTGAATACCGGAACCGGTTCTTCAAGGAAAATCCTTATTTCTAACAATTATCTCTGCCCAAATAGTTGAATTTGCTTCCAAATATCACACCAATCTGCCTATCTGTCTGGCTGTTTGAAGATACAGTGGGCAACCTGATAGGCAAAATATATAATGTTAGGAGTAAAGAAGATTGTCGCGCTATCACCCATCCCTGTACACCCCTCATCATAGGCTCTGTGGATATCAGGGCAGTGCAATTACCATCCACCCTATACCCCTCCGGTTCTACTCCTGCACCTTCACAAGAAGCCATACCATGGACGAGGACATCATGGGCAACCTATCCGATACAAACACAAGATAAAGCTATTATTGACGCACCAGTACCAATGATGTCATTGCGCATTTCATCTCCCTCGCTAGCCACAGAGCCTCAGGACCAGCCAGCCATTGAGCCTAAACCCTTAATGAATTAGTCTCGCTGACAATGTCACAGGAGGCTTAGGAAGTTGATTGGCCCATATCAAATACCGAAGGACAAATCGCCAGTGATTGCCTGAAACAAACATCATGGCAGACGATTCAAAATGCCCTGAAGGACGCTAGGAGTAGAATCATTAGCTGCCCAGCTACACCCTCGACAACAGTCCCCCCCACCCTCTCTTCCCACGCCCTCGCCACACCTCAGACATAACTTGTGAGCCCCACCTTGATACACCGCCCTTGAGTAACCAGTTCTCTCCAATCCCCGAGCCTGAGGCTGAAGAATAATTTAGAAATCCCGAATTACCAGTTCTAGCCTATGTTCAGAATCCTGACTTGCACAAAGAGTTACAAGAATGGAAGAGACTGATCGACCCATATCATGACTTATTTTAAGCACCTTGAAGAAGAGTGGACAGAGAACCTGGAGACTTCTCTAAGAGAGTGGAGGGAGAGAGAAGAGAGCAGCAGCAGAAATAGTGATAGCAGTAGGATGTGGGGAAGCCCCGTCCCGAGTAGTTGCAACAGGTGGCACGAGCAAGTCAAACCCTCTATGGTAGAGAAGACACAGTCTATAAGACGCCCAGGCTCATGCTGAAGAGATGACGGTGCCCGGTGGTATACCGGGTACCTGTGGGAAGATGTAGCCGCCCTAGAAGTGTGGCCGGCCACCAAGTGTGCAACGCCCTAGGGCCTAGGGAGACATCCCTTGAAGAGGAGCAAGGAGGCCCCTCCTTGATTACCAGGCTTTACTGTCAATAAAGAATGCTGTTTTTACAAGTGCTTTATTGGTAGTAAACAAACCTCTGAAACCTTCACGCACTGGCTGGGCTTTTGAAGGGTAGGGCTCTGCAAGATACCGTAGCTTTTGCATAACGGCACTTTGCTTCTTGAGTCCTTACGGTACGGTACGTATACTGTAAAAGGCCCAAAATCACCTCATCCACTCAGTCCCTGAAAGACACTTATAACGGTCAGGATAGTTAATTAACCCGAGAACGGCGTGAGCACTCTTAAGAGGTTTTACTGGGCGACGGCGAGAAAGCTCTTAAGAGGGAAGGCCTAAAAAAAACATATTAAAAGACCCCAGTAGCACTTAAAACAATTTTGGTTTTTTCCCTCCATACCTCATATCACTTCTCCACATCCCCTCCTTTCCCCCCCCCCCCCCCCCTTCAATTATCACCTATTATCCCTGTTATTCCCTTATTCATTGGTATATATTCGTGTAAATATCTCCAAACCGATCCCAGGCTGTGGTCATGTGTGTGCCTATGCATGGGAAAGAGAGAGAGAGAGAGAGAGATACAGGCCTCAGTCACTCTCCAGGCTTCGAGAGAGGAGGTTGTGAGGCCAGCTGGCTCACACTTGATGAATGAACCGCTCGCTAACAATTCGCGATTTTGACCAGAAAAATTCTATTCCCACTTGTTTTATTGTTGTTACAGGTTACTATCTTCATATTAAAGGTAAAATAGGCGCATATGAATAAGTAATAACAATATTTATCGTAAAATGACGATTATAGGCAGGAATGGAGCCTAATATTGCCGCCCAGAACTGTGGTGTGCACTAAACCCTGCGCGCGCTTTATGGGTTAAGAGACGTGTCAAATCAGCCCTCTTATGTTAGTCCGATGATATGTTACAGATGCACTGGCATATTGTACATAACATTTAAGACCCAACACCCAAGAGAACTGGTCGAAGGTTCTGTATCAAAACTCTTATAACGGTCAGAGTAGTTAGAGAGCTTCTCTCTACATTCGCTTGATATGTATACATATGCACTGGCATAATGTTACATGACATTTAAGACCCAACACCCAAGAGTTCTTCATCGAGTTCCATCCACTGTCCAACATCCACGTCAGGACCAGCACCACGGCCAAGACCCTCATCAGAAGACTACAGTAGTGCCTCGTTATATACTACCCAGTGTGACCTCAAAGAAGTACTAAAGGGAAGTACTTAAGTGTAATTTCCTCATAATATCAATACACAGTGTAACCTCAAAAAAGTACTAGTGACATACCTTATTAAAGGAAAGTACTTAAGTAAAAAGCCTATCTTAATATATATATCTATGTAGTGTAACCTCAAAGAAGTACTAGTGACGTACCGGTACCTTATTAAAGGGAGTAATTAGGTAATAGCAACAGGCAGTGTCATAATCATGAGAGAGTATTGTGGATCCTCGCTCGTGCGTCTATAGGCCTATTTATATTTACCCATTACCTATACTAAATTAATATCTGTGTGCATTATTAATAATTTATGAATGTACACTGTGTTATATTTACCCTCTATTACCTTTGTACATGTGTTTATGTGGATTCAACTTCTCAAGTCAAGCAAGAACCTACCTAATCAATCCAATTAACCCCAGCAAAAACCTGGTACAACAATTATAATGGATAGAATAGCCCTATATCAGAAAGAGCCAGCCCTTGTTCAGCACTCGATTGATTTCAAGAGGTTATATCAAATCAGTAAGGCCAGTATTCCCTAGCGAAGAGACGTCGTAGTGAATGCGACTGATCAGGTATTCTATATATTGTAATTGCGTGAGTGAAGTGACTGTGACCATTGTGTATGAATATATAGGCCTATATAGTTGTCAGTAGATTTATAGGTGTTGGCCCAGGTATTCAGAACCTTTGTATTTGGATTCTTTCTTCAGTAACGTAGTATCCAGACTTGCCTCCCAAGCGCCCTTAACCACTCCCGTCTGTATTTAGAACTCTCCCTACCCCTGTCCTCATTAAAATCCCATTTGGTAATACCACAAATTAACCCTTGACTGAAACCTGAGACCCTACCCCCATTTACCCCCCTCCCTTCCTTTGATTCAAATTTCTCTGTTCACGCCTTGAGTCTTTCCGCTCACGTGAAAACCTTTTCATACTTACACGTGAGCATGAGAATGCCCGCTACAGGCGGTTGACCCAAGCTTGCCGCTAATCCCTTTAAAGAGAAGACTCATTAACTCGCTGTATGCTACTGACTTCCCTATACCTTGGCCAACAGAGTATGTCCCTTCTTTCCAGATATTAGTATAGGCAATATCAATACAAGAGCCGTGATATATATTGCTATCTGTATAACTTAACCCTTTCACACACATATGACGCAGAGGTTGCCAGATTAGCAATAAGAAATAGAGTTTTCTCACTCTTATAATTACCTCTCCAAAATTATTTTCTGCCCACAGCTAACTCAAAGACAACTGCAGAGGTTGAAGTAACTAAACTAAAGGTTTCTAAATACCCCTGATGGTAACAAAGGCTTTAAAGTATCCCCAATAGGCTCAAAATCGCGTCATATGTCGGAGAGGGTTAAGGAGTCATTATTGGAGGAGTAATTGAGTCGCTCCCCAGTATATATAGTGATTAACACTTACGGTGCGGGCATATTTCCGCTATATTAGGGCTCATTCAGGCACTCCTCAATGACTGATCAAGTATCTGAATGAAATTAAATGTATTCAGCCAAAAACTAGAAGAAAATAGCTTCAAAATGACACCAGAACGAGGTTCATAGCACGTGGGGTTCATCCGCAGCGCTACCATAGACATCGGCAAATATTCGCAAAAACTGAGCGAATGTCACTAATGTCGCGCTACATTTGCTTTTGGCAGCGCTACATATGTCTAGCGAGAAATGGCTGATATCCCTAAGTGCCACGGCAGCCTGGCTGGAGAGCTGACGGGTGACTACTGCGCTCCCGCTCACTAGCACTTGTCTCCACAGGCTTTAAGAGCCTGTAAATTGCTATAAATTACCATGGCGTTCCCGAACATTCCCCGCAGCCAATGGGTTAAGTAAATAAAGCTTGTGAATTGTATTTCTGTCGTGGTCTATGTCTTATCCCTTTATGCTTAACTCTTGCTGAAAGTACCTTTAACTGAATGTGTACACCTAATAGTAGTGGCACAACAAATACAAACTAGAGGGGCACTCGGTAGAACACACACCTCCGCCTTCGCTGGCTGATTCTATAGCATTAATAGCATAGGCCTAAATTTTCTTCTGAAACTGGGTTCCAGGATATGATCCAGATCACCTGCTAAATTGAATTACTTCTTCCTTGGCGCATATCCCCACCAAATTTCGTGATCTCTGAATTTCTTCTTCCTTGACGCATAACCTATCTGCCTACCCAATTTCGTAAAAATTTTGTCATAACTATATCCTATCTGCCTACTAAATTATGTGAAAATATACGGATCGTCTCCTAAATTGAATCACTTCTTCCTTGACGCATATCCTATCTGCTCACCATATTTCGTGAAAATCGGTTCATAACTTTGTGAGATACCGGTATCTTGCTTACCCGGTACAGACAAACAATCAGACAGACAAACAAACAAACGGAGCCGAAAACATAACCTCCGTCCAACTTCGTTGACGGAGGTTAATACAAATTTGGATTAAATTAAGTAAAGTGTTTATTCTCCTGACCACCCACATACCACTCAAAATACACAACCCCCCTCCTATTGGGAGAACAAAATATTACAGTATACTGTATATACCGGTATCTTTTTTTTTCTTCTATGTGATTGAGGGAGGCAAAAGGCCTATATACCAGTATATACAGTGGTGACAGGTCAGTTGAACCAGTGCCACTTCAACCAGTGCCACTTTAACCAGTGCTAACTCAACCAGTGGCCACTTCAACCAGTGACCATTTCAACCAGAGACCATTTTAACCAGTAGCTTAGGTTAGGTTAGGTTAGGTTAGTTAGGTTAGGTTAGGTTAGGTTAGGTTAGGTTAGGTTAGGTTAGGTTAGGTTAGGTTACTGGTTAAAATGGTCACTGGTTGAAATGGTCACTGGTTGAAGTGGCCACTGGTTGAGTTAGCACTGGTTAAAGTGGCACTGGTTGAAGTGGCACTGGTTCAACTGACATGGAACCATATATACAGTATATATATATATATATATATATATATATATATATATATATATATATATATATATATATATATATATATACCGGTATATATATATATATATATATATATATATATATATATATATATATATATATATAGGGGCAAGCAACACCAAGGTGAACACAAACATCATTATTCTGGTACCGGTAACGTTTCGACATTAACATACTGTATGTCATCATCACACCTAAAGCAATAAGAAATAAATTTATTAATAAATTATGTTGACATTTAAAGCAAATATATTTTTAATGATAATTTAGAAAAACACAAAAAGTTAGAAATCGCGAAAAAAGATAGAAACAAACACAAACAACAGCAACAGCTAAACCATAAGTGAACTATGTGTAGATATTGTAGGCTGAAATATACACAATACCTTAGAAACATAATAGGTTGGAGGAGAATTCGTGGGTTAGTCGGGTCGATATACCACCTGACCCACAACAAATTGCAACAAAAGGTTTCTCAGTGGTTTTCATTCCTACTGGATATACTGATCAACAGAAAAAAAGTCTACCAAAATCTGACATCCGGAAATGGGTTAAAACTGAGTCATTGAAATAACTAAAACAGCTATAACTTCTTCAATAATTGTGATAGAAACATAATTGTTGGTTCTGGTCCATGGTTTTAATGGATCAGCAATCCACTGGTGTCAATAAAATTCAAATCTGATCAGTATTTAACCTGAAATCCAAGATGGCGGCAAAAAATAAAGGGCGTAAAATCAATACATTTTCCATCTGAACCAAAATCACTGAACACCTGGTGCTACTGAAACAGTTATTTGTGAACATTACATAATGACAATTTAGGTTACAATTTCAGTCCTCATCACTGTCCTCTAGTTCCTCAGAGGCTTGATATAGTGGATTGTCACAAAACATCACTTGGCATGATCCACATGCAGACGTACACGGAAGCCCATTCTTTCTGCAGCTGCAACGGGGTGTGTCACAAGCTGTGGTGCAGTTGCAGTGTATCATCTTCAGAAGAGTGTCTGGTGCAGCATTCATGGCAGTCATGATAGGTACAAATCGATTGTCTTCAAGTCCCCAGCCCCAGTCCAGAGGATCGAGGTCACCCTCCATCCCCATCCAAACCATGACCTGGTAGTACACTCGGAGACAATGAAACTTGGTGGAAGATTCCGTTGGGGGAAGACGTTCAGGTGTAACGAAAGACAGCAGAAGTGACCTTCTTTGTGAATATCTTGTAACGCATGGCTGCCAGAGAACTTGTGCTCTCCCCACCAAATATAACGGCCATCGCTTGGCTGCCACGTTTCTTTATTTCAGTGGGGCTCACGCCTCTCAAAGTGAATGTATCTGCACACAACTGGAGGCCTTGATCATCTTCCACGAGTTTCTGCAAGACTGATTTTTTCCCAATGCCATACACACGAGATGTTGAATCACATCCTGTGAAGGCGTGCAGGAATAATAGTTGAGTGCACAACTTATTTCCAAGAAGATGCTTCATCCGATTGATGTCATATACTTTCAGATTGCTTCTTGATTGGTTGTCTGATCTGATAATATAGTGGTTTTCCATCTGGTATACAGTCTATCTATCTATCTATACAGTAATGGAGCAAAAACATCAACAAATCGGAGTCCTCTCCGATTAGTGTGGTGGAATGCAGAATTGTGCTGTTTACGGCTGTCTTGGCAATGTCCACATCAGCGTCCCCTTCTGCCTGAATAACTGTGCAGCCCACTTTCTTCATCTGATCACCTATTAAGGTGATCAGATGTTGCTTGTTACTGTCGACAGATAGGAATTCATCTCTCTTTCCGTCAAATTCAGTTTCTCCGGTGAAGTTCACATTCGAATTCCAGTCTCCCGATCACGTTCCAAAATGTTTAGCTTATCTAAATTCACAACATGAAAACATTAAGTTCACTTCCGACACTGAAACAAATGGTAAACTCCCCTTCCTAGACATAAATATTAACAGAACACCTGACTCGTTTAATACTTCAATATACAGGAAACCAACCTTCACAGGTTTAACGACAAAATTTAATTCATCTATCCCGATACAGTACAAACGAAATTTAATCTTAACTTTAGTCACCCGTGCTTACCACATTTGTTCCTCATATATGTCTTTTCACAATGAACTCGAATATCTCAAACATATTTTACATTCAAATGGTTTCCCTATTTCATTCATTGAAAACTGTTTTGGTAAACAACTAAATAAACTTTTCCAAGTCCCGAGCCCCGTACCGACTGCTAAAAAGGCAGTAATATTTTTCACTATACCATTTTTAGGACCATCAAGTTACTCGATACGCCATAAAGTCACAAAATTTATTCGTTGCTTCTATCCCCAAGTGTCCCTCAGAATAATATTCAAACCTACCAATACTTTGTCACATCATTTCAAATTCAAAGATCGTATCCCGGATGTTCTACAATCCTCTAGCCTATTGTTTATCAATATAAATGTAGCTGCTGTAATGCAACTTATATAGGCCAATCAAAACGTCACATAAACACGAGGGTTGCGGAGCACCTGGGTCGATCTTATAGAACTGGACTTCCCATTTCTAAACCATCCTTTTCAGCCATTCGAGACCATTGTGAACCTTTAGGCCATTAACAAAAAAGATTTTTCAGTAATTTTCAGTTGTTCTGGTGACACCACCCGTTTAATAGCAGAGTCCCTCCTCACTCACCATCTTAAGCCCACCTTGGGCACCCACGAATTCTCCTCCAACCTATTATGTTTCTAAGGTATTGTGTATATTTCAGCCTACAATATCTACACGTAGTTCACTTATGGTTTAGCTGTTGCTGTTGTTTGTGTTTGTTTCTATCTCTTTTTTCGCGATTTCTAACTTTTTATGTTTTTCTAAATTATTATTAAAAATATATTTGCTTTAAATGTCAACATAATTTATTAATAAATTTATTTCTTATTGCTTTAGGTCTGATGATGACATACAGTATGTTAATGTCGAAACGTTACCGGTACCAGAATAAATATGTTCGTGTTTACCTTGGTGTTGCTTGCCCTTATAAGACTCCGCTTCCCCCGAGGAGAATCTATTGCCACTACTATATATATATATATATATAATACGAGAATATTTTTGTCAAGTGTCTAATACACTATAAATATTGTGCAGGCTTACCTAGTTACCTCATCTTTACAGTGGTGATGGGCTGGTCTATCAGTGGTGATGGGCTGGTCTATCAGAGTGAGAACTGAGCGATCTCTGCCATACCCATAGCTTACTCTGACTGTTCCTTTTACTTATATATTTTCTAGATCTCAAGTGACGGCGTCTCTTCCGGGGATTGACCTCCCAATCTACCAAGATTGGAAGCCAAAGCGTCACATTTTTCCTTTTCCCCTCAACTTTCTCTTCTTAATTGCTGAGGGGCACAGGGCCCTGGGTGGGACTTTGGTTTCCCGGGCGTTTCCTCACCCTCCTCAGCTCCCCGCCATGGAGTGGCTTCGGTCACCCAGGCTTTATTGTGGTCGGCAGGGAGGGTTCTGTGGAGGCGCTCGGTTATGGCATTGGCCTTGCTCGGGGCCTTGGGGCTGTTCGGCCAGGCAGCTTGGGGAACAGCAACAACAACAACAACCTCATCTTTACATTGTTTAGGCTACCGGTACCCTATATACTGTATAAGCTTAACCAGCATATTTAATCGATGATTGCCAACACCCAGGGAAGAGAGAGAGCGGGAGGAGGTCAAGACATCAGACAAACGTCGATATATATACTTAATTAATGCTACAGCCAGATGATTTTAGTCAGTTTAGCAAGGACCGCAAGCCACCATTTAATGCTCAAACAATAACAGGTCCTTCCTAAATTGAATAAAATCGTCTGTCGACAGTAATAATGTACCGGTAACGTAAACTTGCGGGTCATGGAATTGAGTGCAGTAATAATCTTCTCTTTATCAACTTAATTTGTTAGTAGTCTTGGCAAATCCAACGTCAAGGCTATTAACCTAATTGCAATGACGACTTGTCTATTTTGACTGCTATGTCGTCATTCCAACCGCGGTTAAAAAGAAAACGTCTAGAGTCTACTCCTTATCTTGCTCTAGGAGACGTTGTACATTAACCAAAACTACCACCGAAGGTGAAAAAAGCATAGAAGAGAAGAAAAAGGGGTTTACCTTAGTTACCGCTTAAGGCCCATCCTGTGTTCCGTCATGTGCAGATCCCTGTCGAACGTGCGCATGAGCGACCCTCTCTTGTTATCATTTTTTCACGCGCTCCATTGAATGCAGTCGCTTTTGTTGTGCTCCTTTAATTCACCCTGTTTAGGTTCGTTTCGGCTTATCTGGCCTTCTTTTTTGTTAGACAGATGTTACGTGATCTAGGGCACACGTAAATGGGCTCCTCAGTGTGTTTAATGGAGACGCGTGTGGAAATAGCTACCGAAGGTACGGGGGCGCCTGGCGTTCCTCGTGTGTTTTCATTCCTTTCTCTTTTCATATTCTTTTTTCCTGTTAGTCTGGGCATAGTTTAGCTTTTAGCTTATTTTAGCCTAGCTTGTTTCTCATTCAGGAATTGCTATGCCCCTATGAGTTTTCATATTTTCATAGCCTAGGTGTACAGTTGGTTCACGATCTGAGATTTCGTGGTGGCGGTGCTGTTTGTAGGGTTTGTGTCGGCCGCATTATTAGCGTTATTCCCGAGTCCCCCCTTTCGAGCCTTCACTGTGTCTCAAGGGCCTGGGCGCTTGGTAGTTCGTGTTATCCTGGGGTACCCCACGGGGGCCCCTCCCTCACACCACAGGGTTTTTCGCCCCTGACACATTCTCTCCTCACGGCTAGGCCACCCTTTTTCTCGCCAGTTTCATTTACTGGTTTTTGTGTTCCCTTACTGTTTTCACCTCCATCCTTTCATACCCTTTTGCCCAATCCTGGGGTACCCTACGGGGGCCCCTGTTTGTGCCAAACCACCCTTCCTGCCACTTCTCCTCATGGGCTTTGCTCTATCTCTGTGGGTTGGGTGGTTCCTAGGGGATGTGCCTCCTCTCCCCTGGTGTGTCTTCCTTGCCTCTCCCTTGACCGGTTGAGTCAGGATATTATCAAGGAAGACACTGCTCAGCTTGATGGCCATCGTCGCTTGGAGTTCATAAGGAGATGACGCTTTTTTCTGGGCCTCTTTGGTATTTCCTAGACGCTCCTCTCGCTTTTTCGGCGCCGGACCATCTCGGCCGGTCCCGCAAATTTGCGGGGTGCTCGATTCGGTCCTCTGGGCCATTTCGGTTCCCCGCAAATTTGCGGAGATCGTTGGGGGGTCCCGCGAAATTGCAGGAGGGTGGTGTCGGTACGGTTATGCCTCCATTGGCCCGCAAATTTGCGGTAATAGTTGGCTTTCACTATTGACTTTTGTTATGTCATCTTGTTGCCTGATACTATATTGGTGTATGCACTTTACTGGTGTTATAGGCCCTGCATGTAAGATGTTGAGTGGTGGTTAACACTTTCTCCATCTTTGCAGGTTCTGCTAGTGCTCTTCCGCCTCGGCCGCCCTCCTCACCTACCTCTGTGCTCCCAGTTTAGGGTGAGTACGGATACCTGTTTGCATGTGTGTTCCTGTTTCCCCATGCTCCTTCCCTGGTTCTTCTTGGACATTCTCTCCACTTACTCCTTCGACGTGCTGATTATGGTGTGTGTTCTTCTAGTGCAGGTAGGCTGCCTTGCTTTCGCCTTGGTTGTCGCTCCCCGTGCTTGGAGAGCCACAAGTCCTGCTTGCGCCACTCGCTCTGTGTGTCCTCTACGGCCTACCTCCCTGCTCTGTGTGGCACGTGTCTGGCCCTGGTGGTTGTGCTGCTCCATGGCCCTGGTTCCTCGGCGGCGGCTGTGGCCTCCTGCTTCCCTTCCGTCGGTGTGGACGATGGTCTCCCGCCACATTAGGACTGTGGGCCACCGTTCCCCGGCCTTTGTTGGCGACCGGATCCGCGTCGCCCTGGGTATCCCTGACCCGACTGACGGCCATTTACCTGGCCCTCTCCCTGCTCGGGCCCTCTCCCCTGGGTCCCGCAGCCGGTCGTCCCATCGTCGGGGGGTTCCCCGGCTCCGTCCACGCTCTCGCTCGCCTTGTCGTCCTCCTGATCGCCTTGACGACGCCCATCGCCCTCGTCATGGTTCTCGCCCTGAGGCCGGGGTTAGCGGCTCTGCCCCTGTGCGCCCTCCCCTGGCCTCTACGGATAGGGGCTCTACTCCCTTCCGCCCGCTTCCCCAGCCCAGACGACTTCCTCTTACGTTGTCCTCTCCGCGCGCGGTTGTTCATGCTGTAGCTGGCCCTCTGCTCCCTCCTCCTACACTGTCCAGGAGGGTCCGCCTGGATGTCGTTGCTTCTCCTACTTCACCTGCTTCAGTGCCTATTCTTACTTCACGGTCTCGTCCCACGGTGGTGGTCCCTCCCTCCTCCGCCTCGGTGTCGGGCCGCCCTGTTATCTCAGCCCCGGGGATCCTTGCTCTGTTTCCCCCCGCGGCTCCTGGCCTCCTTTCACCCGGCCAGCCTTCCCACTCCCGTCGTCCTGCTCCTCCTCATTCTTCTCTTCCTGACCTTCCCTTACCGTCTCGCCAGGGGGGTACCCCTCCTCTTGCCTCGGTGGGGTTTCGCGAGGTTTCGGGGTCCCCTTTCTCAGGAGCTGATGTGTCGCTGGAAGAGGGGAATGGTGCTGTTTCCCCCTCGGCCGTTCGTGATCGGGGACGAGTCCCTCAACGGCGACACAACCGTCGTCGCTCGCCTTCCTTGGGCCGCGACGCTGCTGGTTCGTGTCGTGGGTCTCGCTCCCGCTCACGCTCGCCCCTGCGGGCCGACCAATCTGGGGGGGGGTAGCCTCTCTCGGATCAATTGTCGGCTATGCAGGGCTGGGTTGTGTCACGCTTCGACGGGCGCTTGGAGTCGATGGAAGACTCCCTCTTCTCGCCCTTCTTGGCGGTGCCTCACCCTCAGCACCTCACCCTACCTACCCCTGCTATGGTCCCCCTCCCTTCTGCAGGCCTACGCTCTGGTCAGGCTTCAGCCGCACTGACATCCTTCCGGCTGTTCAGTCCCTGGCTGTGTTGACGGGTCTGTCCTCCTAAGGGACAGGTTTGTGCGACGCCGGTACGCCTGGCTTAGCCGTCATGCTCGGTCACCCTCTCCCATTGGAGGCCTGGTTTGCTGAGGCCTTCGACTTCACACACCGATCCGTCGACGGCTCTCCTTCCGTCCCTCCCCCGGAGTCGTCCCTGATTTTGCCTCCTCTTGTGTCTGTCGGCGGGTTGGACGGCGCGTTCTGGTCCTGGATGAGCGCGCCCGTTCTTGAACTTTGTTCTATTGCTACCCCGTTCTTCTCTCACCCGGATCAGCCCTCTGTCGCCAAGGTTTTTCCCTTGCGACGGAGGGTGACGGACTTATTGTCTTGTCTTTAGGTTCCCTCCAGACGTCTGTTCACCACCTGCGGCTTTTCGAGGCGTCTGCGCCAGGCGATCTTCGCGAGGGTTTGGACCGCGTTGAGCGGGTCCACCTTCGGCTCGCGGTGTCTTTGGTTCCCGAGCTGACGGCGGTTTTGTGCGCGGCAACTCGGCACCGCACGACGGTACGGTCTTCGTTCTGCCGGCCGGCCCCCTTGGTTATTCGTCAGGGTTTGTTGTACTCTGCGCTATATACGTCGGGGTTTTTTACGCAGGATGCTTGGGAATGCTCCGCTTCTCTGTCGGCGGCCCCTGCTTCCGCCACACGACGCCGTGCTGTGTCGTTACGGACCCTGCTTACGTCACGCACCGACGCGCTGTGCCGCGCGCGGGGTTTTCTCAGTCCCGTCCTTCTGCCGGTCCTCTTCGGGGTGCTGCTGCAAGTGCTGCCGCCTTGCCCGGGCGCAAGACTGGGACGTTGCTGGCCAGTGCTTCGGTTCCGCCTCGCACTTCTGTTCTTGCCCCTTTCATCCCCTCTGTGTCGGGGCTGGCCGGCCTTCCACTTCCGGCCGCCTTTCGTAGGGGTCAGCCCCGCGCCGGCCTTGGGTTGGGGTGGCCCGCCCTTTTCGACGAGGTTGGGGGGGGGCGGGGGTAGAGGAGGTCAACGTGGCGCTCATGCCCGCACGGCCCGTACCGGGGGTACCTCCACGTCAACACAATGTGTAGTTCTCTGGGTCGGCCTCCTTGTTCTCCTTCTCGCCTGGGCGTACCGGGTCGCTCCCCTCCTCTCGGGTGCTCCCTCGGGTTGTTTTCGCCCTTGCGCCCCTCGGTAGCCGCGAGGGACGTTGGGGGCGGCGGGTTGCGCGGAGGGTTCTCACCTGGAGGTGGACGTCCGGACCCCCACTCCGCTCTTGTCACCGACAACGGCCCATCTCTTCAGAGGTGGCCCACGTGTTCACTTCCATGCCCGAGCTGGGTAGCGTCGAGGGAGTTGACCGCCGGTCACCCGGTTTTCCTCTCCCGTGTCTTTCTGGTTCCGTCGCCGACCTGCGACGCGATGCGACCGGTGGTGGATCTGTTGGCCCTCAACGGGCACATCGTGCACACACGGTTTCGGATGCTGCCGGTACCCTTGGTACGCCTGGCCCTGTGCCCTCTGTCGTGGGTAGTGTCGCTGGCCCTCCAGGATGTGTCTTGGCTCGTTCCTCTCCATCCTCGCTTCCAGCGATTCTTGGCCGTTCGGACTTCCGATCGTGTGTTCCTGTTCGACGGCCTTCCCTTCGGTCTCCACATCGCGCCGCAGATCTTCTCCGCACTGGTGGGGCAGGCTCTGGGTCCTCTCCTCAGGAGCGGGCTCCAGCTCCTGTTTTCCTTGGCCGTTTGGTTGGTAGTTTCCGACGCCCTAGGCCTGTGCATTGGCGACGCCCTCACAATCGTTCGCGACATCGCACGGTTAGGGTTCCCCTTCGATGTTCCCAAGTCACGCTTGACCCCGTCGCGTGTCGTGCCATGGGTCGGTCTCGCATGGGTTTTGTCCGGCGCTACGGTGACCCGGGGTCTGCCGGCCGCGGTGCACCTTCGGTGGACGGTCCTCGCCGTGTTGCACTCGGTCTCCCTCCCGGGGTGGCTCTGGGACTCGTTCGTGGGTTCGCTGCATTGGGCCGCTCTGCCCCTTCCATTAGGGAGCCTCTGGCTACGCCGCCTCCTCCTCATGGGCACCGCGGTGTTTCCGTTGCCCCTATGGATCGGCTCCTGCCGCTCCCGCGTACCGTTCGCCGGGGCTTCGGTCGCTGGGTTGCTCGGGGCTCGCTCTTTGCGGCTGTGCCCTGGACCGACCCCCCCGCCGACGGTCTGGGTAACCACAGATACGTCGAGCGAGGTTGGGTGAGGTTCCCAATCGAACCTGGGACGTCCACTTCCCGGCAGATGGGTGGGTCTCCCTCCTCTTACCTGTCTATGCCCTCGGATTGTTGGTTCCTTTGTTCTTCCTGCGGGTCCCCGCGCTGGCCCTTCGGGGTGAGTCGGTGGCCTTCGGGTTGGACACTCAGACAAGCTGTCCCCTGTTTCCTTATGCGGGGGTCCTCCAGGTCGTTGACTCTATTAGGGGTCTCGGTGGAGTTGTTCTTCCTCGCGGACCGACACCCCTTCTCCTTGCATGCCTCCTCCCTGCCCGGGCCTGCCACCCTTTGGGCGGCCGCCCTGTCGAGAGGGCAGGGCGTTCTTGTAGAATGGGCGATGAAACGGACTGTGTTCGCCGACCTCGCGGCTTCCTGAGGTGTTCCGGAGGTCGCCTTGTTCGCATCGGGGGTGCCGCGCCAGTTGCCTCTGGACCTCTCCCTCCGGCCTCGCGCTCCGGGGGGGGTCCGGACGCTTTCATGGTCGCCTGGTACTGGTGGCGGTCGATATCCATTTTTCCGCCACCAGACGCGCTGTTGATGTGCCCGGTCTTCGCGAAGCTGCGGCTGTACCACGGCTGCGTCTGGCTCCTCGCGCCTCTGTGGCCGGCACGGACTTGGTCCGCCCGGTTGCCGCGGTGGTGCCCGGGTCCGGTCCCTCTACCTGTCTCCGGCTTCCACTTGGGCTAGGTTGGGGTCCTGCGGACCTCTTTGGCCTTCGCATCGTGCTTGTTCATGAGGCACGGTGGCTCCCGGTCCCCGGCCGGGCCCTGACTGACTTCCTGCAGCGTTCCTGGCCGTCTTCTCCTTGGGGGCCTTACGGGTCCCGCTGGAGGTTTTTTACTAGGTGGCTACAGGCCACTCGCCTGCCAGTTGGCTCTCCTTCCCTCGTCCTACGCTCCTTGTTTCACCTCTTCCGTACACGTCGCTTTCCAGTCGACGCTATACGTACCCACTTGTCTGCCGTCCGGGGGGTTCTTTGGGTCCGTCGCTGGGCTGGTCGTTCCGCCACAGGTGCTGGATTCCTTCCTGACGGCTGCCTTCCGGGATTGACCGCCTCCGCGCCAGGTCTCTCCGCTGTGGGATCTGGGGCGGGCTCTGGTCCTTCTGGCTTCCCCCACGTATACAAGGGCCGCTACGCCGGTTCCGTTGCTCGGGCGTCCACTCTTCCTTGTCGCTCTGGCCACTGGGGATCGGGTGTCTGCACTAGCGGCATTGTCACGGCCCCGGGACTGCGTCCGATTCTCCCCGTCCTTGCATGGCGTCTCGTTCGCCTCCTCCCCACCTTTTGTTACCACGCATGGGAGGGAGGCCCCCGTTTTCCAGCCTTTCGCCGTCCAGGCTTTACGGCGTGGGCATCCTCGCCATGTGTTGTGCCCGGTGTCAGCCTTGCACTCCTCTGTTGCGTCTGTGGCGCCGCCTTCGGGTACTGCTGTGTGGGTGTCTCCTCGGACAGGTGGGAGGCTCTAGCAGGTGCAGCTGGGCCGCCACGTTTGTCGGACCGTTCGTGCCCGTCACCCTGTTTGTAGGGGTTCTGCGCGCGATGTCAGATCCTTTGCTGCCTCCTTCCGGTTCCTGCCACGTCGATCCTTCCCTGCCTTCGCCTCCGCGGTTTTGTGGTCTTCTATCAATTCCTTCATCTCCTCCTACCTCTCCGTGTCCAGTGTTCGACCCCCTCGGCCGGTGATTGCTCTCGGGGGTCGTGTTTCCTGGTGCTCTGGCGAAGATCCCTGGTCTTCCCCCCTTGTCCCTCGTTCTTTTCCTTTGTTTTATTTGACAAAGGGGGGGGGGGGGGGTGTATGGGTTTGCAACACTGGATTGCAAGTTTGGGATTATGTATTGTTCCAGTACATAATTGTTCCAGTACATAATTGTTCCAGTGTTTTTGCCACATTGAAAATTGTGTTTTGTTCTTGTGTTCAGTGTTTTTGTTGGTTTTTGAAGAAAAGGGATTTTGGGTACAGTACCTATTTGGTTTCAGACAAGTCTATGTTTTTGCATTACTATGAATGACGGGCATGTGTTAAAACTGTTCTTTTTAGCTACTCCTCAGTTTTTCACTCTTTTATTAAACTCTCTTGTTTACATTGTGTCTTTGTCATTCGTAATTTTGTTTTATGCATTGGTTTTTTTGGTAGGTTGGGCTTGGATGTCCTCCTCCTATTTGTTATGCAGCCTTGACGTTGGATTTGCCAAGACTACTAACAAATTGGGAGGTTTGACGTACCTCCCAACCTACCAAATAGGAAAACCTACTATTTGGTAGTAGTCTTGGAAAATCCAACGTACATAATACCCTCCCTCACGCCGGACCCCTGCCCATCCGCGTTCTTCTGCTGACGTGAGATGTGATAACAAGAGAGGGTCGCTCATGCGCACGTTCGACAGGGATCTGCACATGACGGAACACAGGATGGGCCTTAAGCGGTAACTAAGGTAAACCCCTTTTTCTTCTCTTCTATGCTTTTTTCACCTTCGGTGGTAGTTTTGGTTAATGTACAACGTCTCCTAGAGCAAGATAAGGAGTAGACTCTAGACGTTTTCTTTTTAACCGCGGTTGGAATGACGACATAGCAGTCAAAATAGACAAGTCGTCATTGCAATTAGGTTAATAGCCTTGACGTTGGATTTTCCAAGACTACTACCAAATAGTAGGTTTTCCTATTTGGTAGGTTGGGAGGTACGTCAAACCTCCCAGTAAAACGACCGTATCAGACTTCCACACTCCCCTAAATATCCCTCTCGCTCTCTCTCTTCCTGTTTTACGGCCAATTTCCAAGTGAGAGAGAAAGAGAGAGTGTGTGTGTGTGTGTGTGTGTGATTCAGAGTTGATGTAAGAGAACGAAGAGAAAAATATCAAATGTTAAGAGATATAAAGGCGAGAGGAAACAAACAACATAGATGTACAGAGAATGGAGGGAGAGAGAGAGAAAGAGAAGGAAGTACAGGAAAGGGAGAAACATAAAGGTAAATGGGGAAGAAGGAGAAATGTACAGAGAATAAGAGAGGGACAGAAAATTAACAGATGGAAATAGATACGAGAAGAATGGCAGAGAGGCAGAGAGAGAGAGAGAGAGAGAGAGAGAGAATACAAATCTGACTAAACTTGACAAGGTTGTGACTGAAATAGCTAACTTGGTGGCACAAATGATGGTGGTGATTGTGGTAGTGGTGGTGGTTGTGTTGGTGATAGTTGTGATGATGGTTGTGATGGTTGTGGTAGTGGTGATGATGGCTGTGGTTGTGTTGGTGATAGTTGTGATGATGGTAGTGGTGGTGGTTGTGATGATGGTTGTGGTAGTGGTGATGGTTGTGATAGTGGTGATGATGGTTGTGGTAGTGGTTGTGTTGTTGATAGTTGTGATGATGGTTGTGATAGTGGTGGTAATGTTGGTGTTAGTTGTGCTAATGGATCTGGTAGTTTTGGTGATGGGTGTGGTATAGTGATGGTGGGTATGGTAGTTGTGGTGATTCAAGTGGTTGTAACAGTATTGGTGGTTGTGATGGCAATGGTTGTTGTGGTAGCCTAGTTAGGCTATGTAGGTTGTGGTATTTCAGGTGAATAGCTAATTACTACATAATACAGTATATGATAGTTTAATAGTTATACTGAGTGTGATTATTTGAATGATAATCATGATAATGTTAGTGGTGGCTTACAAGTTCGCTGAAAGTTAGTTAGTTTTGAAGCTTATGGTAATTTAGGATGGCTATTTTGGACACGGCAGATACAATGAGGTGAGGTATTTTGTGGAGTTCTAGAGTTTGTGATGGTGGGAATGATTATGGTGGACTATTTATGATTGGTATTTAAAGGCATGCAGTTGCTTTCAGAGTGGTAGTGGTTGTGTTGCTTGTGGCAGTAGCACTAGTTGTTGTGGTTGTAAAGTTAAGGGACAGTGGTTATTTTTTGGGGCCTATGTATTTATTTATTTATTTATTCAAAGATTATTGTGGTTCAGTACAGTACGGTACTTCAAATGAATTCCCTATTTGTTCGAGATGTGGTAGTTTATATACAATGTGTATTAGTCCCGGTACTAATATAGCCTATTCTATGTAATAACGCTAGAAAGCTTTACTCCTAAACTCTGTAGGCTAACTCAATAAGGGCTAGAACAAATAGGCTGTAAATTTGTCCACCTATTATCTGGCTGACTCCTCCCAAATGGTAGAAATATAAGCTCGAATAATCTACTATGGGTTTCAGAGGTCGTGTTATATCGTTTTTCGGGAATAACTTATGAACAAACAGTTGGATCAGTATGATATCGTTGCCACAACTTGTTTCACACCGTCCCCTATTTATTTTATTTGTTTAATATTGTGCATTACCAAAAGTGGATAATTAAGCCACTTGTCCCTGTGCCATGAGGTTAAAGTCACACCTGAATGACTAGGAAACGGACAAGGCTACCGTGACCTACCTGTGAAACCACCAAACCATTATTGCTCCTCCATCAAACACGTCAGTTATCAACCACCACCCAACCCTATTAGGCTATCGTCTTTACATTCAAGTTATCTGTCACTATCAAATATAAATATATACAAAATATGTATTTTTGTATATTTATATTTAATAATAACAGATAACTTTAATCTGCTTCCGGAGGGCTTGCAACTCTTCACAACAATCAGGGATGGTAGGGCGGCTGCCCAACCCCGAAAGGGGTTGAAATAGGGGAGCTATCCCCCCCACCCCCCCACCCCCCGCCAAAGGCGGCTTTCTAGGACCTTTCCTAGCTGATGCTGAGAAGATTGGGTTCTAGTCATGTGGTGATGGGCTGGTCTATCAGAGTGAGAACTGAGCGATCTCTGCCATACCCATAGCTTACTCTGACTGTTCAGTACTGAACAGTCACTCTGAACTCTGACTTCTGACAGAACTCTGACTGTTCAGACTGGGATGGTACTTATATATTTTCTAGATCTCAAGTCTCTTCCGTGGATTGACCTCCCAATCTACCAAGATTGGAAGCCAAAGCGTCACATTTTTCCTTTGCCCCTCAGCTTTCTCTTAATAATTGCTGAGGGGCACAGGGCCCTGGGTGGGACTTTGGTTTCCCGGGCGTTTCCGCACCCTCCTCAGCTCCCCGCTATGGAGTGGCTTCGGTCACCCAGGCTTTATTGTGGTCCGCAGGGAGGGTTCTGTGGGGGCGCTCGGCTATGGCCTTGGCCTTGCTCGGGGCCTTGGGGCTGTTCGGCCAGGCAGCTTGGGGAATAGCAACAACAACATCAGGGATGGTACTTCCAGGGATTCTGCTTCTGGCTCAGAGATAGGTGTTGTGGGCGATCGTGGTGATGGTGGCGGGAAGGAGGCAAGGAGAGGAGGCTGCTGTAATTGCAGGAGAGAGGAAGGAGAGGGTTGTTGGATTGTAAGGCGCTAAGTGAATACTGAATTGCCCTGGCAGACCCTGGGCCTCTTCCTGCTGGATGCTGAAGAGCCAACCTCCTGAGAATGGTCATCCAGTGCCCTCACTTGGCCAATTACCGCCTTCGTTCCTGTTCTTCGCACATCTGGGGCTTGTCTAGGCCTATGACATAGGTGGCGGCTAGACTCTATGGCTAGCAGTGTAGGCTAAGCAGCTAGCACAGGGGGTTCTAACTTCAGAGACATCAAGGGAACTGGGCCCCTGGAGGGGCAAGGGCGCTGGTCGTAGATACCGGGTACCGGTATGTTGCCCAGATGTTGCAGTCTAATATACTGCATCGGACGAAGGTGTCAAAATATAATAGACGGAGGGGAATTGTATCGCTCGTATTTTCGGTGACCGTGATCCGGTAAAGGGGTGCGGCATCATTGGCGGTGTTGTGATCGCCGTTGCAACATCGCCACTTCCGGATTCATTCCCAACACTAACATTTCTACTACTATGGAAGAGTCAACCAAGAAACGTATATGAACATTTACAGCCCATTTCCGCTAAGCCCTTTTTGAGTTATAGGAGGTTAATGGTAAAAAATAAATGTCTAAACTTATAGTGAATAGACAATAGACTGGTGTCGTAAGGTAAACAACGTTGGTAAGGGGTCCGTACCGTAACTAAAACTTCGAGACGTAACGTAAGTATCTTATTGATCGCAGATATAATGAACTGCTCAGGTAGTATACTATTATGCCAACACCTGTGTATGTGTGTGTGTGTGTGTGTGTACAGTGTAGCTCGACTGCAACAGACCGTGTAAACTATGCTTATCTGTATATCGCATGAATATCTTAGATCCGTGTGTGTTGCTCGATTGCTACAGTGCGTGCATGATTATCTTTAGATCGCATGAATAGGTAGAACCAGTTGTAAAGAGAGAGAGATGAGAGAGAGAGAGAGAGAGAGAGAAAAGAGAGAGGGAGAGATAGAGAGAATACAGGCTCAAAGGTCAACCACAGTGATCCAATAAATGACCTAGTTGACACAGGGGTCATCGAAGAGGTCAACACACCCAAACTCCTTGACTTTTGTTTAATATGTACCGGTACTGTACTGTACATAGCATAATAGTGAAGCCCGTATGATGATCGTATCACACAATCAGTTCTATAGGCTATACAGTATATAAAGTTGTATAGAAGGTTTTCTACTTGTATTTATCGAGTCCCCAATCCCTTGCAACTATGTTGATGAGACTTGGCTGGGGTACTAGGTTTTTAGTCAAAACTTGTTGAAAAAAAAATAGAAAGCAAAAATATATATATATAAATAAAACAATGATTAGTGCGCACGGGAGTACCGGTATGCGATCCCAGTAAAGTTGATATTGATATTGCAGCCTTCTCGGGACAGTGGGGTTATTTTTTATTTTTTTTACCCGTACAGGATGCAGGTTAAGTTCCCGATAACAATGAAAGAGATCTCAGAAATCTTGCCAAATATATATGTTGTCCATCGGAAGTAGACGACAAAAACTTTCGTGTGATAACCTACTCCTAAGCCAAAGTTGTTAACCCTTTTAGAAAAAATACGCCTTTTTTAACTGTATTCAAGTTATCAGTAGACGATTTTATTCAGGTTAGGACGGATCTGTGAGAGTTATACAGTTAACTTAATCAATTATTACCGTTTTGATTGCTAAAGTGGCTTCCTAAGCGGACCAATATCGTCTTATGCGAGTCAGACCTGGAAGAAAACAAAAATTATGCCATCGTAGTTAATGAATGGAGTTAGACTAATTTTCCTAACTTTTTTACCCGGCTGTAAATACTTTATTTCAGTTACCGGTAGTTATTTTGGAAATGGGTAGTAGACAATAATTTCTGGCACCTCCTGTAAAACCAGAACTATGTTGTCTGCATTGTTAATTTTAACTTTAGTAAATAAACTCATTCCGACAATCTGTAATCTCCAGAACACAAGAACATGTCAGATTTTAGACTAGCCTTTGTAATTAGTAAAACTATAAATAATCTTGGGAAAAAAGAGCTCTGAGAACCTCTACATTAATAAGGCAACTCGTGTTTGGGAAGTGCAAGGCAATGGGTTTCCCAGGTTCAACCACTGGGAAAATAGAAAATTAAATAGGCCTATACTTATAGCAAGAGATAGGAGCTAACGCGAAATGAAGATATAATATTGCAGATACGTATAGTTAGACTGACCCATTCAGTAGGCCTATATCATGACACATTCTTAAATGTTATTCTGGCTATTATTAGAAGATTATATAAAAATTAAGGTTTGTGGGAATCAAAGGCGTTGAGATAAATTGTACTCTAAATATTTAATTATTACGTATCGTTTATATGATGTATAAAATCATCTAGTGTTAGCAGGAATCAGATAAAAACAAATATATATATATATATATATATATACCGGTATATATATAAACCGGTATACAATCTCGTCTTTGCCCTGAAGGTGCAACCAAAGAAGCTCCTCTTTGCTGAGGTAGGGTAATAAACCTCTCGTGAAGGGAATGTCACACACAACCTTCATCACCTACACAATTAACGAAGATTTCCTGGCAAGCAAACGCGAATATCTCCAGTAACTCAACACTATCTTAACTTGAGAAAGAAGATAATTAGTAAAAAAAATATTTCATTCTTGCTTTGCAGTAAAAGGATAACAATGTAAATACTATTATTAAAGGTAGGCTACCGGTACGTACGGTACAGATATCACATAAGTCAACTCTCTAAGTTGATAGTCTCTAAGTCTTGATAGCGTAATGCATAAGTCCGCGGAATTTCGATGTGAGTATCCTAGGTTGGAGTCCTTGGAGTGCCACATGTATTTGTTGATTTCATTAATTGAGTTTAGAGGTGAAGTTGGTTGGTGGAAAAAACATAATAATTATATTCAATAAATTATCACTGGATACTACAATGCCACACAAGTAACACAACGGTATAATTATATATATATGTGCAATGGAAACATTAAGAAAATAATATTGGCTACCGGTAACTACTAAAATCAGTCAGACGACGATATTTATACTTTGTTAGGGGCAGGCTAGTCATAAGATTGTTCTTAGGAAAAACTTCTCGTATGGTACGTAATGGAAGTTAACAATTATCAAAATTAACCCTCTAGCTCTAACAGGCTCGGGGTTCTTCCTAGGTTGAATAAAATCGTACGGAGATAGTCTAGTAAAAGAAGCATAATCGTGTGTCCTCAGACTTAAAGGGTTCATTAGGCCTACTAAACATAACATTGTGAATTTGTGTATGTTGACATTAAGTATGAAAAAGGCAGCTGCTAAGGGATGTAATTTATGGGTAGAGACAATAGAGTACAGGTGTAGGCTATAGCCTACATATCCATATACAGTACATATCCATATCCACTGCTACAACTGTTTGTATGACATCGGGCTAGCCTAATTATGACGGTCTATATAAAGACCATAGTTAAAATACCGGTGTTAATATGTTTATAAGTACCGGTTCAGAGCTTAATCATTGTACTTAATTTTAAAACACAATATAGACTTTTGAATGTATTTTTTAACATATTATACTGTAATATTGATGAGCCATGTTAAAATTCGCACGTGAAGAAACATTTTCCTATTCTAATATTTATTAGGCCTACTTATTTTAGTTATTAGTTAGCCTAATACCGGGTACTTGAATAATATCAATGTATTGTCTACACAACTTAGTATATATTAGTAAATTAATGTATCTATTATGTATTCCAACAGCGGAAGCTAAGAGAATTATAATTTAACTGTGTTTAGGCCACTTATGATGCACCTGCCAAGTATCCCCCCCCCCCCACACACACACACACACACCCACACACCCACACACCAGATAACCGGATATTGCTATGCCTGCGTATGAGGATATAATCACTGTGGATATAATAACATATAGGCCTACCGGCAGTAGGTCTAAAATAAGGGTGGTACAAATTTAGGTAGCTACGGTTGTCGGTTAGTAGGTCAAGAAGTACAAGCAAGTTGGTGGTTAGCTTATGTGGGGAAATAACTTAGTTACCGGTATCTCAAAAGCTATCAAGAGGTAGCAAGGCTACCAGTATTAATATACATGTCATGATCAATGCTAAAACACTGACTTTTGTTAGGTCTAGTAGTAAAATGCTACAACATGCCAACACTAGGCCTATTAATTAGTGGCGATATTAGAAAAATAATCAGCGAACTATTTGAGATTGACAGCTTATTCTGCATATACACTGTATAATGTGAGGATCCGGTATCGTACGGCAAGTACCCCTAGGCAGATGCAATACAGGATTAGTAACCGGTGTTAAATATAATGTAATCACCCCTTCGGGGATCACGGCGTCAGGCAATACCGTAGATAGATAGATAGTAAGTAGAAATGGAAGTTGGCCTAGTAGCTATTGAACAGTACTTGCTACTTTATAAAGAACGATTATATAACAGGTGTTACCAAGTAGATGGATAGGTTGGCAGGCATTCAAATACCTCTACCGGTAAGTACTTAAAAATAGGCTATGCCGTATACCGATATATACACGCATATAATACTGCACATACAGAATATACGATACGGTATATGTAGGCTACTGTATAGGCTATACACAAACATACGGTACCTAATTCACCCCTCTACACACCTGCCTCACCTCTCTACACACCTGTCGTTCTCTAAACACTACTATTCTCTTTACACACCCAACTACTCTCACTACGACTCATCTCTCTACACGCCCGACTCACCTCTCTATACACCCGACTCAGCTCTCTACACACCCGACTCACCTCTCTACACGCCCGACTCATCTCTCTACACACCCGACTCACCTCTCTACACACCCGACTCATAAGAACATAAGAACATAAGAAAATGGGAGTCTGCAGAAAGCCGATTGGCCTAAGCAAGGCAGATCCCTGTCCCACACAACCCCAATTACAAAGCCCAATTATAGGCTCAACACTCTAATACCCTGAGGATCATCTTACCAAAACGGTTAGAGATTAACACAGGATTACGGGGGTCTGCAGAGCGCTGATTGGCCCAACCCTGCTGATCCCCCTTCACACCCAACCCTTCTCGTCCATATGCTTATCCAATTTTATCTTAAAGCTCCCTATTGTTTTTAATCCCACTATAGCACTTGGTAGTCCATTCCACCCATCTACAACTCTGTTACCAAACCAATATTTGCCTATATCTTTTCTGAAACGAAATTTATCTAATTTGAAACCATTGGTACGAGTTCTTTCGCTATCACTGAGCTTTAGTACATTTGTCATGTCCCCTTTGTTAATCCCACTAACCCACTTGAACACCTCTATCATATCCCCTCTAACTCTGCGTCTCTCTAACGAATGTAAGCCTAATTTCTTCAACCTTTCTTTATACGGAAGATTTCTAATATTATGGATCATTTTTGTCATTCTACGTTGTACTCTCTCCAATGAATCTATGTCCATTCTGTAATAAGGACACCAAAATTGAACAGCATAATCCATATGGGGTCTCACTAATGACAAGTAAAGTTTTAAGATAACATCAGCAGTTCTGTTACTCACACTCCTTGAGATGAACCCGAGAATCCTGTTTGCCTTGTTTCGAACGCTTATACACTGTTGTCTAGCCTTCAAATCATTGCTAACCAACACACCTAGATCTTTCTCACAATTCGAGTTTTCTAATTCCACATTAGCTAGTTTATATTTAACATTTGTATGCATCTTCCCTATCTTTAATACCTTGCATTTGTCAATGTTAAACTTCATCTGCCAATTTACTGACCATTCGTGTAAGGTATCTAGATCCCTTTGGAGGCACTCTATATCTCTATCTGAATCAATTGTTCTCCCCATTTTGGTATCGTCTGCAAATTTACTTATCCTACTAGTTATACCTAAATCAAGGTCATTTATGTATATAACAAACAACAGAGGACCTAATACAGATCCCTGGGGGACACCACTTTTGACTGCTCCCCATTCTGACTTCGTACCATATATGCTGACTCTCTGCTTCCTACCAATTAGCCATGACCTAATCCATCCCAACAACGCCCCACCTATTCCATGCGCCTCAACCTTTCTCATCAATCTCTCATGGGGGACTCTGTCGAAAGTTTTACTGAAATCTAAATATATTATATCATATGACTTGTCATTATCTACTGCTTCATATACCTCTGAGAAAACAAATAAGCAAATTAGTAAGGCAAGAACGTCCCTGAGTGAATCCATGCTGAGAAGAATTTATTAAATTAAATGTATCTAAGTGGTTTCTAATTTTACTAGCAATAATTGACTCTAGTAGCTTTCCTATGATTGATGTAAGACTAATGGGACGGTAATTGGATGCTATTGATTTGTCACCTTTTTTGAAGATCGGAACTACGTTTGCAAGCTTCCAAGCTTCTGGAACTATACCTATCTCCAATGAATTGTTAAATAAAAATGTTAATGGGTAACTTAACTCATCCCTACATTCTTTTAATACTCTAGCATATACCTCATCAGGACCAGGCGATTTATGAGGTTTCAGTCTGTCAATTTCCTTAAGCACATCATTTCTACTTATAGTAACCGTACTTAACCTATTTTCTATACTATCGCTATATACCTTACGGACTTCTGGAAACTGTGCCAAATTTTCATTAGTGAAAACGGAAAGAAATTGACTATTTAATGTACTGCACATTTCTAAATCATTTTCTGTCATTTCTCCTATCGAAGTTTTAAGGGGACCAATTACATCTCTAACCTTGGATTTATATAGTTGGTAAAAAGCTTTAGGATTATTGTTTGAGTCATTGGCAACCTTAATTTCATAATTTCTTTTTTCTTTCCTAATATCCTTTTTTACCTGTCTTGATAGATTCTGATAGTAAGCAAGTAGGTGAATTTCGCCTTTTCTAATTTTTCTATATATTCCTCTCTTTTGTCCTAGAAGATCTAATAGTCTATTATTCATCCATTTGGGTTGGTTGTGTTGATCTAAATTTTCTTTTGGGGATGTATTTATTTTGTGCATTGAATACTGACTTGATAAAATTATCGTATGTATCTACCAAGGTTGACGTCTCTTCCTGACTTAAGATGACAGGTGCCTGAGAAGGGGTACACTCATTTGGACACCTGGATCGACTTAATTTTTTGACCATAGGGTCCGCTAATAGGGCTCTTCTTAACCCACCATAATTGGCTTTTCTAAAGTCAGGTATTAATGTTGTATTCTCTCTGGTATTACCTTTCCATTGTATATTAAAATACACAGAATTGTGGTCACTATTTCCTAGGTGGTCCCCTATCTCTACATTATTTACCATATGTTCATTGTTACTGAAAACTAAATCGAGAATATTATTACCTCTAGTCGGCGTATCTATGAATTGAAATAAAAAACTATCTTGTATTACCTCTATAAACTCCTCAGAATCAGAGTCTCCTATTTGATGCTGCCAATCTATATTCGGAAAATTAAAATCCCCCATAATGCACACCTTGCTAAACCTTGATGCCATTTTAATTTCCTCCCATAATGACGTTCCGTCATTTCTACTCATATTTGGCGGTCTATACATAACTCCAATAACTATGGTCTCACTACCTTCGTTAACCTCTACCCAAACACTTTCATTAACGTTATTTAGTCTAATACCTGATTTAATACAGCTTTTTAATGTACTCCTGACAAACACTGCTATACCGCCACCCCTCTTACTTGTTCGGTCATATTTAAACAAACTATATCCTGGTATATCAAATTCTGCTAAAAAATGCCTGGTTTCTGTATTAATCCACGTTTCAGTTAGCGCTATTATGTCTATATTTTCTTTGCTAACAAGGGCTCTAAGTTCGTTCATTTTGTTACATAGACTCCTACAGTTTGTGTAATATACTCTCAATTTACTTCTTTTCTTTATACCTAATTTACCTTTGTTTTTAGCGACATTTCCATCTTCCGTTGCACCATCACTACTATCATTTGCATTATAGTCATCATTTTTAGCATGAGACTGAATATCCTTATCGCTTTCGCCTGACGCTAAAATTGTTCCATTTAACCTCTCATTTACACTCTCAATATTTCTGTTCAAAACCCCACAACCACCCTATCTAAAGAGCTAGCTAATGTAGAAACCCCTAACCGTGAAAGATGAACCCCATCCCTTGCGTACATCCCATCTCTCCCATAGAAACTATCCCAGTTATCAATGAATGGTATTGCTTTTTCTTTGCAATATTTCTCCAAACGGCAATTGACACCAATCGCCCTGGATGTCCATTCCTTGGGAACTCCTCTTCTGGGTAGGATACAATGTACTACAGGGATCCCTCCCTTCATCCTAACTTTATCTAACACATCCCGATACTGCTGCAGCAGTTCCTCACTTCTACCCTTACCAACATCGTTACTCCCGGCACTGAGACAGATAATGGGGTTATCTCCACTATCTTCCAAGATGTGGTCCATCTTCTCTAAAACCCTCGCAACTCCATGGCCAGGCAGACACACAACCTTCCTAAGTTTAGTGCGGGTAGCCCTAACTAAATGTCTTACCATGGAGTCGCCCACAATCGACACAGACTTACCTTCTCGGGACACAGACTTACCTTTCCCTCGGGAGGATCCAGCAGCTGCAGTTGGAAACCCCCGGTGGTGGCAGAAGCTCCCTTGGTGGTGGTGGGGGTAGTGGTGGTGGTAGGTAGCACAGCGTTAGAGGTTGGAGCTGAGTCGGCGGCAGGCACTTCGGTTATCCCTCCCTTATCCTGACTATCTTTTCCCTCACATTCGTCTCGCAAAGGAGAGAATGTATTTGTCACACTCATACCTATTCTACTATCCTGCTTCTTGAGTGTGACTTTCCCACCCGTATTTTTAACAACCTGCCATGAATACAATTTTTCATCAACTTCCTCCCTTTTCCCCTTACTTGACTTTATTTCCTCTTGGCTAAGCTTGAAAGCTAGATTTTCGTCTTTAATCAAATCCACTTCCCTCTGAAGTTTAACATTAACCTCCCTTAGAGCCAAGACCTCTTCCTTCACCACAACCATCTCCTCTCTTACCTGGAGAATAAGATGATGCAGATCAGTTAGAGACTCGCACTCCATACCTGCCATGATCCCAATAAGCTTAGCGAGGAGCAAGAAACTAAGTACAGAAAAACAAAAACAAGTAAACTAACAGCTAAAAACTGAGCTATAACACTTTTATATAACACGAGTGCACTGCCCCCAAACACAGGTAGGTGTAATGGTCACTAAAGGTCACTGGTAAGTGGTCCGGGCAGGAGCTCAGATTAACACAACCTTCTCCTGTCACTGACTGAACTAGGACTCTCTACACTCTCTACACACCCGACTCACCTCTCTACACACCTGACTCACCTCTCTACACACCCGACTCATCTCTCTACACACCCGACTCATCTCTCTACACACCCAACTCATCTCTCTACACACCCGACTCACCTCTCTACACACCCGACTCATATCTCTACACACCCGACTCATCTCTCTCTAGACGCCCGACTCACCTCTCTACACACCCGTCTCCCCTCTCTACATGCCTGACTCGCCTCTCTACACGCCCGACTCGCCTCTCTACACGCCCGACTCGCCTCTCTACACGCCCAACTCATCTCTCTACACAACCGACTCATCTCTCTACACACCAGACTCACCTCTCTACACACCCGACTCATCTCTCTACACACCCGACTCATCTCTCTACACGCCAGACTCATCTATATACACACCCATCTCCCCTCTCTACACACCAGAATCATCTCTCTACACACCTGACCCCTCTATACACACCTGACCCCTCTGTACACACCCGACTCATCTCTCTACACACCCGACACATCTCTCTACACACCTGACCCCTCTACAAACACCCGACTTACCTATCGATATACCTGCATCACCTCTCTACACACCTGACCCCTCTATAGGCCACACCCGACTCACCTCTCTACACACCTGACTCCTCTATACACACCTGATTCACCTATATACACACCCGACTCACCTGCCTCACTTCTCTACAAACCTGACCCCTCTCTACACACCCGACTCACTTCTCAACACACCTGATTCACCTCTGTACGCGACTGACTTAAATGTCTACACTTCTTACACTCTGCACACCTGACAGCTCTCTACACACCTGACATACCTTTCTACACAGCTGATTCACCTCTCAATGCATACCACTCACTTTTTTATAAACTTCCCTCACCACACATCACTATTCTCTACACCTGATTTTCTTCTACGTCTCAGCGCATCTGGCCATCTGATCTGTGAGCACTGGCAAACAGGTGCTCATGCAAGATAAATAGTTAACCATCAACGAGCCAATGTAACATAATATTGTAAACAGATTTATAGAATTAATCGACACACGCCCTATCCTAGTTATTTGATAGGCCTACTAGTTTATTTGAGTCTAGAATATAGATGATATTATTATTATTATTATTATTATTATTATTTTCTACTTTCAAGTTGTTTCCATTACAAACCACTTCGATCATATGACAATTTTACTAAAGTTTAAAATCCACTTTTCTCTTCTTCAAAATAATAAATTACCGGTAGCTATCATAAATGGTGAAGAAGTCATTTTCGGAAATTGTATAGACGATATTATTTAAGTAAGGAATACACTAACACAGTAGGCCTATAGCTTAACCCTTTCTGTACCAGCGACGTTTTCTTTTTATTTTATTATAACATTATTTAGACGATTGTGTGTAGTTTAAGAAGGATCTGTGGTAGTAAAAAGGGTTAAGTGAGATAGTTCAAAGCCTGTAAATTACTGGAGGCCCTTTTGAAACTGAATCAACCGTTTAATAGTAGCCAGAATAAAGCTAAAAGGACGTCGCCGGTACAGAAGGGGTTAATAAGGACGGTTCAGAATGTTGACAACAATAATAGTGGCTACTCAATAGTTTCAGATGTCTCCAATATTGGGAAAATATCAAGGAAACCGGCCACGAATTTTCCTGGAAATTTGGAAGTCACCCATCGAATGAACATAACCTATACATCATATTAATATATGTTTCAACTTTCGGAAAAAGCGTTTTCCCCATTATCCAACAATCTTAAGATACGGCCCCCGATAGTGGGGACGGCTATGAAGTACAGGGAAATTGAGGGGTAAAATACGAAAATAAGGGGTAATATTAGCCTAACCTAACAACCTTACCTAACCTAACCTAGTATATTAGGTGGGGGCCCACCCCCGCTGGTTTGGTATGTAATTAATAAAAGGTTGACGGTCGCCAAAAAAAACTAAATAAAAAAAAAAAAAAAAAAACTACGGTATTTACTCTGCAATCTTCAGTTTTGGCTGTGGATAACAGGAGGTAAATATTAACTTTTTCAAAGTAATTGAAAACGGTTTTTCCGAAAGTTGAAAAATATATTAATATGATGTATAGGTTATGTTCATGGGTGGCTTCCAAATTTCCAGGAAAATTCGTGGCCGGTTTCCTTGATAAATACCCAATATTGTTATTGGGACAGAAGGGTAAAGGGAAGAGCAAAGAATAACATCTCATTATAGGCCTACCGGTACTTGACAATCAAATTATTGCATGAGGAATAAAAATTATGCATCTGTAGGTACGTCTCATATCAGACAAAGTTGAAACAAATGGTTCCTTAAGTTCCATCCTGAATTTTTTTTAAACAATGAGAATTGGAAAATCTGAGGTGCCTGATGGAGACTATTGCATGGAGGGGAGTATGAGACTTGCCACGGCAGAAAAGGATCTCGGAATTATAATTGATCATGACCTTTCCTTTGAAAAACATATGGCAGAAAAAAATAAACAGTGCTTACAGAATTGTGGGGCTTATTCGACACACTATTGTTAGTCTGGATGAAACCATTTTTAAACCATTGTTTGTGACTCTGGTTAGACCAATTCTGGAGTATGCAAGTCCTGTTTGGAGTCCCTACAAAATTAAGGACATTACGGCTCTTGAAAAAGTGCAAAGGAGAGAGACTTCGGAAGCTAAATTTACCAACGTTGACATATAGAAGAGCCAGAGGGGAAATGATAGAAACTTACAAAATCTTACAGGGGGTGTATGAGGAGGAGACGAGTAGGGGACTCTTCACGTACACTGCAGGAGGATGGTCGCACCAGGGGACACTGGACACAGCAAGCAATTGCTCAAGAGGAGGTCAAGACTCAACGCCAGGAAGATTTTGTTTAATAACAGAGTGGTGGAGAACTGGAATGACCAATGACCTGCCTGAAGAAGTGATTAGTGTGAACAGTGTGCTAAAATATTAAATAACACTAGATAAAGCATGGAGTGACCAAGAGCTCAAGTTTCATGATTTCAAAGCCAAAATTGAAAAATTAAGACACGTCCACCCAAGCCACACACCAAGTTATGAGATGAATGATGAGCCGGGTCTCATAGGCTGAACAGCCTACTACCCGGGTGTCTTCTGTGAGTAGGCCTATCTGTGAGAAACGGTACGGTATCAAAGAAGATCATATAAAACCCTTCATAAGATACTATTTCAACTGTGGAATTATTGTAATAGTGGAAATGTCTCTAGACTTATAAAGAAATGCGTGAATATCTACGGACCACCCTAACCCGTGAATGAAAAAGTATACTTGGCATGATATCTTCATTATCCGACTGCACAGGTACTTTTATAATAGACACTTTTATACTTGAAGCTATCTTTTAACTGGATAGCAACATACCGTCACTTTTAACACCATGAATAAATAGAGAAACATTAAAACAAAACAAAAATCAGAAAAAGGTCGTCAAACCAGAGCAATTTCGTTTGAAGACGAGTGAATATGAGAAGGAATACAAGAAAATTAACATTAACAAACATTGCTTTGGCTATTTTGTCATTGTCAAAGACATAATTTGAACTATAAACCAAAATTTTGTCTTTGCATACAGTATACAATACTAAAGGCTAAAAAAAAAAGGACCCTGCTTTCGTTTGACACCCTACGTGACAAAATCTTAGGAAAACTGATATCTTTTTCTATGTGGATGAGGAAGACAAAAGGCAAAACTGCCTGTGACGAGTGCCTCCCCAGAGTTGAAAGAGTGACAGGGCCAAAATCAAGGAATGTTCGAACCAAAATGCCTGGACACACGGAGTTTGAAGCAATTTAAGTCATAAGATGAGGAAAATATGGATTCAGGGAGAGTTCCATAGCCCAGTTGTTAAATTATTATGGTCTATCCAACAACCAACTCTACTCCTAAAATCAATTAATGAAATATTAATTCAATATTTTTAATTAAATAAAAATGAATGAAATAGAAGAAAGATTTGGAATATAGTTTCACTCTTGGGTTGGAGAGTTGCACAGAGTATGGGTGGGATTTTGTTGCAAGACGGATGCCATGTGCTCTACGTAGAGGAGGTAGTGTACACTGATACACTGAGGTTTGAGGAATAGAATAGGCCTATTGTAATAGCGGTAGAATAGCAAGAGATGCAACACTGCGGCGTAGAGAGATTGCAGAGAATTGGAGTTAATTATACGTAAGGCTTCCTTTTCTACTTTTTCTAGAAGTGCTGTGTGAGAGGATCCTCCCCGCACATGTGGACAGTATACTTAACACATGGACGAACTGTGCCCCTGTTCAGAGCAAGAAACGGTGCAGGGGTAAAGAACCACCGGAGGCGGTTGAGTACATCCAACTTCTGGGAAGCTGTTTTAGCAAGAGTGGTAATATGTTTTTTTTGTTTTTTTGTTTTTTCAAGCGAAGAAAAAGAGACAACGAGAATACTGAAAGAAGATGAAGGGTTGATTTGTGTATTGAAGTATAGGCTAAGGGATAGGACCTGTGGGGAAAGGTGGGGCCGTGAGACAAGTTGGAAGACTGCTTCTATACTTTATAAATTTCTGCTATACCGGTAAGTATAGGTCAGACAGAGGTTGAATGTATATGCTATTACCGGTTAACTCCTTCAGTACGATGATATCTTTCTTAATTTCATTCGAGCTATCAGTAGGCTATAGACATTTATACTCAGTTTAGGAAGGCGTTGTGGACTTGTGGTTATGTGTAACCCTTTAATTATCAGAGTTCCTTTGTAAGCTAAATAAATCGTCTAGTGCTAGTCAAAATAAATATATATGACGTCATCGTATTGAAGGTGTTAGTCTCGAAGTAACTTTTTGAAAGAAGGGGCGTAACCATTTGACTATTTTAGTATTATAGTATAGGAGTAAAAATTTGTGGAACCCTAGGCCTATACTATCATATATAGCCTATAGTCTGATATAGGCAAGCGTATTACATAATAAATATAATACAAAGCAAAACACGACTTTCCTTTATCAGCTGTAAGTTAGGAACGCATAAATTAGATCGTATAAAAACTCCAACAATGGTTCGGTTCGGTCAAGGCATAATTACAGTATATATATATATATATAGCCTACCCGGTAGGTTACCCGCGGGCCGCTATGGCAATTAGTTTATTGGTGCATGGTGTGACTACGGCATATTTATAACATAATCCAGCTTATAATAGAGTTACACTGTACGATAACACTGTATAATAAGGCATAATATATTTGCATACACTTCAAATAGGCTAGTCTACCCTATCTGCTATTCAATATTTAGAGTGCAACATTGCAGGAATGTTGTCTATTGTTCCTTCAATATTCCACTAATAATTGTTGTCACATAGTGCAATATTAAAGTTAAATATACCTTAATCACCGCAATGTTACTAAATATAGTGTGCGATTTACGGAAAATGATAAAACCGCTACTAATATTTTTCCAGATTGTATAGCCTTTGCTCGCAGCCAAACATGTCGTCTGCAAAGAAAAGCCGTGCATATATATTGATCCTCTCACCTTGCCTCGGTGTCGCTGGCTGTTTAACCGAAGCCGTCAGCATAGGGTAGAAGATTTTTGGCCATAGCACGGCAAAACATCCCACCACTATTGCTAAAACGAATATAGTTTTCCCAGTCCCAAATTCGCCCGACATTTTAGCTGCTCTCCACCACTGCCCATAGATGTCACTACTGCGCTCGGGGCCGTGCTTCTTCTATATACCTCGTCTTCTGTATATATATTTTACCTATTTCCTTGTAATTACATTATATTCTAAGGGTATGGAGGTTGATATGTGATAATAAATTTATTGAATAATCAATTTGCTCCGCTAATACTATTAGTTTACGAATTATAAGAATACTAATAATGGGATCTGGACGGCTCCGCACGTATGGCAGTAAGTATGTACCGTTCAGTAGTAGTAGGTTAGTACAGCTCCGTACCTCAGTCGGGTACTGAAAGGTACTAAACACAAAGGTCCTTTCTTACACTACCTGCCTTGCAGATTGGAGCCTGGATCGAGTCTTACGTAAATGCACAATAAATATATGGTTATAGTCTTGTGATTTGTGATTGTATAAAACTTTGTGTGTAAGGGTGATGATTAAATTGAGAAATGTCGTTTAATTAACAAAATAACTAACAAATGCTGTATATTTAGCCAATTCATTAAATAATCTATACAGTAAACATTTCATATCTAGCTTAGTATGGCAAACTCAATTAAGTCTAATTAAGGCTATTCCACATTTACAAACCACCTTTATTCAGTTGATAAGGATAAAGTACTCAATTAAGCTACCGGATATATATATATATATATATATATATATATATATATAATGGACGAGATGGGTTGGGTATGAGGGTGGGATCTGCCGGTTGTTGGCCAATCGGCGCTCTGTAGATCTCCGTAATCTGGTTACGTTTTTGTGGGGTCGGTCCCCAGGGCATTGATGAGTTGGGCCTATAATTAGGCCTTGTAATTGGGGTTGGGTGTGACAGGGATTTGCCTTGTGTCGGCCGATCGGCTTTCTGCAGACTCCCATTTTCTTATGTTCTTATATATATATATAATTGAGTTGGGTCAATTATGTTTATTAACTTAACTATTACAAACACACGCACACTATCAAGCACTTAAATACCTTATCTCACCCGCCCACTCTCAACCAACTAATAGTTATTGCTTATACGCAAAGTGTACACGCACACGTCACACACATCTTAGGAACATAAGAAAATGGGAGTCTGCAGAAAGCCGATTGGCACACACAAGGCAGATTCCTCTCACACCCAACCCTAATTATAGGCCCAGCTCACTAAAACCATGAGGACTGACCTCACCAAAAACGGTCAGACGTCAGAAAACAGGGGCCTGCAGAACGCCGATTGGCCCACACACGGCATATCCCCCTTACACCCAACCCATCTCGTCCATATGCCTATCTAATTTTATTGCATATTTCCACGTACACATGCAGTTATACACACACATAGGCCTACTTTTACACACACACACATACACGTTTTCAAATACACCTAGACAAAATGTATACTAACAAAGTATTGTAATCGAGTTTACTGTAATATAATTATGCATTGTAATGTACCGCCTAACGTAAGAATAACGTAGCCTAACCTAATTAGTGTAGTCGTTTTGTCCTGTCTGTCCTACTCTGCACATTTCACTAGAAAACTCAATCAACATGTGCCCTCAGGTTACGGTACGCTAATTTAGGTGTTGTTAGTCCCGATATTATGTTCTAAATCCAACCAAAATATGAGTATTCTGAGCCAACAGGTTAAACTCTTCTGGTCAAGCTTAAGTTTGATACCTATATGGATGAGTTGGGTTGGGTGTGAGAGGGATATACCACATAGGCACTCTGCAGACACCTGTATTCTTATGTTCTTGTGGTCTTACCAAGATATACAATGCATGTGTTGTATATGTATCATATAACTTGGGTATAACTATAACAATATCAAAGATGTAGGTGGGCCGTGAAGGCAATAATATAGCTTTACCAGGTGTAAAGACAAGATAATTGGACAATTACCACTACGGTGCCAAATGTGGAAGCGGGCCATAAAAGCTTTAGTATAATTATAGACTACCCAGGTGTAGGCTACAGACTTGTCTTCAAAATGCAATATTTGGATGGGTAGGCTACTTGCAAAAGAACATACTAATTTCGTTTCAGGAAAGATATAGGCAAATACTGGTTTGTTAACAGAGTCGTAGACATGTGGAATAGGCTACTGAGTGATATAGTAGGATCAAGAATGATAGGGAGCTTTCAGATAAAATTAGATAGGCATATGGACGAGATGGGTTGGGTATGAGGGGGGATCTGCCTGGTGTGGGCCAATCGGCGCTCTGTAGACCCCCGTAATCTTGTGTTGATCTTTGACCGTTTTGGTGAGGTCGGTCCTCTGGGTATTGGTGAGTTGGGTCTATAACACGCAACAGTGGTGGAGTGGCGATGTTTATAAAAACAGGATATAAATATACCATAAGAAACGATTTAACTTTTCAGTACGATAGCATTGAAACTGTGTTCATTGACATGCATAATAAGGATTAAAAAAATACTGTTGTTGGTATTATATACAGTACAGAAGGCCCCATACTGATTTTGGTAGTTTTTTAGATAAATATAACACTATTCTCAAAGGTGAGTGAAGAGGATAAACTGTGTTATATTGCAGGTGATTATAACCTTGACTTATTGAAGAGTGCAAATGAAAATTGTGTAGACAATTTCATTTCCCTATCTCATTCAAAATTGTTCTTTAATTCAATTATTAAACCTACAAGAGTGACGTCAACAACGGCTACTATTATAGACCAACTATGGTCAAACAATTTCAGCCAGCACATAATGAGTGGCATAGTTTATTGTCTGTCTTCGTGGTGCAATGCATAAGTGTGTTGATTTTCGGTGTGAGCATCCTAGGTTCGAATCCCCGGACTGCCACATGTGTTTGTTAATTTCATTAATCGAGTTTAGGAGTAAAGTTAGTTGGTGGAGAGAACATAATAATTCTAGAATAACAGATCACTTTCCAGTATTTGCATGTTTCCATACTAGTACAAAATCATCACTAGAGCAAGCTGAAAAAGAAGAACAAGATATTACCTATAGAAACTACAGTACTGATAACATTAACCAATTTAACCTAACAAGTGCGCATGGGGGTAATTGGAAACGTCCCCCTGTGCTGACGTATTTGAGGTGTTTCCGTCACTAAAATATTCATTGTACCATTAATAGCATTAATACTTATCCATATGCGCCTATTATGGGTTGATTATAAAGGTATTAACCTGAAACAACAATAAAACGAGTGAAAACAGCGTTTGGATGGTCAAAATCGGAGATATAGCCCGCGAGTTGTATAATGTATGGGTGAGGCAAGCTGCTTTCCCGCCAATTTCCCCCAAGGCCACTGAGACACAGTCGATCGATTCTCTCTCTCTCTCTCTTGCACTCGCTTGCCATCAGTGATGACAACACCCTGCTTGCAACTCGCTAATGTTAGCACGAAAATATACCTCAGAATAAGGGAATAACAGGGAAAATAGGTGATAACTGAAGGAGAGGAGGAAAGTGGGGAAGGAGGGGAGGTAGAGGACTGAGATTTTGCATGGCCCAGGGGCCAAAAAAAAAAATAATAATAATTTTGATGTCAAAAGTTGATTTTTTTTTCTCACTCACTCTTAAGAGTCTCCCCGCAGTCCGCCGGGGGAACTCTTAAGAGTCTCCCCGCAGTTCCCGGGTTAAAGAAGCAATAGAAGAGGTTTCATGGGAAATAGTTTATAGTTCAAATAACCCCAATGTAATATACAGGTATAGTAATCTTATGACAATATTTACAGCTTTATTTAACAAACATTTTCCTATTATTACAAAACGAATTAAGGTAAATCATCTATATAAGTGTTATGCCCTGTTTTTCTACAGGTTTAACTTGGGTAATGTGAGTTCTAACTGACTGGGTATATAAGGCTGCATGCACAATACAAGGTATGAGGAATAGAGAACACAAAAGAAACACACGGTAACAAGACACACGATCACGTTTATTAATATACCACTGCTGAATACTCGTGCAAGACAATATGATAGAAATGAACAACACTAGCATAAGTGGATCTGGATGGAGCCTAGTCTCCCACTTCCAACGTTCAGGTATTAATCTTCTGATCACTGGCTTATTTAACAGGTTTATATACTGGAGACCATCAATGTGACTTATAGATTCATATTCACTGTTAGATTTATTACTGGTAGCTCTGGTGCACAAGTAATAGTTCACAGACTAGATTAGACACGCGTATTTTAGAGCACGGGAATTCTAGTAACCTCAGGGGGGTACTGATCTAAGTTTTATATTCTTATGGCAGAAATACGTAGAACACAAATCAGTGGGCGAACGTTAGATATCACTAGGGTTTTACTCCTATGTAATAATATCTGGATAAAGGTAATTACGAGAGTTAATGTCGCCTGTTAATTAATAAACACTGATACGCTTAGCACTTCCCAGCTGGAATGGTTATATATGAATTATACTGGGGCAAAGATATAGCCACTTCATAGAAATATTAATAAGTGAATCTCTAAATAGCACTGTAACAATGTAGTACTGATAGAGTGAATCTTGGGTAGTATCTGATTGGTCTGGTCCTGGTTATCTTGCGTCCATGATGTTGGGGGCTAGCGACTGGTTCCGCGGCCGTCCAGGGTGTCCATATGTAGGAAGTTCTCAAATACGTGGACAGGTCCTTCTATCCAAATCTGCCACGGAGTCTGCCAGCTCTGGAACTCACTTCTCAGCAACTAACAAGGATAGAGCTCAAGGCTAACTCTGGTGACCAACCTGGGTTGGTGTCTATCTTTCAACTGATTTTACTGGGGGCTGGAGCTGGGTTTATAGGCTCGGTTTTGGGCCCTGTAGGCCATAGGGATCTCGAGTCTTATGGACTTATTTGAGTTCTCAATAGATACGGGGACTAGGTAAGGTGGTGATTACTGTTGTGGCACATGGCTATAGGAAGCCTTCATAATATGATATAACTGAGCCTTAGTAAGAGGTACTATTTTGGCTATACTGGAAGTATTTAGGGGAGAGAGACTGGATCTACTTTGCGAGGAGGATGGGGACAGCTGTGATAGGAGCGTCTCTCTTAGATTGTTCAATCTTCATTCTATGGTATAGCTGAGGTGCTAATTTATTGATCAGAGTATGCACGAAAGGTAAATGGTTTATTGTGAGTTAATAGAGGTTAGTAAAGGTGTTAGTCATGCATGGTTAGTTCATGGATAGGAAGAATTCCTGTGCTACCTGGCAATGACCCGGCAGTCAAAACAAGGGTCAGGTATACCTCCGCAGGGGTGGGGGTCTCCCTCCTCGGGTGGGTAAAAAGGGGTAGCTGGGCGCCCTCTCTCTGGGATGGTCGTCCGGCGGCTGTGGCTAGGGGCTTGCCATATCACAAGTGTTTGTAATAACCCTCTGTTTATGAGACAGATGTGGGTGTCCTTAATACCAAAACCGAAGGTGCCTTGGCTAGCTGGTTTTACTCGGTTGGTTGTTAATTGTATGGTTTGCTGGATGTGGTGGAGACTGGGTTGCTAACTCTGCCACATTTATCTGGAAGTATGGCAATAGAAGTTAGTTACTGGCGAGGCGGATAGCCTCGCACCGACGACCATTGGGTGCAGGGTTGTGAATGGGTTGTAAGGGAATAGATGGCATGCAAGGGGTTAGTAAAGTTCTAATGTTGTTCCGGCCTACTAAGGGAAGGTAGGCTGGATAGGAGTATATATATAAAAGGTTGGAGAGCGTTAGCAACGGAAAAATCAAGGATCTTCAAGAGGTATGAGGGAGAGGTTAGGTCGGACAAGAGTCGAGGAGCGCGGGGTGTTAATGAGAGGGGGGGAGTTCAGGGGGGCTACGTGGAAATTTGACCCTAAGGTCTCTGGGCGTGGGGGTGGCATTAGGCTACAGTTGATATTGGAGTTTGAAAGGACAGTGAAAGTACGTTAGCCAAATGCTACCGGGGGATGCAACTATGGGGTGGTATACGAGTCTGGAAAAGATAGAATCATGTGGACTGTGGGGCTGTGGGGGGAGAAGGAGGTTAACTGTAGGTGTGTGCTTGACTGTGGATAAAGTAGGGAAAAACATGGTGTATTATTACTCGTCAATACGAGGGGTTATGGACACATTATTTGACACGATTTCTTGTACGTCTAGGTGTCCCTGGGAACTGCGTTTTCTACGAAATATAGACCAAAGAAAAGCGGCAGTTCGTAGGGGTACTTCGTTATTGTTTCGAGGTACTATGATAGACAATGGAAAAGAAAGGTTATCTATACAATCTCTGGTTGGGGTAAGCATTAAGTTATAGCATGGTGGCTAACATCTTTAGTCATGGCTGTCTGGCGGGTTGGCATTGGCTCAACCGAGGGACAGGGCATGGGTGTTTTAATATGAATGGGTATTCTTATTCATCATCATGTAGGGAGAGTCTGGTGGGTAAGAGGTGTAGGACACGAAGCAAAATGGAGTAGTGTGGACTGTGGATACGAAGGAGGTGATTGGAAGACGTATAACAATTGTGGAAAAGATGAACACAATGGCGGATAAAGATAACTAACCTAAGGATTGAATACATAGATTTATGGGGGCGATTGGTCTTCAGAAACTTAGTCTGGCAAGACAAGGTATTTTAGGGTATGTTGATATTAATAACTAACCTAAGGATTGAATACATAGATTTATGGGGGCGATTGGTCTTCAGAAACTGTTTTTTTTTTTTTAAAAGACCTCCGTCTACGTATTGTGAAAAACCTGTTATCCTCCGGCAAATTGTGGGGTTGAGTGAGTGAAGGGGGGGACAGTGAATGAAGGAGGATGCATGTTTTTCATAATACGTGTTGCTAGCCCCAAACGCGCGAGCAACTGTGGCTTTCAACCATCCGACACATCCCCTTTTATTTATGTGCATCACACATGTTACATACAAATAAAGTTTATGTTTTGTTTTACCCTACTGTGGAAAGATTATGGATACACCACTCCTGCCCGGGCCTCACACAGTGGCATGACCCAGTCCTGTCGAACTGAGCTCATGACGCTGGTGGCATTGCCCCGGAGGATAGCCATCCCTAGTCTTTGCTTGAGCCAGAGGGTTTCCCGGGGTTCTCCTGAAACTTCTCTGATTTTACGGCCTATTTCATTTACCATCTTAAGGGTGGTAGGGCCGAAGACTCCTGAAGTTTCGAATGCCAGGGACTCGAACTGATGATTTCTGGCGATGGCTCGATATTTTTCTCGCTTTTTATTTTCTGCTATCCGGGCGGCTTCACCTGCTTCGTCGGCGTTTCTGGCGATGTTGGTTGTGGAGAAAGTGTCAACACATGTGGCATCCCACACGAGGCACCGGCCATTCTTGTAAGGGAAATGGTCATCCCATCTGGCCGTTTGCCGTCTTCTCTGTGAAGTCCATGTGGTTCGAGGATTGATGCACGGTTAGCACTCTGCAGGGCCCGTTTTATGACATCATTTAGTGCAGAGTGTCTTGGCAGGCGGCCTGCGTTGTAATTACATGACAAGGCATGGTGACCTTGAGCATCCATCCACCCACCACATTTGCAAGTGTGTGGGTGACAAACTGCCGCACCCACTCTGAGCGCGATGGCAACCCGGAGCGCTTCAGCATCCAAGTGAGTTCCAAGAGGTGGGATGGGGATGGCGTGTAACCACAAGCCACTCTCCGAACGGGCGGCTGCCTGGAGGCGTGCTTTTGCAACCTGGTCTGCATTGGTTAGGAGATTTTCTTGAGTTTTCTTCGCCGAGATGGTATCCCACGCTTTCTGCTTGCTCCTGGAGGTACCCTGAGGCTCCTCCTCTACTCCTGTACTTCCCTTCCAGGTGTTCATCGCTGCTGTTACGTCCCCATTAAGTGTCATTCCGGATTGAGAAGAAAGGATGGACAATACAAGGTCGTTGGTCGCGATGAGGTCAGAAACTTAGTCTGGCAAGACAAGGTATTTTAGGGTATGTTGATATTAATAACTAACCTAAGGATTGAATACATAGATTTATGGGGGCGATTGGTCTTCAGAAACTTAGTCTGGCAAGACAAGGTATTTTAGGGTATGTTGATATTAATAACTAACCTAAGGATTGAATACATGCATGAATGACGACATTATAGCCGTCGTCCTAATAAGAGGATGAAACCTGGTTGGTCTGCACGTGGCACAATACGACACAAGGACAGTGCCGCTATGTCGTATCAATACTGGTGGCATACTCCGGTTAATTTTATATATACACTTAGTTACTAGAAGAACAAGGCAAGGGGGCGACTGAGCACGGGGGTACATATATCTATACTCGTCATGGAAAGGGAGATACGAGGTAGCTTTCCTGCATCTCTCCTGATAATCGTCTGCAGATTGGTCATAGTGAGTTTATCCGAATTAACAGGCCTAAATCAATACAATAACTGGCATAGGGTTATCGGGTGTATAGAGTCGTGGTTAAAGGTTGGGAATCTATAATTAGTGGATAAAACCACGGGAGGTTAGAGACTTAGAATTGGGGGGCTATGATTGTTATATAACTAAATACAGGGCTGACGTAATCACGATCTGATTTGGTGTGAAATGGAAGTTAAGGTGTCTTAGATCGCCTCGAACCTACACAATGAAAGTATTATAGCCTGTATGGTGGTTACCTAATTAAATACATACTTAGGTGGTACATCAAGAATATCAGTGAGTAAAGTATTGTGGTTTGTATATTAGAAGACTGTGATTGAGAGACGTATAATATGTGGAATGAATTGAGAGAGAGGGAGAGAGACCAATTCGGAAAAAGGAAAAGGGGCCTGGGGATCTCGTTGGGATGGTAGTTTCGCTCTCAGGATTTTCGTTCCTGTGGCTCGTTAGGGTTGGAGGTTTCGCTCTCAGGATTTTCGTACCACAGCGTTCCTGTGGCATTTTAATAAGCCTTATATAACACCGGAAATACAAGAGATGATCAAAGAAAAAAATAAATTAGCGAAAAAATATGCCATAAAACCTATCACGTTTGGAGAGAGATACCGTAGGCTTCGTCCATTCATTCATTCATTCGTAATCAAGTTACGACCTCTATACGAACAACCAAAGGAAACTACCATAAACAAAAGTTGGAAGAAGCTGCTGGTGACGGTAAAAAGGCTTGGAATATAATTAACGCAGTTCTAGGAAGACAAAAATACAGCAAATTAAGTGATACATTTATTCATAACAACAATGAAATTAAAGAACCAGATGTAATAGCACACCAGTTTAATTCATACTTTGTCAAAGTCGGGAAAAATCTAGCTGAAAACATCAGAGAGTCAAATGTTTCCTTTAATTCATACTTAACTAATCCACAAGCATCAACATTCTTAATGCCTCCAGTTACTACAGAAGAATTACTAAATACAGTTAGCCAACTGCGGGATTCCTCTCCAGGCTGTGATGGGATACCTATGAAAATATTACGAATCGTGATGCCTTCTATGTCACAAGTTGTTTTATACCTCTGTAATATGTCCTTTTTCACGAGTATTTTTCCCGATCATCTTAAAATTGCGAAGGTGTTACCAATATATAAATCTGGGGATAAGACACTATTTAATAATCACCGGCCCATATCAGTTTTAGCTGTTATGAGCAAAATATTAGAGAAACTAATGTATAATAGACTAAATTAATTTTGTTTATCGAACCGTATAATTTCCGATGCCCAGTATGGATTTAGGTGTGGAAAATCAACGGAAACTGCGCTAATAAAATTTAGTAATGACGTACTTGCAGCCTTTGATGATAGACTGTTTACAATTAGTGTATTTTTAGATCTGTCAAAAGCCTTTGACACAGTTGACCACCACATTCTATTAGAGAAACTCAAACATTATGGTATAAGAAATACTACATTCAGGTGGTTTGAATCTTACCTTAAGGACCGTAAACAATATGTAGAATATAATAATATTAAATCTAGTGAACAATCTTTAGCCTTTGGAGTTCCACAGGGGTCCATACTGGGCCCATTATTGTTTATTATATATGTGAATGATATAATTAACACAAATGTACTATTTAAAACAATTATGTTTGCAGACGATACAACACTTTATGCCAGTCACAGCAACTTAAATACTCTAGTGCAATCAGTGAATCATGAAATAAATAATGTGTATTGTTGGATGACCGCAAATAAGCTAACCTTAAATATCGACAAAACAAAATATATTATTCATCACAGAAAAAAGAATGTTCCTCCAAATGTAGATTCCATAAAATAGGAAATTCAATGTTAATAGAAGAGCAAAATCTAAAATTTCTTGGTGTTGTAGTGGATAGGCAATTGACTTGGCAGTCACATATACAAACATTAACAAACAAGATAAATAAACAATGTGGTATATTATATCTAACTCGTAACTGCTTTCCTTCGGAAGTACTTAAACAACTTTACTACTCCTTGGTGTACCCTTACTTTTCATACTGTCACACAGTTTGGGCAACCGCAGGTAAAACTAAGATAGAGAGTCAAACTAGCGCAAAAGAAAATTATTAGGACAATCACTTTCAAAAGAAAATATGATCACACAAATTAATTATTTAAATCTCTAAGGCTTTTAAAATGGGAAGACATAAACATATATTGCACTGCTATCTTTGTTTATAAAGCCATTAATAATTACAATCCCATAAATATATTTAATTTTCGTTTAAATGAAAGATATACCTTAAGAAACACAAGAGATTTAGAAATTCCATTATTGGCATCAAATCAATCTCAAAAATCGATTCATTATCATGGTGTAAAGGTCTGGAATGCACTGCCTCGGCATATTCTGGATAAACCCTCCCTGTCTAGTTTTAAGATGTGCCTCAAATCATTTTTATTGAGTAAATATTAAAACATCCGTCAAATTGTAAGTTACTTTTGTGCTGAGTATGTTTATGTAGTGTAAGTTTATGGGTGCGAATTGAAAGAGTATATATTATATGTATGTAAAAATGTAAATTAATTCGGGTTAAATCAAGGTGCCTTAAAGAGAGTTTTCTCTCATAAGGCTTAGCCAGTTGACTTCCATGTATTTAAATTCTGAACTTATTGTATATCTGAAGGCTAAATAAATATATTTGAATTGAATTGAATTGAATAATTAGGCCTTGCAATTGGGATTGGGTGTGACAGGGATCTGCCTTGTGTGGGCCGATCGGCTTTCTGCAGACTCCCATTTTCTTATGTTCTTACAGAGACCACAGGGTGTTGCCATACAGCGGAATATGGAATGCATATAGATACAAGTATTTATGAATAATACATTATAAACACATGGGAACAAAAACGGATAGGCAGTACATGGGTTCATTGAAATAATTTAAAATACATTTAGGTAACTATGTGGTGTGTGTGTATCTATGTAGAAAAGTACCGTACAGTAGCCTACCTGACCAGGTCACTGAAAGATAAATTTCGTTTCAGAAAATATATAGACAAATAGTGGTTTGGTAACAGAGTTGTAGATAGGTGGAATAGGCTACCGAGTGCTATAGTGAGATCAAGAACGATATTGAGTTTTAAGATAAAATTAGATAGGCATAGGCCTATGAACGAGATGGGTTGGGTGGCAAAGGGATCTGCCGTGTGTGGGCCAATTGGCTCTCTGCAGACTCCCGTTTTCTTATGTGCATGTATATATATATATATATATATATATATATATATATATATATATCACAAAGACACGTGAGCTAATAAATGTTTGAATGCCCCCAGCCGGGATCGAACCCCCGACTTTCAGAAATAGTGTCCAAGCTTTTAACCCACCATACCACGGAATGGTAAAGTAATCTTAACATTTTCCTATGTATATTAAGAAGGAAAATCCTACTTGGAGAATATACCTGTATGGTATCCTGGAATATGGATCGTACGACTTGTGTATGAATTGAAATACATTCTCCAAGTATAGGATTTCTCTTCTCCTTAATATATACAGGAAAAGGTTAAGATTACTTTATTAAGTTTGGACACTCGTTCTGAATGTCGGAGGTTCGATCCCGACTGGGGGTATTTAAATACACACACACATATATATATATATATATATATATATATATCAAGGTAAATATTATTGGTCCTGACCACCTACTAATTAGTGCTCCGGTGTAAATCCTTTAAGTTCCCAGACACCCACTTCGCACCTCTGTTTGATGTAGGACATATATAATTATGGACTAAGATATAATTGGCAGCTAAAAATAGATAAAATTAGAACCTAACCACTTGGTCTAAATACTGCAGTGCATTGGATTTCACTCAGTCTGAGTGACTCGTTTCATAGAAAATAAATACAAATATGACAGTTAATTAATTTACTTAAAATCTCATAGATTAATATAAACATGTTTTGCTGATTTAACTATAATACAAACTAAATGTATGATTAATAATAATAATAACAAAATAATAAAAACAAAATAATAATAATAATAATAATAATAATAATAATAATAATAACAATGAAAAGGTTAAGTTGATCAACTTCTATTACAGAACAGTTTTATTCTTAATATTTACACCACTACGTGTTCACCATCCTTACAACATACAGTATTTTGTCCTCATCATCTGAAGAAAGGTACTTTGTAAATTATGATAAGATGTCGATAGCCTTAATTAGACTATATGAGTCTGATACAAATAGGCTAGACAAATGATTTACTCTAGGTTATTTAAATTAGGCTAGACATAAATGATTTACTCTAGGTTATTTTGCCAATTAACTGACATGCCTGAATTAGAACACTCAGACTGTGAGAAAGATCCAGGTGTGTTTGTTAGCAATAATTTTGAAACCTAGAAAACAGTGTACCTATAAGCGTTCGTAACAAGGCAAACAGGAATTTTGGGTTCATCTATAGGTGTGTGAGTAACAGAACTGCAGATGTTATCTTAAAACTTTCTTGTCATTAGTGAGACCCCATATGGATTATGCTGTTCAATTTTGGTGTCCTTATTACATAATGGACATAGATTCCTTATAGAGAGTACAACGTAGAATTAAACAAAATATCCATAATATTAGAAATCTCCCATATGAAGGAAGGTTGAAGAAATTAGGCTTAGGCTACATTCGTTAGAGAGACGCAGAGTTCGAGGTGATAATGATAGAGGTGTTCAAGTGGGTTAGTGGGATTAATAAAGGGGAGATGGTAACAGAGTTGTAGATAGGTGGAGTAGGCTAACAAGTGCTATAGTGGGACCAAGAATTATAGAGTTTTAAGATAAAATTATATAGGCATATGGACGAGATGGGTTGGGTGTGAAGGGGATCTGCTGTCGGGTGTGGGCCAATGGGCGCTCTGCAGACCCCGTTTTCTGAACTCTGACCGTTTTGGTAACGTCGGTCCTCAAGGTGTTAGTAAGCTGGGCCTATAATTAGGCCTTACAATTAGCGTTGGGTGTGAGAGGGATCTGCTTTGTGTGAGCCAATCGGTTTTCTGCAGACTCACATTTCTTATGTCATTATGTCTTATTTTAATCGTCACCCTTACACACAAAGTTTTATACAATCACAAATCACAAGGCTATAACCATTTATTTATTGTGCATTTACGTAAGACTCGATCCAGGCTCCAATCTGCAAGGCAGGTAGCGTATAATAAAGGACTGCTGTATTTATTACCCTTCCGTACTATTGCGGAGCGGTCCAATCTGCAAGGCAGGTAGTGTAAGAAAGGACCTCTGTGTTTAGTACCCGACTGAGGTACGGAGCTGTACTAACTTGCTACTACTGAACGGTACATACTGACTGCCAGGTGTGCGGAGGTGTCCGTAAGCCCTAATAATTATGGTTTTCTCTTTTATCTGCCGTGGTTTTTACAGCCAATATGTGTAAGAACGATGAAAAAAGACTTACACTATTTTATTTATAGAGCTAGAGAGTACATGCTAGCTTTTAAAAAATATTTGGCTTTTTATATCAGTTTTCAAAGATGAGACCCCGCCGGGCTATTGATGTAAACAAACAGGGGTGGAGGTGATGGCTCTCTCCACCACTGAGCTCACTAAATTGCTCGGGTAATGTATATTTATTATTTTGTCATTATCTAAGTAAAGGCTATGAATAACAGAAGACCTTGATTATCATATAGTGAAAACAAGGCTTTCTAGATTATATATATTGCGTATTTATGATGGGTTTCCAGCTGCGAATGTTAGGCTAGGCAAATTTGTCCAGTATCCTAGACTAGGCCTAAATGTCCACTTAAAATGTTTCGTAATAGTAAAGAACTGTTGTTGCAGATTTATCACCTCTATATTTTCGCCGTGAACGCAACTTCTGGTACTCCTACCTGTCAACCACAATGTTAGCTAGCCTAGGCTACATCCATTTTCGGTAAAAATTTATCACAACCCGATGCGAGTTTTTCAGGTAGGCTAGGCTAATTTTAGCCTAGTTTTTTTTGTTTTTTTGGTAAATCTACAGTTAGGCTATACTACCCCTCCCCCACTACCCCCCACCACCTCCCCCCTTCAAAACACACCTTTTAGCGTGTTTTTGGATGGTTCAGCAGACGCGGAAACTGAAAAAAAAATATTTGGTAAATCTACAGTTATACTACCCCTCCCCCACTACCCTCCACCACCTCCCCCCTTCAAAACACGCCTTTTAGCGTGTTTTTTGGATGGTTCAGCAGACGCGGAAACTGGACAAAAATAATTTGATAAAAAATTATCACCAACCAGATAAGAGTTTTTCAGGTAATTTGTTATTGTTTTTTATTTTTTATTTGATATACAGTTTTGTTTAATACCGAGGACCGCCGCATTTTAGTATTTTTAACATTAGCCTAACCTAACTTAACCTAACCTAACCGAAAACTAACCGGTCTAAACCCAGCTCATGTTCCCTGTTTATGGGTGCGCGACGGTCTAAACCTAGCTCACGTTCCCTGTTTATGGGTTCGCGAAGGTTTGTAATACTTCAATGTATCTATTTCAAGTCAAATATACATTTCCGTGCATCATCAAACCATACTAAGTCTACTACTAATAATATTAACCCATTAGTTCCAACAGAATAGCCACAAAATAGGGGTAGTATAACTGTAGATTTATCAAATATTTTGATACAAATTTATCACCAACCAGATACGAGTTTTTCAGGTAATTTTTGGTTGTTTTTCATTTTTTCTTTGATAGGCCTATACAGTGTTGTTTAACCCTTAACCCTTAAAGAGCGGCGCGCAACATAAATCGAGTTAAAGAAACTGGCAAAAAACGGGTGAAAATGGGTGGAACAGTAATGAACCATACGTCCGACATCTGTGGCCTCCTGGCCCACACTAACTCCAGTTCCCCCACCGCACGGGAGGATGACAGTGTGACCAATAGTTCGCTAAAAGTGAACAATGTAGCAAAATCCGCTAAACTTCCATCTTTGAGGTAACACTGTCAGGGCTCCACGAGTGCTACGTAGCTGTATGTGGTGTCATTGTGTAGCGATTTCCGCCTAGTTTTCGATACAATACAGTTCCTTTCATGCTGATGGTTGATATAGCAGTCAGAATGGCCTGAAAAGGCCCAAAACGGCCACAGACCCCCCGCTAGACAAGGGTTAAAGAGCGGCGCTCGACTTAAGTCGTGCACCAATTTGCAGCAATTAGGAGCATTATTAAGGCTTCTAAAGGGTTAAAATCGAGTGCAAATGGCCGGGAGAGCAGCGGGCCAGACAGCCGACTCCCAGGGCTTACCGCCGCCCATTAACTCATGTTCCCTGTGTTCTCGAGAGGCCGGCAGTGTAGCCAGTAGTGAGCATAGCTGGGAAAAATATACCGATAGGCCTATATGCTAAACTTCCATGTTCGTGGCACCACTGCAAGTGGTGCTACGTAGCTCGTTCTGGTCTCATTTTGAAGCTTTTAGTGCCTATTTTTTTGCTAAATAATTTGTTTTTCATGCAGATACTTGATTTATCATGCAGGAGGGCCTGAATATGCCCAAATGAGCCCAAAACACCCCGCTAGACAAGGGTTAATACCGAGGACCGTCGCATTTTAGTATTTTTAACATTAACCTAACCTAACCTTAAACCTAACCTAACCGAAAACTAACCTGCCTCACCGACGGTCTTAACCCAGCTCACGTTCCCTGTTTATGGGTGCGCGACGGTCTAAACCCAGCTTACGTTCCCTGTTTATGGGTTCGCGAAGGTTTGTAATACTTCAATGTATCTATTTCAAGTCAAATATACATTTCCGCGCATCATCAAACCATACTAAGTCTACTATTAATAATATTAACCCATTAGTACCAACAGAATAACGACAAAATAGGGGTAGGCCTAGTATAATTGTATATTTATCGTTTTTTTCTTTGATAGGCTAGGCGGTAATTATTACCGAAACTACCACTAATTATTTTGGTAAGATTAGGAGTAGTGGGCGTACCACTACCGACATACAGCATAATTCATCTATAAAACATTAACCTAACCTAGTACTACATGAATACTAGGTTAGGTTAAATGGTTAGGTTGTTTGGTTAGGTTAATGTTTTATAGATGAGTTATGCTGTATGTTGGTAGTGGTACGCCCACTACTCCTAATCTTACCATTATTTCTCAATATTTGAAGGCTATTAGAGAATAAGGATGTTGCAAAGATCATATTAGGCTAGGCTAAAATGTGTTTTAACCTCCGGAGATACATTTTATGTGCACTAGGCCTACAGTATATAAAATATATATATACTGTAAAAACAAAAAACGGTAAATTTCTATAATTGCACCTATACGAGCTAAAAAATATATTATTGTATTTAACAGGAAGGTACGACAAGGTAAGTGATGTGGTATAGCCTAGGTGGCAATATGCGGAAATGGATTATAAGGGCATTCCGCCCCCTCTGACAAAAGTCTATCAATCTAGATGTGACACAGATTTTAAATCGTTTCAGAGAGACATTAACCTAACCTAGCCTAACGTAAGAGGGGGGGGGGGGGGGCCTTATAATCCATTTCCGCATATTGCCACCTATACCGGTACCACATCACTTACCGTACCTCATCATACCTTCCTGTTAAATACAATAATCATTTGTTTAGCTCGTATAGGTGCAATTATAGACCTATACCCAAAATACTCTCCCTATAGGCCTAATTGGCAAGAATGTTAGGTTAAGTGCGGGCGTACCGCCAGCCTTGTTTGCACTACGCGTAGTGGCGTCGGACCTTTCCCATCATGTTCCCGTCTATTTTGACTGCCTTTGGATATAAAAATACACTAGCCTAGCCTAACCTAACCTAGTATTCATGTAGGCTAGTAATGACAGGGGGCAAATAACAGAAAATATAGCGTCGAAATAGACGGGAACGTAACTGCGAGCCCACAACATGACGACCGTACGCGGTACGCCCGATCACTACATCCATCCCCTATAATTCTCCCTATTGACGGCAGTGAAATTCTTATTAAGCCCCTTACTGTTAAAAAACTGAGGGGTTAAGCTGATTTCAATAATTCATGGGGGGGGGGGAGCAAAGCCCCTCCTCAACCCATCCTGTAGGCCTATCCAAAGGCAAAAAAAAGGGTAGGCCTAGGCTATTTACTCTGAAAATTACTTAGCCTACGTTGGATAATGGGAGAAATAATATTGTCCGGGGATTGTAACTAATTTCAACTAGCCTAGGCCTATAATGATGAAAACTACCTAAAACCAAAAAGGAAGACCATGGGAAAATTAGTGGTAGTTTCGGTTATATTTTCCGGCTAGGCCTATACAGTGTTGTTTAATACCGAGGAGTCGAGGACCGTCGCATTTTAGTATTCTTAACATTAGCCTAACCTAACCCCGCTAAATCCATTTAATCCGAGCCAAGTTTTGCCATTAACCTAACCAAAGAACCTAACCTATCACAACGACTGTTATAACGTGTGAACAGTATGATAAACCTAACCTTAAACCTGTCTCGCTGACGGTCTAAACCCAGCTCACGTTCCCTGTTTATGGGTGAACAATCCACCAGTTTCTCGTATTTCACTTATAGTGAATTTGCGACTGTAATTACAGTACATGTACATCAACAAAGTATCATTCATGAAAGTGATAAAACACTGATAATCATCGATGGGGCCCGTATCAGGTTGGTCATAAACTAATAGGCCTACCCCATTTTCATTTGATGAAGTTCAGGGGTCCTGCGCCTCACAGCCATGGTGATCGACAAATGTCAACGTGACCGGGGGGGGGGGGGTCGGACGCTTGCAACCATGTTCCCGTCTATTGGGGACGCCTGCTCCTCCCATCCACACCTTTCATGACCTCCTTCACCCTCTCCACATCCCTCACTTTTTTCTCTCCATTATCAGTCATATGTGCCTCTATATCTCCATGCACAATTACACCCTTATCTGGGTTATCCCTGTCGGAAGCTTGCAACCATGTTCCCGTCTATTTTGAATACCATTGGATACAATAGGCTAATATCTTGAGGGGAGGGGAGGGGGGCTTTACCCCCCTCACCCACCCATGACATATGGTCATCATCATATATTTTGCCAGCAGGGGGCAAATAACCGAAAAAAATTGCCTTCAAAATAGACACTAAGTTAACCGCGGTGATCACCCTATGTAAACAATGACGACCGTACGCCCGGAATCTACATCCATCCCGCAGTTGGTCCGGTATCGAGTCGGACGCTTGCAACCATGTTCCCGTCTATTGGGGACGCCTCACAGCGTCACTCCTCAAAAGGCTGTGTGCTGAATGAGCGACCGTATGCGCGCACAATAGCGTTCAAGAGCACTGCAGCGCCAACCGTCAGCTAGAATTAGTGCACTTGAACGGGCTTCTGCTCTCCCCCTCCACCACGTTGCCCATCACCTTCTCTTCCTTCCCGTCCCTCACTCTCCAGAAAAACTGCTTCTTATCCACCTTACCCAACCTTCTATTTTCTTCATCAGCCTTTTCCTGGAATTCCTTTATTATATTTTATTTGTTCTATGCTCAGATCCTTCCTGAATCTTATGTGTTTCAATTCTTCATTTGTGTTTAGCCTCCAATTAAAACTTGTCAGTGTCTCTGCCACTGCCCTGGTTCTGAACTGTACTCAAGTATATAGGTCTCATCTCCCCCCTTCTATATCTACTCATCTTACTGACTTCCTCCACCTGCTCCTCCCATCCACACCTTTCATGACCTCCTTCACCCTCTCCACATCCCTCACTTTTTTCTCTCCATTATCAGTCATATGTGCCTCTATATCTCCATGCACAATTACACCCTTATCCGGGTTATCCCTGTCGGACGCTTGCAACCATGTTCCCGTCTATTTTGAATACCATTCGATACAATAGGCTAATATCTTGATGGGGGGGGGGGGGGGTGCTTTACCCCCCTCATCCACCCATGACATTATGGTCATCATCATATATTTTGCCAGCAGGGGGCAAATAACCGAAAAAAATTGCCTTCAAAATAGACACTAAGTTAACCGCGGTGATCGCCCTATGTAAACAATGACGACCGTACGCCCGGAATCTACATCCATCCCGCAGTTGGTCCGGTATCGAGTTGGATGCAGCTCGACGACGACATTGTGAGGTGTCTTGGTCTTGGTGTGAGAGTCACGCTTGATTGGTCAACAACTCAAAAAATAACTCTAAAGCTTTTTACCAACTAGCCTATATAAATCTAAAGGGAATGAGTTGTGTTATCGAGCGTACGTCGTTTAAACACGTAAGTTGATATAAAACAGCGGGGGTGTGGGGGCAGCAGCCCCCACCCATAATACTAGGATAGGTTAGGTAAGGTTGTTAGGCCCGGACTCATGGAATTCGATCCTAATGAAAAAATGTAAGGAAAACCTCTCAAAACCCCTGGCTATAATGTGGAGAAGGAGTCTAGACACGGGTGACATACCAGATAGCTTGAAAAACGCAATAATTGCCCCACTGCATAAAGGAGGGAGTAAAGCACTACCAAAAAACTACCGCCCGGTAGCTCTAACCTCTCACATCATTAAAGTTTTCGAGCGAGTCCTGCGAAGCAAAATTTCAACATTCATGGAGACAAATGAACTACACAACACCGGTCAACATGGGTTCAGAGTGGGAAGATCATGTCTCTCACAACTTTTGGAACACTATGGCAAAATTCTTAAAGCGCTAGAAGAAAAGAAAAACGTGGATGTCATTTACACCGATTTTGCTAAGGCATTTGATAAAAGTGACCATGGTATAATAGCCCACAAACTGAAAGCAAAAGGTATAACTGGGAAAATCGGACGGTGGATATACAATTTCCTCGTAAACCGAAAACAATCGGTAGCAGTAAACCAAGTCACTTCTGAGCCTTCGGATGTCAAAAGCTCAGTGCCCCAAGGAACAGTGCTAGCGCCCCTTCTGTTTCTCATACTAATTTGCGACATAGATACCAACACCAGACACAATACGGTGTCGTCTTTTGCTGATGACACAAAATTAAGCAAGATAGTAAACACACAAGAGGACACGGGCCGACTGCAGGAAGACATGAATGTAGTGTTCCAGTGGACCAGGGAAAACAACATGCAATTCAATGAGGAAAAATTCCAATTAATACGGTACGGAGATAATAATGGTGTTAAAGAAATTACAAATTACTTAACAGAATCTAACCACATAATAGAATGGAAAGACAGTGTGAAAGACCTTGGGGTATTAATGTCTGAAAATATGGGTTTCAAAGTACATAACCAGGTCAAAGTGGCGGCTGCGAAACGTCTAACGGGTTGGATTCTGCGTACTTTTAACCCTCTCCGACATATGACGCAATTTTGTGCCTATTAGGGATACTTTAAAGCCTTTATTACCATCAGGTTTTTTTACAAACCTTTATTTTAGTTACTTCAACCTCTGCAGTTGTCTTTGAGTTAGATGTGGGCAGAAAACTAATTTTGGAGAGGTAATTATAAGAGTGAGAGAACTCTATTTCTTATTGCTAATCTGGCAACCTCTGCGTCATATATGTCTGAAGGGGTTAAAACACGCGGTGAATTGCCTATGATAACGCTCTTCAAGTCTCTAGTGCTACCGCGGCTTGAATACTGTAGCGTATTAACATCCCCATACAAAGCAGGTGAAATAAATGACGTAGAGAGTGTACAAAGAAATTTCACTTCACATATAAGTTCGATAAAACATCTACACTATTGGGAGCGTTTAAGAGCACTGAATCTGTACTCACTGGAACGTAGAAGAGAACGTTACCTAATAATATACACGTGGAAAATCGCAGAGGGTTTAGTACCAAACCTACATACTCCGATAGTCATGAAATTCAGTGATAGGAGAGGCTGGGAATGCGAAATTCCCCGGATGAATAACAGGGGTGCTATGGGCTCTCTGCGAGAGGGCTGGTTATCACACAGAGGCCCACGTCTCTTCAACAAACTCCCACGGCGAGTAAGAGACATGAGGGACATCTCGTTAGACAACTTCAAGAGAGCCCTAGATGTCGAACTGCAAAAAGTGCCAGACGAGCCCATCCTCGCAAGGGAGCGAGCTGTCGCTTCAAACAGTCTACTGCACCAAATCACCACCCATAACGAGGGGCGTCGCGCTCCTTGGTGCCGCTAGAAGAGCGGCGAACACATCTAAAGGTAAGGTAGGTTAGGCTATAGTAAACACTAGCATATACCCGGTCAGAGGTAGGTGATACGTCCGATAACACAACTCTTGCCATCTAAAGTTAGAGTCTAAGAGATGTAGCCTAATAGGTCCCCTTAAAAACATCGATAGGATCATAGGAGAAATGACAGAAAATTATTTAGAAATGTGCATTAGCCTACAGTAAATAGGCCTAGTCAATTTCTTTCCGTTTTCACGAATGACAATTTTGCACAGTTTCCAGAAGTCCTTAAGGTATATAGTGATAGTATAGAAAATAGGTTAAGTACGGTTACACTACTGGGTCTGCAGCTTAGTCTTCTGTCTCTTCCAATGACACCTCCACCCTGGGGCGCGTTCAAGAGCGAGACTTCAGATGCTACAGTTTCCGTAGCGTGAATTGGGGCCTATTGAACGATTTCGAAGCCTCCTCCGCACTACATAAACAAACTGGGTGGTTGCCATGGTTACGTTTATACCAGCGTCTTCGTTTGACGCTCAAAACAACAACAATGACCGGGTGCCCAACCCCAAAAGGGGTTGAAATAGGGGAGCTATCCCCCCGCCAAAGGCGGCTTTCTAGGGCCTTTCCTAGCTGATGCTGAGAGGATTGGGTTCTAGTCATGTGGTGATGGGCTGGTCTATCAGAGTGAGAGCTGAGCAATCTCTGCCATATCTATAGCTTACTCTGACTTTTCCTTTAACTTATATATTTTCTAGATCTCAAGTGACGGCGTCTCTTCCGTGGATTGACCTCCCAATCTACCAAGATTGGAAGCCAAAGCGTCGCATTTTTCCCTTGCCCCTCAACTTTCTCTTCATAATTTCTGAGGGGCACAGGGCCCTGGGTGGGGCTTTGGTTTCCCGGGCGTTTCCGCACCCTCCTCAGCCCCCCGCCATGGAGTGGCTTCGGTCACCCAGGCTTTATTGTGGTCGGCGGGGAGGGTTCTGTGGGGGCACTCGGTTATGGCCTTGGAATTGCTCGGGGCCTTGGGGCTGTTCGGCCAGGCAGCTTGGGGAACAACAACAATGCCCGTTCTTTACACATAAGGAACTGCTAGGATATTTATCCTGTAATGTCTATAAGTAATTAAGCCTAAAGCATGCTAGGTTATTAAATTATAGCGTCTCATTGGCCTAAAATACACATTAATATTTATTAGTAACCATATTTTTTTGTTTTGTATTACATTATACAATAAAGTACAGTATATATGAAAGAAAGCAAATTCGTTCAAAAAAATTGGCATATGTTATTTTTGTCCGCCACTTCAATACATGCGGGTACATAAAGCTGTACTGTATATTTGTATCAATATTTTGATTGAAAATTTAATGTAAATGTTTTAAGGTAAATAATAACATATACTAATATGAATAGTCGATGTTTTTAAGTGATTTTGTGTGCATACGGTCGAGAGTAATTCGTCTGCTAGCGCTAAAGAAGAATTGTAAAGATGTATTGTTTGTGCGCCTCACAGCGTCACTCTTCAAAAGGCTGTGCGCTGAATGAGCGACCGTATGCGCGCACAATAGCGTTCAAGAGCACTGTAGCGCCAACCGTGAGCTAGAATTAGTGCTCTTGAACGGGCTTCTGCTCTCCCCCTCCACCACGTTGCCCATCACCTTCTCTTCCTTCCCGTCCCTCACTCTCCAGAAAAACTTCTTATCCACCTCACCCAACCTTCTATTCTCTTCATCAGCCTTTTCCTGGAATTCCTTTATTATATTTTATTTGTTCTATGCTCAGATCCTTCCTGATTCTTATGTGTTTCAATTCTTCATTTGTGTTTAGCCTCCAACTAAAACTTGTCAGTGTCTCTGCCACTGCCCTGGTTTTGAACTGTACTCTTATAGGTCTCATCTCCCCCCTTCTATATCTACTCATCCTACTGACTTCCTCCACCTGCTCCTCCCATCCACATCCACACCTTTCATGACCTCCTTCACCCTCTCCACATCCCTCACTTTTTTCTCCATTATCAGTCATATGTGCCTCTATATCTCCATGCACAATTACACCCTTATCCGGGTTATCCCTGTCGGACGCTTGCAACCATGTTCCTGTCTATTTTGAATACCATTGGATACAATAGGCTAATATCTTGAGGGGGGGGGCTTTACCCCCCTCAACCACCCATGACGTATGGTAATCATCATATATTTTGCCAGCAGGGGGAAAATAACCGAAAAAAATCACCTTCAAAATAGACACTAAGTTAACCGCGGTGATCGCCCTATGTAAACAATGACGACCGTACGCCCGGAATCTACATCCATCCCGCAGTTGGTCCGGTATCGAGTTGGATGCAGCTCGACGACGACATTGTGAGGTGTCTTGTTCTTGGTGTGAGAGTCACGCTTGATTGGTCAACAACTCAAAAAATAACTAAAGCTTTTTACCAACTAGCCTATATAAATCTAAAGGGAATGAGTTGTGTTACCGGGCGTACGTCGTATAAACACGTAAGTTGATATAAAAGAGCGGGGGTGTGGTGGCGGCGGCAGCCCCCACCCATAATACTAGGATAGGTTAGGTAAGGTTGTTAGGTTAGGCTAATGTCCTTTCAAAGGGGTAGGCTAATGTCCTTTCAAAGGGGTAGGCTATAGTAAACACTAGCATAATACCCGGTCAGAGGTAGGTGATACGCCCGATAACACAACTCTTGCCATCTAAAGTTAGAGTCTAGAGATGTAGCCTAATAGGTCCCCTTAAAAACATCGATAGGATCATAGGAGAAATGACAGAAAATTATTTAGAAATGTGCATTAGCCTACAGTAAATAGGCCTAGTCAATTTCTTTCCGTTTTCACGAATGACATTTTGCACAGTTTCCAGAAGTCCTTAAGGTATATAGTGATAGTATAGAAAATAGGTTAAGTACGGTTACACTACTGGGTCTGCAGCTTAGTCTTCTGTCTCTTCCAAAGACACCTCCACCCTGGGGCGCGTTCAAGAGCGAGACTTCAGACGCTACAGTTTCCGTAGCGTGAATTGGGGCCTATTGAACGATTTCGAAGCCTCCTCCGCACTACATAAACAAACTGGGTGGTTGCCATGGTTACGTTTATACCAGCGTCTTCGTTTGACGATCAAAACAACAACAATGACCGTTCTTTACACATAAGGAACTGCTAGGATATTTATCCTGTAATGTCTATAAAGTAATTAGGCCTAAAGCATGCTAGGTTATTAAATTATAGCGTCTCATTGGCCTAAAATACACATTAATATTTATTAGTAACCATATTTTTTTGTATTACATTATACAATAAAGTACCGGTACAGTATATATGAAAGAAAGCAAATTCGTTCAAAAAATTTGGCATACAGTATGTTATTTTTGTCCGCCACTTCAATACATGCGGGTACATAAAGCTGTACTGTATATTTGTATCAATATTTTGATCGAAAATTTAATGTAAATGATTTAAGGTAAATAATAACACATACTAATATGAATAGTCGATGTTTTTAAGTGATTTTGTGTGCATATGGTCGAGAGTAATTCGTCTGCTAGCGCTAAAGAAGAATTGTAAAGATGTATTGTTTGTGCGCCTCACAGCGTCACTCCTCAAAAGGCTGTGCGCTGAATGAGCGACCGTATGCGCGCACAATAGCATTCAAGAGCACTGCAGCGCCAACCGTGAGCTAGAATTAGTGCTCTTGAACGGGCTTCTGCTCTCCCCCTCCACCACGTTGCCCATCACCTTCTCTTCCTTCCCGTCCCTCACTCTCCAGAAAAAATTCTTCTTATCCACCTCACCCAACCTTCTATTCTCTAAATCAGCCTTTTCCTGGAATTCCTTTATTATTTTTTATTTGTTCTATGCTCAGATCCTTCCTGAATCTTATGTGTTTCAATTCTTCATTTGTGTTTAGCCTCCAATTAAAACTTGTCAGTGTCTCTGCCACTGCCCTGGTTCTGAACTGTACTCAAGTATATAGGTCTCATCTCCCCCCTTCTATATCTACTCATCTTACTGACTTCCTCCACCTGCTCCTCCCATCCACACCTTTCATGACCTCCTTCACCCTCTCCACATCCCTCACTTTTTTCTCTCCATTATCAGTCATATGTGCCTCTATATCTCCATGCACAATTACACCCTTATCCGGGTTATCCCTGTCGGACGCTTGCAACCATGCTCCTGTCTATTTTGAATACCATTGGATACAATAGGCTAATATCTTGAGGGGGGGGGGGGGGGGGGGGCTTTACCCCCCCTCACCCACCCATGACATTATGGTCATCATCATATATTTTGCCAGCAGGGGGCAAATAACTGAAAAAAATCGCCTTCAAAATGGACACTAAGTTAACCGCGGTGATCGCCCTATGTAAACAATGACGACCGTACGCCCAGAATCTACATCCATCCCGCAGTTGGTCCGGTATCGAGTTGGATGCAGCTCGACGACGACATTGTGAGGTGTCTTGGTCTTGGTGTGAGAGTCACGCTTGATTGGTCAACAACTCAAAAAATAACTCTAAAGCTTTTTACCAACTAGCCTATATAAATCTAAAGGGAATGAGTTGTGTTACCGGGCGTACGTCGTTTAAACACGTAAGTTGATATAAAACAGCGGGGGTGTATTTACCTAATTGTATTTACCTAATTGTAGTTTACAGGAGTTGAGCTAAGCTCGTGTTGTCCTGTCTCTCAGTCTACTTTTTATCCAATTTTTTCTTGAAAATATGGATGTTCCTTGCCCCTACCACCTCCTCCTCCAGCCCATTCCATTTGTCAATACATCTATAGGGGAAGCTAAACTTCCTGATATCGTTCTTGCAGGTAGGTCTTTTTACTTTGTAGCTGTGGCCTCTAGTTATTCCTGTATCCATAATTAACATATCCTCCCTATCCAGCCTCTCCAGCCCCCGGGTTCATTTGTACATCATTATCATGTCTCCCCTCTCTCTCCTCTCTTTTAAACTTGGTAGATTTAATTTGTCTAGCCTCCCTTCATATGGCAGTTCTCTGAGACTTGGAACCAATCTAGTAACTGCTCTCTGGATTCTTTCTAACTTGTGAATATGCTTCTTTAGATGCGGGGACCACACCACTGCTGCATACTCCAATCTTGGTCTAATCATACTCTTCATAATTTTCGCTACCATGGTCTCATCCAAGTAGTTCAGAGCAACTTTCATATTCCCGGCCATTGCATACATTCCGCTAAAGAGCTTGTTAATATGACATTATGGTCATCATCATATATTTTGCCAGCAGGGGGCAAATAACTGAAAAAAATCGCCTTCAAAATGGACACTAAGTTAACTGCGGTGATCGCCCTATGTAAACAATGACGACCGTACGCCCAGAATCTACATCCATCCCGCAGTTGGTCCGGTATTGAGTTGAATGCAGCTCGACGACGACATTGTGAGGTGTCTTGGTCTTGGTGTGAGAGTCACGCTTGATTGGTCAACAACTCAAAAAATAACTCTAAAGCTTTTTACCAACTAGCCTATATAAATCTAAAGGGAATGAGTTGTGTTACCGGGCGTACGTCGTTTAAACACGTAAGTTGATATAAAACAGCGGGGGTGTATTTACCTAATTGTAGTTTACAGGAGTTGAGCTAAGCTCGTGTTGTCCTGTCTCTCAGTCTACTTTTTATCCAATTTTTTCTTGAAAATATGGATGTTCCTTGCCCCTACCACCTCCTCCTCCAGCCCATTCCATTTGTCAATACATCTATAGGGGAAGCTAAACTTCCTGATATCGTTCTTGCAGGTAGGTCTTTTTACTTTGTAGCTGTGGCCTCTAGTTATTCCTGTATCCATAATTAACATATCCTCCCTATCCAGCCTCTCCAGCCCCCGGGTTCATTTGTACATCATTATCATGTCTCCCCTCTCTCTCCTCTCTTTTAAACTTGGTAGATTTAATTTGTCTAGCCTCCCTTCATATGGCAGTTCTCTGAGACTTGGAACCAATCTAGTAACTGCTCTCTGGATTCTTTCTAACTTGTGAATATGCTTCTTTAGATGCGGGGACCACACCACTGCTGCATACTCCAATCTTGGTCTAATCATACTCTTCATAATTTTCGCTACCATGGTCTCATCCAAGTAGTTCAGAGCAACTTTCATATTCCCGGCCATTGCATACATTCCGCTAAAGAGCTTGTTAATATGTTTCTTTGGCGACAAATTATCTTGTATAATCAACCCTAAATCCTTTTCTTTTTCGGCCTTGCTAATTATATTATCTCCCATCCTGTACTCCCAATTTGGTCTATTCACACTTCTTCCCATATTTAACACATGGCATTTACTTATATTAAATTTCATTTTCCACTTGGTGCTCCATTCATATATTTTATCTAAATCCCCTTGCAGCTCCTCACAACTACTTTTATTTGTTATTTGTCTCATAATTTTTACGTCGTCTGCAAACATTGACATGTAGGAATTTATGCCTATCGGCAGGTCATTCACGTACATAAGGAACATGAGAGGTGCCAACACAGATCCCTGTGGCACACCACTCTCAACTTTCCGCCACGATGAGTAAGTTCCTCTAATGTTGGTCCTCATTTCCCTATCTGTTAGATAGCTCTCCATCCATTTCAGCAAACTCCCCCTGACACATCCTAGCATCTCAAGCTTAGATAACAATCTCTTATGTGGTACCTTATCCCTTATCGAATGCTTTGGAAAGGTCTAAGTAGACGCAGTCCACCCATCCGCCTCTTTCTTGGAGTACATCTATCACCCTACTGTAATAACATAGCAAACTGGTAACACAAGATGTCCCTTCTCTGAATCCAAATTGCTTTGGGGTTATTATCTTCTTTCTCTCCAACATTTTCATCCATCTCTTCCTAATTAGCTTTTCACAAATCTTGCATACAATAATAGTAAGTGAAACTGGTCTATAGTTTATAGGGTCCTCAGGGTTTCCATTCTTGTATATCGGGATGATATTTGCTCTTTTCCATTCAACAGGAACCTGTCCTTTATCTAAGGAAGCTTGAATTATGTCCCTCACTGGCTCCACTAATTGCTCTGCACACTCCTTTAAAACCCAGGCAGACACTTCATCCGGTCCCATAGCTTTCCTTACTTCAAGTCCTCTCATCGCAGTTAACAGCTCATCTCTAGTTATTTCAATCTTACTAAGACCACTCTCCAGTACTCCCGCCTGTGGTTCGTCAAAACCTTCCTCTCTAGTAAAAACTGACCCCAATTTGTTATTCATTACCTCACACATGTCCGATACATTTTCATACGTCCTAGCATCAACTCTAAATTTAGTAATTTGTTTCTTTACCTTCAACTTACTGTTTATATATTTATAAAATAATCTAGGGTCACTTTCACATTTATTTACTATGTTCTTCTCATAGTTCATTTTAACTTGCCTAATTATGTTAACATATCTATTCCTCTCCTGTTTATATTTATTCCGATTACTCTCAGTGTTCCTTCTTCTTAATCTAGCCCAAGCTGCATCACGCCTACCCAAAGCTCTTTTGCATTTCAAATTAAACCAATCTTTCTGCTTAGTAAAATTTCCAGTTTTATATTTTGGGACAAACAGATTGGTTCCTACTCTATAAATTTCGAGGAATCTACTATATTTACCTTGTACGTCCTGTTCCTTAAAAATAAGATCCCAATCTACTCCCTCTAAATATCTTTTCAAGGATACATAATCAGCTTTACTATAAGTTAATCTGTCATTTATGTAGCTATTGTCTAATCTATTGGCATTACTCGAGGTCAACTTCCATTTTAGTAATAGGTGATCACTTTTACCTACAGGACATAGATAGTTTATATCACTAATTTCGTGAGGATCTTTTGTAAAAATCAGATCGAGTTTAGAAGGTTCGTTATTACCCCTCATTCTTGTATTTTCCTTCACATGTTGTGCAAGTACATTTTCCGTAACCAACTCCACTAGCCGACTTCCCCAAGATCTCTGATTTGGCCCTGCTTCTCCCGATTCCCAATCAACCTCACTACAGTTGAAATCTCCTACCAAGATCAATCGATTTTTCCTTAAAAGCAATCTTCTCAACGACTGAATCATATCCTCTACCATCTCCTCAAACTCCAACTCCCTCCATGCTCTGGTCTTTGGTTGCATGTAAGCTACTGCTATGTCTAGCTTTTTTCCTTCTATATCATTGAGTTCAACTGCCATTATTTCTGCCTCATCATTATTTAACTCCACGTGCTTTGCTGTCATAGGGTTCTTAACTAATACTGCCACTCCACCTCCCCTTTTACCCTTCCTATCATATCTCCATATATTATATCCTTCACTAAACACTATGTTGCTGTCAAAGTCCTGGTTCAGCTTTGTCTCCGTCAAACAGACTATCTGTGGTTGATCTTTTCTTAATATATCATCTAACTCTACCTTTTTACTGTTTATTCCATCTATATTAGTGTAGTAGCACAGTCAGGGCTCTCAGAATGGAATATTGGAATTACCTTGGAATATGTGGACAATTACCTTAAATCGTAAGATTTTACCTCAGATTTCAATTGAAATTACTCCAGAATTACCTTGTCTAAATAGTACATTATTTGTAATTTTTTCCTATAACTAGCTATACATTAGTATCTAAGTGTGATTAATCTCTGTTTTACCCTATAGTAAACTACCAGTAAGGTGACAAATAAGTTTAATGGCTCTGTTTAATTTTACAATGCAATTTTTCAGTAGTTATACTAGTATATTTTCAGTTTAAAATACATGGGAGATACCTCAAAATAACGAAACTTGGAAAATGTAATTAAAATGTAAAACTTGCAAACTAAACAAACCAAAATTGGGACAAGGACAATATAAAGTCAAATTAAATTATCAAAATCGCTATGTGGAAACAACGCTTACTAAAATGAAAATTATTAAATAAAAGAACACAATCCACCACATAGGGTGTACATCACTACATGAGCAAGTTAATCTGTTTCCCAAGCAAACCAATCGCACATATAACAACGTACTATCGTCACGTTAAAGGAAGTAGTCAAGTTTGGGAAGTCCGGGACGTTCTGGCAAATTTTACTAAACTCTGCATGAATAAAGAAACTACATGTTAAATGTCAAAATATTATTTAAAATCAAATTTGCAACATGACAAGACATTAACAATAGTAAAAAATACAAATATTGATAAGATATCTATACTATTACAAAATAATATATAAAATACAGTACAGCACTCACTAACGATAGTGCTATCGGGTAGGTACCTGTAAGCATAGCATGCTTCAAGTGACCCCTATCAATAACTACCCTACAAATAACCTACATTTATAGCACAAATAAACTAAGGAAATCGCAAAAGTAAGCAATTGATACTATCGACAATGAATACATATAATATAAAGAGAAATAATTGCAAAATATGAAGTAACAACAGATTTAAACAAAGAGTACTCTTTTAACAAGAACAATAAATTTAAAAAAAATCATCAATATTAATAATAATAATAATAATAATAGAAAAAGAAGAAAAAGAAAAAGATAAACAATAAATACAGACAAAAAGTAAGCAGAGGTTATACAAGAAACTTCAAGTTAAAAATGCTTGATTAAAATTATTGATGTCAAATTTTAGAATACAGTCACAATAATTGACCCTAAAAAGATTAAATTTATGGAACAATTTACTTGCCTCAAAACCTCTGTCCACTAAGAGTCTGTATAGTAACCTAGCTCTAGCCCAAAAGTCATCTACTTTAGTGCAGATTTTACAAAATCTTATTAATTGGGAATAAAAACAATTATAAGTGATTTTACTATCGATATTACTACTAGGGAAAGGAAAGTTTATTACGTTAAAATTAAAATCATCAACTTTGTGATATACTTTAAGTATGCACTGTTCATTAACAATCTCTATATTTATATCAAGAAAATTTTCAACTTTATAATTTACGTTACATTGTGTGAGGGGAATAGAATTAGGGTAAATAAGTTTAGCAACTTGATTAAAATTTAACAAATTGCAAACAAGAATATCATCAATATATCTACTATTATTACTTAACAGTTTAGCAAGTGCTAATTTTTCTGGAATTTTATTTTTCTTGCTACTGTCAACTAAGTCTTTTATATATTTAAATTCTAAAGCAAGCAAGAATAAGTCTGCAATTAAAGGGCTAGCATTTCCACCCATAGGAATTCCTAACATTTGTTTGAAAATGTACGGCCCGAATCTAACATAAGTATTGAAAAGGAGGAATTTAAGGGCATCTTTAAGTTTAGTTCTATCAAAATATACAGAACTAGTGGGAGTAGAGCTAAGTGATGCATTATTAAAATATGTATAAACATTTATGAAATAATTACCATTCCTAACGAACCTGTCAAAGTGCAAATCTATAATAAAGCAAAGCTCTGAATATACTAAATCTAAAGGCAAATTGGTATACAAAGTTGAAAAGTCGAAGCTATGTACCGAGGTAACTTTCGGCATGGTATTTATTTTATCAATAACTTCTAACGAATTGTCAACACTCCAATAATAGTTAATGCCAGTTCTTCTCATGATGGTATTACAATATCTTTTATGAGTACTTTTAATGTATTTTAAGCAATTTACTACTTGTTCTGATAGAGTTTTAGTGGTAGCAAATTTTGCTCCGGCAATAAAGCGATATTTATAAGGTCTTTTATGAAATTTAGGTAACATGTATAATTTTGCAATGCACTTGTTCTTATCAGAAAGTTTAATATCAAATATTATATTTTTCTTGGTATGTTCATCGATTAAGTTATCAATATTCAGATTATTTTGAATTTCATAAACAGAATTACCGCAAATATTTTTACGTAATATGTTACCCTTAACCCGGGAGCTGCGGGGAGACTCTTAAGAGTTCCCCCGGCGCACTGCGGGGAGACTCTTAAGAGTCAGAGAAAATAAAAATCAACTTTTGACATCGAAAAAAAAAAAATTTTTTTATATTTTTTTTTTTTTTATTTTTTTTTTTTTTTTTGGCCCCTGGGCCATGCAAAATCTCAGTCCTCTACCTCCCCTCCTTCCCCACTTTCCTCCTCTCCTTCAGTTATCACCTATTTTCCCTGTTATTCCCTTATTCTGAGGTATATTTTCGTGCTAACATTAGAAATCCGATTGGAGGGTGTGGTCATCACTGATAGCAAGCGAGTGCAAGAGAGAGAGAGAGAGTATCGATCGACTGTGTCTCAGTGGCCTTGGGGGAAATTGGCGGGAAAGCAGATTGCCTCACCCATACATTATACAACTCGCGGGCTATATCTCCGATTTTGACCATCCAAACGCTGTTTTCACTCGTTTTATTGTTGTTTCAGGTTAATACCTTTATAATCAACCCATAATAGGCGCATATGGATAAGTATTAATGCTATTAATGGCACAATGAATATTTTAGTGGCGGAAACACCTCAAATACGTCAGCACAGGGGGACGTTTCCAATTACCCCCATGCGCACTTCAGAGGTTAATACCTAATTCTTTTTTCATATTTTCAAGATAAAATTTCTTACATGTGAAGCTATAATTATTGCTGGCTTTATCTACTGTAGTGATTACAAAATGTTTATGTAAATTTATTAAATCAGCTTTAAGCTTATTATAATTATAGTCTATAAAATCTGAAAGATTAAATTCATTTTTAAGCGAGAAAATTTTATTTCTAATTAACTTAATTAATAATTTAGACCATGCTTCTAGTTCTCTCGCATTGCAGCACGCAATTTTTAACAATTTATCTTTTAATTTATTGACTGAAAAAACAATATCTTTTAAAATTATGTCCCATGTTACTTTATTACTCCCTATTCTAAATTTAAACCCTTTACGACATAGCTCCGCTAATTTGTCGTTTGCAAAATGTTTAACTAGTTCTACATCACCTGTTAATATGTGACATATCGGACTATAAATGAACTTTGCTAGTGCATCACGTCTGCTAGCTGGCATATCCATGACTCTTTCACACACGCATTTATTATTATTGAAAATATCATTATCTGAAAGATTTCCTAAAACTTTATTATAATTACAAATAATAGACCCAACAGGTCGTTCATATGAATACACTATTAATGGTTTGAAATCTTTACAACCATCTGGTAATATGGACTTAACTTTCTTTGAATTAATAAGACTGTTAACATTAATTTTGTCTAAAATTTTAGAGGAATAATTTAAAGTGGACAGGACTTTATCTTTAATACGGTTATCTTTGGATTTCTTAGAATTAGCTCTAATATATCCCATAAAGACTATATTCTTAAATTTATTTGTGAAATTATGTTTATTATTTAGAATATTTTCTATAAAAGGAGCAAAACTTTTCTTTTGTAGGCCTTTCAATGAATCTTTTAATTTTTTAATTCCGAAATTTCGATATAATGAATATAATTATTAACAATAATTATAATATCAGACCTGCTTTTCTTTTTATTAAATGTATTTAGTCTTCTATTACCGTGTCTACCAGGTCTTCTGTTTAAAACAGGGAAGTTAAAATATGGGTTATTAAAATCGTTTTTTAATAAATCTTTATACAAAATGTTGCCTACATTTTTTATTTGATTGTTAAGTCCAAATGGATAGATGGTCATTAATTTTCCAATCCAATAATTTTCTCTATCTAAAACATTTTGATTACTTTGAACAATTTCTATAATTTTGTATTTACAATCAAATTTAGTACAATCTGTGTTAAAATGCTTATATAGAAGAATCTTGGAGTCGATGCCGTTCTTAATTCCTGATCTATGCCCGTAGGCTCTTTCTCTTAAACATTGCTCCGTCTTTCCGTCTTTAAGTTCAAGGAAAATACCTTTTGAAAATGGGAATGACATTTAAGTAGGCCTATATGGGAGTTATTAAACATAGTAATGGAAATATTGTGAATAATTTAGGAATTGGTACATAATGTACGTATACGAGATATTAAAATATGTTCTTAGTAATATTACTACACAGATTACTTACATTATATACAATTGAGCAAGTTTCTGCTGGTTGCATTAGTGTTTGGCTGGGATGTGCAACTGCATCCCTCATACTTACAACAAAATAATCAAAAATTAGGAGGATGCTACCAAACCGGTAAACCCTAATATCGAACGAAGATAAAATAATTGATGTCTAGTTTGTGATAAAGGATTAAATCCCATTCAATATCAGAAAGATCACTGTATGTTTCTGCTTATTTCGTTTATGAAGGTATAGGCTACAGTGAGGTCTCATGTAAGTAAGGTTTAATATGGCCGTATAATCTCGACGAAAAGACCTTGACAATGATTCTTGAAATTACCTGGAACTAACAGTAAACTATTAGTATCTGAATCATATGAGACAACATATATATATGTATGTAGTGTAGGCCTACACACCTCTTGAATGAATAGTCAGCAAAAATGAAGGCCGCTCTGTTGCTGCTTTCCTTATCCTCCTAAATGTCTCTAACTAGCTCATGTCCGCGTGTCGCCAGTCAGACTGAGACTCTGACTGGCGGCACGAGGACAGAAGTTGATGTAAACTCCTTGAAAACCAACATCCAGCCCAGCCACGTATCATACAGGTACTGAATGACACACAATGTACAGACGCGAAGTGATCGGGCAAGGTTGTCAAAGTAGGATACTCTAATAATTATTTGATATTTGTCTACTTATTTGGTATTACAAATGGCTATTAATGACCACAACTTAAAGATTTACCTTGGATTTTGTCAGAATTACCTGGTAGATACTTGAATTACTTCAGAATTACCTCAAAAATTCCATTACCTCAGAATTACTTTAAATGAGGTGAGATTACGCTAATCTGAGGTAATTACCTTAAAAATGAGAGCCCTGAGCACAGTATATTTGAATCCACCTCCTTGTTTCTCTTCCCTCTCTGCCTCCTACCAGGAGCGCGTTCAGTCTACCCAAACACGCAAACGGGATAGCTCTACTGAACGTGATCGCCTCTGATTCGACGAATCACGTTTGTGATTGTTTGCAATCAGACGGCGATCACGCTAACACTCCCTGGAGGTGACTAGCGAATCTATCATAACAGTAGGCCTAAATCTCTCCTCTACATTATATTATCATAATTAAGCTGAATTAGCCTCTCTCCATGTTATTTATGTGTCGCAATCTCTAGTATAAGGTGGCACACCTATAAAAATCATAGTTATCGTGACCATTTTGATATATATAACATAAAACAAGCAGCTTGGAGCGCAAGTCTCACAGCTACTTCGTCAGGCCTTCAGTGCGGTAAGCGTAGCCTAGTTGGTATCTACTTCACTTTTAAATCCGTAAGCCTACTCGCAAGGGTTCGAGGCTCGATGAGCTAATGTTTTTTTTTTTTCAGTTATTATTTAATTTGTATCGTTATATATTGGTAATGTTACTATGCCAATGATGTATTGTAATGGGTTATAACTTGCTGTACAGGTTTTTGAGCGTTTGTCTATATTATTGATTGATTATTTTGTTTTTTACGCGGTTTGTATTTCATTGTTATAGTTATATAGCGGTAATGTTACAGTTGTTACTGTGCCAATTGAATGATAGCCTATATTTTAACGGGTTATAGCCTAGCTTGCTGTACAGGTTTTTCGGCGCTTGTCTATTATTGATCGATTACTCTATTTACATTTGTTAAAAACAATTTCTTAGGCATAATTGCATCTAAGTATGATAGGTCAGTTAAGCTATGTTTAGTAAGGTAGCCTATCCACGCTATAGTTAAATTTTCAAAGGTAATCTAATGGTTAAAAAATAATATTTATGAACCTTCCACAAATATAAGCTTGCAAATAGCCTATATACACCTAGATCGTCAGGAAAAGAAAGTATGCCTATACATACATCGCCAGGAAGAGATAATATATATAGGCTACTATTTAATTCAGCCTGGCTACATCGCCAGGGAAAGAACAATATATATAAACTATAGAATTTAGCCTATTCATAGTCCTACATCGCCAGGAAAAGAACATCTACTTTTTATTTCCCCAATAGACTAACGTAGAATTGTTTAAAAATTACACGGGAATAAAGAGCTACCTTTGCCAGATAAGAACCGTAATAACTTTGTCAACATTTCCTTATAAGATTATAAGATATGAGGAGGTCCGTGCCAGAGGGGCCAACTCGCCACATTTTCAAAAACAGCGCTCTAGCTGGTTCCCGCTCCGTGAAATTCTTGGGATTCATCTGGCAAAACAAAACATCCGACTTTCGTCCTTATAGCAACTGCACATAGGTTGAGCGACCCTTGTTTTTGCCGTTTGGCAGACCGTTTATGGGTGTGAATCTGGGTAGACAGAGGGGCCAACTCGCCAACGCGCTCAGCCAATGAGAGCGCGGCTACGACGTGGGGAATTAAATGGCCGCCCGCCCGACCACTCACAGGCGCTGTACGAGACGTGCTTCAGTAGTCACGCTCAAACCGAGTTAGAGTCAACACACGAGTGACTACCTCCGCTACTTTAAACATCAATAACTCAAAACTCTACTCGTGGCGAGTTGGCCCCTCTGGCACGGACCTCCTCATATAATAGCCTGATGGTAGCCTAACCTACTGTCTGTCTTGAGCTTGAACAAGGCTGCCGACTGTAGCTGACAGTGTGACTACCTTAGCCAATAGTCTATATTGATGGATAATAATATCCAATATTAAAATGTATTGATTTAACAAAACCATTTGACTTTGATTGAAATTAATAGACCGAAGAAGCACTGTAACAGGCCTAAAACCTTCGCAGACATCGCCAACAAGATTTGAATTTCGTGCTCATAGCCACTGACCAATCAGCGACGAGAATCAATGTTTGCCTATCAATGTCGTTCAGTCTGCGCGATCATAAACAGGATTGCTCAAACAGAAACAGGATTGCCTGATAGGGTAGACTGAACGCGCTCCAGGTTCACCTCCTCCTCCATCCCTTCCCTGACCCAGTTCCACCTCCCCTGCTAATTCTATTCTCCTCCCTCCCCCTCTCTCTCCCTCTGTTCCACCTCCACCACATCCTGACTCTCTCTCCGGTCCCCTGCTCCCTGCATTATCTCTCGCTCCGTCTCCTTGCTTTGACTTCGTACTTGTCTCTCTGTCTCTTTCCCTATCACTCCTCTTACTTTCGGTTCTTGGTGGCTCCTGATGTACCACTTCCTTACTTGCCCTTCCCTTAATCTCCAAAAAAATTTCTTCTTTTGCTCTTCAGACAACTTTCCATTCTCTTCATCAGCCTTAGCTTGGAGTTCCCTTAACTGTTCTCGTTCTTCTACACTTAGGTCCTTTTTTACCCTTATATGATTCAGCTCTGTCGAATTTAATTTCCAGCTCACATTGGCTACTGCTTCTGCTGTTGATCTAAACTTTAGTTCCACTCTTAGTGGTCTCATCTCGCCCTTCTTATATTTCCTAACCTTCTCACCTCCTCCAATTCTTTTACCCATCCATAACCCTCGTCTAAGTAATCCAGTATCCCCTTGACTTTCACAACATCCCTTTCCTTTCTTACCTTCATATCTGCCAGGTGCTCTTCCACATCTCCAAAGATTACTACACACTTACCTCTATCTATTGTCTCTCTCACTACCTTCTCTTTCTTCTTTAAAACTTGCACTACATTTTTTTCAAACTCTTTCTTTTCCTTTTCTCTCTTCCTTCTGCTCCTTCACAATTTCTTCAAGGGCTACCATCGTGGCACACTCTACCCTTGTCTACTCATTTTTTACCTCACTAATTCCTTTTACTTCCTCACTCAGGTGGCCCTCATATTCCTTAAGCTGAGCCTTGAGTGCCACATTTTCCGCCGCTAACTCGTCTACTCTGGTCATCACTGCCTCTAGGCTGTCACTTACTGGCCTAGGCCTATCCACCCCGCTAGTAACGCCACACATATCGGACAAAACTTCTACTTTAGCCCCTAACTCCTTCCTCCAATTTTCCATCACTCCCCTCCATCTCACTAGACCCATCAATTGTTTTTTCATACTTGCCAACTGATCATCCTTGTCCTCGGTGATAAAGCCTTCAAATTCGTATTCCTCCTCACCCCCAGTGGGGGCGGCAGCCCCCACCCATAATACTAGGATAGGTTAGGTAAGGTTGTTAGGTTAGGCTATAGTAAACACTAGCATATACCCGGTCAGAGGTAGGTGATACGTCCGATAACACAACTCTTGCCATCTAAAGTTAGAGTCTAAGAGATGTAGCCTAATAGGTCCCCTTAAAAACATCGATAGGATCATAGGAGAAATGACAGAAAATTATTTAGAAATGTGCATTAGCCTACAGTAAATAGGCCTAGTCAATTTCTTTCCGTTTTCACGAATGACAATTTTGCACAGTTTCCAGAAGTCCTTAAGGTATATAGTGATAGTATAGAAAATAGGTTAAGTACGGTTACACTACTGGGTCTGCAGCTTAGTCTTCTGTCTCTTCCAAAGACACCTCCACCCTGGGGCGCGTTCAAGAGCGAGACTTCAGACGCTACAGTTTCCGTAGCGTGAATTGGGGCCTATTGAACGATTTCGAAGCCTCCTCCGCACTACATAAACAAACTGGGTGGTTGCCATGGTTACGTTTATACCAGCGTCTTCGTTTGACGCTCAAAACAACAACAATGACCGGGTGCCCAACCCCAAAAGGGGTTGAAATAGGGGAGCTATCCCCCCGCCAAAGTTGGCTTTCTAGGGCCTTTCCTAGCTGATGCTGAGAGGATTGGGTTCTAGTCATGTGGTGATGGGCTGGTCTATCAGAGTGAGAGCTGAGCAATCTCTGCCATACCCATAGCTTACTCTGACTTTTCCTTTAACTTATATATTTTCTAGATCTCAAGTGACGGCGTCTCTTCCGTGGATTGACCTCCCAATCTACCAAGATTGGAAGCCAAAGCGTCGCATTTTTCCCTTGCCCCTCAACTTTCTCTTCATAATTGCTGAGGGGCACAGGGCCCTGGGTGGGGCTTTGGTTTCCCGGGCGTTTCCGCACCTTCCTCAGCCCCCGGCCATGGAGTGGCTTCGGTCACCCAGGCTTTATTGTGGTCGGCGGGGAGGGTTCTGTGGGGGCACTCGGTTATGGCCTTGGAATTGCTCGGGGCCTTGGGGCTGTTCGGCCAGGCAGCTTGGGGAACAACAACAACAACAACAACAATGACCGTTCTTTACACATAAGGAACTGCTAGGATATTTATCCTGTAATGTCTATAAGTAATTAGGCCTAAAGCATGCTAGGTTATTAAATTATAGCGTCTCATTGGCCTAAAATACACATTAATATTTATTAGTAACCATATTTTTTTGTATTACATTATACAATAAAGTACAGTATATATGAAAGAAATCAAATTCGTTCAAAAAAATTGGCATATGTTATTTTTGTCCGCCACTTCAATACATGCGGGTACATAAAGCTGTACTGTATATTTGTATCAATATTTTGATTGAAAATTTAATGTAAATGTTTTAAGGTAAATAATAACACATACTAATACGAATAGTCAATGTTTTTAAGTGATTTTGTGTGCATACGGTCGAGAGTAATTCGTCTGCTAGTGCTAAAGAAGAATTGTAAAGATGTATTGTTTGTGCGCCTCACAGCGTCACTCTTCAAAAGGCTGTGTGCTAAATGAGCGACCATATGCGCGCACAATAGCGTTCAAGAGCACTGTAGCGCCAACCGTGAGCTAGAATTAGTGCTCTTGAACGGGCTTCTGCTCTCCCCCTCCACCACGTTGCCCATCACCTTCTCTTCCTTCCCGTCCCTCACTCTCCAGAAAAACTTCTTATCCACCTCACCCAACCTTCTATTCTCTTCATCAGCCTTTTCCTGGAATTCCTTTATTATATTTTATTTGTTCTATGCTCAGATCCTTCCTGATTCTTATGTGTTTCAATTCTTCATTTGTGTTTAGCCTCCAACTAAAACTTGTCAGTGTCTCTGCCACTGCCCTGGTTCTGAACTGTACTCTTATAGGTCTCATCTCCCCCCTTCTATATCTACTCATCCTACTGACTTCCTCCACCTGCTCCTCCCATCCACATCCACACCTTTTATGACCTCCTTCACCCTCTCCACATCCCTCACTTTTTTCTCTCCATTATCAGTCATATGTGCCTCTATATCTCCATGCACAATTACACCCTTATCCGGGTTATCCCTGTCGGACGCTTGCAACCATGCTCCTGTCTATTTTGAATACCATTGGATACAATAGGCTAATATCTTGAGGGGGGGGGCTTTACCCCCCTCACCCACCCATGATGTATGGTAATCATCATATATTTTGCCAGCAGGGGGAAAAGAACCGAAAAAAATCGCCTTCAAAATAGACACTAAGTTAACCGCGGTGATCGCCCTATGTAAACAATGACGACCGTACACCCGGAATCTACATCCATCCCGCAGTTGGTCCGATATCGAGTTGGATGCAGCTCGACGACGACATTGTGAGGTGTCTTGTTCTTGGTGTGAGAGTCACGCTTGATTGGTCAACAACTCAAAAAATAACTCTAAAGCTTTTTACCAACTAGCCTATATAAATCTAAAGGGAATGAGTTGTGTTACCGGGCGTACGTCGTGTAAACACGTAAGTTGATATAAAACAGCGGGGGTGTGGGGGCGGCAGCCCCCACCCATAATACTAGGATAGGTTAGGTAAGGTTGTTAGGTTAGGCTAATGTCCTTTCAAAGGGGTAGGCTATAGTAAACACTAGCATATACCCGGTCAGAGGTAGGTGATACGCCCGATAACACAACTCTTGCCATCTAAAGTTAGAGTCTAGAGATGTAGCCTAATAGGTCCCCTTAAAAACATCGATAGGATCATAGGAGAAATGACAGAAAATTATTTAGAAATGTGCATTAGCCTACAGTAAATAGGCCTAGTCAATTTCTTTCCGTTTTCACGAATGACAATTTGCACAGTTTCCAGAAGTCCTTAAGGTATATAGTGATAGTATAGAAAATAGGTTAAGTACGGTTACACTACTGGGTCTGCAGCTTAGTCTTCTGTCTCTTCCAAAGACACCTCCACCCTGGGGCGCGTTCAAGAGCGAGACTTCAGACGCTACAGTTTCCGTAGCGTGAATTGGGGCCTATTGAACGATTTCGAAGCCTCCTCCGCACTACATAAACAAACTGGGTAGTTGCCATGGTTACGTTTATACCAGGTCTTCGTTTGACGCTCAAAACAACAACAATAACCGTTCTTTACACATAAGGAACTGCTAGGATATTTATCCTGTAATGTCTATAAGTAATTAGGCCTAAAGCATGCTAGGTTATTAAATTATAGCATCTCATTGGCCTAAAATACACATTGATATTTATTAGTAACCATATTTTTTTGTATTAAATTATACAATAAAGTACAGTATATATGAAAGAAAGCAAATTCGTTCAAAAAAATTGGCATATGTTATTTTTGTCCGCCACTTCAATACATGCGGGTACATAAAGCTGTACTGTATATTTGTATCAATATTTTGATCGAAAATTTAATGTAAATGTTTTAAGGTAAATAATAACACATACTAATATGAATAGTCGATGTTTTTAAGTGATTTTGTGTGCATACGGTCGAGAGTAATTCGTCTGCTAGCGCTAAAGAAGAATTGTAAAGATGTATTGTTTGTGCGCCTCACAGCGTCACTCTTCAAAAGGCTGTGCGCTGAATGAGCGACCGTTTGCGCGCACAATAGCGTTCAAGGGGAGGTGTGGTGGAGTGGTCTTGCCACTGGCCTGGTAATCCAAAGGTCCCGGGTTCAAATCCCGATGTATCAATGGGAAGATATTATTGGGATGGAATTTGTGCTGTACCTGGTATCAGTGCATTACCACAAGCCCACCGAAACGTCAATAAAAAATACCCTCATTGTTCCCTGATTAAATAGCACTGTATGAATATTCCCATATTCAAAATATGCTATAGGGGTGCAATGCCTGGTGAGTTATCTGCTCAACAGGTGGCGTTGTGTGTGTGTAAGTGTGAGAGTCCGAGTGTAGGGGGTGAGACAGTGAAGCACGGGAACGAGGTGGCTTCAGAGATGGGGTCGTTTCGGGCCATGAGTGAGCACCGTGCCTCATGTGAAGGCAAGATGGCAGGTGCTCGTTGTACTCTACGTGCTTCACATGTCTCACTCCCTAGACTGGAACAAGACCTCACGGGCTTCACTGTTCATTGTAAAGCGGTGAATGTTAAGGCTCTCAGCCTATGCCCGAGAGGAAGTAAGTTGGAATATAGAAAAAAAAAAAAAAAAAAAAAAAAAAAGCACTGTAGCGCCAACCGTGAGCTAGAATTAGTGCTCTCTCTTGAACGGGCTTCTGCTCTCCCCCTCCACCACGTTGCCCATCACCTTCTCTTCCTTCCCGTCCCTCACTCTCCAGAAAAACTTCTTATCCACCTCACCCAACCTTCTATTCTCTTCATCAGCCTTTTCCTGGAATTCCTTTATTATATTTTATTTGTTCTATGCTCAGATCCTTCCTGATTCTTATGTGTTTCAATTCTTCATTTGTGTTTAGCCTCCAACTAAAACTTGTCAGTGTCTCTGCCACTGCCCTGGTTCTGAACTGTACTCTTATAGGTCTCATCTCCCCCCTTCTATATCTACTCATCCTACTGACTTCCTCCACCTGCTCCTCCCATGCACATCCACACCTTTCATGACCTCCTTCACCCTCTCCACATCCCTCACTTTTTTCTCTCCATTATCAGTCATATGTGCCTCTATATCTCCATGCACAATTACACCCTTATCCGGGTTATCCCTGTCCATGGCCTCCCTCCCGATACACTCCAATATTTTCTTTACAGTACTTGGTCTTCATCGCTTCCCTTTCTTTCCTTCTTATCTGCTAAATGTTCTTCAATGTTTTTATGCTTTTACCTTTATCTATTATTTCCCTCACTACCTTCTCCTTGCTCTTCAAAACCTGCACTACATTCTTCTCAAACTCTCTTTTCTCTTTTACTCTCTCTTCCACCTGCTCCTTCATAATTTCTTCCAATGCCTCTACCTTAGCATTCCCCACCTTTGTCCACTCATTTTTCTCCTCACATATTACTCCCTTTACTTTCTCACTTAATGGGGAGTACACTGTATGGATAAACGAATGGAAGGGAAGGAAAGAAAAGCGAGAGGGAAATGAGAAGAAGATTGAAATGGAAGTAGAGGGAAACGCAGACATGGGAGAAAGAACGGCGGGAGAGAAAGAAGGAGGAGGAGGGGAAATAAGAGAAAGCGGAAGAACAAGGGGAAAAAAGAGAAGAAGAACAAAGGGAAAGAGCGGGGGGAGGGGGGAAACGAGAACCGAGGAATACAAATACAGTAGGATGTGTAAACATAACTTGGATGAACAGAGGGAAAATACAAGACATTGAAGAGATATGGAGTGAGTGGGAAATGGAAATGATAGGAATAACAGAAACACACCTTAGGGGAGAGACAAAATGGGAAGGGGATAAATATACGCTCATTGGGAGAGGGAGGGAGAAATCCGAAAAGAAAGGGGGAGGGGTAGGAATAATGATTAGGAACAACTCAAAATGGAAAATAGAGAAACTAAAGGGTGGAGAATCAAAGGAAATGGAGGATATAATGGGAGTGACGCTAGCGAGGATGAATAATGGAAGGGAAGAAAAAATAACAGCAATAGTAGGGTACTTCACGGTGGAAGGGGGGAGAAGGGAACGTGAAGAAAACAGAATCAAGTACCAAGGAATACAAGAAATGATAAGGGGTAGGGAGGAAGAGGAGATAATTATAATGGGAGACATGAATGCACATATAGGGATACTAGGGGAAAGGATAAATGGGAATGGAGAAACCTTGATCCAATTTACGGAAGAAAATGACAGGGAAATACTGAACCAAACAATGGGAGAGGGGAAGGCTACATGGGTAAGACACGGAGAAGGCCAAAGATCGGCGATAGACTTCATACTAGCGAATGGAAGAGCAAGGGAAGAGATCCAAAACATGTGGATAGATGAAGAAAATGAAGTAGGGATACAAAGCGACCACAGACTCATGGTGATAAACTACACAAAGGAATGGAAAAGCAAAGGAAACACGAGATGGAAGATTAATAGATGGAATCTAAAAAGTGAAAGATGGGTAGAATACAGAGGATACCTGGAAGAAATAGGGGAAAGAAGAGAGGGGAGCATAGAAGAAATGGACGGAGAGTTGATGATGGACATAAATAGAGCGGCAGAAAGGAGCATAGGAAGAATAAGAAGATGGACAGGAAAAAGAAAACAAAAACCATGGTGGAATAGGGAAATAAAGGAAGCAAGAAGTGAAAGAAGGGATACGAACAGAGAAAGGAGAAGGATGATAGAGAGAAATAGGAGGGAAGGCGGAGAGAGGGAACGAGAAGAAAGACAAGCGGTAAGGGCATACGAGGAGAAAAGGAAGAAGGTAAAAATACTAATACAAGAGGCAATGATAAAACACGAGCAAGAAGAAGTAGAAAAGATCAGAAACAAGGGGAAAGAGGGACAAAAGGAGTGGTATAGGATGTTAAGAGGTGAGACCGGTAGAGAGGAAGAAAGCGTGGAACTAATAGTGGGAGATAGAATAATAAAGACAGAAGAAGAAATAAAGATTGAAATAAAGCGATACTGGGAGGAAATAGGGTGGGTAAATGAACAAGGGGAGGGGAGGGGAGGGAATGGAACTTGGAAATGAGAGAGAGAAGACTACCAGAACAAGATAAGATGGAAATGGAAAGGGAACTCACAATCGAAGAAGTAAGGAGAGGGATCAAAGCACTAAAAAAGGGAAAGGCGACCGGCCCGGATGGGATACCAAATGAAATGTACATAGAGAGGTGGGGGGGGGGGGGGGGAAGAAATAGCAAGAAGGCTGAAGAAAATGTTTAATGAGGTAATGGGAAATGAGAGAGTACCAGAAAGATGGAATGAAGCGAGAGTAACGCTATTGCACAAGGGAGGGTACAAGAGTAAGAAGGAAATGAAAAGCTACAGGCCAGTGACAATGACAAACACAATAGGGAAACTCTTCTGCGGGATATTGAAGGAAAGGATGAATAGAGCCATAGAGGGAAACGGAATAATAAGTGATGAGCAAAATGGGTTCAGAAGAGACAGGAGGGGACAGATAATATCTATATTCTAAGCGAAGTGATAGGGAAAATGAAAAGAGGGAAGAAAACGGGTTACTGTGCATTCCTGGATATAGAGAAAGCCTATGATAGAGTAAGCAGGGAACTGCTGTGGAAAATAATGGCAAGGAGTGGAATACCAGAAAAGTATATAAACATCATAACATCGATGTACCAAGGAACAAAACCCCGCTCTGCCTGCTTCGTTGGTTTCACTTTTGAACACGTGCGGAGGCGGCAGGAGGGGAGTGCATGCCCGCATGCCCACCCTTCCTGCCGCCCCCAACTAATTGTAGTGGGCCCTATCATTTCTCATCCTTTCTGTTTTCCGTTTTTCCCTTCTTCCCGCTGCCCCCTCCTTTGGGAGCACCGTGACTGTCATGAGGTAAACGACCGTACTCACTCTTTGGTTTCGTTGGAGGGTGTTGTGGGTCGGCAATCCCTACACCCGTCGAACTGTGGTACCCGACGTGTTCGAGCGAGGGGAAACTTTTATGCCAAACCCTAACCCTTGTGCTGGGTCGGCGATCGACGGATCGACGGCCCTTAAGGTGCATTAGTCGGGGTGTATATCTGCAAGACTTCCTAGGGCGGTCGTCCCGTCCTCTAATTGTGGCTCCATGGTGGGTTTGGAATCTGACTCAGATGAATTTCGAAATATTCGTCCTATGGAATCTAAAATTGCCCCCTCTGACGCCGACCCCTGCGAGAAATTGGACTGCCTCAAGGACCCTTCCCCTGCTGCCAACAGTGCCGGAGTTCCCCACTCAGGCATGGCACCCACAGACCTTGGCAAACCTCCTAAGGATACTGTGACGAATTCTCCATCGTCGGGTAGTGAGATCCATCAGGTGTTCTCCCCGGCATCAATTCCTATGCACAGTACTGCCTCTGTGATCAATAATAGTGATGACAACCCCACAGTCTCGACTTTAACTTCTAAATTACCAGATTATGATTCTAGCCTTAGCCTACCTCTTCATTCCGTTGACAACCTTACTGAAGAACCTCGCATGCCCTCAGCTGACACCCTACGGATGCTTCTTGCATCCCTGACCCGTCTGTGACTCCATCTGTTACCATCTTCCCTCCGGATGCAGGATCTCCTACCTCAATTAAACCTGCTTCTGTACCTCCACGATCTCAACGGGCCGTTAATGCAGGTACAGGAAAAGACCTTGCCGGTATTTCCTCTGCCATTCACACGCTTCAACCGTTCGTACCTTCGCTTAACCGACAAAGGCGTAAACGTAACACGTATACCCCTGCTTCGAAGGACACTTATAACGCTATGTTCAGTCCCCCTGATTGGTCACGGTTTTTCACGGTCTCTGGTGAACCTATGGATGATTTCAGTCTATACGATACTCTCGCACAAGATATTGGTGACTTCACCATGCATGCTGTTGGATCGGCCAAGCGCATGATTGAGGTGAAAACACAGGAGCAATCAGAAGCCTTACAAGCCTACCTCGACACCCCCAACGACAGATACACAGGTAAACCAGATGAATACCTGAATCAGTGTACTGGCACGGTTGTGCTCCCTTCCGACTTTGAATTTGCAGATCAGAGCTTTACAGACTCAACCAATCGTATCTTAAAATTATTGCAAAGAACTGACCCCACTGTTGTTAAAGTTGACACTTATACTGCTCCTCAACGTGGAAATCGGCCCCCACTACGCATTGTCAAAATCTATTTTAAGCGCCATGACCTTCCTATGCATGTCCGTCTTGCAGGTCGCCAACTGCAGGTACGAAGGTATGTTAACAAGCCGAGACAATGCACAAATTGCTGGAAGCTTGGGCATTCAACCCCACGGTGTCGGGCTCTCAATGCTCGTTGCTTAAATTGTGGCTCAGAACAACATGCTCTCAACAATTGTCAAGTCAGCGCGCCCCGTTGTGCAAATTGTAACGGGTCCCACAAAGCCAATGACAGAACATGCCCGCACTTTGCGTTTCATCGTGACGTATTACATTTACAGGCCACGAAAGGACTCCCCTTCCGGTCTGCTGCAGCACAATTAAGGCAGGAAGGTAAATCTCCTCCATATCGACGGTTTGAATCAACTACACCCGCTGACTCCTCTGACCACCAGCGTCCAGAGCAGCCTCCGGCACCACCTATTAGCCCACAACATTACCCCACCAATGATACCTTCCGTTTAGTTCACCTTAACTCCCCGGACCTATCCACCTCTAACAGGTTCGAGGGATTTACTAACTTGACCGATGATACTGAGTTTTGGAACATGACTGCCGAAGAGAACCTCATGGAATGTAACACAGTACCTGATATAGAGACTTCTCCCCAATCTCGCTCCACCCAGTCGCAGCCTCGGAAAAAGCGTAAGGTTGCAAGTCCTATCCGGTCATTATCCCGGACCTCGAAACTCGGTTCCACCACACAGAAGTGGGTTATGCCTACCCACGCTCCGGACTGTGGCTGCCATAACTGCGGCCGATTCTTTCTACTTCAGCACAAGACTTCTACCCGTACAGTACTCACCGAACATCTTCACAAATTTCTTTCCAAGCGAGCTCCAGCGGAAGATGCTCAAATTCACCCGACTCCTTGTTATTGTGTCACCCATATTTGTGAATCTGATCCTATGCCCAAGGACTTGATGCAGAGATTCCTGAAGGATACTTTCATGGCGATCATATATCTCGTCCTTCAATTCCCGCACCCCTCTCTCTACTTTATGGAAAAAGTTTCGCAGTATCAACGGACGCACTGTACGGCCTCCACTCTCTCCACTCAAAGACCCTGCCTCGGACTCGCTTACACATGACCCCCTTGACATCGCTGCCATACATGCCAAACATTTCTGTCACGTCAGCTCAGACCAGTTATTGCCTCGTCAATTTCTTCGTTATAAATGTATGGAGGAATCTCGCCCGCTATCTTTTCATAGCGGGAAAACACATGAATATAACACCCCTTTTTCAATTCCGGAATTGCGACACGCGCTCGACCTGTGTACAGACACTACTCCTGGCCCGGATGGATTCTTGTACGCTCTCATCCGTCACCTCCATCCACGTGCGCTACAACATCTTTTACAACTGTACAATCAGTTTTGGATAAGTAACTACTTCCCACCGTCTTGGCGGCATGCTTACACTATACCCGTACCGAAGCCTGGAAAAGATCATAGTCTTCCCACAAATTACAGACCGATTGTGCTTACCTCATGCCTCTGCAAATTAATGGAAAAACTGATCAATCCTTGACTTTTACATTACGCTGAGTCACATGCCCTCCTATCCCCATATCAGAATGGTTCCCGCCCTGGCCGTTCTACACTGCACTCACTTATTCGCCTTGAACACCAAATACGTGATGGGTTCTCCAAGAACCAACCCACAGTGGCAATATTTTTTGACATTGCTAAGGCTTATGACACAACATGGAGACACAGGATTTTAAAAATTTTACACGATTCTGGCATGCGGGGTCCTCTTCCCTGCTTTTTACAAAATTTTCTCTCTAACCGTACATTCCAGGTCAAAAATAATGGTCTCCTATCGGACATTATGTCACAAATTAATGGAATACCACAAGGCTGTGCCCTTAGCAGCTTACTCTTTATTATGGCGATCAATAGTGTCATACGCAGCCTCCCACCTGAAATATCGTATAGCTTGTATGTGGACGACTTCGCAATATATTATACTTCTCCCAGTCTGACTCACATACAACGGCGTCTCAACATTGCTCTAAAATCCATCCACTCTTGGGCATCCACTGCTGGTTTTCAATTTTCTGCTGAAAAGACTAACGCCGTTGTATTCTATAGAAATGTTCGACATTTACGTAACCAGTCCATTACTCTCACCATGGGACATTCTAATATTCAGATCCTTCCACATACCAGGTTCCTTGGTTTAATCTTTGATACTCACCTCAATTGGAAGAGTCACATTGTCTGCTTAAAGGCACGTTGCCTCCAGAGAATGAATGTTCTGAAAACAGTCGCACGAGTCCATTGGGGCGCAGATCGCGCTACGCTTTTACTGTTCTACAGAGCTACCATCCTCTCAGCCCTAGATTATGGTAGCCCTGTCTATGGCACGGCCTCTGCTTCCACATTAGGAACCCTCGACAGCATACACCATTTGGGCATCCGCATTAGCTCAGGGGCATTCCGTTCCTCTCGTGTCTCCAATATCCTATGCGAGGCTGGGACCTTACCTCTAGCCTATCACCGTCGATTAGTCCTCATGCGTACGGCTGTTCGCCTCCGTCATGACCCAACTCTACTAGAACTATTCCATTCCACAGATAACTATCGTTCAACCATTCCAGTGCCATTCCCACTATTGTCTCGCCAATTGCTCTCCACTTACAATATCACCGTTCCTCCCATAACTTCTCCTCCTAGTCACATCACTCCGTGGACCCTAAAACACCCTACAGTTTGCTTTCACTTAGCAGATCAACTTGATGCCCAAGCCCCATCTCAACGTCGACATCTCGCTTTACAACATCTTGATGATCACATCCCGGCTGTTTTCATTTACACCGATGGCTCGAAAACTGCGGATGCCGTGGGTTGCGCTACAGTCTCAGACCATGGCTTGTCTCAAAGTACCTTACACCATCACTCCACGGTTTTCACTGCTGAATTATGGGCTATTCAAGGTGCTTTAAGCACCATCTCTTCATTGTCGAGGAACTCTCCACGGGTCGTTATCTGTAGTGACTCAAAGAGTGCACTGCAAGCCTTATGTGTATTTGCCCCCAAGGACCCATTGGTCAAGACTATCATCCACACAATACACAAATTACAGTGCGCTAATTGTTCCATCACACTGTGCTGGATCCCCGCGCATGTAGGAATTCCCGGGAATGAGCGTGCAGACTTCCTCGCTAAGCAAGCGTGTCATGGTACACCCTCTACTACTTTGCTGCGTTCGGAGGATATGCTCCCTGTCCTCCGTCGCCATGTTTATGACGCTTGGCGAGTTGAGTGGAGAGCGCAACCATTAACTGGCCACCTTCGCTCCATTAAGGATGACATACACTTGTGGCCCTCTTCAATTAATGGTTCACGTGCAGACCAAACCCTATTAACTAGATTACGTTTAGGCCACACGCGCCTCACACATGGTTACCTGATGTCCACCCCTCGTGGTCCACCACCTGAATGCTAACATTGCCATACATCATTGACTGTTTTTCACTTTCTTTGTATTTGTCCCGTCTATGCATCTGAAAGACGGAGATTCTTGCTGAACACCTCATTACATGGCATCCTCTCTGACTCAGACTCTTTCAATTTCACCCCTATTCGTCACTTCCTGAGAGCGATAAATTTATACAATGACATATAACTGCTGACATATACGTGACTTTAAACTCTGTACCACCTCCTCCACCACTAGCCTTGAGAGGGCCTAGGCCCAGTGGGCTAGTATAAAATAAAAGCATCATCAACAACAACAACCAAGGAACAAATGCGAAGTACGCGCTAGGAAGTATAGAAACGGGATGGGTAGAAAGCAAGAGGGGGGTAAGGCAGGGGTGCGTATTATCGCCGTTATTATTTGCGTTATATATGGAAGAAATGAGAGGATAAAAAGAGTGGGGGAGGGGATCCAGATAAACAAGGAAAGACTGGGGGTACTCCTGTTTGCTGACGACGTAGTTCTGGTGGCAGAAACTGGAGGAGGGTTGCAGAGACTACTAGAGGAAGCAACGAGATTCGGGGAGGAACTAGAAGTAAGATTTAGTAAAGAAAAGAGCCAAGTGATGAAAATGAATGGAGAGCTTCAAGAGGACGAGGAATGGACACTGGAAGGAAACAGAATGAAGAAGACAAGGGAGTATAAATATCTGGGGGTAACAATTACGGAGAAAGGGTTTGAGAAGGCGAAAAGTGAAAAGATTGGACAAATGCAACAATGGAATGGGAGACTATGGAGCGCGACAAGGTTAAGAGCGAATAGCTACGAAATAGTGCGAGGGCTGTGGAAAGGATTAGGAGTACCTGCAATAATGTACGGCTTAGAGGCGATAGAAACAACAGAGGCAGAAACGAAGAAATTGGAAACGGTACAAAATAAAATCGGGAGGACAGGATTGGGGGCAAATAAATACGTAGCACAAGAAGCAATCCGAGGGGAGATGGGGTGGAGTACGTTGAGGAAAGGATAGGGAAAGCGAAAGGGAAGTACAAAGTGAGGCTAGAGGGGATGGAGGAAGATAGGTGGCCGGGGAAGGTATACAGATGGGCGAGCGAGGAAAGTAAATGGAACAGAGAGTGCAAAAGAAGGCTGGGGAGGATAAATATAAAACAGGACCGTGTGGGAGGGGAATTTAGAAAACGAAATGGGAGAGAGGAGTGGGTCATACTGGAAAATGGGAGGGATGTGTCAGAGAGATAGAGAAAGGGATAAAGGAGGAGGGGAGAAGAAAGTGGAGGGAGGGGGTAGAAAATAAAGCCACGCTGTCATATTACAGAGAGAAGGAAAAACCAGCTAGAGAGCTATTCTATGATGGAGGATGGGGATCGAAACTACTGTTTAAAGCAAGGACAGGATCGCTAGAGACGAATGAGAGAACAAGGAGATGGAATGGAATGGGACCGCACTGCAATCAATGTGAAATGGGAGGAGACCCAATAGTGGAGGACGTAGAGCACATAGTAACGGAATGTCCAAGATATAATGAGGAGAGAGACGAGTTGGAGGGATACATGAGGAATAGAGTTGGGGAGAGGGGGTGGGAGGAGATAAAGCAGAGAGACGAGAGAGGGGTAGGGGCGCTATTGGGGTTAACACAGGAAAGGCGGCTTTCTAGGGCCTTTCCTAGCTGATGCTGAGAGGATTGGGTTCTAGTCATGTGGTGATGGGCTGGTCTATCAGAGTGAGAACTGAGCAATCTCTGCCATACCCATAGCTTACTCTGACTGTTCCTTTTACTTATATATTTTCTAGATCTCAAGTGACGGCGTCTCTAACGTGGATTGACCTCCCAATCTACCAAGATTGGAAGCCAAAGCGTCACATTTTTCCCTTGCCCCTCAACTTTCTCTTCATAATTGCTGAGGGGCACAGGGCCCTGGGTGGGGCTTTGGTTTCCCGGGCGTTTCCGCACCCTCCTCAAGCTCCCCGCCATGGAGTGGCTTCGGTCACCCAGGCTTTATTGTGGTCGGCGGGGAGGGTTCTGTGGGGGCGCTCGGTTATGGCCTTGGCCTTGCTCGGGGCCTTGGGGCTGTTCGGCCAGGCAGCTTGGGGAACAACAACAACAACAACAACACAGGAGATGGAAACACAAGACATGGAGATGGTGAAGAAGATGCTGGAGAAAATGTGGAGGAAGAGAAATGGGTAGGGGGGGGGGGGGGGGTTATATAAAAAAAAAAACTGTCCCTTAAACTATCCTTCTACTCTAAACTTTCCCTCCTACTAACGTTTCTGAGCCAGTACCGATTTAAAGGTCAGCCCTGTGGATCTGCACGGTCTGCAGGCGGGTTCAAAAGAAGAAGAAGAAGAAGGTGTGGGGGCAGCAGCCCCCACCCATAATACTAGGATAGGTTAGGTAAGGTTGTTAGGTTAGGCTAATGTCCTTTCAAAGGGGTAGGCTATAGTAAACACTAGCATATACCCGGTCAGAGGTAGGTGATACGCCCGATAACACAACTCTTGCCATCTAAAGTTAGAGTCTAGAGATGTAGCCTAATAGGTCCCCTTAAAAACATCGATAGGATCATAGGAGAAATGACAAAAAATTATTTAGAAATGTGCATTAGCCTACAGTAAATAGGCCTAGTCAATTTCTTTCCGTTTTCACGAATGACAATTTTGCACAGTTTCCAGAAGTCCTTAACCCTCCAGCCCCGGCTATGTATTATATATATATTCCTCGAAACCCGGGTGTTTTGGCCGAAAAACGTCTAGGCTAGGCTACCATATATTCGTTAATCAGACTGCTTCCCGCATTCCCGCGCATCCCCAAGCGTAGCTGTGTTATTTACCTGTAGAATGGCATTAAGTAGAGCTCTCTAAGTCAACTGGTTGAGCTGTGATGATGATTTCATTGGAGATAACTTTATGGCCAAAACAGCCACTTTACACCACTTTTCGATACTTAACAACAACATACAGGCACACACGAACAAGCGACGCTCTCCTTCTTGTGGCCGGAGATGCGGGGCGACGGTCCAGCCGGCTGTTGTTTACATGCGTCGGACCGACGCCTCGCACACGAAGCTCACAGGCTTTCAACCACTGGGCGTTCAAGATACCATCCGGGTACCTGTTATATGCTTTTTTATGGGCGTTCAAGAGCCCTTCCGTGGTGAGAGGGTTAAGGTATATAGTGATAGTATAGAAAATAGGTTAAGTACTGTTACACTACTGGGTCTGCAACTTAGTCTTCTGTCTCTTCCAAAGACACCTCCACCCTGGGGCGCGTTCAAGAGGGAGACTTCAGACGCTACAGTTTCCGTAGCGTGAATTGGGGCCTATTGAACGATTTCGAAGCCTCCTCCGTTCTACATAAACAAACTGGGTGGTTGCCATGGTTACGTTTATACCAGCGTCTTCGTTTGACGCTCAAAACAACAACAATGACCGTTCTTTACACATAAGGAACTGCTAGGATATTTATCCTGTAATGTCTATAAGTAATTAGGCCTAAAGCATGCTAGGTTATTAAATTATAGCGTCTCATTGGCCTAAAATACACATTAATATTTATTAGTAACCATATTTTTTTGTATTACATTATACAATAAAGTACAGTACTGTATATATGAAAGAAAGCAAATTCGTTCAAAAGATTTGGCATATGTTATTTTTGTCCGCCACTTCAATACATGCGGGTACGTAAAGCTGTACTGTATATTTGTATCAATATTTTGATCGAAAATTTAATTTAAATGTTTTAAGGTAAATAATAACACATACTAATATGAATAGTCGATGTTTTTAAGTGATTTTGTGTGCATATGGTCGAGAGTAATTCGTCTGCTAGCGCTAAAGAAGAATTGTAAAGATGTATTGTTTGTGCGCCTCACAGCGTCACTCTTCAAAAGGCTGTGCGCTGAATGAGCGACCGTATGCGCGCACAATAGCGTTCAAGAGCACTGCAGCGCCAACCGTGAGCTAGAATTAGTGCTCTTGAATGGGCTTCTGCTCTCCCCCTCCACCACGTTGCCCATCACCTTCTCTTCCTTCCCGTCCCTCACTCTCCAGAAAAACTTCTTCTGATCCACCTCACCCAACCTTCTATTCTCTTCATCAGCCTTTTCCTGGAATTCCTTTATTATATTTTATTTGTTCTATGCTCAGATCCTTCCTGATTCTTATGTGTTTCAATTCTTCATTTGTGTTTAGCCTCCAACTAAAACTTGTCAGTGTCTCTGCCACTGCCCTGGTTCTGAACTGTACTCTTATAAGTCTAATCTCCCCCCTTCTATATCTACTCATCCTACTGACTTCCTCCACCTGCTCCTCCCATGCACATCCACACCTTTCATGACCTCCTTCACCCTCTCCACATCCCTCACTTTTTTCTCTCCATTATCAGTCATATGTGCCTCTATATCTCCATGCACAATTACACCCTTATCCGGGTTATCCCTGTCCATGGCCTCCCTCCCGATACACTCCAATATTTTCTTTACAGTACTTGGTCTTCATCGCTTCCCTTTCATTCCTTCTTATCTGCTAAATGTTCTTCAATGTCTCCAAAAAAAATTATGCTTTTACCTTTATCTATTGTTTCCCTCACTACCTTCTCCTTGCTCTTCAAAACCTGCACTACATTCTTCTCAAACTCTCTTTTCTCTTTTACTCTCTCTTCCACCTGCTCCTTCATAATTTCTTCCAATGCCTCTACCTTAGCATTCCCCACCTTTGTCCACTCATTTTTCTCCTCACATATTACTCCCTTTAATTTCTCACTTAATGGGGAGTACACTGTATCGATAAACAAATGAGGAAATCAGTGTTAGATACTAGGGTATATTGGGGGGGGGGGTTGTCTGACCATTATGTAGTAGTAGCCTAAATTAGGATGCAGAAGAAGTAGGTGAAGAGAACTAGAGTAGGGCAGGAGGGAGGTGGAGTGGTGAAGAGGGTGGAAAGGTTGCAGGAGGAGGAATTCAGGGAAGGGTTCAAGAGAGCAGTAGAAAGACGACAAGGTAGGTTTCCCTTTCAGAGAGAATGGAGTAAGTGGAAGAGGTGAGTAAAGTTTTTATATCTTTCTGCCTCACACATCAGGGGTATCAGGAAAACTCTTTATATAACATACACATCCAACTTCACGACATTGCCCTACATCGCTATCCTCTATCCATAAAACACTACTCTTCCCACTACATATCATACATGTACAGTAAACTTCCGTTAATCCGAAGGGCAGCGGACCGGCTCTCATTCGGATTAGTGGATTTTTCGGATTATCGGACTTTACCCCTATGAACCTGTGTATGACGAAAACATTGAGACATTAGGCCACCCAAATGACACAATGGTGCACACACACATATCATATGTTCATGAAATCACTTCAAAAGTTTACCATTGTCATTGTAGCCTATTAACTACTTCAAAACATTCAGATTAATGGTCAAAGGAATCTGCTGATATAAACGTCTTCTTCTTCTTCCGTCTACTAGCGAGTTTGTCTTGCTCTTGAAGATCAGATGTGGTTCGGGAAGTAATGCCTTAACAACGGCACTTCCCTGAGAGGTTCTTGTAATTTTCCTTTTGTGATTTTCCTTTTGTGACGTGCTCTGTTATATTATATTGTATTGAAAGCACCCTTGTCTTGTTGTCTTGAAAGCACCCTTGGGATGCTCCGATCACTGAACTATAAATAGTAGCGTATCGGAACATCCAAAGGTGCGTTTTCAAGCTCAAGACTAATACGTCCAAAGGTGCGTTTTCAAGCTCAAGACTGAATGCGCTTGCAGAAAATGCGGTGCAAGCCAGTAGCGCATCGGAGCGTCCCAAGGATGCGTTCAAGAGCAAAACAAACTCTCTAGCAGACGATGTGGAAGAAGAAGAAGACGAAGGTGTTTACGATTATATCAGTAGCTTCCTTTGACCATTAATCTGAATGTTTTGAAGTAGTTAATAGGCTACAATGACAATGGTAAACTTTTAAAGTGAATTCATGAACATATGATATGTGTGTGCTCCATTATGTGTCATTTGAGTGGCCTAATGCCTCAAAAAGGGGACTTTGGGACTTCTTGAAAGGTGCGTTTTCAAGCTCAAGACTGAATGCGCTTGCAGAAAATGCGGTGCAAGCCAGTAGCGCATCGGAGCGTCCCAAGGATGCGTTCAAGAGCAAAACAAACTCTCTAGCAGACGATGTGGAAGAAGAAGAAGACGAAGGTGTTTACGATTATATCAGTAGCTTCCTTTGACCATTAATCTGAATGTTTTGAAGTAGATAATAGGCTACAATGACAATGGTAAACTTTTAAAGTGAATTCATGAACATATGATATGTGTGTGCTCCATTATGTGTCATTTGAGTGGCCTAATGCCTCAAAAAGGGGACTTTGGGACTTCTTGAAATTCGGACCATCGGGTGAATTCGGATTTGGCCTCAAATTGAAAAATTCGGACTATTGGGAGATTCGAATCATCGGTCGTCGGATTAACGGACTTTTACTGTAACACCATACACCTTTACCAAATAAATATGGCAGTACAATTGTTAAGAGCAAACCTGGTGGTCCCTCGGATATCCACCACCGGCAGGGTTGGGTCATTGACACAGGGCCCTCCCGGTCGTCATCATGCGACTGTGTCAAGAGCATTGCAACGTCCCAAAGCTGCTCGTCGGTGCAGCTTTTTCTTTAGCAATATAAGGGGACTTCACTCTAACATCAATTCTGTACATCAATTTCTTCAAGCAGAATCCCCTACTCTCCCTTTTTTGACAGAGACTCGAGTAACATCCACATCTGACACGTCTAGATTTAATTTTCCAGGTTATCAACTGCTCCAACATTTCAGACCTAAAGGAGGTGTATGTTGCTTCGCAAAATCTGAAATTGCCCTCAGGGAGGAGGTTACTAGTTTCAATTGTCCCTATTTTGATTATTCTATATACAAATTAATTTCTGCTGGTAAATTTAAATACATATGTTGCATCTACCGTTCCCCAAATACTCCTCCAGAGCAAAGTCTTTTTGATTCTCTGTCCTCACAACTCGGTGTCCTCAACTTAAATGCTTCTTCTGAAATCACTGTGTTGGGTGATTTTAATGTCCATAATGTTGAATGGCTCACTCATTCAGCCAGGACTGATGATGCTGGTCTTGAATGTGAGCTATTTGCAGACTCATTTAATATCACTCAACTAGTCAACCAACCCACCCGTGTACCAGATAATCCTAATCATAATTCCCACCTACTGGACTATTTTTAACAACCAATTCAGAAAATTATGATGTTACAGTGAGGTCCCCGCTTGGATCTTCTGATCACTGTCTGATACAGGCCACCTGTCTATCACCTACCACACCTTCCCACTCTGAACCTGTTTTGGTGACTAAATGGCATTACGATAGGGCAGACTGGGAGGGTCTTCAAGGTTTCTTTATTGATATTCCCTGGACCTCTTTCTTTCTAATGATCCCCTCACCACCTTGAGCCATACAAGATTTTGTAAAAATTGGAATGGAAACTTTTATTCCTCATCAAAAGTACAGTAAAAGATCTAATTCACCTAAATGGTTTGACCATAATTGTGCTAGAGTAACTGAACAAAAAGCAATAGCCTACAATGCATACACAAGATCAAAAACACATGAAGCCTTTAATTACTTTAGAAACATCAGAAATCATGCCAAAACTGTATTAAACCTAACTAAATCAAACTTTCTTCACAAGCAGGCAAATAAACTTCTAAATAATCCAAATGATAACAAAATATTTTGGTCTACTCTTAACTCATTTAAATCCACTGCTTCATCCATTCCACCATTAAAATCTCCGACTGGCAATCTTGTAAGTGACCCACGAGGTAAACCTTCTTGCGGTTTTTTCTCCACCAACTCAACCTTAGATGAAATAAATCAAGATGTCCCTGTACTTAATTTTAATTCGCCTGAAATTCCCTCACTTAAGATCCACACCAGACATGTCAAAACTATTTTGCAGAATCTCTCAGTAGATAAGGCTCCTGGTCCAGATGAAATTCCTCCAATAGTACTTAAGAATTGCTCCTTGGTGCTCGCTCCTGTATTGGCAAAAAAATTCCGTCTGTGTACTCATACCTCATCCTTCCCAGTACCCTGGAAAGAAGCAAACATCCATCCAGTTCCTAAAAAAGGTGCCTCTTTAGATCCATCAAACTACAGACCAATAGCTATAACTTCCACTCTTGGTAAAGTCTTTGAAATTATATTAAATAATCACATATTAAGCATCTTGAGAATAATAAATTAATCAGTGATAGGCAATATGGTTTTAGACGATGTCGATCAACTGCAGACATTCTTTGCCTTCTTACGCATCAAATCAACCAAGCTACAGACCAACATGGTGAAACACATACAATAGCACTGGATATATCAAAGGCATTTGATAGAGTCTGGCATCAATCCTTATTGTCGAAGATGTCACACTACGGCCTTGCATCATTAGTTCCACTAATTTCTTCTTATCTTCATAACAGAAAAATGTGTAATGGTAGATGGCCTTTATTCTCAATTCCACTCAATAAATGCTGGTGTTCTCCAGGGATCAGTTTTGGCCCCAACTCTGTTCCTCATTCATATCAATGATCTCATATCTACCACTCATAATCCAATACATTCCTACGCAGATGACTCAACACTCCACAGTTCCTTCACATTTACCAATTCTTTCACCCAACCCGATCTTATAAATTCAAAAATAAACGCTGCAATTTCTCTGAACCAGGACCTTTCTAGAATGAATGAATGGGGACAAAAGAATCTAGTTTCCTTTAATTCACAGAAAACCAAGTACTGTACATTCAATTTTCTAACTGACAGAATCTCACTGACTCCCATATATTTTTTAATGATGTAAATATTCCCCCTTCCCCTAGTATTGACATTCTCGGTGTAACATTAACTACTAACTTAAGCTGGACACATTATGTTAGAAGCATCGCTAAGAATGCCTCTAAAAAACTGGGACTCCTGTACAGAGTTCTAGAATTCTTCACTGACATTGGAATTAGTAAAGATGGGAGAATGGAGGATGAAGTGCGGGAGACGGTTGTAGGAACGCTGAAAGCAGTGACAAGGAATAGGGTGGTCAGCATGGAAGTAAAAAAGTCATTGCATGATAGTGTGGTACGGTACGGTAATCCCAACAAATTGAAATACCCGGTACAGGAGTGAAGCATGGATGTTGTTGGAGAGGCACAAATCAAGAGTGAGAGGGGTTGAAATGAGTTACTTGAGAAGTGCGTGTGGAGTTACATGGAGGGATATACAGACGAATGAGGAAGTACGAGACCGGTGTGGTGTGGATGTGAATGTGCTGGAAAGTGTGAAAAGGAACACCTTGGCCGTAATATATAAAAGTCATGTGCATTCTCAGATGGATTACTGTTCACCTCTGTGGAGTGGTTGCATTGAGGCAGTTGGACAAAATTCAAAATAAAGCTATTAGATTAATCAATAACCCTGCAATCACACAGGACCTTCCTACATTATCCATACGAAGAAACGTTGCATCCCTTGCATTATTCTACAGATATTTTCACAGCAATTGTTCTGAGGAACTTGCTTCAATTGTGCCGCCTCTCCACATCTTTCCCCGTAGAACTAGGGCAGCTGAGAGCGCCCATGAATTTACACTTTCTCCTCCACAATGCAGAACTTCTGCTTATCAAAATTAATTTATCCCTAGAACTACTACTCTTTGGAATTCACTTCCCTCGAGTTGCTTTCCACAAACTTACAATCTACAAAAGTTTAAATCCAGTTGTTACAAACATTTTATGAATGGAGGATGCCTTTAGGCACATGGACCATTTTGTTTTATCTGTGTTTTTCCTTCCTCCGTTCATTGTCTCCTTAAAAAAAAAAAAAAAAAAAAATATGCAGCATGTGAGGAGGTACAGTACTTGGAGTTAGGAGAAGAGTGAAAGGAACAGCATGGTGGACTGACGAGGTGAAACAAGCAGTTGAAGAGAAAAATTGGGAGGTTTGACGTACCTCCCAACCTACCAAATAGGAAAACCTACTATTTGGTAGTAGTCTTGGAAAATCCAACGTCAAGGCTATTAACCTAATTGCAATGACGACTTGTCTATTTTGACTGCTATGTCGTCATTCCAACCGCGGTTAAAAAGAAAACGTCTAGAGTCTACTCCTTATCTTGCTCTAGGAGACGTTGTACATTAACCAAAACTACCACCGAAGGTGAAAAAAGCATAGAAGAGAAGAAAAAGGGGTTTACCTTAGTTACCGCTTAAGGCCCATCCTGTGTTCCGTCATGTGCAGATCCCTGTCGAACGTGCGCATGAGCGACCCTCTCTTGTTATCACATCTCACGTCAGCAGAAGAACGCGGATGGGCAGGGGTCCGGCGTGAGGGAGGGTATTATGTACGTTGGATTTTCCAAGACTACTACCAAATAGTAGGTTTTCCTATTTGGTAGGTTGGGAGGTACGTCAAACCTCCCAATTTGTTAGTAGTCTTGGCAAATCCAACGTCAAGGCTGCATAACAAATAGGAGGAGGACATCCAAGCCCAACCTACCAAAAAAACCAATGCATAAAACAAAATTACGAATGACAAAGACACAATGTAAACAAGAGAGTTTAATAAAAGAGTGAAAAACTGAGGAGTAGCTAAAAAGAACAGTTTTAACACATGCCCGTCATTCATAGTAATGCAAAAACATAGACTTGTCTGAAACCAAATAGGTACTGTACCCAAAATCCCTTTTCTTCAAAAACCAACAAAAACACTGAACACAAGAACAAAACACAATTTTCAATGTGGCAAAAACACTTATGTACTGGAACAATACATAATCCCAAACTTGCAATCCAGTGTTGCAAACCCATACACCCCCCCCCCCCTTTGTCAAATAAAACAAAGGAAAAGAACGAGGGACAAGGGGGGAAGACCAGGGATCTTCGCCAGAGCACCAGGAAACACGACCCCCGAGAGCAATCACCGGCCGAGGGGGTCGAACACTGGACACGGAGAGGTAGGAGGAGATGAAGGAATTGATAGAAGACCACAAAACCGCGGAGGCGAAGGCAGGGAAGGATCGACGTGGCAGGAACCGGAAGGAGGCAGCAAAGGATCTGACATCGCGCGCAGAACCCCTACAAACAGGGTGACGGGCACGAACGGTCCGACAAACGTGGCGGCCCAGCTGCACCTGCTAGAGCTTCTCACCTGTCCGAGGAGACACCCACACAGCAGTACCCGAAGGCGGCGCCACAGACGCAACAGAGGAGTGCAAGGCTGACACCGGGCACAACACATGGCGAGGATGCCCACGCCGTAAAGCCTGGACGGCGAAAGGCTGGAAAACGGGGGCCTCCCTCCCATGCGTGGTAACAAAAGGTGCGAACGAGACGCCATGCAAGGACGGGGAGAATCGGACGCAGTCCCGGGGCCGTGACAATGCCGCTAGTGCAGACACCCGATCCCCAGTGGCCAGAGCGACAAGGAAGAGTGGACGCCCGAGCAACGGAACCGGCGTAGCGGCCCTTGTATACGCGGGGAAGCCAGAAGGACCAGAGCCCGCCCCAGATCCCACAGCGGAGAGACCTGGCGCGGAGGCGGTCAATCCCGGAAGGCAGCCGTCAGGAAGGAATCCAGCACCTGTGGCGGAACGACCAGCCCAGCGACGGACCCAAAGAACCCCCCGGACGGCAGACAAGTGGGTACGTATAGCGTCGACTGGAAAGCGACGTGTACGGAAGAGGTGAAACAAGGAGCGTAGGACGAGGGAAGGAGAGCCAACTGGCAGGCGAGTGGCCTGTAGCCACCTAGTAAAAAACCTCCAGCGGGACCCGTAAGGCCCCCAAGGAGAAGACGGCCAGGAACGCTGCAGGAAGTCAGTCAGGGCCCGGCCGGGGACCGGGAGCCACCGTGCCTCATGAACAAGCACGATGCGAAGGCCAAAGAGGTCCGCAGGACCCCAACCTAGCCCAAGTGGAAGCCGGAGACAGGTAGAGGGACCGGACCCGGGCACCACCGCGGCAACCGGGCGGACCAAGTCCGTGCCGGCCACAGAGGCGCGAGGAGCCAGACGCAGCCGTGGTACAGCCGCAGCTTCGCGAAGACCGGGCACATCAACAGCGCGTCTGGAGGCGGAAAAATGGAGATCGACCGCCACCAGTAACAGGCGACCATGAAAGCGTCCGGACCCCCCCCGGAGCGCGAGGCCGGAGGGAGAGGTCCAGAGGCAACTGGCGCGGCACCCCCGATGCGAACAAGGCGACCTCCGGAACACCTCAGGAAGCCGCGAGGTCGGCGAACACAGTCCGTTTCATCGCCCATTCTACAAGAACGCCCTGCCCTCTCGACAGGGCGGCCGCCCAAAGGGTGGCAGGCCCGGGCAGGGAGGAGGCATGCAAGGAGAAGGGGTGTCGGTCCGCGAGGAAGAACAACTCCACCGAGACCCCTAATAGAGTCAACGACCTGGAGGACCCCCGCATAAGGAAACAGGGGACAGCTTGTCTGAGTGTCCAACCCGAAGGCCACCGACTCACCCCGAAGGGCCAGCGCGGGGACCCGCAGGAAGAACAAAGGAACCAACAATCCGAGGGCATAGACAGGTAAGAGGAGGGAGACCCACCCATCTGCCGGGAAGTGGACGTCCCAGGTTCGATTGGGAACCTCACCCAACCTCGCTCGACGTATCTGTGGTTACCCAGACCGTCGGCGGGGGGTCGGTCCAGGGCACAGCCGCAAAGAGCGAGCCCCGAGCAACCCAGCGACCGAAGCGCCGGCGAACGGTACGCGGGAGCGGCAGGAGCCGATCCATAGGGGCAACGGAAACACCGCGGTGCCCATGAGGAGGAGGCGGCGTAGCCAGAGGCTCCCTAATGGAAGGGGCAGAGCGGCCCAATGCAGCGAACCCACGAACGAGTCCCAGAGCCACCCCGGGAGGGAGACCGAGTGCAACACGGCGAGGACCGTCCACCGAAGGTGCACCGCGGCCGGCAGACCCCGGGTCACCGTAGCGCCGGACAAAACCCATGCGAGACCGACCCATGGCACGACACGCGACGGGGTCAAGCGTGACTTGGGAACATCGAAGGGGAACCCTAACCGTGCGATGTCGCGAACGATTGTGAGGGCGTCGCCAATGCACAGGCCTAGGGCGTCGGAAACTACCAACCAAACGGCCAAGGAAAACAGGAGCTGGAGCCCGCTCCTGAGGAGAGGACCCAGAGCCTGCCCCACCAGTGCGGAGAAGATCTGCGGCGCGATGTGGAGACCGAAGGGAAGGCCGTCGAACAGGAACACACGATCGGAAGTCCGAACGGCCAAGAATCGCTGGAAGCGAGGATGGAGAGGAACGAGCCAAGACACATCCTGGAGGGCCAGCGACACTACCCACGACAGAGGGCACAGGGCCAGGCGTACCAGGGGTATCGGCAGCATCCGAAACCGTGTGTGCACGATGTGCCCGTTGAGGGCCAACAGATCCACCACCGGTCGCATCGCGTCGCAGGTCGGCGACGGAACCAGAAAGACACGGGAGAGGAAAACCGGGTGACCGGCGGTCAACTCCCTCGACGCTACCCAGCTCGGGCATGGAAGTGAACACGTGGGCCACCTCTGAAGAGATGGGCCGTTGTCGGTGACAAGAGCGGAGTGGGGGTCCGGACGTCCACCTCCAGGTGAGAACCCTCCGCGCAACCCGCCGCCCCCAACGTCCCTCGCGGCTACCGAGGGGCGCAAGGGCGAAAACAACCCGAGGGAGCACCCGAGAGGAGGGGAGCGACCCGGTACGCCCAGGCGAGAAGGAGAACAAGGAGGCCGACCCAGAGAACTACACATTGTGTTGACGTGGAGGTACCCCCGGTACGGGCCGTGCGGGCATGAGCGCCATGTTGACCTCCTCTACCCCCGCCCCCCCCCAACCTCGTCGAAAAGGGCGGGCCACCCCAACCCAAGGCCGGCGCGGGGCTGACCCCTACGAAAGGCGGCCGGAAGTGGAAGGCCGGCCAGCCCCGACACAGAGGGGATGAAAGGGGCAAGAACAGAAGTGCGAGGCGGAATCGAAGCACTGGCCAGCAACGTCCCAGTCTTGCGCCCGGGCAAGGCGGCAGCACTTGCAGCAGCACCCCGAAGAGGACCGGCAGAAGGACGGGACTGAGAAAACCCCGTGCGCGGCACAGCGCGTCGGTGCGTGACGTAAGCAGGGTCCGTAACGACACAGCACGGCGTCGTGTGGCGGAAGCAGGGGCCGCCGACAGAGAAGCGGAGCATTCCCAAGCATCCTGCGTAAAAAACCCCGACGTATATAGCGCAGAGTACAACAAACCCTGACGAATAACCAAGGGGGCCGGCCGGCAGAACGAAGACCGTACCGTCGTGCGGTGCCGAGTTGCCGCGCACAAAACCGCCTTCAGCTCGGGAACCAAAGTCACCGCGAGCCGAAGGTGGACCCGCTCAACGCGGTCCAAACCCTCGCGAAGATCGCCTGGCGCAGACGCCTCGAAAAGCCGCAGGTGGTGAACAGACGTCTGGAGGGAACCTAAAGACAAGACAATAAGTCCGTCACCCTCCGTCGCAAGGGAAAAACCTCGGCGACAGAGGGCTGATCCGGGTGAGAGAAGAACGGGGGAGCAAATAGAACAAAGTTCAAGAACGGGCGCGCTCATCCAGGACCAGAACGCGCCGTCCAACCCGCCGACAGACACAAGAGGAGGCAAAATCAGGGACGACTCCGGGGGAGGGACGGAAGGAGAGCCGTCGACGGATCGGTGTGTGAAGTCGAAGGCCTCAGCAAACCAGGCCTCCAATGGGAGAGGGTGACCGAGCATGACGGCTAAGCCAGGCGTACCGGCGTCGCACAAACCTGTCCCTTAGGAGGACAGACCCGTCAACACAGCCAGGGACTGAACAGCCGGAAGGATGTCAGTGCGGCTGAAGCCTGACCAGAGCGTAGGCCTGCAGAAGGGAGGGGGACCATAGCAGGGGTAGGTAGGGTGAGGTGCTGAGGGTGAGGCCCCCCCAAGAAGGGCGAGAAGAGGGAGTCTTCCATCGACTCCAAGCGCCCGTCGAAGCGTGACACAACCCAGCCCTGCATAGCCGACAATTGATCCGAGAGAGGCTACCCCCCCCCAGATTGGTCGGCCCGCAGGGGCGAGCGTGAGCGGGAGCGAGACCCACGACACGAACCAGCAGCGTCGCGGCCCAAGGAAGGCGAGCGACGACGGTTGTGTCGCCGTTGAGGGACTCGTCCCCGATCACGAACGGCCGAGGGGGAAACAGCACCATTCCCCTCTTCCAGCGACACATCAGCTCCTGAGAAAGGGGACCCCGAAACCTCGCGAAACCCCACCGAGGCAAGAGGAGGGGTACCCCCCTGGCGAGACGGTAAGGGAAGGTCAGGAAGAGAAGAATGAGGAGGAGCAGGACGACGGGAGTGGGAAGGCTGGCCGGGTGAAAGGAGGCCAGGAGCCGCGGGGGGAAACAGAGCAAGGATCCCCGGGGCTGAGATAACAGGGCGGCCCGACACCGAGGCGGAGGAGGGAGGGACCACCACCGTGGGACGAGACCGCGAAGTAAGAATAGGCACTGAAGCAGGTGAAGTAGGAGAAGCAACGACATCCAGGCGGACCCTCCTGGACAGTGTAGGAGGAGGGAGCAGAGGGCCAGCTACAGCATGAACAACCGCGCGCGGAGAGGACAACGTAAGAGGAAGTCGTCTGGGCTGGGGAAGCGGGCGGAAGGGAGTAGAGCCCCTATCCGTAGAGGCCAGGGGAGGGCGCACAGGGGCAGAGCCGCTAACCCCGGCCTCAGGGCGAGAACCATGACGAGGGCGATGGGCGTCGTCAAGGCGATCAGGAGGACGACAAGGCGAGCGAGAGCGGGGACGGAGCCGGGGAAACCCCCCGACGATGGGACGACCGGCTGCGGGACCCAGGGGAGAGGGCCCGAGCAGGGAGAGGGCCAGGTAAATGGCCGTCAGTCGGGTCAGGGATACCCAGGGCGACGCGGATCCGGTCGCCAACAAAGGCCGGGGAACGGTGGCCCACAGTCCTAATGTGGCGGGAGACCATCGTCCACACCGACGGAAGGGAAGCAGGAGGCCACAGCCGCCGCCGAGGAACCAGGGCCATGGAGCAGCACAACCACCAGGGCCAGACACGTGCCACACAGAGCAGGGAGGTAGGCCGTAGAGGACACACAGAGCGAGTGGCGCAAGCAGGACTTGTGGCTCTCCAAGCACGGGGAGCGACAACCAAGGCGAAAGCAAGGCAGCCTACCTGCACTAGAAGAACACACACCATAATCAGCACGTCGAAGGAGTAAGTGGAGAGAATGTCCAAGAAGAACCAGGGAAGGAGCATGGGGAAACAGGAACACACATGCAAACAGGTATCCGTACTCACCCTAAACTGGGAGCACAGAGGTAGGTGAGGAGGGCGGCCGAGGCGGAAAGAGCACTAGCAGAACCTGCAAAGATGGAGAAAGTGTTAACCACCACTCAACATCTTACATGCAGGGCCTATAACACCAGTAAAGTGCATACACCAATATAGTATCAGGCAACAAGATGACATAACAAAAGTCAATAGTGAAAGCCAACTATTACCGCAAATTTGCGGGCCAATGGAGGCATAACCGTACCGACACCACCCTCCTGCAATTTCGCGGGACCCCCCCAACGATCTCCGCAAATTTGCGGGGAACCGAAATGGCCCAGAGGACCGAATCGAGCACCCCGCAAATTTGCGGGACCGGCCGAGATGGTCCGGCGCCGAAAAAAGCGAGAGGAGCGTCTAGGAAATACCAAAGAGGCCCAGAAAAAAAGCGTCATCTCCTTATGAACTCCAAGCGACGATGGCCATCAAGCTGAGCAGTGTCTTCCTTGATAATATCCTGACTCAACCGGTCAAGGGAGAGGCAAGGAAGACACACCAGGGGAGAGGAGGCACATCCCCTAGGAACCACCCAACCCACAGAGATAGAGCAAAGCCCATGAGGAGAAGTGGCAGGAAGGGTGGTTTGGCACAAACAGGGGCCCCCGTAGGTACCCCAGGATTGGGCAAAAGGGTATGAAAGGATGGAGGTGAAAACAGTAAGGGAACACAAAAACCAGTAAATGAAACTGGCGAGAAAAAGGGTGGCCTAGCCGTGAGGAGAGAATGTGTCAGGGGCGAAAAAACCCTGTGGTGTGAGGGAGGGGCCCCCGTGGGGTACCCCAGGATAACACGAACCACCAAGCGCCCAGGCCCTTGAGACACAGTGAAGGCTCGAAAGGGGGGACTCGGGAATAACGCTAATAATGCGGCCGACACAAACCCTACAAACAGCACCGCCACCACGAAATCTCAGATCGTGAACCAACTGTACACCTAGGCTATGAAAATATGAAAACTCATAGGGGCATAGCAATTCCTGAATGAGAAACAAGCTAGGCTAAAATAAGCTAAAAGCTAAACTATGCCCAGACTAACAGGAAAAAAGAATATGAAAAGAGAAAGGAATGAAAAACACACACGAGGAACGCCAGGCGGCCCCGTACCTTCGGTAGCTATTTCCACACGCGTCTCCATTAAACACACTGAGGAGCCCATTTACGTGTGCCCTAGATCACGTAACATCTGTCTAACAAAAAAGAAGGCCAGAAGAGCCGAAACGAACCTAAACAGGGTGAATTAAAGGAGCACAACAAAAGCGACTGCATTCAATGGAGCGCGTGAAAAAATGATAACAAGAGAGGGTCGCTCATGCGCACGTTCGACAGGGATCTGCACATGACGGAACACAGGATGGGCCTTAAGCGGTAACTAAGGTAAACCCCTTTTTCTTCTCTTCTATGCTTTTTTCACCTTCGGTGGTAGTTTTGGTTAATGTACAACGTCTCCTAGAGCAAGATAAGGAGTAGACTCTAGACGTTTTCTTTTTAACCGCGGTTGGAATGACGACATAGCAGTCAAAATAGACAAGTCGTCATTGCAATTAGGTTAATAGCCTTGACGTTGGATTTGCCAAGACTACTAACAAATAAAGCATATAGAGAGTGGTTGGGTAGTAGAGGGAATGAAAATTTGAAGAGATAAAAAAGGGAAAGGTACTTCAGAATATGAGAGTAGTGAGGGAAAGTAAGAGTAGAATAGATGAGGAATTTAAGTGTAAAGGGGGGAAGTGTAAGCAAATGTTCTGGAAAGAGATCAAGAAAGTTAGGGAAGGTTTTAAGGTAAGTAGTAAAGGAGTGAACAATATGAATGGGTGATTGCTAGTAGAGAAGCAAGAGAGAGTCGAGAGATGGAGGGATCACTTCAATTTATTGTTGAATGTAGGGAATGAAACGCCGGCATACATAGTTGGACGGGGTATGGGAATAATGGGAGGGAAAAGAAGAGAAGTAGTGAAGGAGGTTGTGTGGATCAGGAGGTCAGAAGTGTGTAAGGCCTTGCAAAAGGTAAAGATGGGGAAAGCATCTGGAATAGATGGAGTGTGTGGGGAGATGCTGAGGTATGATGGTGAGATAGTGATTGAATGGGTATGAAAAATGTGTAGACTAGCATGGGAGAAGGGAAGTGTGCCTGATAACTGGAAGACAGGCATAATAGTCCCCCTGTATAAGGGTAAAGGGGAGAGAGGAGTGTATGGCAATCACAGGGGGTTAGGTTTCTTAAACATAGTAGGGAAGATGAACAGTAGGGTAGTGATCGAGAGAATGAGAACAGAGAAATGGGTAGGTGGGGAGAAGGGCGGGTTTAGGAAGGGAAAAGGGTTTGTAGAACAGATTTTCTCCTTGAAATGTGTTGTTGAGAAATATCTGGAGAAGGGACAAAAGTTGTATGCTGCCTTTATGGACTTGGAGAAATCCTCTGACAGAGTTGATAGAGAAGGCCTGTGGAAAGTATTGAGATTATACAGAGTAGCTGGTAAGTTGCTGAAAGCGGTGAAGAGCATGTATGAGGGGTGCAAAGGCGGCAGTCCGTGTGGAGAATGAACAGAGCGAGTTCTTTGATCTGAATGTTGGGTTAAAGCAAGGTTGCGTGTTGTCCCCATGGTTGTTCAATATCTATATGGATGGATTCATGATAGAAATACAAGTAAGAGTAGTGGATGTTGGTGTACCGCTGTTAAGGGAAGGAAATGAGTGAAAGTTGCCTATACTGCCGTTTGCCCACGATACAGTTCTGATGAGTGATCAGGAGTGGGAGTTGCAGGGTCTGATAAATATACAAAGGAAGACAAGTAACAACATACCTAATGATCCTTACTAGGCTGCTTGTAAAAGAAAAGATTGCCTTTCCAACAATTTTGTAACCATTACTTCTTATGGAATGTGAGTTATCTAGTGTGAAGTACAGTAGGGTCTCACATAAAACGAGTTTATGGTCGATAAACGAGGGCGTTTTATGCGATTTCGTTTTATGTGAACACAGCATTTTGGTGGCGCAATATCGTCAATTTTCACTGTTAGCGAAAATTTTCGTACAAAGCGAACGATATTTCGTACAAAGCGAACTATATTTCGTACAAAGCGAACGACATTTCATACAAAGCGACGATATTTCGTACAAAGCGAATTTTAGGTCGGTCGTTTTAATCGAGACTCGTTTTATGCGAACACGTTTTATGCGGGACCCTACTGTACTGTACTTGATTGCGTCCATGTTGTCATGGCCTTAGATAAATGTAAAAACTTGGATTAGGTCCCCTCTTATTCTGCAGTTTGTCAAGGTAAATAGGTTTAACTCTTTTAGTCGTTCCTTTTATGGTATACAGTATATATGTACAGTACTACCGGTACTATATTTCATAGTCGGGGAATCATGTTTGGAACCGTGTGTGAGAAAAGGAACTTGAAGGTAAATGCAAGGAAGAGTAAGGTTATGGTCTTAGAAAGGGATGCAGTCACAGAGTGTGAGGTGAGGTTGAATGGTCAGGTTATGGAGGATGTCAGCTCATTTTAGTACAGTATTAGGGCATTGGAATGAGTAAAGATGGGAGAATGGAGGATGAAGTGCGGGAGACGGTTGTAGGAACGCTGAAAGCAGTGACAAGGAATAGGGTGGTCAGCATGGAAGTAAAAAAGTCATTGCATGATAGTGTGGTACGGTACGGTAATCCCAACAAATTGAAATACCCGGTACAGGAGTGAAGCATGGATGTTGTTGGAGAGGCACAAATCAAGAGTGAGAGGGGTTGAAATGAGTTACTTGAGAAGTGCGTGTGGAGTTACATGGAGGGATATACAGACGAATGAGGAAGTACGAGACCAGTGTGGTGTGGATGTGAATGTGCTGGAAAGTGTGAAAAGGAACACCTTGAGATGATTCGGCCATGTGGAACGTATGAGAAGCGAGAGAATGACTGAGAGAGTATACGAGAGTGAGGGGGAGAGGCAGTTTGAGAGTGAGGTGGAAGGATAGGATAGAATTGAGAGGTAGGCTATATGAGAGAAAGCGATGTTGGTTGGGAGCGATTCATTCGTGGCTATTCCTTCAGGGATCATGGCATCCGGCAATAGATAGATAGATAGCTAGGCTAAGCTAGTGCAAATGCAGCTTGTTGTAGGCTAGCTTTAGACTCTAGACTAGGCCTAATCCAAAACCTAACTTAACATTTCCTATTCCTAAAGATGCTGCAAATCTCCCAGGACATATTTATGATTTACATACATAGGCCTAACATACATACATAACATTTTAAGACTGAGTGCTCCACACATACGTGCAGTTTGTCTCTTGTTCTAATGGCGGCGTTCCAGGCAACCCTGTTAAGGGCTGCTTTACGTGCAGTTTCAGTCTCTTGTTCTAATGGCGGCGTTCCAGGCAACCCTGTTAAGGGCTGCTTCACTTGTCAAGTTTTTTAATTTGAGATCGGCACGTATAGTCCGATCCCAGGTCTTCCTCAGGAAAGTTAAGTTTGGAGGCTAGCTTAAGTACAAGATATGAATAAATAATCTCCCGCATCAAATTGGCCAGTTCTACCGGTATTGCAATGGGCTAATCAAAGGCCTATGTTGGATTTTTGTTGTTATAATTGTAACCTAGATCAATTAGACCTATAAAAGTTTAGTAATTTGATACTGGCACGGCAGAAACTAGGATATAGACCAGGTCTTATAGCCTAACTCTAAGCACTCATGGAAGTTGCCAAAGGTCTACTGGTAGGTTATTTTATAGATTAATTATCATTATGGAAAATATTTGTTGGCTACACTGGCAGTAGTGGCTAATATTGTATTATTTCTCTTTTCAGAATATTGTCAGAAGAGTCAACAGATTCATCAACTTTAGAACATATTACACATCAGATTTATCAAAACTTCAACAAAGATGACTATTTTAAATGTAAGTAAAGTACTGGTATTAATATGAACGTTAACATGTAAAGCAGACCATATTACATGCAGATTTAATCCCTGCACCCTGTGGAACATCCTAAGATGTTTAGGTCTTTTCTTATGCCTTGAGTGGCATCTGGAGTGAGAGACTCACACATACATACACAAATTTAAAGACTGAGTGCTCCACACAAAGTTTGGTTCCAGTCTCATGCTCTAATGGTGGCGTTCCAGGCAGCCCTGTTCAGAGCTGCCTAACTTGTCAGGTTCTTCAATTCAAGATCAGACCGCAAGTTCTGATCCCACGTCTTTCTTGGTCTGCCCCTTGGTGCAGCTCCCTCCACGTTCATGGACTTGCATCTTTTCACCCAACTTAGTTCATCCATATTCCCCACTATAATTTTCTCATTAACAGAAGACAATCAGTAGCAGTATCAAGCGGTATCGGAAGGTTCAGAGGTTAAAAGCTCTGTTCCCCAGGGTACAGTGTTGGCACCCTTACTCTTCCTAATACTAATTAGTGATATCGATGCTAATGTACAACACAGCTGTGTTTCATCATTTGCAGACGACAAAGCTAAGCCTAGGAATAACTACAATAGAAGACAAAGAAATCTTGCAAGCAGACATGAACGCTGTATTTCGGTGGACCAAAGATAACAACATACAATTTAACGAAGAGAAATTTCAGCTGATAAGGTATGGAGTAAATGAAGAGATTAAAGAAAACGCAACCTACTTAACAGAGTCACTCCTGCCAATCCCACGAAAATCAGAGGTTAAAGATCTTGGGGTAATAATGTCAGAAAACATGTCTTTCAAAGAACATAATCAGGCCAAGTCAGTAGTGGCGAGATACTGCGCATTTTCAAGACACGAGAAGAACGGCCAATGATAACGCTTTTCAAATCGTTGGTGATCCCACGACTGGAGTATTACAGTGTGCTAACATCACACAAAAGCCGGGGAAATATACGAAATATAGAGTGTTCAAAGAAGCTTCACAAACCACATCAGCTCGGTAAAACATCTTCACTACTGGGATCGGCTTAACCCATTGGCTGCGACTATGTTTGGGCTATTTAGGGCATATTCAGGCACTCCTGAATGATAAATCAAGCATCTGCATTAAATGAAGTGTATTCTGCCGAAAACTAGACGAAAATAGCTTCAAAATGACACCAGATCGGGCCCCGTACGTGGTCTGGTTGACCCGCAGTAGTGCCAGTGAAACGCGGGAAACCCGCTATTTGGTAGCACACGCTCGCTTGGCTACACTGCTGTGAGACACAGAGAGAGACCCGCGCGAGACACAGTGTACCTCAGTGAGCCGCTCGGTGCTCTGAGGGTCGGAGGTGGGCCCCTCACGCTCCCACCCACTGACATTCGATTTTTACGTTTTTTTTGCTGTAACTTGCCAGGACGTTCCAGAACGTCACCCGCAACAAAAGGGTTAAGGCTCTTAACTTATATTCACTGGAGTAAATAAGAGAGAGATACTTAATAATTTACACATGGAAAGTTATCGAGGGTCTAGTTCCAAGCCTTCACACCACAATATCCTGGAACTGGAGTGACAGAGGGGGTAGGAAATGTAACATCCCACTCCAAAAGTGTAGGGGAGCTCTGGGCACACTGAGGGACTCCTGGTTGACAAACAGGGGTCCGAGCCTCTTCAACAAAATGCCGGAGAACGTGAGAAACCTGATGGGTGTGCCAACAGAAGTCTTCAAGAAAGCCTTGGACAACCATCTCAACTCGGTGTTTGATCAGCCATGCTTCGCGGGGGTGAGAGCTGCCCCCTCGAATAGCCTGCTGCATCAAACACTGGCAGCAAACATACTCGTGGGGAGCAGCTCTCGCCGAGGCCAATGAAGGATGGCCGAAGCAACTCCAGGTAGACTCCAGGTAGGTCATATCCAAACCATCCAAGCTTCCTAGTACTGTATGCATCTCATCACTGATACTCTTAACCCTTAAAGAGCGGCGCTCGACTTAAGTCGTGCACCAATTTGCAGCAAGTTAGGAGCATTATTAAGGCTTTTAAAGGGTTAAAATCGAGTGCAAATGGCCGGGAGCGCAGCGGGCCAGACAGCCGACTCCCAGGGCTTACTGCCGCCCATTAACTCATGTTCCCTGTGTTCTCGAGAGGCCGGCAGTGTAGCCAGTAGTGAGCATAGCTGGGAAAAATATACCGATATATGCTAAACTTCCATGTTCGTGGCACCAGTGCAAGAGAACCACGAGTGCTACGTAGCTCGTTCTGGTCTCATTTTGAAGCTTTTAGTGCCTAGTTTTTTGCTAAATAATTTTTATTTCATGCAGATGCTTGATTTATCATGCAGGAGGGCCTGAATACTGTATGCCCAAATGAGCCCAAAACACCCCGCTAGACAAGGGTTAATACCTAACATTCTCCCCAGCTCTTCACTAGATATCCTATCTTGCAGTTTAGCACCACACATCCATCTCCCCATTCTCAACTTCTTGCGTTCCATTCTGTTGTTGTTGTTGTTGTTGTTGTTGTTGTTGTTGTTGTTGTTGTTGTTGCCCAGGCTGTCTGGCCGAACAGCCCCGAAGTCCTGAGCAAGGCCAAGGCCATAAACGAGTGGCCCCACAAAACCCTACTTGCTTACCACTAATAAAGCCCGGGTGACCGAAGCCACTGTTGATATTATCCGCTTTGACAGGCCACGTTTCTGAAACATATGTCATTGCGCTTCTATCGCATGAAGCGAACACCTTCCCCTTCAAGGGGAGAGGGATTCTTCTTATGGTGAGTAGTGGCAACAGTTTTCTGAACGTTCCTCAGCCGCTGAAGGCTGAGACTGAAGGCGAGACTCCCTGAATGAGATTAGTTTTGCGAGTGTAAACATGGGGGGCATGAGGAGAAGAACTAGGGAGGTAGCCGAGATGTTAAGAGAGGAGAGCATTGGGTGTGTGTTGTGCCCAGGATACCCAGTGGAAAAGTGGGAGTGCCAGGTGGATAGAGGGGAAAAGAAAATATATAAATTCTGGTGGATAGGGGGTGAAACAGGAATAGGTGGTGTGAGTCTCCTGGTAGCCCAGAAGTGGGTGGACAATATTACTGAAGTCATGCAAGAATCATTTACCTGAAAATGTATGTCGGCGAAAAAGTTATAAATGTCATCTCGACTAATGCTCCCCAAGTAGGACTGAGCTGTGAGGAAAAAGATAGATACCGTATTCGGATGACTTAGTCTTGGTAGTATCTACGCTCAGAGAGAATTATTTAGTTTTCCTGGGAGATGACCTAAATAGACATGTTGGTAGGAGTACAGATGGATACGAAGGAGTGTTTGGTGGGTTTGGATACGGCACTAGAAATGCCGAAGATGCTAGAATCCTAGACTTTGGCAAGGCCCTAGACATAATTGTTTGTAACACAATGTTTAGGAAGAGGAAGAGCCACCTGATCACTTAGGTGGCAACAGTAGCCAAATTGACTACATCCTAGTTAGGAAGAATGACTGTAACCTGGTTAGGAACGTGAAGGTTATCCCGGGAGAAGAGTGCAGTATGCGACATGAGGCTGAGTAGAAGACCTGATAGAATGAGAGTGTATGTGCCAAGGAAAAGAGTGTGGTTGTTGAATAAATTAATATAAAGATAGATTCTATGAAGAAATCTTAAATGAGGAAAGGAATAATAGAAACAGAATTTGAAATGTCCATAATAACTGGGAGTCCTTGAAGTTTAACCTACTGGATACTACAGACAAAGTCTGTGGTATCTTGCAGTATCTTACAGTCGATCCTCTGGAAAAAAGGCAAACTAGGCCTGTGTATCCAGCTCAGTACCAGTACTTGCACTGCTGCGGATGTTCACGGTATTGACGGCGGCTGCAGCAGATGCAAAATATTTACTATTCTGTATTTTCGCTTTGTAATCAAACTTCCACTCTTGTCTTCCCCATGCTTTATCAAGATTACTTTCAAATTTCTTTACTGATTCGGAATCGACCACATACTGGGGTAGTGCGTTCCACTCATGTACCACTCTATCACAAAAAGAGTTCTTTGTCTTTTCAAGCCTAATTCTTTCCTTGTACATTTTCTTAAAGTGTCCTCTCGTTCCCTCTCTCACCAAGAAGGTACCTTCACACACATCCTAATCATACTTTCCTGACACTATCTTAAATATCTCGATCATATCCCCTCTCTTCCTTCTATATGCCAGTGTCAGGAGTCTCAGTGTCCTCAACCTCTGCTCATAGCCTAGGTTCTTCAAAGTTGGTACCAGCTTGCTAGCTCTCCTTTGCACTTTCTCCACCGCTTCTATATCTTTCACCTTATATGGAGCCCACACCTGGTTCGCATATTCCAGGTGCGGCCTAACCAGCACTGTATAGAGATTCCTAAAGATTTCTTCATCCAGTGACATGACATCCAGTGGTATGACGAAATGACCTCCCACATGACTTGAGACCGGAACCGCGCTTTGTGTGGAGCACTCGGTCTTTAAATTTGTGTACTGTATGTGTATGTATGTATGTATTATTCTACTTTAGTGTAACCTGTGTAAGTCTGTTCAAAGTCGATGGAAGAATTCCCTGATGCTCTATTGTGACTTTCACCCCAACCAAGCATCCAGTATGCTTTGTTGATCATAAAATACTCACAAAATAACACAAAACCACAGGAATATGAAGAAAGCTATAGAGGAATGTTCAATTTTTTTTTACAGAAAGAATATATAGCACTATCGTTAGTGAGTGTTATTTGTATTTTGTACTATTGTTAATGTCTTGTCAGGTTGCAAATTTGATTTTAATAGAAAATGTTGACACTAATTGTAGTTTCTTTATTCATGCAGAGTTTAGTAAAAATTGACCAGAACGTCCCCGACTTTCCAAATTGACTAATTCCTTGAATGTGACGATAGTGCGTTGTTATGTGTGCGATTAGTTTGCTTTGGAAACAGATTAACTTGCTCATGTTGTAATGTACACCCTATGTGGTGGATTGTGTTCTTTTATTTATGAATTATTATTTTATTTAAGCGTTGTTTCCACATAGCGATTTTGATTAGTTATTTTGTCTTTTTAATGTGTTCGTATAAGTTTTGGTTTGTTTATTTTGCAAGCTTTACATTATAATGTCTAATCATAAGCTAACCCTTTCAAACACAGGACGCGATTTGAGCCTATTTGAGCGTTTGTGACCATCAGGGGTGTTTAGAAACCTTTAGTTTAGTTACTTCAACATCTGCAGTTGTCTTTGAGTTAGCTGTGGGCAGAAAACTAATTTTGGAGAGGTAATTATAAGATTGAGAGAACTCCATTTCTGATTGCTAATCGGCAACCCCTGCATCCACACGTGCGTGAAAGGGCTAATAAAGTACTGTACAGTATTCCACATCCCTTTCCTTTACAGAGATAACATGGGTTAGCAACTACGAAACACACAAGTTACGCCAATAGCGCAGGGGTTAAGTAGCAAAGTTTTTAAACTAGTAGTAGCTACCAGTACTGGATATTTTAGAAAAAAATATAAGTTGTGTCATACTGCTATTAAGTTGTTGTTGTTGTCGTCGTTCCCTAAGCTGCCTGGCCGAACAGCCCCGAGTCCCTAAGGAAGGCCATGGCCACGGTCGGGCTTTCCCACAGAGCTCTCAAGGATTGTAGATTGTGTTGTTGGCGTAAGTGATTGCGTGAAATGCAGTCTTCTATGATGTGTTTAATGGTATTGGGTGCTGTGTTACATCCTGGGCAGGTGTCGACGACGGAGTCATCCAGTCTCTTCTGATAGCTCAGAAGAGCTGGATGGTGCCCGCATCTCAGCCTGGCCAGGTGGACTCTGTCCTCGCGAGGAAGAGAGGATTCAGAAGGATGGATTTCGGCAGGTCGTGCCTGCACCTGTGTGTTGTCTATGAGTGATTGGATGGAGCGGCGAGAGATATGAGTATGGATGTGTTTCTGGAAGCTGGTTTGAGGTGGGCAGGGAGGGAGAGAAGACAGTATTTGTGTGTGATACCGTGTGCTGGGTGTTGTTTTGATATTTCTTGGTGTGTGTGGGTGTGTTGCCATGTAGTGTAGTGGGTGGTGTTGGTTTGTGGAGGCTGCAGCCAGGAATTGAGTGCCTCTCATGTCCAGATGGTCTTTGACTTTGAGGACTTTGGTTTCTTGATGTAGGTGATCTGTAGGTGTAGTAGCTGTGCAGCCGTGCAGCCTGTGATGATTTTTAGGGCTTTATTTTGAATAGTCTGTAAGGTCTTGTGATGTGTTTCAGCTAGGTTAGAAGCCCAGGCAAGGCTTTCATATTCCATCACTGATCTTATGTATTGTTTGTAAAGTGTAGTTATGGTTTCTTTGTTGTGTCCAAATTTTGTGTGGGCAAGTGACCTGAGGGCGTTAAGTCTGGTTATCAGTTTATTTTTCATGTTTGTGGTATGCTGTTTGAATGTCATTAGAGTATCGTATGTTACTCCTAGGATTTTGGGTGAGTGTGTGTGTGTTAGGGGTGTGCTGCTTATGGTGAGTTGCGGGGTGTATTTGTGTTCTGCTGTCCAGCTTGTGAGGAGGGTTGCGGTGGATTTGGCTGGGGCTAAATTGAGTCTGTTTTTAGTGCACCAGTTATGTAATGTGTTGAAATAGGGTTGAAGGAGAAGTGTTACTGTGTCTTGGTTTTGGTGTGTGCACTTGAGTGTTATGTCGTCTGCGTAGGAGGCTATGTTTATTTGGGATGTATGGGGTGTATTTATATCATGCATATACAGAGCTTATACAGAGACCTTAAGCGCAAGAAGGTATGCATACCCAAAAGGAAAGTGTGGCTGCTGAAGAACAAGGAAGTTAGGGATAGGTTTCATAGTGAACTGGGTGAAATGAATAGAAATAAAAAAGCTAGGCCTAACGATGTAAATAGTCAATGGAACTTTCTTAACCCTTAAAGAGCGGCGCGCAACATAAGTCGAGTTGAAAAAACTGGCAAAAAACGGGTGAAAAAAGGGTGGAAATCGAGTGAAAATGGGTGGGATAGTAATGATCCATACGTCCGACATCTGTGGCCTCCCGGCCCACACTAACTCCAGTTCCCCCACCGCGCGGGAGGATGACAGTGTAACCAATAGTTCGCTAAAAGTGAGCAAGGTAGCAAAATCAGCTAAACTTCCATCTTCGAGGTAACACTGTCAGTGCTCCATGAGTGCTACGTAGCTGTATGTGGCGTCATTGTGTAGCGATTTCCACCTAGTTTTCGGCGCAATACAGTTCCTTTCATACTGATGGTTGATATAGCAGTCAGAACGGCCCGGAAAGGCCCAAAACGGCCACAGAGCACCCGCTAGACAAGGGTTAAGCATAGCCTTATCGCTGCCACTGACAAAGTCTGTGGGAAAACAAAGGGTCACCCCAGGAATAACACCTCCTGGTGGTGGAACGATGAGGTAGAACATGCTGTGAAAGAGAAAAGGAGATGCTTCAAAGCATGGAAGGAGGTAGGCAGCAAGGAGGAATACCAGGCAGCTAAACGAACTGCCAAAAGAGTTATTTACAATGCTAAAAAAGGCATTAAGGACATGGTCCTCGAACAAGTGTGTAACACTGACAATCCCAATGGGATCTTCAACCTAGCTAGGCGAGTTAAAAATGACAGTAGGGATATTATAGGTGAACAGTGTGTTAGAAACGATAATGGGAAGATTGTGTATGCAGAAAATTAAATCAGAGAAGCATGGAAGGCACACTATGAACGATTGCTAAATGTAGAGTTTGAATGGGATAAGGAACAGCTTAGTATGGTATCTAAAAACCAGTACTGTAGCTGGACCCCCTCCTCTGATAGCAACAGCTGTAGTGAACGACGCAATCAATAAAATGAAGGACGGTAAAGCTCCAGGGTCCTCTGACATTGTCGTTGAGATGATAAAAGCCTCAGGGGAGACTGGTGTCAACTTAGTCACTGAGTTGATAAACACCATTATTAAAGATGAGAAAATCTCAGAGGATTGGCATAGGGATGCGGCGACCCCACCGCCCGCCACTTTGGTGGTGCAATCAGCTTCTGGAGCAGTGGACCACTGGTTCCTATCTTCAGAAAATTCCTGTGCTTGGTATCCTTCCAGCCAGGGCTCTACTGGGGTAAATAAAATAGCAAAACAGTGGTGGAACTGCCATCCGGGTGAGGGACTGCTCTGGGTCTGCTCCTTCAGTGTTCATGGTCGTAATCCGCTTAGTGGAAATGGCACTGTGGAGTGGGTAAGTCGGGGCATGTCTGGGAGCCTGGAGGCAGTTTCTGCCATGGCCATCCCTTTTGGGGTGCTTCCTCTGGAAGCGGGGCGTCAGATTTGATGATGATGATGATGATGAGAAAATCCCAGAGGATTGGCTCAAAAGTGTAATAGTAAATATATACAAAGGAAAGGGGATGCGCTAGATAGAGGAAATTATAGGGGCCTGAAAATGCTTGACCAAATCATGAAGGTCTGTGAGAGAGTCTTTGAGGGTTTGATCAGGCGCAATGCATCTCCATTGATGATATGCAGTTTGGTTTTATGCCAGGATGGGGTACAACCGATGCTATCTTCATAGTCAGGCAGATACAGGAAAGATACTTACTAAAAGGCAGGGATCTTTACTTTGTGTTTGTAGACCTGGAGAAGGCTTTTGATAGGGTGCCTAGAGATGTTGTGCAGTGGGCTATGAGGAAACTTGGTGTGGAAGAGTGGCTGGTGTGTGTGATAATGAAGATGTATGAGGATTCGCGAAGTACGGTGAGGGTGAAGGGTGTACTGAGTGATGAGTTCGCAGTCCGTGTTGGAGTCCATCAGGGTTCAGTATTAAGCCCCCTCCTCTTTATTATGGTCCTGGAGGCACTGTCTAGAGTTTTTAGAGGCGGACTCCCGTTGGAACTGTTTTATGCAGGCGATTTAGTCCTAATAGCTGACACTATGCAAGATGCTGAGGCCAAATTCAGAGAATGGAGAGAGGGCATGGCGAGCAAGGGTTTAAGAGTCAATATTAACAAAACAAGGTTATGCATTGTAGATTGAGACGAGGCAATGTGGAAAAGAGCAGTGTATACTCATGTGCAGTGTGTGGAAAGGGTGTGGGCGTTAACGTGCTTCAATGTAGCATCTGTCGACGCTGGGTGCACCATGGGAATAAGCGCTGTAGTAGAATAAAGGGACCCCTGCCGAAGGATAAGTCAGAAATAGAGAAATTTGAGTACGTAGTGTGCAAAGGCGAGCTTGTATTAAGTGATGATCCTGTGGCTGTGAATTTTGGAAATGAGTCATTGGAGCTGGTGAACAAGTTTTGTTACCTAGGAGATACCATCTCTGCCGGTGGTGGGGCCGAGGCTGCCACTGTTGCTAGAATTAGATGTGGCTGGGGGAAGTTCAGAGAACTGCTGCCAATCCTGACCATGAAAAGAATGCCTCTCCCCCTGAAGGGAAAGGTGTATGCCTCATGTGTTAGAAGTGCAATGACGTATGCCTCAGAAACATGGGCCATTAAAGTAGAGGATGTCAACAGAATGGACCGTAATGAGATGAGAATGGCGAGATGGATGTGTGGGGCCAGGCTACAGGATAGAATAACAAATGTTGAGCTGAGGAGACGTTTAGGTATAAAGAGTATTAGCGAGGTGATGCGTACAAGTAGACTGGGATGGTATGGATATGTGGAGAGAATGGATGAACAAAATTGAGTGAAAAAATGCAGGTCTGTGATGGTGGAGGGAGCTGCACCAAGGGGTGGACCGAGGAAGACCTGGGATCGGACTATACGTGCCAATCTCAAATCCAAGAACTTGACAAGTGAAGCAGCCCTTAACAGGGTTGTTGTTGTTGTTGTTCCCTAAGCTGCCTGGCCGAACAGCCCCGAGTCCCTGAGGAAGGCCATGGCCACGATCGGGCTTTCCCACAGAGCTCTCATTGAGTGTAGATTGTGTTGATGGCGTAAGTGGTTGTGTGAAATGCAGTCTTCTATGATGTGTTTAATGGTATGGGGTGCTGTGTTACATCCCGGGCAGGCGTCGACAACGGAGTCATCCAGTCTCTTCTGATAGCTCAGGAGAGCTGGATGGTGTCCGCATCTCAGCCTGGCTAGGTGGACTCTGTCCTCGCGAGGAAGGGAGGATTCGGAAGGATGGATTTCGGGAGGTCGTGCATGCAGCTGCGTGTTGTCTGTGAGTGAGTGGATGGATCGGCGAGAGATATGAGTATGGATGTGCTTCTGGAAGTTGGTTCGGGGTGGGCAGGGAGGGAGAGAGGACAATAATTGTGTGTGATACCGTGTGCTGGGTGTTGTTTTGATATTTCTTGGTGTCTGTGGGTGTGTTGCCATGTAGTTTAGTGGGTGGTCTTGGTTCGTGGAGGCTGCTGCCAGGAATTGAGTGCCTCTCATGTCCAGATGGTCTTTGACTTTGAGGATTTTGGTTTCTTGATGTAAGTGATCTGTGGGTGCAGTAGCTGTGCAGCCTGTAATGATCTTCAGGGCTTTGTTTTGAATAGTCTGTAAGGTCTTATGATGTGTTTCAGCTAGGTTAGAAGCCCAGGCTGGGCTTGCATATTCCATCACTGATCTTATGTATTGTTTATATACTGTGGTGGTAGTTTCTTTGTTGTGTCCAAATTTTGTGTGAGCAAGTGACCTGAGGGTGTTAAGTCTGGGTGTCAGTTTCTTTTTAATGTTTGTGGTGTGCTGTTTGAATGTCATATGAGTATCATATGTTACTCCTAGGATTTTGGGTGTGTGTGTATGTGTTAGGGGTGTGTTGTTTATGGTGAGTTGAGGGATGTATTCGTGTTCTCCTGTCCAGCTTGTGAGCAGGGTTGCGGTGGATTTGGCTGGGGCTAGATTAAGTCTGTTTGTAGTGCACCAGCCATGTAGTGTGTTGAGATAGGGTTGAAGGAGATCTGTTGCTCTTTTTGGGTCATGGTGTGTGCATGTGAGTGTTATGTCATCTGCATAGGAAGCTAAGTTTATTTGGGGCGTATTGGGTGTAGTTATATCGTGCATGTACAGATTGAAGAGTGCGGGCGATAGTACGGATCCTTGTGGGACTCCGTTTGGAAAGTTTCTGATTTTAGATGACTGACCGGCAAAAGATACGTGTGCACATCTGCCTGCTAGGAAGTTGGCCAGCCACCTTTTTGTGTTGTTGTGCATGTTTGTGTTGTAGATTTTGTTTGTTAGGTTGTGGCGGGGGATGGCATCGAAGGCTTTACTAATGTCGAGTGTGGCTAATAGTGATCTGTGTGGTGGTCTAGCTGAGTTGATGCCATCAAAAGCTCTTTGTGTAAGGTCTGTGAGAAGAGTGTTTGTGGAGTGCAGTGGCCTAAAGCCATGTTGTGTTGGAGCTAGGGGTAGGTCGGGTGTAATTAGTTGTAATACTAGGCGTTCCATGACTTTGGAGGGGAAGCAAAGGAGTGTGATGGGGTGGTGCGAGGAGGGTAGCGTGGGGTCTTTGTTGGGTTTGGGGAATGTGATGATACCATGCTTCCAAATGTCTGGTATTGTGTTGTGTGAATAGCTGTAGTTTGATATGTTAGTGAGTGCTTGTATGCCTTGTGGTCCCAGGTGTCTGAGGTGTATGTTGCTTATGTTGTCTAGGCCACAGGTGGGTGAGTGCTTGAGATTGTTGATGATATGCTTTGTCTGGTGATTGGTGAAGGGTGTATAGTCAGGGTCTGTGGGGAATTGTCTCTTACGTCGGATGACACGTCGGTCGTCTTTGTGAGGTTTTAGGTGGCTGACATGTGAGAAGTGATTGATGAGAGTATTTGCTTGTTGTTTACATGAAGGAGTAGAGTCTGTTGTTGTGATTGCAGCATGTGATTGTGTTATGTTGCTGTTGGAAAGTGTGATGCTGTTTAGTGTTTTGTAGAGTTTTTGGGGGTTTGTTTTGTGATCAAGTGTTTGTAGGAAGTTATTCCAATTTAGTTTTTGTTGTTCTTGTATTTTGTTGTTAGTTTGGGTGTTGAGTGCTTGAATTTGTTGTGTGATGTCTTGTGTGTGGGGTGCTGGGGAGTGTTTCAGTATGTCGCATTGTCTGATGAGGTTTTGAATTTCTGGTGTGAAGTTGGGGTTGTGTCTTTTTCTGTTACCTCTTGGAATGTGTTTCTTGTCAGCATTTTGGATAGTTTTATTGAGTATGTGTACAGCATTGTTGATGTTAGTGATGGGTGTACTGTTTAGAGTTGTGAAGTGTTGTTCTGTCTCATTTGTGAATGCTTCCCAGTTAGCTCTTTTATAATTGGTGTATGTGTGTTTGTGGCTAGCTGGGGTGAGTCTGGTTTTGGTGGTGATAATGATCGGGAGCTGGTCCGAGCCTAAGGTTCTGACCACCCTCCAGGATGTTGTGGGGGCGAGTTCTGGGGAGCAAAAGGTGATGTCTGGAGATGATGGGTTATAGAGGGCTTGGTGAGGAATATGGGTATGTTGATGGATGTCATTAAGGATGATGAGGTTATCTGTTTGGTTTTGTAGTACCAGCTCTCTGTCTGTGTCGGGGTTGTCGACAAACCAGGCCGACGTCTTGGCGTTGAAGTCACCACCCAGGATGAGGTGTGGGGTGTTTGTGATGTGTTGTAAGTGTGGTCTGTATTCATTTGGTACTGTAGGGGATGTTTGGGGAGGGATGTATGTGTTTATGATGGTTATGTTGGAGGTGTTGCCAGTGCGTATTTTAATTGATTGTATTTCTGTTGTGTTATCATTTGGGGGGAGGAGGGATTTGGTTTGTACACTGGTTACTATGTATGATATTTCTTTGTGTACCAGGGTGATGAGTCCACTGCCCCCGCCGACAGCTCGGTCCTGTCTGATGGTGGTGAAATTATGAAATGTGGGTGTTTTTTGTGTTGTGTGGAGTTTTGTTTCTTGTAAGATGGCAATGTGTATGTTGTGTTGTTTGATGAAGTGTGAGAGTTCGTGTTTCTTTGTGTTGATGCCATCTATGTTCAATTGGAGAATATTAATGTTATGTGCACGATGTATGTTTGGTGCTGCTGCACGAGGATGGGGAGGGTGGGGGTGGAGGTGAGGGAGGGGCTGGGGGTTGGGATGGGTGAGGTGGGGGTGGGGATTGGGGAGCAGGAGATGGGGGTTGGAATGGATTAGGATGGGGTGTGGTGTGTTGAGTTGAGGATGTGGATGGTATGAGAAGGTTAGGTGGGTTAGGGAGGAGAGGTGGACGGGTTTTAGGGGGGGGAGTGGATGATATGGGAAGGCTAGGTGGGTTGGGGAGGAGAGGTGGACGGGTTTTAGGTGAGGGATTTGACTGGGAGAGGGAGGGGCATGAGGAACAGGTCCAGGTGTTCGTGTAGTGTTTCTTGGAGGCAAGTGTTGTACAGGTGAAGTGGGTCCAGTTCCTGCATGAATTGCAGAGAACTGAACCCTTAGTGTGGCGACTCGAAGTGATGGGTTTTGAGCAAGTTGGACATATGTATGTGTACGTGGGTCCTGGGTTGCTCTCAATGTCTCCGGCTAGAAGAAGTCTTCGAGAAATGACAGCCGGAGAGTCATTTCTCAGTGTAGGAAAAACTGTGTGATGTGTGTGTGGTGTGAGAGGTTTGGAAATTCCCGGCGCGACCGAAGCCGCTCCAAGGACCCGTGCCCCCAGGGAGGGGGCAGGGGATGGTTGTGACGGTTTGGCTCCCGAAACTGCTCCCCGCGTCCGGCATCCGGTTGTCCTCCACTGGTCGTTGATTTTGTCTCCGGCCGTGGAGGGTCGGCAGCCATCCGCGGTTGGCAGCTCCGGGAGGTGGTCCCACGGCGTAGACGCCGCCACATCAGGACCCCTTAACAGGGTTGCCTGGAACGCCGCCATTAGGACAAGAGACTGAAACTGCACGTATGTGTGGAGCACTCAGTCTTAAAATTTTATGTATGTGTATGTATGTATTGAAGAGTGCGGGCGACAGGACGGATCCTTGCGGGACTCCGTTTGGGAAGTTTCTGATGCTTGATGACTGACCGGCAAAAGATACATGTGCACATCTGCCTGCTAGGAAGTTGGCCAGACACCTTTTTGTGTTGTTGTGCATGTTTGTGTCGTAGATTTTGTTTGTTAGGTTGTGGCGGGAGATGGCATCGAAGGTTTTACTAATGTTGATTGAGTGTGGCAAGTAGTGATCTGTGTGGTGGTCTGGCTGAGTTGATGCCGTCAAAAGCTCTTTGTGTAAGTTCTGTATGAAGAGTGTTTGTGGAGTGCAGTGGTCTGAAGCCATGTTTTGTTGGAGCTAGGGGTCATTTGTGGTCATTTGTAGTACGGTACAAGGTGTTCTATGACTTTGGAAGGGGTGCAAAGGAGTGTGATAGGGCGGTGTGAGGAGGGTAGCGTGGTGTCTTTGTTGGGTTTGGGGAATGTAATGATGACACCATGCTTACAAATGTCTGGTATTGTGTTGTGTGAATATTAAGTTTTAGATTATTCTTACAGTTTCTTACAGTAGATCCTCTGGAAAAAGGCAAACTATGCCTGTGTATCCAGCTCAGTACCAGTACTTGCACTGCTGCGGTCGTTCACGGTGTTGGCGGCGGCGGTAGCAGACGCAACATTTTTACTATTCTGTATCTTTGCTTTATAATCAAACTTCAAATCTTGTCTTCCCCATGCTTTATCAAGATTACTTTCAAACTCCCTTATTGATTCGGAATCGACTACATACTGGGGCAGTGCGTTCCACTCATTTACCACTCTATCACAAAATGAGTTCTTTGCCTTCTCAAGCCTATTTCTTTCCTTGTAAATTTTCTTAGAGTGTCCTCTCGTTCTTGTTCCCTCCAGCATCAAGAAGATACCTTCACACACATCCTCATCGTACTTTCCTGACACTATCTTAAAAGTCTCTATCATATCCCCTCTCTTTCTCCTATATGCCAGTGTCGGAAGCCCCAGTGTCCTCAACCTCTGCTCATAGCCCGCGTTCTTCAACGTTGGTACCAGCTTGCTAGCTCTCCTCTGTACTTTCTCCACTGCTTCTATATCCTTTACCATATATGGAGCCCACACCTGGTTTGCATATTCCAGGTGCGGCCTAACCAGCGCTGTATATAGATTCCTGAAGATTTCTTCGTCAAGTGACACAAATGTCCTCCTTATCAGCCCTACAATTCTATTGGCTTTGTTTATCTTTTCCGCTAAATGTTCTGAGAAATTTAACTTATTGTCTATCACTACTCCTATATCCTTTTCTGCACTCACTTCCTCCATCGCTTCATACATACTGTATCCTACCTTGTCTATCTTGCTGGTCCCAATCCGCATGTACTTGCATTTTTTTGGATGAAAAGGCATTAACCAATGCTCAGACCATCCCTTCATGCCCTCCACATCTCCTTGAAGCAAACCCATATCTTCCTTACTCCTCACTCTTCTATACAGTTTAGTGTCTGTATATCGGTACTGTCTGGAAATCGACCATACATTTATTGCTAGTATTGACTGTATTGGGAGGTTTGACGTACCTCCCAACCTACCAAATAGGAAAACCTACTATTTTGTAGTAGTCTTGGAAAATCCAACGTCAAGGCTATTAACCTAATTGCAATGACGACTTGTCTATTTTGACTGCTATGTCGTCATTCCAACCGCGGTTAAAAAGAAAACGTCTAGAGTCTACTCCTTATCTTGCTCTAGGAGACGTTGTACATTAACCAAAACTACCACCGAAGGTGAAAAAAGCATAGAAGAGAAGAAAAAGGGGTTTACCTTAGTTACCGCTCAAGGCCCATCCCGTGTTCCGTCATGCGCAGATCCCTGTCGAACGTGCGCATGAGCGACCCTCTCTTGTCATCACATCTCACGTCAGCAGAAGAACGCGGATGGGCAGGGGTCCGGCGTGAGGGAGGGTATTATGTACGTTGGATTTTCCAAGACTACTACCAAATAGTAGGTTTTCCTATTTGGTAGGTTGGGAGGTACGTCAAACCTCCCAATTTGTTAGTAGTCTTGGCAAATCCAACGTCAAGGCTGCATAACAAATAGGAGGAGGACATCCAAGCCCAACATACCAAAAAAACCAATGCATAAGACAAAATTATGAATGACAAAGAAACACAATTTAAACAAGAGAGTTTAATAAAAGAGTGAAAAACTGAGGAGTAGCTAAAAAGAGCAGTTTTAACACGTGCCCGTCATTCATAGTAATGCAAAACCATAGACTTGTCGTAAACCAAAAAGTACTGTACCCAAAATCCCTTTTCTTCCAAAACCAACAAAAACATTGAACACAAAAATAAAACACAATTTTCAATTTGGCAAAAACACTTATGTACTGTATACATAAAACATAATTCCAAACTTGCAATCCAGTGTTGCAAACCCGTACTCCCCCCCCCCCCCCTTTTCCAAATAAAACAAAGTAAAAGAAAGAGTGACAAGGGGGGAAGACCAGGCATCTTCGCTAGAGCTCTAGGAAACACGACTCCCGAGAGCTATCACAGGCCGAGGGGGTCTAACAATGGACATGGAGAGGTAGGAGGAGATGAAGGTATGGACAGAAGACCACAATCCCGCCGAGGTGACGTCAGGCAACGATCGACTCAGCAGGAACCGTAAGGAGGCAGCAAAGGACCGCACATCGTGCGCAGAACCCCTACAATCAGGGTTACTGGCACGAATGACCCGACAAACGTGGCGTCCTATCTGTACCTTCGAGAGCCTCCCACCAGTCCGAGGAGACACCCACACAGCAGTACCCGAAGTCGGAGCCACAGACTCAACATAGGAGTGCAAGGCCTGCACCGGGCACAACACATGGTGAGTATGCCCACGCTTTAAAGCCTGGATGGTGAAAGGCTTGAAAACGTGGGTCTCTCTCTCATTCTTGGCAACAAAATGAGGGGAGGGGGCTAACGTGACGACATTCAAGGACGGGGAGAATCGCATGCATTCCTGGGACCGTGACATGGCAGCTAGTTCAGACACCCTATCCCCAGTGGCCAGAGCGACAAGGAAGAGTGTACGCTCCAGCAACTGAACCGGTGTAGTGTCCCGTGTATATGTGTGTGAAGCCAGAAGGTCCAGAGCACGCCCCAGATCCCACTGAGGAGGGATCTGGCGCGGAGGCGGTCGCTCCCTGAAGGCAGCCTTCATGAAGGAATCCAGCTCCTTCGGCGGAGCGACCAGCCCAGTGACGGACTCAAAGACCTCCCGGATGGCAGACAAGTGGTTACGTATAGTGTTGACTTGAAAGAGACGTGTACGGAAGAGGTGAAACAAGTAGTGGAGGACGAGGGAAGGAGAGCTAACAGTCTGGCGAGTGTCCTGTATCCACCTAATAAAAGACCTCCAGTGGGACTCGTAAGTCCCCCAAGTCGAAGACGTCCATGAACGCTTCAGGAAGTCAGTCAGGTCCCGTCCGTGGACTGGGAGCCACCGCGCCTCACGAACATCCACGTTGCGAAGGCCAACGAGGTCCGTAGGTCTCCAACCTGGCTCAAGTGGAAGTTTGAGAGAGGGAGAGGGACCGGACTCGGGCACCACCGCTTCAACTGGGAGTACCAAGCCTGGGCCGGCCACAGAGGAGCTATGAGCCAGACTCTGCCGCGGTACAGCCGCAGCCTCGCGAGGACTTTGCACATCAACAGTGCGTCTGGTGGCGAAAATATGTATATCGACCGCCACCTGCTCCAGTCTTCCATGAAAGCGTCCGGACCCCCCTCCGGAGTACGAGTCCGGAGGGATAGGTACCGAGGCAACTTGCGCGTCTCCTTCGATGCGAACAAGTCGACCTCCGGAACACCCCAGGAAGCCGCGAGGTCGTCGAATACAGTCTGTTTCATTGCCCATTCTACAAGAACGCCCTGTCCTCTCGACAGGGCGTCCGCCCATAGGTTGGCAGTCCCGGGCAGGTAGGAGGCGTGCAGGGAGATGTTCTGTCGGTTCGCGAGGAAGAACAACTTCTCGGAGATCCCCAACAGAGTCAAAGACCTGGAGGACCCCTGCTTTTGGATACAGTGGACAGCTGTCTGATTGTCCATCCTGAAGGCCACCGACTGGCCCCGAAGGGCCAGCGCGTGGTCCCTCAGGAAGATCAAGGGAACCAACAGTTCGAGGGCATTGATGTGTAGGTGTGTGTGTCCCACCCATCTGCCGTGATGTTGATGTCCCAGGTTGGATTGGTAACCCCACCCTACCTCGCTCGACGCATCTGTATCTATCCAGATCATCGGCGGGGGGGCGGTCCAGGGCACAGCCGCAGAGAGCGTGCCCCGAGCAACCCAGTGTCCTAAGTGTCTGTGATTGGTACGCGGGATCGGCATGAGCCGATCCATAGGGGCCAACGGAAACACCTTGTTGCCCATGAGTATTAATCGGCGCAGCCTGAGCCTCCCTAAGGGAATGGTCAGAGCAGCCCAATTCAGTGAACCCACTAACGAGTCCCAGATCCTCCTCGTGAGGGAGACCGAGTGCAACACGGCGAAGACCTTCCTGCGAAGTTTCACCGCGTTTGGCTGACTCTGGGTTACCGTAGCGTTGGTCAGATCCCATTCGAGACCTACCCACGTCACGACACGCGACGGGGTCAGGCGTGACTTGGGAATATTGATTTTGAACCCTAACTGTGTGATGTGTTCCGAGGGGCGCAAGGGCGAAAACAACCTGTGGGAGCCCCCGAGATGAGGTGAGCAACCCTTTCTGCGAGGCGAGAAGGAGAACAAGGAGGAGACCGACCTGGAGAACCTACACATTTTTTGACGTGGAGGGTCCCCCGGTACGGTCCCTGCGGTCATAAGAGCCACGTTGACCTCCTCTACCCCCCCTACCTCGCCGAAAAGGGCGGGTCACCCCATCCCCTGTCCGTTTCGCGTCTGACCCCGTCGAAGTGCGGCCGGAAGTGGAAGGCTGGCCAGCCCCTTCTCGGCGGGGATGAAAGGGAGCAGGAGCAGAAGTGCGAGGCGGAACCGACGCTCTGGCCGGCAACTTCCCTTTCCTGCGCCCTTTCTTGGCGGCAGCACTGGCGGCAGCACCCCGAAGAGGACCGGCAGAAGGACGGGACTGCGAAGACCCTGGTCGCGACACACATTGCGTGTCGTAAGCAAGGTCCGCTGACAGAGAAGCGTAGCGTTCCCAAGCATCCTGCGCAAAAAGCCCCGATGTATAGAGCTCAGAGTACAACAAACCCTGACGAATATCCAAGGGGGCCTTCCGGCAGAACGAGGACCTTACCGTCTGGCGTTGTCGAGTTGCCTCGCACAAAACCGCCTTCAGCTCGGGAACCAAAGACACCGCGAGCTGAAGGTGGATCCGCCGAACGTGGTCCAAACCCTCGCGAAGATCGCCAGGTGCAGTCGCCTCGATAAGCCTCAGGTGGTGAACAGACGTCTGGAGGGAACCTAAAAGACAAGACAATAAGTTCGCCACCCTCTGCCGCAAGGTAAAATCCCTGTCGACAGAGGACTTATCTGGGTGGGAGAAGAACGGGTTAGCAATAGCACAAATTTCAAGTTTGGGCGCGCTGATCCAGGACCAGAACTTGCCATCCAATCCGCCGACAGATACAAGAGGAGGCAAAAGCAGTGATGACTCCGGGGGAGGGACTGAAACAGATCTGTCGACGGAACGGTTGGCGAATTCTAAGGCCTCAGCAAACCAGGCCTCCAATGGGAGAGGATTATCGAGCACGACGGCTAAGCCAGGCTTACCGTCGTCGCACAAACCCGTCCCATAGGAGGACAGTCCCGTCAACACAGCCAGGGACTGAACATCCTGAAGGATGTCCTGGCAGCTGAAGTCTGACCAGAGCTTAGTCCGATGAGCAGACGGGGGCTTGGGCTTCACCGAAAAGTACTGAAGGTCAGTCCTCGTCGGGTAAGCCCGCACCTCCACGTCGGCCACCTGACCATCCACCCTGATCGCCCTGAACTGCATCTTATCATTAATTTGCACCGACCAGTCCGAAGGTAGGGCCCTCTCACCTGACGGGAAGTCGGTAGCACGCTCCGGGTGGGAGGCCTGCACCCCCTTCCAAACAGCCAAGGAGCCATAGAGGAGCGGCATAGTCCGCGATGGGACCTTGGCCTTCTGGATGGGGGGCAAGCGCGGACCCTGCCCTAGCAGACGGAGAACCCCCGCATGGGAGACAGCAGGGGCAACCACCTGAGCCAGGGCAGGAGCAGTACTAGCCGACGACCGGGCAGGCGGAGAAGCAGGGCGAGAAGGAATGTGGTCCACCGCAGAAGGGAGGGGGACCAAAGCAGGGGTAGGTTGGGTGAGGCGCTGAGGTTGTGTCACCGCCAAGAAGCGCGATAAGAGGGAATCTTGCATCGCCTCCAAGCACGCGTCGAAGTGTGACACAACCCACCCCTGCATAGCCGAAAATCGATCCGAGAGAGGCGACCCCCCCGAAGATAGTTCGGCCCGCAGGGCCGAGCGTGAGCGAGAGCGAGACCCACGACACGAAACAGCAGCGTCGCGGCCCAAAGAAGGCGAGCGACGACTGCCGTGGCGTCCCTGAGGGTCTGAGTGGTCCCGATCACTAACGCCCGAGGGGGAAACATCACCATCCCCCTCTTCCAGCGACACGTCAGCTCCCGAGAAAGGGGACCCCGAAACCTCGCTATACTCCACCGAGTCAAGCGGCGGGGTACCCCCCTGGTGAGCCGGTAAGTGAAGATCAGGGATAGAAGAATGAAGAGGAGCATGATGACGGGAGTGGGAAGGCTGGCCGGGTGAAAGGAGATCAGAAGGAGCCGCGGGGGGAAACAGAGCAAGGATCCCCGGGGCTGAGAGAACAGGGCGGCCCGACACCGAGGCGGAGGAGGGAGGGACCTCCACCTTGGGACGAGACCGTGAAGGAAGAAGAGGCACCGAAGCAGAAGAAGGAGGAGGAGAAGCAACTACTGTACATCCTGGCGGACCCCCCTGGACAGAGTAGGAGGAGGGAGCAGAGGGCCAGCTACAGCATGAACATCCGCGCGCGTAGAGGACAAATGAAGAGGACGTCTTTTGTGCAGGGGAAGCGGGCGGAAGGTAGTAGAACCCCTATCCGGAGAGGTCAGGGGAGGGCGTACAGGGGCAGAGATGCTAGCCCCGGCCTCAGGGCGATAACCATGACGAGGGCGACGGGCGGAGTCAAGGCGATCAGGAGGACGATGAGGGGCAGTAGAGGACGGGAGATGAGGCGAGCGAGAGCGTGGACGGAGCTGGGGATCCTCCCGACGATGTGACGACCGACCACAGGACCCAGGGAGGAGGGCCCGAGCAGGAAGAGGGCCAGGTAAACGGCCTCCAGACGGGTCAGGGATGCCCAGGGCGACGCGGATCCGGTCGTCAACAAAGGCCGGGGAACGGTGGCCCACAATCCTAATGTGGTGGGAGACCACCGCCCACACAGACTGAAGGGAGGCAGAGGCCACCGCCGCGTCAGAGGAACCAGGGTGATGGTCCACCACATCCACCAGGTCCATACACGGGCCACACAGAGCAGGGAGGTAGGCCGTAGAGGACACACATTGCGAGTGGCGTAAGCAGGACCTGTGGCGTTCCAAGCACGGGGAGCCACAGCCCTGGCGAAAGCAAGGCATCCCACCTGCAATGGAAGAACACACACCATAAGCAGCACGTCGACGGAGTAAGTGAAGATAATGTCCAATAAAAACCAGGGAATGAGCATGGGTAAACAGGAACACACATGCAAACCGGAATTCGTACTCACTCTAAACCGGGAGCACCGAGGTAGGTGAGGAGGGCGGGCGAGGTGGAAGAGCACAAGCAGAACCTGCAAAGATGGAGAAAGTGTTAACCACCACTCAACACCTTACATGCAGGGTCCATAACACCAGTAAAGTGCATACACCAATATAGTATCAGGCAACAATATGACATAAAAAAGGGTCAACAGTGAAAGCCAACTATAACCGCAAATTTGCGGGCCAATGGAGGCATAACCGTACCGACACAACCCTCCCGCATCTCCGCGGGACCCCCCAGCGATCTCCGCAAATTTGCGGGGAGCCGAAACGTCCCAGAGGACCGAATAGAGCACTCCGCAAATTTGCGGGACCGGCCGAGATGGTCCGGCGCCGAAAAAGCGAGAGGAGCGTCTAGGGAATACCAAAAAAGGCCCATAAAAAAACGTCATCTCCTTATGAACTCCAAGCGACGATGGCCATCAAGCTGAGCAGTGTCTTCCTTGATAAAATCCTGACTCAACCGGTCAAGGGAGAGGCAAGGAAGACACACCAGGGGAGAGGAGGCACATCCCCCAGGAACCACCCAACCCACAGAGATAGAGCAAAGCCCATGAGGAGAAGTGGCAGGGAGGGTGGTTTGGCACAAACAGGGGCCCCCGTGGGGTACCCCTGGATTGGGCAAAAGGCTATGAAAGGATGGAGGTGAAAACAGGAAGGGAAAACAAAAACCAGTAAATGAAACTGGCGAGAAAAAGGGTGGCCTAGCCGTGAGGAGAGAATGTGTCAGGGGCGAAAAACCCTGTGGTGTGAAGGAGGGGCCCCCGTGGGGTACCCCTGGATATCACGAACCACCAAGCGCCCAGGCCCTTGAGACACAGTGAAGGCTCGAAAGGGGGGACTCGGGAATAACGCTAATAATGCGGCCGACACAAACCCTACAAACAGCACCGCCACCACGAAATCTCAGATTGGTTACCAACTGTACACCTAGGCTATGAAAAAATGAAAACTCATAGGGGCATAGCAAGTCCTGAATGAGAAACAAGCTAGGCTAAAATAAGCTAAAAGCTAAACTATGCCCAGACTAACAGGAAAAAAGAATATGAAAAGAGAAAGAAATGAAAAACATAGACGAGGAACGCCAGGCGCCCCCGTACCTTCGGTAGCTATTTCCACACGCGTCTCCATTAAACATATAAACATTAAAAATATAGATACTTCAAACGTAGACTTTACATCCTACCTACAAAATAGACAAGTAACGCCTTTTTCCATGTCTCCCGTCACAAGCGATGAAATAATCAATACAGTAAAACAACTACGGGACTCCTCTCCTGGTTATGATGAAATACCAATGAAAGTTTTAAGGTTTGTTATTACAGCTTTGTCTCCAGTTATAGGATATCTTTGTAACATGTCATTTTCCAGTGGTGTTTTCCCGATTGCCTTAAAATTGCAAAAGTTACTCCTATATATAAATCCGGAGATAGTTCAATCTTTAATAACTACCGTCCTGTGTCTGTACTCCCAGCTATCAGTAAAATCCTAGAAAAAATTATGCATACAAGGATTACAGAGTTTTATTCAACTAACAATATTATTAATGAGGCTCAGCATGGGTTTAGAAAAGGATGTTCAACAGAGTCAGCTTTATCATTATTTACTAACGATATCCTCAAATCTTTTGATGACAAGCATTTTACAGTTGGTATATTTTTAGATCTATCCAAAGCATTCGATACTGTTGACCATCAAATCCTCCTAAAGAAACTCGAACATTATGGCATTAGAGGTACCATTAGCAAATGGTTTCACTCTTATCTAACTAATCGAAAACAGTATGTACAATATAAGGACAATTCATCTAATATGCAAATAATATCCTACGGAGTACCACAAGGTTCTATACTGGGTCCATTGTTGTTCATTTTATTTATTAATGATATTGTAAACTCAAGTATGTTATTTAAATATATATTATTTGCTGATGACAGTACTCTGTACGCCAGTCACCGGGACTTGCGCTCTCTTATTGTTTCTATAAACAATGAACTTAAGAATGTACATAATTGGATAACTATAAACTTACACTAAATATTAATAAAACTAACTTTATAGTCTTTCACAGAAACAAAAACGTTCCAAATGATATGCAACCAATTAAATTTGGTAATCAATCAGTGAGAGAAGTGGAGAGCGTTAAGTTTCTGGGGATAACGGTGGACAGAAAACTGTCTTGGAACTTACACATAAAGGACGTAACAAATAAACTAAATAAACAATGTGGTATACTGTACTTAACACGCCAATGTCTTGACTTAAATGCCCTAAAGCTTTTATATTATTCAGTAATTTATCCATTTCTCTTATACTGTCATACAGTATGGGGAGCGACGGGTAAAAGTAAATTACAACCTGTTGAAGTTGCACAAAGAAAAGTTATACGAACAATTACATTTAGATCCAAATATGCTCACACCAATGAATTATTTCGACAACTTAATCTCTTAAAATTTGAAGATATTAACATATTTTGCAGTGCTATCTTTGTATACAAAGCATTACATGGCTATAACAATGTGGAATTATTTAGACATCGTGAAAATGAAAGGTATGCATTAAGAAATATAAATTCTTTAAATATTCCCCTAATGACCTCTAGACAATCCCAGACATCAATAAAATACCATGGTGCGAAAGTTTGGAATCAGTTGTCTCCTGACTTACAAAATAAACCCACTCTGCCTAGTTTCAAAATATCACTCAAATCTTCACTAATGTCTAAATATTAATCTTACTTAACATTTGACAATAAAACTGCCACAACCCTAAATTACAATCACCTTTATATCGGAAACAAATTAAGATACTGTTCTGGTGTTGATCAATATGTAGGTACCGTACTGTATATAAGGCTGGGGTTTGCTCTACCCACAGCGGTCTGGGTGGGGGGTGGTTCGGGGTGGTGGCTAGGTAATTATACCTGGCCACTGTTCCGAATCCCTTCTTGCTGTGGCTGCGGGGCTGGGGCTGTGCCTCATTAGCTATAATTATATAATATTATATGTTTTAATAATCTTACTGTATGTAAAATAACCATCGAGTTGTATTCAAGGTGCCTTTAAGAGAGATTGTTCTCAAAAGGCGCAGCCATGATATTATTTTATTGTAAAATTAACATATATTGTATGTTTGATTGGCAAAATAAAAATTAATAATAATAATAAAAAAAATAAAAACACACTGAGGAGCCCATTTACGTGTGCCCTAGATCACGTAACATCTGTCTAACAAAAAGAAGGCTAGATAAGCCGAAACGAACCTAAAACGGTGAATTGAAGGAGCACAACAAAAGCGGACTCAACAATGGCGACGCGTGAAAAAATGATAAGAGAGGGTCGCTCATGCGCACATTCGACAGGGATCTGCGCATGACGGAACACGGGATGGGCCTTGAGCGGTAACTAAGGTAAACCCCTTTTTCTTCTCTTCTATGCTTTTTTCACCTTCGGTGGTAGTTTTGGTTAATGTACAACGTCTCCTAGAGCAAGATAAGGAGTAGACTCTAGACGTTTTCTTTTTAACCGCGGTTGGAATGACGACATAGCAGTCAAAATAGACAAGTCGTCATTGCAATTAGGTTAATAGCCTTGACGTTGGATTTGCCAAGACTACTAACAAATTGAAACGTTTAAAGAGTTAAATGATATATACTAATCAATGTTATGTATTAATAACTATACAGTAATATGGTACCATATCATCCATATGTTATTAATTCATATTTTCAATTAATATCTGTTTGTGTGTCAGTGGGGAGCACGGTGGTGTTCCTGTTACAACAGCCTGACCTTCTCCCAAGCCCAACCCAGCGACTGGCAGCCATCACGGTCCTGCACGAGCTATACCGAGGGGAGCCACATCCAACTAACCCCTTCCTCCCTATATTTGTCAGTGTTTTGGTGAGTTAAAGGATCATCAGCAAAAGTTATCAATGCCATATATCAAGATACTGTAATATATTTAAATACAGATGATAGAAATACACAGGCCACCTTTCTTGGTCATACACAATTCCTGAACTTGGGCCTATAGCTGTCTTAAAACATTACAGTACTGTACAGTACTTATTATGAGTATTTTATTACACTTTATCTGAATTTAAAGCTATTCAAGTTGGACACATTGCCATATATTGTATACAGTAATTGCATTTGCAGTGTATCCTATTTATCTTCCATAGCACCCCCCTGATGATGCACTGAAGGGGAAGAAAGTGGAATATGCTGGTCAGTTGCCTCGCTTCTCAACCCCGGAGCTGGTCTTTCTCTCTGCCCTCATCACAGATAGAAATAATAAAGAGGTATGTACTAAGAGTCAGTTAATATTATTACTTAAATTATGAAATTGTCAAACACAATCTAGAGATTCATAGCATGACTAAAATACTTCATAGCTTGACTTAACCCTTCCTGTCTGGGTGTCATTTTAAAATGACACCCCTTGCGAAGGGCAGGAGCCCGGGTGTCCTTTTAAACTCTGTAAGCTTGAAAGCCTATTAAGCGTGGTTTGAAAGCCGCGCGGCGAAACGTTTGTAAACAAAGCCGGTCGGAGCGACGCGCAGCTTCAAAAACAAGAAGAAGAAGTCTGACTTTTGTTGTTGTTTGGTAGAACTAAAATTAGTGTTTGTAAATGTCCGATATTGCTAAAACTGCATCAAAACTCTCTCCACCGAAATCGTCATCACAACTGCACAAGTTGACCTAGAGAGCTCTACTCAACACCAGTCTACAGATACAAAACAGGGCTACATTTTGAGATTTGTGTGAATTCTCTAGCAGTTAAAATTAGAAAAATAGGCCAAGGCCTATTACAATGTTTTTTGGCCAGATCGCCCGGATCGGAGTGCTGTCATTTAAAAGGCCAGCCTGGGGGGGGGGGGGGGAGTTAAAGTATGTAATCAAAACGTGTAATGCATATTTTTAGTAGTAACATTACAAATATCCTTGAATTAATTCAATAATACAGTATACCGGTAGTTACCAGTACACAGAGATAAAATATTATTGGTGCAGTAGCTATTATTTTGTTCAGCTTTGATAGGCACTTTAATACCAACAGCTTCAAGTTGGTAGATTCTACGCACCTCAAGTTTTGTGCATTGCGCGTCAAGTGCGTAGACTCTACGCACCTGGTTTCGCGTGCAAATTATTTCAGTTTGGCGCCAAATCTGGGCCTTGGGGATGGTGTGAAGGGTGTTGCCACATGTATAGATGCTATAAATTTATGAAACTCAACAATTTAACTGAAATGCATACTAAATACAACAAACAAAACATTAACTAAAGTCTCAACACAAAAAATAGCTAAACAGAATCGCAACATCTAAAAAATAGAACTAATTTACAACAAAATACAGAAGTTAAAGAACATAGCCAGCGTGTTTAGACCAGACAATGAGTCTACGAGCTTGCGTGGCAACACTGCGAGCCTGACATGGGAATATGGTCAGGCGGGAGGGTCGCGTTGTTGTAGTAGTGTACAAAGGAGTACAAAGGAAATCAAGCAACAACAGATCTAGTGACCCTTCTAGGCTGCTTGTCCTCCAAAACACTGAGGATCAAGTGTCCAAACAGTGGTTTAGAGTGGGTAAGGGAACATTGGAAAGGGAACTAATGTCCGTGGCAGGATTAGGAAGTTAGTAGGGGACAGATGGGTTAGTAACTGAGGGGAGGATAAAATAAAGTTATTCATTTACAAACGCAGTCAGTCGCGGGTTTGATGCGAGATATTTGTCTAGGCGGAGTTTAAATGAATCAACGGTGCTGCAGTCTATAACGTCTCGGGGAAGCCCATTCCACAAGTTGACAACTCGATTGAAGAAGAAATTCTTAGATTTGTGCGAGTTAAAAGATTTACCAATAATTTTGCAATCGTTTCCCCGCGTGTAATTAGATTGGTCGATAGTGAAGTACTTACTACAGTTCATATTGTCGATGCCTTTGATGATTTTGAACACTTGAATTAAGTCACCTCTTAATCTGCGCTGGGTTAAAGGAAATAGATTTAATTCTCTAAGACACTCTTCGTATGGTTTGTTCTTTAGGCTAGGTATCATTTTGGTAACTCTACGTTGAACTCGTTCTAGCTTGTTTATATCTTTTTGGTAATAAGGGCACCAGGATTGAACGCAGTATTCCAGAAGAGGGCGGACTAAGGAATTGTAAAGGGTTAGGATAACTTCTTTGGATTTATGCTCAAATGACCTGCCTATAAAGCCAATTATTTTGTTTGCCTTCTTAACAACTTCTGAACATTGTTGACTCGGTTTTAGGTTACTTGATATTGTTACTCCCAGATCGGTTTCTCTGTTTACATTCTTAATCTGAGTGCCATTCATCAAATAGTTTGCTTTCTCATTTAGGTATCCGATATGTAGTACTTTACATTTATCCGCATTGAAACTCATTTGCCAAATTTGGGCCCAACATGACAATTTATCTAGATTGTGTTGCATATCGTCAACTTGTTCTTTTGAGAGTACGCTATTTGCAATTTTTGTATCGTCAGCAAATTTTGAGATTGTACAGGTGAGACCCTCATCTATGTCGTTGATGTAAATTAGAAAGAGAATTGGTTCTAGTACCGATCCCTAGGGTACCCCGCTACTTACATTGGTCCATTTAGATTTTAGATGCCTTACCGTTTATGACTACTCTTTGCTTTCTGTCGCTGAGCCAATTTTCTATCCATTTCAACACACCGTCTTGTATTCCATGCGCTTTTAGTTTTAGCAGTAAACGTTTGTGGGGAACTTTGTCAAAGGCCTTTTGAAAATCAAGGTATATAATATCTACAGCTTTACTCTCATCGTAGAGGTTGAGGATATCATGGAAGAAGTCTAAGAGGTTTGTTAAACAGGAACGTTTTTTACGAAAGCCGTGTTGAGCATCTTTAAGTATGTTATTTTCCTCTAAGTGATTTACGAGTCTGTCTCTTATGAGTGTTTCTAGCATTTTACATACAACTGAGGTTAAGCTAATTGGACGATAGTTACTGGGTAGGGATTTTCTGCCTTTTTTGAATATCGGTGTTACGTTGGCTAGCTTCCACTGATCAGGCATAGTTCCAGACTGCAAGGATTTATTGAATAGTAATGTTAGTGGTTTGGAGAGCTCATCCTTAGCTTCCTTTAGAACTCTAGTCGAGATTGTATCAGGTCCAGGCGTTTTATTTACCTTGAGTTTATCTAAACATTTCAATACTTCTCTCTCTGTAACGGTGATATTGCTTTGAACATCTGAATTATCGATCTGAATTGGCGATGGTGTAGGGATATCACTGAGGTCTTCTGTTGTAAAAACTGATGCAAGGAAGGTATTGAGGGCATTACTCATTTGTACTTCGTCTTTGGTGTATTCTCCATTTTCATCGACTAACGGTCCAACAGTTGAAGTAACTACTTTTTTCTTTCTGATATAACTATAAATTCTTTCGGGTTTGTTTTACCTTTGATTCGCAATATGTAACTCTAGGGTCTTTTTACTTTGCTTAATTAACTTTTTGGCTTTGCGTCGTAGCTCTACAAATTTCACCCGTTCTTCGTCATTTTGTGAGGATTTTAATCTATCATTAGCACATTTTTTAGCAAGCAGACAGTTTGAAATATCTTTATTCCACCATTTGGGCTTATTATTATGGCCTGGACGCCGTATTTTCGATGGTATGCAGTCTTGCACTGCTTTTAGGTAAGTGGTTTCGAATAACTTCAAAGATGTATTTATGTTGTTATTGTTAATTAAAAAGCTCCAGTCAGTTTCTTTAAACATAGCTCTAAGTTTATGAAAGTATGCTTTCTTGAAATTAGGTACTTTTTCGATGCTACTATTTGGTTCGTTACTAGTAAACTTTAAAGTGAAAGTTATCGTACGATGGTCGCTGTTACTGAATTCATCACCAACATTCAAATTCTCTATTAATTCTTCTTTTGTTGCAAGTACAATGTCAAGAACGTTATTACCACGGGTCGGCGTTCGAACAAATTGATAAAGCGAACTCTGTTGCAAGTTCGTACACAAGTCATGTCCGGAGTGTGAAGTAAGAGTATCGCCCCACTTGGTCAAAGGTAAATTAAAGTCGCCAAAAATTACGGTATCTTGTGAGTTACTTACATCTGCAATTTGTTCGTAAATTTCTTGGTCAGTTTGCACTGATTGAGCTGGAGGTCTGTATATTAACGCAAGTATTATTTTTGGACCTTTATTATTCTTTATTAGCACAAAAGATGTGTCGACGTTCACAATTTGAGGTTTTGACAAGAGGGTAGGGTTAAGACTTTCTTTGATATAAAGTAAAACGCTACCTCCATTTCTATTTATTCGGCTTTTCTCAAACATTACATAACCGGGAAGTGAATATTCTGCTAAAAAGTCTCTATCTTCTGTATTGAGCCAAGATTCTGTTATGCCAATCACATCATAATTTTCTGTAAACATCCTAGCTCCTCTAAATCTGAAAATTTATTGCGTATGCTACGAGCGTTTGCATAGAAAACCTTTAAATTTGTTATTTTAGAACTCACGGAACGCTCTTTAACCCTTAAAAAGCGGCTCACCACATAAGTCGAGTTGAAAAAACTGGCAAAAAACGGGTGAAAAAAGGGTGGAAATCGAGTGAAAATGGGTGGGATAGTAATGATCCATACGTCCGACATCTGTGGCCTCCCGGCCCACACTAACTCCAGTTCCCCCACCGCGCGGGAGGATGACAGTGTAACCAATAGTTCGCTAAAAGTGAGCAAGGTAGCAAAATCAGCTAAACTTCCATCTTCGAGGTAACACTGTCAGTGCTCCACGAGTGCTACGTAGCTGTATGTGGCGTCATTGTGTAGCGATTTCCACCTAGTTTTTGGCGCAATACAGTTCCTTTCATACTGATGGTTGATATAGCAGTCAGAATGGCCTGAAAAGGCCCAAAACGGCCACAGAGGACCTGCTAGACTAGGGTTAATAATATTTTTGGTTCTTGTCGGATCTACATTTATGTTCATGGCTGTCCTCGGTCCTCGCTGTCATCTGTCCTTATCGCTGGTGGTCCTCGGTTGCCTCTGTTTTTTGCTTGGCGTTAGATGATTTATGTCACTGCTGCTTCTTCTCGGATGGCGTTTTTTGATCCATGGCTGCGGACTGCTTCGTGTACTCACCTAATTGTAGTATACAGGATTTGAGCCTAAGCTCGTGTTGTCCTGTCTCTCTCTCTACATTTATCCAATTTTGCTTTAAAAGTTTGGATATTTCTTGCTCCCACCACCTCCCCATCCAACTTATTCCAACACTCAATGCTTCTATACGGGAAGCTGAACTTTCTTACATCAGACTTACATATAACTTTCCTCAACTTACAATCATGACCCCTGGTTCTTCCCTCGTCCCTCACCACAAAATCTCCCTTGTCGATCTTCTCATAACCTTTCACACACTTAAACATCATGATCATGTCACCTCTCTCTCTCCTCTCCCTCAGTGTAGGAGACGACCCATGCGTGCTGAACCCACAGGGTTTAGATGAGTGCCATCCTTGCGGAATAGAGTAGGCTGGTTATAGAAATTATCCCAGAGGTTGATGAATTCAACTTCTTCCTTCAGACACAAATATTTTAGTCGGCTATTTGTGCTGAAGGCCTTGTCGTAGAATTTGTTAGGTGCGTCGATCTTGGGGAGAATGCCTGAGATGATGATATTCCTTGACTTGTTTTTGTAGTGCTGGATCATCTTGCGATATTTCTCCATCAACTCTTCGGATCTGGTGCGCATGACGTACTGTAATTTGAACCAGCATGGATGACAAAAAGGGTATTTTCGTTTGCATCCTTTGTGGTATCTTCGAAGGCTTCCACAATGTCGTCCAGTCCAGCTCCTGGGATGCAAAATCTTTTTCGTCGATTTGGGACTCTGTCGCAGAACTCTTCGACCTGTCCTCGTAGGATGGTGGGGGGATGGGATCGGGAGGAAGGGAGGATGGAGATGAAAACAATAAGGAGAAAGAATAAATGAATATGAGGGAAGAAGGGAAATGGGAAAGGGAGAGGATTACATGAGAGATGGAGATTGGTAGGAAAGAAAGGAAAAGATAATAGCACCATCTTCCAGAAGGTGGAATAAGGGTAAATAAGGAAACTAATAAGAATGTGAAAAAGAGATAATCAACACACATTCTCTCTCTCTCACACACACACACACCGACCTCCGAGCTGTCAACACCTCGCAGCTGCTCTCCGACAATGAGTTACCTTGTTTGAAGTGAATAGGAGTGTCTTAAGTGTTGTCCCAGATAGTTATATGAGCATTTCATAAGTAATTAGATGTTTTATGAGCATTTCATAAGTAATTGGATATTCCAAGTAGTTGAAAATATGGATTAATTAAAACAGTTCCTGGAGTGAGTAGGGATCGTGGGGCGATTGTTTTGTTTATAGGCTAGCAGACGACCACCTCGCGATGGCGGGAAGGCGTGAAAGCCTAGCTCGTGAGGAGGAGAACTACGAGTTCGAAGGCTTTACCACCGAGGACAAGGATGATCAGTTGGCATGTATGAAAAAACAGTTGATGGGTCTTGTATGGACATGTGGAGAGAATGGATGAACAAAATTGGGTGAAAAAATTAAGGTCTGTGATTGTGGAGGGAGCTGCACCAAGGGGTGGACCGAGGAAGACCTGGGATCGGACTACTGTATACGCGCCGATCTCAAATCCAAGAACTTGACAAGTGAAGCAGCCCTTAACAGGGTTGCCTGGAACGCCGCCATTAGGACAAGAGACTGAAACTGCACTTATGTGTGGAACACTCAGTCTTAAAATTTTATGTATGTATGTGTATGTTGTGAGATCGAGGGGAGTGATGGAAAATTGGAGGAAGGAGTTAGGGGCAAAAGTAGAAGTTTTGTCCGATATGTGCGGCGCTGGTAGCGGGGTGGATAGGCCTAGGCCAGTAAGTGACAGCCTTGAGGCAGTGATGGCCAGAGTAGACGAGTTAGCGGCGGAAAATGTGGCACTCAAGGCTCAGCTTAAGGAATATGAGGGCCACCTGAGTGAGGAAGTAAAAGTAATTAGTGAGGTTAAAAATTAGTGGACAAGGGTAGAGAGTGCAAAGGTGGTAACCCTTGAAGAAATTGTGAAGGAGCAGAAGGAAGAGAGAGAAAAGGAAAAGAAAGAGTTTGAAAAAAATGTAGTGCAAGTTTTAAAGAAGAAAGAGAAGGTAGTGAGAGAGACAATAGATAGAGGTAAGTGTGTAATAATCTTTGGAGATGTGGAAGAGCACCTGGCAGATATGAAGGTAAGAAAGGAAAGTGATGATGAGAAAGTCAAGGGGATACTGGAATACTTAGACGAGGGTTATGGATGGGTAAAAGAACTGGAGGAGGTGAGAAGGTTAGGAAAATATAAGAAGGGCGAGATGAGACCACTAAGAGTGGAACTTAAGTCTAGATCAACGGCAGAAGCAGTAGCCAATGTAAGCTGGAAATTAAATTTGACAGAGCTGAATCATATAAGGGTAAAAAAGGACCTAAGTGTAGAAGAACGAGAACAGTTAAGGGAACTACAAGCTAAGGCTGATGAAGAGAATGGTAAGTTGTCTGAAGAGCAAAAGAAGATTTTTTTTTGGAGAATAAGGGAAGGGCAATTAAGGAAGTGGTACATCAGGAGCCACCAAGAACCGAAAGTAAGAGGAGTGATAGTGAAAGAGGCAGAGAGACAAGTACCAAGTCGAAGCAAGGAGACGGAGCGAGAGATAATGCAGGGAGCAGGGTACCGGAGAGAGAGCCAGGACATGGTGGAGAAGGTGGAACAGGGGGAGAGAGAGGGGGTATGGGAGATTGTGGAGGGGGGGGGGGGGAGGAGAATAGAACTAGCAGGGAAGGTGGAGTTAGGTCAGGGAAGGGATGGAGGAGGAGGTGAACCTGGTAGGAGGCAGAGAGGGAAGAGAAACAAGGAGGTGGATTCAAATATACTGTGCTACTACACTAATATAGATGGAATAAACAGTAAAAAGGTAGAGTTAGACTCAACACTCCACAGTTCCTTCACATTTACCAATTCTTTCACCCAACCCGATCTTATAAATTCAAAAATAAACTGCAATTTCTCTGAACCAGGACCTTTCTAGAATTAATGAATGGGGACAAGAGAATCTAGTTTCCTTTAATGCACAGAAAACCAAGTACATTCAATTTTCTAACCGACAGAATCTCACTGACTCCCATATATTTTTTAATGATGTAAATATTCCCACTTCCCCTAGTATTGACATTCTCGGTGTAACATTAACTACTAACTTGAGCTGGACACATTATGTTAGAAGCATTGCTAAGAATGCCTCTAAAAAACTGGGACTCCTGTACAGAGTTCGAGAATTCTTCACTGACGAGCAGTTGGCCGTAATATATAAAAGTCATGTGCGCTCTCAGATGGATTACTGTTCACCTCTGTGGGGTGGAAGTGGAGTGGTTGCATTGAGGCAGTTGGACAAAATTCAAAATAAAGCTATTAGATTAATCAATAACCCTGCAATCACACAGGACCTTCCTACATTAGCCATACGAAGAAACGTTGCATCCCTTGCATTATTCTACAGATATTTTCACAGCAATTGTTCCGAGGAACTTGCTTCAATTGTGCCGCCTCTCCACATCTTTCCCCGTAGAACTAGGGCAGCTGAGAGCGCCCATGAATTTACACTTTCTCCTCCACAATGCAGAACTTCTGCTTATCAGAATTCATTTATCCCCAGAGCTACTACTCTTTGGAATTCACTTCCCTCGAATTGCTTTCCACAAACTTACAATCTACAAATGTTTAAATCCAGTTGTTACAAACATTTTATGAATGGAGGATGCCTTTAGGCACATGGACCTTTTTGTTTTATCTGTGTTTTTCCTTCCTCCGTTCATTGTCTCTTAAAAAAAAAAAAAAAAAAAAAAAAAAATATATTAAGAAAAGATCAACCACAGATAGTCTGTTTGACAGAGACAAAGCTGAACCAGGACTTTGACAGCAATATACTGTTTAGTGAAGGATATAATATATGGAGATATGAAAGAAAGGGAAAAAGGGGAGGTGGAGTGGCAGTATTAGTTAAGAACCCTATGACAGCAAAGCAAGTGGAGTTAAATAATAACAAGGCAGAAATAATAGCAGTTGAACTCAATGATATAGAAGGAAAAAAGCTAGACATGCCACCAAAGACCAGAGCATGGAGGGAGTTAGAGTTTGAGGAGATGGTCGAGGATATGATTCAGTCGTTGAGAAGATTGCTTTTAAGAAAGAATAGATTGATCTTGGTGGGAGATTTCAACTGTGCATTCTTTTAAGAAAGAATAGATTGATTTTGGTGGGAGATTTCAACTGTGGTGAGGTTAAATGGGAATCGGGAGTGCAGGGCCAAATCAGAGATCTTGGGGAAGTCGGCTATTAGAGTTGGTTACGGAAAATGTACTTGCACAACATGTGAAGGAGAATACTAGAATGAGGGGTAATAACGAACCTTCTAAACTCGATCTGATTTTTACAAAAGATCCTCACGTAGTGAGGTAGTGCACTTGTGGACGTATGTGTGGGGAGGAGGCTGTGGATAGCCAACACCTTCTTCCGACACAGAATAATCCACAGGTACACGTGGAAACGGGTGTGGACGATGGAGGATGAGACAGTGGTGGAACGAAAGTCATTGATTGATTATGTATGTGTGGATGAACGAATGAAGAAATTTGTGATGGATGCTAGGGTGTATAGGGGTATTGGAGGGGGTCTGTCTGATCATTATGTAGTGGTAGCTAAGGTTAGGATACAAAAGAAGTGGGTGAGGAGAGCTGGAGGGAGGCAAGAGGAGGGTGGAGAGGTTGCAGGAGGAGGAAGTCAGGGAGGAGTATAGGAGAGCAGTGGAAAGACGACTAGGTGGGTTCGACCTGGAAGTTATGGAGGAAGTGGAGGAGATGAGCAAGGTGTTTAAGGATGAGATCTGTGCAGCATGTGAGGAGGTGTGTGGAGGGAGGGGAGTGAAAGGTACAGCATGGTGGACAGAAGAGGTAAGAATAGCTGTGGAAGAAAAGAAGAAAGCATATAGAGTGTGGTTGGGTAGTAGAGGGAATGAAGATTTCGAGAGACAGAAACGAGCGAGGTACGTGGCGAGTAAGAGGGTGGTGAAGGAAAGTAAGAAAAGAGTAGATGAGGAATTTGGAAGGAATCTGAGTGTAAAATGGAGGGAGAGTAAGAAACTGTTCTGGAAAGAAGTCAAGAAAGTTAGGAAAGGTAGCAAAGGAAACAGTAAGGGTGTGAAAGATAAGAATGGGAGAATGCTAGCCGAGAAGCAAGAGAGTCGAAAGATGGAGGGAGTACTTCAATGAGTTGCTAAATGTAAGGAATGAAGAGCCAGCAAACATAGCTGGATATGGTATGGGAGGGAGAAGAGAAGTAGTGGAGGAGGAGGTGGGGATCAGGAGGTTAGAAGTGTGGGAAGCCATGAAAAGAGTGAAGTTGGGGAAAGCACCAGGAATAGATGGAGTGTGTGGGGAAATGTTGAGGTATGGTGGTGAGATAGTGATCGAATGGGTATGGAAAATGTGCAAACTAGCATGGGAGAAGGGGAGTGCACCCAATGACTGGAAGACTGGCATAATAGTTCCCCTATATAAGGGCAAAGGGGAAAGAGGAGTATGTGGTAACCATCGAGGAATGTGTGTTCTAAGCGTAGTAGGGAAGGTATACAGTAGGGTAGTGATTGAGAGAGTGAGAACGGAGATATGGATAGGCTACGAGCAGGGAGGTTTTAGGAAGGGAAGAGGATGTGTAGATCAGATTTTTACCCTGAATTGTGTTGTGGAGAAATATCTGGAGAAGAAACAAAAGGTGTATGTTGCCTTTATGGACTTGGAGAAGGCCTATGACAGAGTGGATAGAGAAGGTTTGAGGAAAGTACTTAGAATATACGGAGTAGATGGCAAGTTGCTGAAAGCAGTGAAGAGCATGTATGAGGGTGCAAAGGCGGCAGTACGTGTGGAGAGTGAGCAGAGCAAGTTCTTTGACCTGAATGTTGGTTTGAAACAGGGGTGTGTGATGTCCCCGTGGTTGTTTACTGTATATATGGATGGAGTCATGAAAGAAATACTATCAAGAGCAGTGGATGTTGGTATATCGCTGAAAAGTGGAGGGAATTGAGTGGAAGCTACCTATACTGCTGTTTGCAGATGATACAGTTCTGATGAGTGATAATGAATGGGAGTTGTTGTTGTTCCCCAACCTGCCTGGCTGAACAGCCCCAAGTCCCCGAGCAAGGCCAATGCCATAACCGAGCACCCCCACAGAACCCTCCCTGCCAACCACAATAAAGCCTGGGTGACCGAAGCCACTCCATGGCGGGGAGCTGAGGAGGGTGCGGAAACGCCCGGGAAACCAAAGCCCCACCCAGGGCCCTTTGCCCCTCAGCAATTATGAAGAGAAAGGTGAGGGGCACAGGAAAAATGTGACCCTTTGGCTTCCAATCTTGGTAGATTGGGAGGTCAATCCACGGAAGAGACGCCGTCACTTGAGATCTAGAAAATATATAAGTAAAAGGAACAGTTAGAGTAAGCTATGGGTATGGCAGAGATCGCTCAGTTCTCACTCTGATAGACCAGCCAATCACCACATGACGAGAACCCAATCCTCTCAGCATCAGCTAGGAAAGGCCCTAGAAAGCCGCCTTTGGCGGGGGGATAGCACCCCTATTTCAACCCCTTTTGGGGTTGGGCACCCGCTGAATGGGAGTTGCAGGGTCTGGTAAATGAGTTTGGAACAGTGTGCGAAAAACGGAATTTGAAGGTAAATGCGGGGAAGAGCAAGGTTATGGTCTTCGAAAGGGGTGAAGTCACAGAGTGTGAGGTGAAGCTGAACGGTCAGGCTATGGAGATCGTCAACTCTTTTAAGTATCTGGGCAGTGTGTTGAGTAAAGATGGGACTATGGATGAAGAAGTGCGGGAGAGGGTACAACAGGGGAAGAGGGTTGTAGGAACGCTGAAAGCTGTAACAAGAAATAGGGTGGTCAGTATGGAGGTGAAGAAGTCCTTGCATGAGAGTGTGGTAATCCCGACTCTGACTTACGGAAGCGAAGCATGGACGTTGGTTGAGAGACTCAGACCAAGAGTGAGAGCAGTGGAAATGAATTCCCTAAGAAGTGCGTGTGGAGTTACATGGAGGGATAGACAGACTAATGAGGAAGTAAGAAGGAGGTGTGGTGTGGAGGTAGATATGCTGGAAAGTGTGAAAAGGAACAACTTGAGATGGTTCGGCCATATGGAACGTATGGAAAGCGAGAGAATGACTAAGAGGGTGTACGAGAGCGAGGTGGAGGGACAGAGGTGCATGGGGGCGGTTCGTTCGTGGCCACCCCTTTGGGGATCATGGCGTCAGGCAATAGATAGATAGATAGATCCTCACAAAATTAGTGATATAAACTATCTATGTCCTGTAGGCAAAAGTGATCACCTATTACTGAAATTGTCGAAGATGTCACACTACGGCCTTGCATCATTAGTTCCACTAATTTCTTCTTATCTTCTTAACAGAAAAATATGTGTAATGGTAGATGGCCTTTATTCTCAATTTCACTCAATAAGTGCTGGTGTTCCCCAGGGATCAGTTTTGGCCCCAACTCTGTTCCTCATTCATATCAATGATCTCATATCTACCACTCATAATCCAATACATTCCTACGCAGATGACTCAACACTCCACAGTTCCTTCACATTTACCAATTCTTTCACCCAACCCGATCTTATAAATTCAAAATAAACACTGCAATTTCTCTGAACCAGGACCTTTCTAGAATTAATGAATGGGGACAAAAGAATCTAGTTTCCTTTAATGCACAGAAAACCAAGTACTGTACATTCAATTTTCTAACCGACAGAATCTCACTGACTCCATATATTTTTAATGATATAAATATTCCCACTTCCCCTAGTATTGACATTCTCGGTGTAACATTAACTACTAACTTGAGCTGGACACATTATGTTAGAAGCATTGCTAAGAATGCCTCTAAAAAACTGGGACTCTTGTACAGAGTTCGAGAATTCTTCACTGACGAGCAGTTGGCCGTAATATATAAAAGTCATGTGTGTTCTCAGATGGATTACTGTTCACCTCTGTGGGGTGGAAGTGGAGTGGTTGCATTGAGGCAGTTGGACAAAATTCAAAATAAAGCTATTAGATTAATCAATAACCCTGCAACCACACAGGACCTTCCTACATTATCCATACGAAGAAACGTTGCATCCCTTGCATTATTCTACAGATATTTTCACAGCAATTGTTCCGAGGAACTTGCTTCAATTGTGCCGCCTCTCCACATCTTTCCCGTAGAACTAGGGCAGCTGAGAGAGCCCATGAATTACACTTTCTCCCAATGCAGAACTTCTGCTTATCAGAATTCATTTATCCCCAGAGCTACTACTCTTTGGAATTCACTTCCCTCGAATTGCTTTCCACAAACTTACAATCTACAAATGTTTAAATCCAGTTGTTACAAACATTTTATGAATGGAGGATGCCTTTGGGCACATGGACCTTTTTGTTTTATCTGTGTTTTTCCTTCCTCCGTTCATTGTATCTTTAAAAAAAAAAAAAAAAAAAAAAAAATGGAAGTTGATCTCGAGTAATGCCAATAGATTAGACAATAGCTATATAAATGTCAGACTAAATTATAGTAAAGCTGATTATGTATCCTTGAAAAGATATTTAGAGGGAGTAGGTTGGGATCTTATTTTGAAGGAACAAGATGTACAAGGTAAATATAGTAGGTTCCTCGAAATTTATAGAGAAGGAACAAATCTGTTTGTCCCAAGATATAAAATTGGAAGCTTTACTAAGCAGAAAGAATGGTTTAATTTGAAATGCAAAAGAGCTTTGGGTAGGCGTGATGCAGCTTGGGCTAGATTAAGAAGAAGGAACGCAGAGTAATCGGAATAAATATAAACAGGAGAGGAATAGATTTGTTAACATAATTAGGCAAGTTAAAATGAACTATGAGAAGAACATAGTAAATAAATGTGAAAGTTACCCTAAATTGTTTTATAAATATATAAACAGTAAGTTGAAGGTAAAGAAACAAATTACTAAATTAAGAGTAGATGCTAGGGCGTATGAAAATGTATCGGACATGTGCGAGGTAATGAATAACAAATTGGGGTCGGTTTTTACTAGAGAGGAAAGTTTTGACGAACCACAGGCGGGAGTACTGGAGAGTGGTCTTAGCAAGATTGAAATAACTAGAGATGAGCTGTTAGCTGCGATGAGAGGACTTGAAGTAAGGAAAGCTATGGGATCGGATGAAGTGTCTGCCTGGGTTTTAAAGGAGTGTGCAGAGCAATTAGTGGAGCCAGTGAGGGACATAATTCAAGCTTCCTTAGATAAAGGACAGGTTCCTGTTGAATGGAAAAGAGCTAATATCATTCCGATATACAAGAATGGAAACCCTGAGGACCCTCTAAACTATAGACCAGTTTCACTTACTAGTATTGTATGCAAGATTTGTGAAAAGCTAATTAGGAAGAGATGGATGAAAATGTTGGAGAGAAAGAATATAATAACCCCAAAGCAATTTGGATTCAGATCTTGTGTTACCTGTCTGCTATGTTACTACAGTAGGGTGATAGATGTACTGCAAGAAAGAGGCGGATGGGTGGACTGCGTCTACTTAGACCTTTCCAAAGCATTCGATAATATAAGAGATTGTTATCTAAGCTTGAGACGATAGGATGTGTCAGGGGGAGTTTGCTGAAATTAATGGAGAGCTATTTAACAGATGGAGAAATGAGGACCAACATTAGAGGAACTTACTCATCATGGCGGAAAGTTGAGAGTGGTGTGCCACAAGGATCTGTGTTGGCACCTCTTATGTTCCTTATGTACGTGAATGACCTGCCGATAGGCATAAACTGCTACATGTCAATGTTTGCAGATGACGTAAAAATTATGAGACAAATAACAAATAAAAGTAGATGTGAGGAGCTGCAAGGGGATTTAGATAAAATCTACGAATGGAGCACCAAGTGGAAAATTAAATTTAATATAAGTACAGTTGGTCCTCCGGTAACGCGAGTTTTAGAAACGCGGATTTGGTGGCACGCGGTACACCCCAAATATCCAAAATGTTACTAACGCGGTCAATACTTAGACTGGCGCGGGGTCCAGCTGGGCTCCGAACCTTTACTCCCGACTTTCGTAGCTCATATCTCTTCAAATATATTATGGCCTAACCAAGTTTTTATGCATACCGGAGGTAGATATGATCGTTCCCGTGCATTGGGTGAATACTAGCACACTTCACATTGTGTAGTTAATGTGTGAGGTGAGAATAATTGCCGAAACACACTTATGTTATTGTTTGGCTGTCGAGTGAGTGTGTGTGTTGTCATTGTGTGGACAACATGGCTATGCTATCTCGGTCGCCGAATCTTTACTTACGACTTTCGTAATTTACCGATGCTCATATCTCTGCAAATAAATGGCCTAACCAAGTGTTTATGCCTACCAGAGGTAGATATGATCGTTGTTGTGCGTTGTGTGAAGACTAGAACACCCTACATTGTGTAGTTATTGTGTGAGGTGAGAAATAATAAGACGGCGAGTTAGGCGGGAATTCCGAAGCTACGATTTTCGTAATTTACCAATGCTCATATCTCAGCAAATAAATGGCCTAACCAAGTGTTTATGCCTACCAGAGGTAGATATGATCGTTGTTGTGCGTTGGGTGAAGACTAGAACATCCTACAATGTGTAGTTATTGTGTGAGGTGAGAAATATGATGGAGGGATTTCAGAGCTTCGATCGAAAAATGTCGGCTACTGCTGTGACTCTCTCTCATTAGCCTAGCTGCCTAGCCTAAACGAAATATTTATTCAGAGGTAAGAGTTGTTGCAATGGGCAAATCAACTCATTGCACATGTCAAATTACCTTTATAATTGATTTAATTATTATACCATAGGCTTCTATGGAGAAAAAGTGGACTTTGTGCAAATCCCCAGAACACCGAGGTACCTTTAACATGTAAACATATGGGTTCGGTAACGCTGATTTGGCTAACACGGGTGGTAACCAGAACAGATTGGCCGCGTTATTGGAGGACTAACTGTAAATGTCATGTGTTAAATATTGGAAGAAGTGTGAATAGACCAAATTGGGAGTACAGGATGGAAGATCATATAATTAGCAAGGCCGAAAAAGAAAAGGATTTAGGGTTGATTATACAAGATAACTTGTCGCCAGAGAAACATATTAACAAGCTCTTTAGCGGAATGTACCGTATGCAATGGCCGGGAATATGAAAGTTGCTCTGAACTACTTGGATGAGAACATGTTTGGGAGGTTTGACGTACCTCCCAACCTACCAAATAGGAAAACCTACTATTTGGTAGTAGTCTTGGAAAATCCAACGTCAAGGCTATTAACCTAATTGCAATGACGACTTGTCTATTTTGACTGCTATGTCGTCATTCCAACCGCGGTTAAAAAGAAAATGTCTAGAGTCTACTCCTTATCTTGCTCTAGGAGACGTTGTACATTAACCAAAACTACCACCGAAGGTGAAAAAAGCATAGAAGAGAAGAAAAAGGGGTTTACCTTAGTTACCGCTTAAGGCCCATCCCGTGTTCCGTCATGTGCAGATCCCTGTCGAACGTGCGCATGAGCGACCCTCTCTTGTCATCACATCTCACGTCAGCAGAAGAACGCGGATGGGCAGGGGTCCGGCGTGAGGGAGGGTATTATGTACGTTGGATTTTCCAAGACTACTACCAAATAGTAGGTTTTCCTATTTGGTAGGTTGGGAGGTACGTCAAACCTCCCAATTTGTTAGTAGTCTTGGCAAAACCAACGTCAAGGCTGCATAACAAATAGGAGGAGGACATCCAAGCCCAACCTACCAAAAAAAACAATGCATAAAACAAAATTACGAATGACAAAGACACAATTTAAACAAGAGAGTTTAATAAAAGAGTGAAAAACTGAGGAGTAGCTAAAAAGAACAGTTTTAATACATGCCCGTCATTCATAGTAATGCAAAAACATAGACTTGTCTGAAACCAAAAAAGGTACTGTATCCAAAATCCCTTTTCTTCAAAAACCAACAAAAACATTGAACACAAGAACAAAACACAATTTTCAATGTGGCAAAAATACTTATGTACTGGAACAATACATAATCCCAAACTTGCAATCCAGTGTTGCAAACCCGTACCCCCCCCCCCTTTGTCAAATAAAACAAAGGAAAAGAACGAGGGACAAGGGGGGAAGACCAGGGATCTTCGCCAGAGCACCAGGAAACACGACCCCCGAGAGCAATCACCGGCCGAGGGGGTCGAACACTGGACACGGAGAGGTAGGAGGAGATGAAGGAATTGATAGAAGACCACAAAACCGCTGAGGCGATGGCAGGGAAGGATCGACGTGGCAGGAACCGGAAGGAGGCAGCAAAGGATCTGACATCGTGCGCAGAACCCCTACAAACAGGGTGACGGGCACGAACGGTCCGACAAACGTGCCGGCCCATCTGCACCTGCGAGAGCCTCCCACCTGTCCGAGGAGACACCCACACAGCAGTACCCGAAGGCGGCGCCACAGACGCAACAGAGGAGTGCAAGGCTGACACCGGGCACAACACATGGCGAGGATGCCCACGCCGTAAAGCCTGGAAAACGGGGGCCTCCCTCCCATGCGTGGTAACAAAAGGAGGGGAGGAGGCGAACGAGACGCCATGCAAGGACGGGGAGAATCTCACGCAGTCCCGGGGCCGTGACAATGCCGCTAGTGCAGACACCCGATCCCCAGTGGCCAGAGCGACAAGGAAGAGTGGACGCCCGAGCAACGGAACCGGCGTAGCGGCCCTTGTATACGTGGGTGAAGCCAGAAGGACCAGAGCCCGCCCAGATCCCACTGCGGAGGGACCTGGCGCGGAGGCGGTCGATCCCGGAAGGCAGCCGTCAGGAAGGAATCCAGCTCCTGTGGCGGAACGACCAGCCCAGCGACGGACCCAAAGACCCCCCGGACGGCAGACAAGTGGGTACGTATAGCGTCGACTTGAAAGCGACGTGTACGGAAGAGGTGAAACAAGGAGCGTAGGACGAGGGAAGGAGAGCCAACTGGCAGGCGAGTGGCCTGTAGCCACCTAGTAAAAGACCTCCAGCGGGACCCGTAAGTCCCCCAAGGAGAAGACGGCCAGGAACGCTGCAGGAAGTCAGTCAGGGCCCGGCCGGGGACCGGGAGCCACCGTGCCTCATGAACAAGCACGATGCGAAGGCCAACGAGGTCCGCAGGTCCCCAACCTAGCCCAAGTGGAAGCCGGAGACAGGTAGAGGGACCGGACACGGGCACCACCGCGGCAACCGGGCGGACCAAGTCCGTGCCGGCCACAGAGGCGCGAGGAGCCAGACACAGCCGTGGTACAGCCGCAGCTTCGCGAGGACTGGGCACATCAACAGCGCGTCTGGTGGCGGAAAGATGTATATCGACCGCCACCTGTACCAGGCTACCAGGAAAGCGTCCGGACCCCCCCCGGAGCGCGAAGCCGGAGGGAGAGGTCCAGAGGCAACTGGCGCGGCACCCCCGATGCGAACAAGGCGACCTCCGGAACACCTCAGGAAGCCGCGAGGTCGGCGAACACAGTCCGTTTCATCGCCCATTCTACAAGAACGCCCTGCCCTCTCGACAGGGTGGCAGGCCCGGGCAGGGAGGAGGCATGCAAGGAGAAGGGGTGTCGGTCCGCGAGGAAGAACAACTCCACCGAGACCCCCAATAGAGTCAACGACCTGGAGGACCCCCGCATAAGGAAACAGGGGACAGCTTGGCTGAGTGTCCAACCCCAAGGCCACCGACTCACCCAGAAGGGCCAGCGCGTGGTCCCGCAGGAAGAACAAAGGAACCAACAGTCCGAGGGCATAGACGGGTAAGTGGAGGGAGACCCACCCATCGGCCGGGAAGTGGACGTCCCAGGTTCGATCGGGAACCTCACCCAACCTCGCTCGTCGTATCTGTGGCTACCCAGACCGTCGGCGGGGGGGTGGTCCAGCGCACAGCCGTAGAGAGCGAGCCCCGAGCAACCCAGCGACCGAAGCGTCTGCGAACGGTACGCGGGAGCGGCAGGAGCCGATCCATAGGGGCAACGGAAACACCGCGGTGCCCATGAGGAGGAGGCGGCGTAGCCAGAGGCTCCCTAAGGGAAGGGGCAGAGCGGCCCAATGCAGCGAACCCACGAACGAGTCCCAGAGTCACCCCGGGAGGGAGACCGAGTGCAACACGGCGAAGACCTTCCACCGAAGGTGCACCGCGGCCGGCAGACCCCGGGTCACCGTAGCGCCGGACAAAACCCATGCGAGACCGATCCATGGCACGACACGCGACGGGGTCAAGCGTGACTTGGGAACATCGAAGGGGAACCCTAACCGTGCGATGTGGCGAACGACTGTGAGGGCGTCGCCAATGCACAGTCCTAGGGCGTCGGAAACTACCAACCAATCGGCCAAGGAAAACAGGATCTGGAGCCCGCTCCTGAGGAGAGGACCCAGAGCTTGCCCCACCAGTGCGGAGAAGATCTGCGGCGCGATGTGGAGACCGAAGGGAAGGCCGTCGAACAGGAACACACGATCGGAAGTCCGAACGGTCAAGAATTGCTGGAAGCGAGGATGGAGAGGAACGAGCCAAGATGCATCCTGGAGGGCCAGCGACACTACCCACGACAGAGGGCACAGGGCCAGGCGTACCAGGGGTACTGGCAGCATCCGAAACCGTGTGTGCACGATGTGCCCGTTGAGGGCCGACAGATCCACCACCGGTCGCATCGCGTCGCAGTTCGTCGACGGTACTAGAAAGACACGGGAGAGGAAAACCGGGTGACCGGCGGTCAACTCCCTCGACGCTACCCAGCTCGGGCATGGAAGTGAATACGTGGGCCATCTCTGAAGAGATGGGCCGGCGTCGGTGACAAGAGCGGAGTGGGGGTCTGGACGTCCACCTCCAGGTGAGACCCCTCCGCGCAACCCGCCGCCCCCAACATCCCTCGCGGCTACCGAGGGGCGCAAGGGCGAAAACAACCCGAGGGAGCACCCGAGAGGAGGGGAGCGACCCGGTCGGCCAGGCGAGAAGGAGAACAAGGAGGCCGACCCAGAGAACTACACATTGTGTTGACGTGGAGGTACCCCCGGTACGGGCCGTGCGGGCATGAGCGCCACGTTGACCTCCTCTACCCCCCCAACCTCGTCGAAAAGGGCGGGCCACCCCAACCCCAGGCCGGCGTGGGGCTGACCCCATCGAAGGGCGGCCGGAAGTGGAAGGCCGGCCAGCCCCGACACGGCGGGGATGAAAGGGGCAAGAACAGAAGTGCGAGGCGGAACCGACACACTGGCCTGCAACGTCCCAGTCCTGCGCCCGTGCAAGGCGGCAGCACTTGCAGCAGCACCCCGAAGAGGACCGGCAGAAGGACGGGACTGAGAAGACCCCGCGCGCGACACAGCGCGTCGGTGCGTGACGTAAGCAGGGTCCGCAACGACACAGCGCGTCGTCGCGTGTCGGAAGCAGGGGCCGCCGACAGAGAAGCGTAGCATTTCCAAGCATCCTGCTTAAAAAAAACGACGTATATAGCGCAGAGGACAACAAACCCTGATGAATATCCAAGGGTGCCGGCCGGCAGAACGAGGACCGTACCGTCGGGCGTTGCCGAGTTGCCGCGCACAAAACCGCCTTCAGCCCGGGAACCAAAGACACCGCGAGCCGAAGGTGGATCCGCTGAACGCGGTCCAAACCCTCGCGAAGATCGCCTGGCGCAGACGCCTCGAAAAGCCGCAGGTGGTGAACAGACGTCTGGAGGGAACCTAAAGACAAGACAATAAGTCCGTCACCCTCTGTCGCAAGGGAAAAACCTTGGCGACACAGGGCTGATCCGGGTGAGAGAAGAACGGGGTAGCAATAGAACAAAGTTCAAGAACGGGCGCGCTTATCCAGGACGAGAACGCGCCGTCCAACCCGCCGACAGACACAAGAGGAGGTAAAATCAGTGATGACTCCGGGCGAGGGACTGAAGGAGAGCCGTCGACGGATCGGTGTGAGAAGTCGAAGGCCTCAGCAAACCAGGCCTCCAATGGGAGAGGGTGACCGAGCATGATGGCTAAGCCAGGCGTACCGGCGTCGCACAAACCTGTCCCATAGGAGGACAGACCCGTCAACACAGCCAGGGACTGAACAGCCGGAAGGATGTCAGGGCGGCTGAAGTCTGACCAGAGCGTAGGCCTGCAGAAGGGAGGGGGACCGTAGCAGAGTAGGTAGGGTGAGGCGCTGAGGGTGAGTCACCGCCAAGAAGCGCGAGAAGAGGGAGTCTTGCATCGACTCCAAGCGCCCGTCGATGCGTGACACAACCCAGCCCTGCATAGCCGACAATCGATCCGAGAGAGGCGACCCCCCCCCCAAGATTGGTCGGCCCGCAGGGGCGAGCGTGAGCGGGAGCGAGACCCACGACACGAACCAGCAGCGTCGCGGCCCAAGGAAGGCGAGCGACGACGGTTGTGTCGCCGTTGAGGGACTCGTCCCCGATCACGAACGGCCTAGGGGGAAACAGCACCATCCCCCTCTTCCAGCGACACGTCAGCTCCTGAGAAAGGGGACCCCGAAACCTCGCGAAACCCCACCGAGGCAAGAGGAGGGGTACCCCCCTGGCGAGACGGTAAGTGAAGGTCAGGAAGAGAAGAATGAGGAGGAGCAGGACGACGGGAGTGGGAAGGCTGGCCGGATGAAAGGAGGCCAGAAGGAGCCGCGGGGGGAAACAGAGCAAGGATCCCCGGGGCTGAGATAACAGGGCGGCCCGACACCGAGGCGGAGGAGGGAGGGACCTCCACCGTGGGACGAGAACGTGAAGGAAGAATAGGCACTGAAGCAGGTGAAGTAGGAGAAGCAACGACATCCAGGCGGACCCTCCCGGACAGTGTAGGAGGAGGGAGCAGAGGGCCAGCTACAGCATGAACAACCGCGCACGGAGAGGACAACGTAAGAGGAAGTCGTCTGGGCTGGGGAAGCGGGCGGAAGGGAGTAGAGCCCCTATCCGTAGAGGCCAGGGGAGGGCGCACAGGGGCAGAGCCGCTAACCCCGGCCTCAGGGCGAGAACCATGACGAGGGCGATGGGCGTCGTCAAGGCGATCAGGAGGACGACGAGGGGCAGTAGAGGACGGACGACGAGGCGAGCGAGAGCGTGGACGGAGCTGGGGAACCCCCCGACGATGGGACGACCGGCTGCGGGACCCAGGGGAGAGGGCCCGAGCAGGGAGAGGGCCAGGTGAAGTCGGGTCAGGGATACCCAGGGCGACGCGGATCCGGTCGGCAACAAAGGCCGGGGAACGGTGGCCCACAGTCCTAATGTGGCGGGAGACCATCGTCCACACCGACGGAAGGGAAGCAGAGGCCACAGCCGCCGCCGAGGAACCAGGGCCATGGAGCAGCACAACCACCAGGGCCAGACACGTGCCACACAGAGCAGGGAGGTAGGCCGTAGAGGACACACAGAGCGAGTGGCGCAAGCAGGACTTGTGGCTCTCCAAGTACGGGGAGCGACCACCAAGGCGAAAGCAAGGCAGCCTACCTGCACTAGAAGAACACACCATAATCAGCACGTCGAAGGAGTAAGTGGAGAGAATGTCCAAGAAGAACCAGGGAAGGAGCATGGGGAAACAGGAACACACATGCAAACAGGTATCCGTACTCACCCTAAACTGGGAGCACAGAGGTAGGTGAGGAGGGCGGCCGAGGCGGTAGAGCACTAGCAGAACCTGCAAAGATGGAGAAAGTGTTAACCACCACTCAACATCTTACATGCAGGGCCTATAACACCAGTAAAGTGCATACACCAATATAGTATCAGGCAACAAGATGACATAAAAAAAGTCAATAGTGAAAGCCAACTATTACCGCAAATTTGCGGGCCAATGGAGGCATAACCGTACCGACACCACCCTCCCGCAATTTTGCGGGACCCCCCAATGATCTCCGCAAATTTGCGGGGAGCCGAAACGTCCCAGAGGACCGAATCGAGCTTCCACAAATTTGCGGGACCGGCCGAGATGGTCCGGCGCCGAAAAAAGCAAGAGGAGCGTCTAGGGAATACCAAAAAAGGACACAAAAAATGCGTCATCTCCTTATGAACTCCAAGCAATGACGGCCATCAAGCTGAGCAGTGTCTTCCTTGAATTTATCCTGACTTAACCGGTAAAGGGAGAGGCAAGGAAGACACACCAGGGGAGAGGAGGCACATCCCCCAGGAACCACCCAACCCACAGAGATAGAGCAAAGCCCATGAGGAGAAGTGGCAGGGAGGGTGGTTTCGCACAAACAGGGGCCCCCGTGGGGTACCCCTGGATTGGGCAAAAGACTATGAAAGGATGGAGGTGAAACAGGAAGAGAAAACAAAAACCAGTAAATGAAACTGGTGAGAAAAAGGGTGGCCTAGCCGTGAGCAGAGAATGTGTCAGGGGCGAAAAACCCTGTGTTGTGAAGGACGGGCCCCCGTGGGGTACCCCTGGAGTATCACGAACCACCTGTCGCCCAGGCCCTTGAGACACAGTGAAGGACTCGAAAGGGGGGACTCGGGAATAACGCTAATAATGCGGCCGACACAAACTCTACAAACAGCACCGCCACCGCCACCAACGAAATCTCAGATTGTTTACCAACGGTACACCTAGGCTATGAAAAAATGAAAACTCATAGGGGCATAGCAATTCCTGAATGAGAAAACGAGCTAGGCTAAATTAAGCTAAAAGCTAAACTATGCCCAGACTAACAGGAAAAAAGAATATGAAAAGAGAAAGAATGAAAAACATATACGAGGAACGCCAGGCGCCCCCGTACCTTCGGTAGGCTATTTCCACACGCGTCTCCATTATACACACTTAGGAGCCCATTTACGTGTGCCCTAGATCACGTAACATCTGTCTAACAAAAAAGAAGGCCAGATAAGCTGAAACGAACCTAAACAGGGTGAATTAACCCTCTCACTACGGAAGGGCTCTTGAACGCCCATAAAAAAGCATATAACAGGTACCCGGAAGGCCTCTTGAACGCCCAGTGGTTGAAAGCCTGTGAGCTTCGTGTGCGAGGCGTCGGTCCGACGCATGTAAACAACAGCCGGCTGGACCGACGCCCCGCATCTCCGGCCACAAGAAGGAGAGCGTCGCTTGTTCGTGTGTGCCTGTATGTTGTTGTTAAGTATCGAAAAGTGGTGTAAAGTGGCTGTTTTGGCCATAAAGTTATCTCCAATGAAATCATCATCACAGCTCAACCAGTTGACTTAGAGAGCTCTACTTAATGCCATTCTACAGGTAAATAACACAGCTACGCTTGGGGATGCGCGGGAATGCGGGAAGCAGTCTGATTAACGAATATACGGTAGCCTAGCCTAGACCTTTTTCGGCCAAAACACCCGGGTTTCGAGGAATATATATATAATACATAGCCGGGGCTGGAGGGTTAAAGGAGCACAACATAAGCGACTTCATTCAATGGAGCGCGTGAAAAAATGATGACAAGAGAGGGTCGCTCATGCGCACGTTCGACAGGGATCTGCACATGACGGAACACGGGATGGGCCTTAAGCGGTAACTAAGGTAAACCCCTTTTTCTTCTCTTCTATGCTTTTTTCACCTTCGGTGGTAGTTTTGGTTAATGTACAACGTCTCCTAGAGCAAGATAAGGAGTAGACTCTAGACGTTTTCTTTTTAACCGCGGTTGGAATGATGACATAGCAGTCAAAATAGACAAGTCGTCATTGCAATTAGGTTAATAGCCTTGACGTTGGATTTGCCAAGACTACTAACAAATAGTGAAAATTATAAAAAGTATGATTAGACCAAGATTGGAGTATGCAGCAGTGGTGTGGTCCCTGCATCTTAAGAAGCATATTCACAAGTTAGAAAGAATCCAGAGAGTAGTTACTAGATTGGTTCCAAGTCTCAGAGAACTGCCATATGAAGGGAGGCTAGACAAATTAAATCTACCAAGTCTAAAAGAGAGGAGAGAGAGGGGAGACATGATAATGATGTACAAATGCACCCTAGGGCTGGAGAGGCTGGATAGGGAGGATATAATAATTATGGATACAGGAATAACTAGAGGCCACAGCTACAAAGTAAAAAGACCTACAGGTACCTGCAAGAACGATATCAGGAAGTTTAGCTTCCCCTATAGATGTATTGACAAATGGAATAGGCTGGAGGAGGAGGTGGTAGGGGCAATGAACATCCATATTTTCAAGAAAAAATTGGATGAAAGTAGACTGAGAGACGGGACAACACGAGCTTAGCTCAACTCCTGTAAACTACAATTAGGTAAATACTGTACAATTAGGTAAATACACACGGGAAGGCCAGAAAATCAATACAGGTACTTAGTATTGATCTGACTGTTAGTGGTAGGATGTGTCTTAAAGTGGGAAGAAAATAGGATTATAATAATAATAATAGTCAGGTCTTTTAATCAGTAATGCTGTAATAGCCAACAGAGGCAATTACCCCATCCCCTTGCTCAGGGAGACAGTAATCAACCAGGGTTTAGTGGAAAAATAAGTTCATGCCCGAGCACGGCGCGAACGCTCGACTTCTGGGTAGGACACTATCAACTTGACCAGCTGACTAGCTGGATAATAATTATAATAATAATAATAATCTGGTCATTTGATTTCAAAAGCGCCAGTTCCTCCGCATGAATTCACTAGCGCTTTCAACCTGGTACACCACTATTAAATGTGGCATTGTTCATTTGCAGTATGAGCTGCAACCATGGAAATGGCAGCAGCTTAAGCCTGTAATATCAGTCACTGTGCCACTCGCAAGATCATAAACTTTTCTGGAAGAGAAAAGTTAAGCTGTCTATTAAATGATTCAACGGAATTCATCTGTCTCATCGCAAATGGCTTTTGATTATACAACCTAGGAGGCACATCAAAAAAGGACTGATCAGAAAAGGATGACTCGTTGTTTCCTCGAAACGCAGAGGATCATCATTGCTTCGCAAGATCGCACCCGGGTGTGCCACCGGGCGTTTATAACAATTCAGCAAGATACTTTGCTTCACCAAACTTAAAGGGCATAGCGCATGTGGTCAGCTAAGATGAGCTATCCTCATTATCATAAATATGAGTGTACAGTATACTTCTTATGTGCAATAATAGTAGTCCGAGTTTCTTATAAATGTAAATATAAATAAATTAGTGTTTTGGACGGTGGTGGCGAGATGCATTTCCGAGCCCATCGTGACGTATATGAAGTTATTGGGGTACCCATAGAATAACAGAATAGGTCAAAGAGATTCAGGGGTCAGGTCAATGGCCACCATTTTGATTCTCAGTATCTCTGTTAAGTACTCCATGCTGTGAAAACAGTTACAAAGATGGACAGATATTTAACCCTTGGAATCCGGGAGGCCTCATATGAGGCAAAATGGTCGGCTAAAAATCGCCGCTATAATCATCAGAACTCGGCAACCACGCGTTGTAGCGACATCATCTCTACGGAATTCTACAGACAACAAAAAGTTCTACAATTTGCAAAAAACATTGACTGCTTTAGGTGGTCTCAATCAGTAGCTACTGAATTATGAAGTTGATTTTACCAAAATTCATATGAGGCCCCCCGGATCCCATGGGTTAATAGAGGGGTATGATAAATTGTATTAGCAGCATAAGCTTAATAATGAAATGTAGAAATAATGGCAAGCTATCGAATGATACACTGTGAAAGTGAAAATCAAGATGGAATATTTTGATACCTTGGCCGTACGCTTTTGTGCTAGAGTACCTATGTATACCGTTAGGGCAAGACCTCCTCTACTATTGGTGTTGCCATATGGATAGAGCTGCCAATACGTATTTATTTATGATTAACGAGACCAAACTATGAATAATTGCATTGATAGATACTTAAGGATAGACAAATTTTACACTCGCATGATATATATATCAAATACTGCCTTCACATTACTTCATCATATATGAAATATATAAGGGTAGGGTAGCTAAAGGCAATATGAAAACATATTCAAAATTCGCAGGCTAATTCCGTTATCATTAACACAAGAGAGAGGCGACAGGAGTTACCAACAACTTTCTAAGCTTAAAATATCTTACATGGCTTTGTTTACTATTTTCGATAAAAATGTGTGGTAAACCAAGACAACTGTGCAAAAGTGGTGATGGGCTGGTCTATCAGAGTGAGAATTGAGCGATCTCTGCCATACCCATAGCTTACCCATAACTTGGCTGGGGGAAGTTCAGAGAATTGATGCCAATCCTGACCATGAAAAGAATGCCTCTCCCCCTGAAGGGAAAGGTGTATGCCTCATGTGTTAGAAGTGCAATGACGTATGCCTCAGAAACATGGGCCGTTAAAGTAGAGGATGTCAACAGAATGGAGCGTAATGAGATGAGAATGGTGAGATGGATGTGTGGGGCCAGGCTACAGGATAGAATAACAAATGTTGAGCTGAGGAGACGTTTAGGTATAAAGAGTATTAGCGAGGTGATGCGTACAAGTAGACTGGGATGGTATGGACATGTGGAGAGAATGGATGAACAAAATTGGGTGAAAAAATGCAGGTCTGTGATTGTGGAGGGAGCTGCACCAAGGGGTGGACCGAGGAAGACCTGGGATCGGACTATACGCGCCGATCTCAAATCCAAGAACTTGACAAGTGAAGCAGCCCTTAACAGGGTTGCCTGGAACGCCGCCATTAGGACAAGAGACTGAAACTGCATTGCTGTGTGGAACACTCAGTCTTAAAATTTTATGTATGTGTATGTGTACTCTGACTGTTCCTTTTACTTATGTATTTTCTAGATCTCAAGTGACGGGGTCTTTTCCGTGGATTGACCTCCCAATCTACCAAGATTGGAAGCCAAAGCATCACATTTTTTCTTTGCCCCTCAACTTTCTCTTCATAATTGCTGAGGGGCACAGGGCCCTGGGTGGGGCTTTGGTTTCCCGGGCGTTTCCGCACCCTCCTCAGCTCCCCGCCATGGAGTGGCTTCGGTCACCCAGGCTTTATTGTGGTCCGCAGGGAGGGTTCTGTGGGGGCGCTCGGCTATGGCCTTGGCCTTGCTCGGGGCCTTGGGGCTGTTCGGCCAGGCAGCTTGGGGAACAACAACAACAACAACAACTGTGCAGTATCAATCATTCTGTAACATGCTTTAGACAGTGATAAAATGGAATGGGATATTTCATGAGCTATGCCCTTTAACCCTTGGGATCCCGGAGGCCTCATATGAGGCAAAATGGTCAAAAAAAAATCACCGCTATAATCATCAGAACTCGGCAACCACGCAACGTAGCGATGTCGTCTCATCGGCAGTCTACAGACAAGAAAACGTTCTACAATTTGCAAAAATATTGACTGCTCTAGGTGGTCTCAATCAGTAGCTACTGAATTATGAAGTTGAAAATACCAAACTTCATATGAGGGCCCCCGGATCCTATGGGTTAAGAGCCATGAGACAGTTTAAATTCTATGCTAGCTTTAACCAGCAGCCTGTGCAACTCTATTAGATATCGAGTAGTAGCAGTTCTCGGTGTGGAAGACCAAAAATAAACCTCGCTGTTCTATTTAACTCTGATTGAAATTTCTGCAGTAGTTAATTAGGGAGGCCAACCCATAAAGCATTACAATAATCTATGCGAGACAGGATGATAACAATATGATTGAATGAACCTTTGTTAGGAGGCAGCGTCTGTTTAAAAACTGTTTCACGGAGTACAGTATTAGTTTCTAATATGCTGATTACAACTTTTGACGACCTGGTTTATATGATCCTTATAATTTAGTTTTGAGTTTAAGAATACTCTAAGATTTTGGACTGGGCTCACTGGACAAAGTTGAAATTCGCCCATTTCCAGGGTCAGTATGTTCTCGGCATCATTACCTTTTCTGTTTCCATGGATGATGGTGATCTCAGTTTTGCGGTCATTCAACTTAAGTTTCCTCACTGCCATCCAGATCTTTAAATTGATCTTTAGAGATTTAATTTTTATCTTTGTAGCATTAATATTTTTCATCTTTGCAAACCGTTGAGTGTCATCAGTGTACAAGTGATAGGCAACATCATGAGTGTCAAGCAAGGATGATTCGCTGCTAGTGTAGGCTATGAAGAGAATCAGTCCTAGAACTGATCCCTGAGGGACTCCGAACAGTAGGGGAACTGGGTCTTGAGATGGCCCGGCTAACCACCACACACTGAGATCTATCTGATAGATATAACTTAAGGAGAGACAGTGCCTTGTCACGAACACCATAAGAGTACAGATCCTTGATCAGCAGTTCATGGTCTATTGTATTAAATGCTGAAGACAGATTTAGCAGAACCAAGAGGAAGAGATCCCACTACAAGTCATAATGAATCTTACTTAAATAAGTTTTGGTTGAGTGATATTTTCTATATGCAGATTGAACAAGGGGTACAGCACCATTTTGTTCAATTTGCTTAACCCTTCCTCCCCGGGGAGGCTTTATAAAAGACGAATAGGCCTATCCGGGCGATCTGGCCAAAAAACTTTGTATGTAAACATGGCCTATTTTTGTTATTTTAACTGCTAGAGAATTCACACAAATCTCACAAAATGTAGCCCTTACTTGTATCTGTTGACTGGCATTTAGTAGAGCTCTCTAGGTCAACTGGTTCAGTTGTGATGACGATATCCGTGGAGAGAATGTTGCCGTGGATTTAGCAATATCGGACACTTAGAAACACTAATTTTCGCTATAACTAGCAATAGCGGACAAGGTCGGACTTCTCCTTCTTCTTGCCGAGGCTTGGCGTCGCAAAGATCGGCTTTGTAAACAAACGTTTCGCCGCACGGCTTTCAAAACACGCTTAATAGTCTTTCAAGCTTACGGATTTTAAAAGGACGCCCGGGCTCCTGCCTTTCGCAAGGTGCGTCCTTTTAAAATGCTGCCTGGGCAGGAAGGGTTAAGCGTTGTTTCCACATAGCGATTTTGATAAGTTTTTTTGTCTTTTTACTTTGTTCGTCTAAGTTTTCGTTTGTTAATTTTTCAAGTTTTATATTATGATTGGTAACAGTTGATTGGGCATAGCGCTCTCTATTATCTTTGAAAGGAATGAGAGGATACAGAAAGAAGCGAATAGGGGAGGGAGAATTGATAGAAAAGGACATAGAAATGGATGAGAGAGCAGAGAGAGAAGTTTGCTTCCCAGAAGGTGTGGAGAGAGAGGTGATTAAAGGGAGTAAGAAGCGAAGATAAGCAAATTACTGTACAGGTGTGCTTGACCTTGCGGCCAACCTATGGGTGACAATATCTCCGCTTTCCTCGGTCCGGTGTGTACAATTTTTTAACTTCTTCATGGTTTTATAACATACAGATTCTATTTCTGAAAAAAAAAAACAAAAAAAAAAAAACGCGTGACGCCAGCAAAATCACAAGCTATACTGTAAGTACCGCAACGCTTTTCAGATTTATAATCAATTTGTTGAAATAGTACAGTACTGTATATTTCAATTAACTCGCCAACTCACATACAGTACTGTAGGTCCTTTTTCAAGCTGGTGATAGCCAGAATAAATGGTAAAAAACTACAGTATCAGACTGAAGGGTTCACTAGCTAAAAATATATTAAGTACCGTCAACTGGGGTGAATTCGGACATCGTCGCCAAAAAAAATTGATTATATAATCATTATCATCATCATCTCTGATGCCTTGTTTCCTCCTGGGAAACACCCGCTAGAGGATGGCCATGACAGAAACGTCTCCAGGCTACTTTGTCAAGACATGCCTCCTTTGCCCATGCCACAATGCCCCTTCCACTACGTGGAAGTTTTTCTTCAATATATTTTTCCACTTTCTTTTCCCATACCATAGGTGGTCTTCCACTACTAGCGGTTCCACTCACCTGACTCCCATATATCTTTCTTGGCATTCTGTCTTCATCCATTCTCTGAACATGACCATACCACCTCAAAGTATGTACTTCTCTTTATTCACTCAACCACACCACAATCAATGCCCAAAGCCTGCTCTTCCATTCCAAAGGACTCATACACTTCCTTATTACTTGGCCCATCTAGCCTATTCATGCCAGCTGCCATTCTGAAAAAGCTCATCTACACAGCTCTCAGTTTGGAGAGGTCCTCGTCACTTGCTGTCCATGTCTCACTTCCATACGAGAGTGTTGGGAGCAGCACACTGTTTCTCAGTGACTTTTACTTCCTGACTAAGCATTCTTCCTTTGAGAATACTATCAATTTCTCCAATCACCTTTCTCCCTTGCATTTTTCTCTCTTTTATCTCACTCTCCATTTTACCATATTTGCATAGGTACAGCTCCCAAATACTTGAAACTTTCAACCTCTTCCAGTACTTAATTTTTCATTTTTCATTTACAAATTTTCTCATGTTCTTTCTTGATTCTATATTTTTCCTTAAAATCTATGGTTTCATGCATTCTTCTCTCAAACACCATTACCTTACATTTCCCTACATTGACCTTTAACTTTTTCTTTTCACATACCCTGTCAAAGTCAGTGACCACTCTGTGAAGCTCTTCCGCATTTTCCGCCAACAGGACTGCATCGTCCGCGCATAGGCATGTTAAAATCTTCCATGCTCTTCCCTCTGATTCCAGTTTAGCTCCTACACCCATTGATCCCGCCCTACATTCTCTAATCACTCCATCGTTGCATATATTGAACAACCAAGCTGACATGACACATCCCTGTCTTACTCCTACATTGACCTCAAAACTTTCACTTAACTTATCTCCTACCTTCACATTTGCCATTGCATTCCAAACTTTCACTTAACTTATCTCCTACCTTCACATTTGCCATTGCATTCCTATAAAAAGATTTTACTGCCATTAGGAACTTTCCTCCCACACCATATACTGTTAACACATCCCACAGACCCTCCCAGTCTACTTTATCGTAGGCTTTTCCCAAATCCATGAATGCTGCATAGAGTTTTGTTCTTGGCCAGATACTTCTCTACCAACAAACGCATTGAGGCTATCTGGTCAACGCAGCCCCTGCCCTTTCTGAAACCTCCCTGTTCCTCGCCTATATTGTCATCCGTTATCTTCTGTAGTCTCTCTGTTACTACTCTTGCGTGTACCTTTCCAGGTATGCTAAGCAAACTAATCCCCTATAAATCTTACACTCCTCTTTACTACCCTTCCCTTCCCTTCCCTTTGTACAAGGGTACTATCACTGCTTTCCTCCAGTTCTCTGGTACACTTTCCTTTTCCCATGCTAATTTACATAACCTATGCATTATGTCAACAGCTTCTCCTCCATATCTCAGCATTTCACCTGGGATGTTATCTACTCCAGCAGCTTTGCCCATTTTAAGTCTATTGATTGCTTCTTTTACTTCTTCTCTGCTTAGGGTACGATGGCCAATGCAGACGCAAAAATGGGTACTTATTTTTGTTGTCGAGTTGCTTCTGCCAGCCTATAACAGATTGGAAACTGAGAGTAGGGGGGATAAATAGCAAAATGTTTATATTTTTAAGGAATATCAACAAAAATATTGTACCTGTTCTTATTGAAGAGTAAGAAGACAAATAAGACATGTGTCTCCTTTTTATCACAAAACCCTAATGAGACGCACCTGGGCCTAAAGAGACGCAGAAGTGTTTAAATCACAAAAACACCAAAAATTATATAAGTATTAACCTCATTGGTACTTGAAAGAAAGCATGGTACTTTTGGTTGTAAGTTTACAATGCTTAGACAACAAAACTGACTGACATAGGCCATATAATTCATATTATTAAATAGGCAGATAATATACTGTAACTTAAAATTCTAATTTGCTAATTATAGGCCATTACCAAAAGAGTTTAGAGGGTGCAGGGAAGTTATACATGGAACATTAATGCTAGTTTGAAGTTTAAATCTAGTGCCACTCGCCCTCCCATGCATATTTGGTGCTAATACGCCTGTTTTATGCCTGCTTATCTCTGTAAATAATAAATGTTCAATAACCAACCAAATATCATGATCATGTACCTTCATTCAGATTGAAAATGGTAAAAACTGTAAGTTTCTGGGTAGTCTGGTAGATATGTGAGCAACTCAAAAGCAATCACAACTTTTTAGGTTCGTGTTTGAATGTGCGTGCGTGTGTATGTGTGTGTATGTATAGGTCAGGCGTGTGTGTGTGCGTGTCAATGTCGTGGCCGGGGGTGAGACGATACACTCAGTCTGACTGACAAAGGCAAGAGTTGGGCTCATTCATGTTGGCACTCTATCGAGTGATAAGGAGGGAAGTTGGGGAAATGGTGGGGGAAAGTAGGGAGAGGCATGAAAGGGGGGCGGGGGGGGGGGGGGGGGCTACAACAAAATTTGATTGTGTAGCGAAAAAATGCTTGATTCGATTCCGATTTGCTGAGGGGGAAAGAGGTGCGTCTCCTTAGGTCCAGCAAACATTATTTAGTCCAAAAGAGACGCATTTTTCAAACTGATGCCATACCACACTGGTAGACAGCCATTCTCCCTACTATGTATGGTATACAGAAGGGTTTGTTTCCTTCACCTGAGATCAAAGAAAAGGTTATTATGCTTAATAATGTTACCAAAATAAACACATTTACAAGGACCCAAGGAGACGCAACCCAGCTACCCTAAGCAGACGCGCGTCTCCTTAGGTTTTGTGCAGTGCATCTCTATTGGTCCCAGGGTAGCCCTTGTTCTAGTTAAGGCAGCTCCGTCAATGGTGAAGGAAACTCAACCATATTCATACAAGACAGAGAGGTGAGTATGGCTTTCTACCACTGGTGTACGACCTTCTGGCATCAGTTTGAAAAAATGCGTCTGTATTGGATTTTGTGTTTTTTGCTGGCCCTGTGGGGACGCACCCTCCCTCCCCTTCAGCCGTGCAAGTAAAAGCCTCTTGGTCATGCAGGGGTATACTTCAACTCATGCACTATCAACCAACATCAACAGAAAAGAGGATCAAATTAGGGAACTGTGAGAAATTTAGCTTTAAATAAAAGTAAATTCTTAGGTTTTCCGTAAGGAATTTGCGAAAACATGATTTTTTTTTAGTTCATCTCATCTCACGCAATAACATATGAAGATTAAAAGCTGATACTATGTGAGCATATTAGGTGATAGTTAAAGAATATTTTGGCCCACCATTCATGCATCTATCAACTCATCCTATGCCTGTGCAAATTGTTTTGTTTCAAGTGCATCTCCTTGGGTCCAGTAGTCTGCATTGGGCAGTTTACCCTATCTGGCTTTCATTTGATTATATAATTATTAATTAATGAATAAACATTTTTTAAATCTCTTTTCACCAAGCTTTTCGTAAATACTTTTGTATCAATTTTGTGTGTAAAGAGCTTTAAATATATTTCGACAAGTAATAAAAAACAGTTAGGGAAGGTAGCAAGGGAAGCAGTAAGGGTGTGAAAGATAAGAATGGGAGAATGCTAGCCAAGAAGCAAGAGAGAGTCGAAATATGGAGGGAGCACTTCAACGAGTAGCTAAATATAAGGAATGAAGAACCAGCAAACATAGTTGGATATGGTATGGGTGGGAGAAGAAGAGAAGTGGTGGAGGAGGAGGTGGGGATCAGGAGGTCAGAAGTGTGGGAAGCCATGAAAAGAGTGAAGTTGGGGAAAGCACCAGGAACAGATGGAGTGTGTGGGGAAATGTTGAGGTATGGTGGTGAGATAGTGATCGAATGGGTATGAAAAATGTGCAAACTAGCATAGGAGAGGGGGAGGGCACCTGATGACTGAAAGACTGGCATAATAGTCCCCCTATATAAGGGCAAAGGAGAAAGAGGAGTGTGTGGTAACCACCGAGGAATATGTCTTCTAAGCGTAGTAGGGAAGGTGTACAGTAGGGTAGTGATTGAGAGAGTGAGAGTGAGAATGGAGAAATGGATAGGCGACAAGCAGGGAGGTTTTAGGAAGGGAAGAGGATGTGTAGATCAGATTTTTACCCTGAATTGTGCTGTGGAGAAGTAAGTAACTGGAGAAGCAACAAAAGGTGTATGTTGCCTTTATGGACTTGGAGAAGGCCTATTACAGAGTGGATAGAGAAGGTATGTGGAAAGTACTTAGAATATACGGAGTAGATGGCAAGTTGCTGAAAGCAGTGAAGAGCATGTATGAGGGTGCAAAGGCGGCAGTACGTGTGGAGAATGAGCATAGCGACTTCTTTGACCTGAATGTTGAGTTGAAACAGGGGTGTGTTATGTCCCCGTGGTTGTTTACTGTATATATGGATGGAGTCATGAAAGAAATAATAGGAAGAGCAGTGGATGTTGGTGTATCGCTGAAAAGGGAGGGAAATGAATGGAAGCTGCCTATACTGCTGTTTGCGGATGATACAGTTCTGATGAGCGATAATGAATGGGAGTTGCAGGGTCTGGTAAATGAGTTTGGAACAGTGTGCGAAAAACTGAATTTGAAGGTAAATGCGGGGAAGAGCAAGGTTATGGTCTTCGAAAGGGGTGAAGTCACAGAGTGTGAGGTGAAGTTGAACGGTTAGGCTATGGAGATCGTCATCTCTTTTAAGTATCTGGGCAGTGTGTTGAGTAAAGATGGGACTATGGATGAAGAAGTGCGGGAGAGGGTGCAACAGGGGAAGGGGGTTGTAGGAATGTTGAAATCAGTAACAAGAAATAGAGTGGTCAGTATGGAAGTGAAGAAGTCCTTGCATTCAAATCATGACAGCGTGGTAATCCCGACACTAACTTACGGGAGCGAAGCATGGACGTTCGGGAACAGACTCAGACCAAGAGTAAGAGCGGTGGAAATGAGTTACTTGAGAAGTGCGTGCGGAGTTACATGGAGGGATAGACAGACGAATGAGGAAGTAAGAAGGAGGTGTGGTGTGGAGGTAGATGTGCTGGAAAGTGTGAAAAGGAACAACTTGAGATGGTCCGGCCATATGGAACGTATGGAAAGCGAGAGAATGACTAAGAGCGTGTACGAGAGCGAGGTGGAAGGACAGAGATGGAGAGGTGCACCGAAGGAGAGGTGGAAGGATGGAATGAGGAAGTATATGAATGAAGGCGGTGCTGGTTGGGAGGAGGGGCGTCGACTGACTGGGGACAGAGGTGCATGTGGGCGGTTCATTCGTGGCCACCCCTTCGGGGATCACGGCGTCAGGCAATAGATAGATAGATAGATAGATAGATAGATAGATAGAATAAAAAAGCAATTATAATCCAAAATAAAGTATATAATTAAATTTTGTAAAAATGGCAAACTTTCTTTGGCAGAAATTATAATTAGTCGATACAGAATAGTTATTAGTGTCAAGATGTACTTTCGTAATTATTGTGAAAGTACAAAATAATTAATTGGCATCATCTTTTATATTATTCCCATAATTGGGTATTAAATTATTTAATTTTTAAATTTCTGTAAAAATGGGGTGAATTAGGACAGGATGAAAATTAATTAAATAAATAGTATTATTTAATCTACCTTTAGCTACAACCTGTCAGATTCGGATATTGAGTGTACTGTAATTGGGTTTATAGTTGTCATTACACGGGGTATTTCTGAGTTATGTCACAATAATCCTTATTTTTACATTATTAGGGTCATACTGCTAACCAGAGTATAGGTCAATAAATCCAGATATGTCCAAAATTGCCCCAAAAGTGTCGCATTTTATGATATGGTATTTATGGTCTTTATGTTTTCAGGGAGTGTGATAAAAACCCTTTTAAAAAGCTCAAAGATGTTCGAATTGACCCCTGAAAGGTCCGAATCTATACTGGGACCACTGGTTAGTCCATGTCCGAATTCAGGCTAGGTGTCCGAAATTACCCCAAATCCTGTCCGAATTCGGACACCTTTATTATATTTATAATAAATATATGCTATCTATTTTAATTTCTTTAATGCTATGATTGTATACCCCAATGTAGCAGCTACACATACAATACTTAAGATCTTATATTGAGATAAAAACAAGACTACATGCTACGGAAATACGCTAAAATTGGCCGAATTCGCCCCAGTTGACGGTACTGTAGCTAATAGTAGAAAATGTTGACACAATATTAGATTTGATATCATTATAAAATCTCAATACAGATACTGAAGCGAACAGCAAGCCAAGTGCGAAGTCTGGAGCCCAACGCCCACCCTCCCCCTTGTGACACCTCAGCACTGAAGCAGGCCCTGGTAGATCTGCTGGCAGAACGTCCCAACACAGCCACCAGTGCCATCCCTGTCGTTTACTCATATCCTCAACACTCCGCTAACTCTGGGTAAAGTAGTAGAGATAAGGATCTGGATAATGAAAGGTGCTCACAAACTTATGATGAGGTGAGAGACTTATGACCTATGATACATACATACAACATACTGTACAATGGTTTAGCGTCATTTTCCATTACATGCATTGTAACGGCTCAGACGGGGTTGCCTTTTAGTAGTTGGAGTGTACTGAAATACAATAAATTCCCGCCACAGCACTGCCCCACCATGTCATCACTGTGGCTGATGTTGGTATAGTGCTAACCGTGCCTCAGCAAGACTCAACAGAGTCCCCCCGCAGCACTTGCACCTGCAGTATCTGCAACCACACCAGCCTTAACAGTGTAACAAAAGACAGCACCATAACAAGACACTGCAGTATATTAGGCAATTTGTACTATAAAACAATAAAGTCCTGCCCCAACATGCAAACATACTTGGAGAGACAAGTACCAAGTCAAAGTCAAAGCAAGGAGACGGAGCGAGAGATAATGCAGGGAGCAGGGGCCTGGAGAGAGAGCCAGGATATGGTGGAGAAGGTGGAACAGAGGGAGAGAGAGGGGGTATGGGAGGTTGTGGAGGGGGGGGGGGAGGAGAATAGAATTAGCAGGGGAGGTGGAGCTAGGTCAGGGAAGGGATGGAGGAGGAGGTGAACCTGGTAGGAGGCAGAGAGGGAAGAGAAACAAGGAGGTGGATTCAAATATACTGTGCTACTACACTAATATAGATGGAATAAACAGTAAAAAGGTAGAGTTAGATGATATATTAAGAAAAGATCAACCACAGATAGTCTGTTTGACAGAGACAAAGCTGAACCAGGACTTTGACAGCAACATAGTGTTTAGTGAAGGATATAATATATGGAGATATGATAGAAAGGGTAAAAGGGGAGGTGGAGTGGCAGTATTAGTTAAGAACCCTATGACAGCAAAGCACGTGGAGTTAAACAATGACAAGGCAGAAATAATAGCAGTTGAAATCAATGATATAGAAGGAAAAAAGCTAGACATAGCAGTAGCTTACATGCCACCAAAGACAGACCAGAGCATGGAGGGAGCTGGAGTTTGAGCAGATGGTCGAGGATATGATTCAGTCGTTGAGAAGATTGCTTTTAAGGAAGAATCGATTGATCTTGGTAGGAGATTTCAATTGTAGTGAGGTTGATTGGGAATCGGGAGATGCAGGGCCAAATCAGAGATCTTGGGGAAGTCGGCTAGTAGAGTTGGTTACGGAAAATGTACTTGCACAACATGTGAAGGAAAATACTAGAATGAGGGGTAATAACGAACCTTCTAAACTCGATCTGATTTTTACAAAAGATCCTCACGAAATTGGTGATATAAACTATCTATGTCCTGTAGGTAAAAGTGATCACCTATTACTAAAATGGAAGTTGACCTCGAGTAATGCCAATAGATTAGACAATAGCTATATAAATGACAGATTAAATTATAGTAAAGCTGATTATGTATCCTTGAAAAAATATTTAGAGGGAGTAGATTGGGATCTTATTTTGAAGGAACAAGACGTACAAGGTAAATATAGTAGATTCCTCGAAATTTATAGAGAAGGAACCAAGCTGTTTGTCCCAAGATATAAAACTGGAAATTTTACTAAGCAGAAAGAATGGTTTAATTTGAAATGCAAAAGAGCTTTGGGTAGGTGTGATGCAGCTTGGGCTAGATTAAGAAGAAGGAACACTGAGATTAATCAGAATAAATCTAAACAGGAGAGGAATAGCTATGTTAACATAATTAGGCAAGTTAAAATGAACTATGAGAAGAACATAGTAAATAAATGTGAAAGTGACCCTAGATTATTTTATAAATATATTGGGAGGTTTGACGTACCTCCCAACCTACCAAATAGGAAAACCTACTATTTGGTAGTAGTCTTGGAAAATCCAACGTCAAGGCTATTAACCTAATTGCAATGACGACTTGTCTATTTTGACTGCTATGTCGTCATTCCAACCGCGGTTAAAAAGAAAACGTCTAGAGTCTACTCCTTATCTTGCTCTAGGAGACGTTGTACATTAACCAAAACTACCACCGAAGGTGAAAAAAGCATAGAAGAGAAGAAAAAGGGGTTTACCTTAGTTACCGCTTAAGGCCCATCCCGTGTTCCGTCATGTGCAGATCCCTGTCGAACGTGCGCATGAGCGACCCTCTCTTGTCATCACATCTCACGTCAGCAGAAGAACGCGGATGAGCAGGGGTCCGGCGTGAGGGAGGGTATGTACGTTGGATTTTCCAAGACTACTACCAAATAGTAGGTTTTCCTATTTGGTAGGTTGGGAGGTACGTCAAACCTCCCAATTTGTTAGTAGTCTTGGCAAATCCAAGGTCAAGGCTGCATAACAAATAGGAGGAGGACATCCAAGCCCAACCTACCAAAAAAACAATGCATAAAACAAAATTATGAATGATAATGACACAATGTAAACAAGAGAGTTTAATAAAAGAGTGAAAAACTGAGGAGTAGCTAAAAAGAACAGTTTTAACACATGCCCGTCATTCATAGTAATGCAAAAACATAGACTTGTCTGAAACCAAAAAGGTACTGTACCCAAAATCCCTTTTCTTCAAAAACCAACAAAAACACTGAACACAAGAATAAAACACAATTTTCAATGTGGCAAAAACACTTATGTACTTGAACAATACATAATCCCAAACTTGCAATCCAGTGTTGCAAACCCGTACACCCCCCCCCCCCCTTTGTCAAATAAAACAAAGGAAAAGAACGAGGGACAAGGGGGGAAGACCAGGGATCTTCGCCAGAGCACCAGGAAACACGACCCCCGAGAGCAATCACCGGCCGAGGGGGTCGAACACTGGACACGGAGAGGTAGGAGGAGATGAAGGAATTGATAGAAGACCACAAAACCGCTGAGGCGATGGCAGGTAAGGATCGACGTGGCAGGAACCGGAAGGAGGCAGCAAAGGATCTGACACCGTGCGCAGAACCCCTACAAACAGGGTGACGGGCACGAACGGTCCGACAAACGTGGCTGCCCATCCGCACCTGTGAGAGCCTCCCACCTGTCCGAGGAGACACCCACACAGCAGTACCAGAAGGCGGCGGCGGCGGGCTACCGGCGGTCAACTCCCTCGACGCTACCCAGCTCGGGCATGGAAGTGAACACGTGGGCCACCTCTGAAGAGATGGGCCGGCGTCGGTGACAAGAGCGGAGTGGGGGTCTGGACGTCCACCTCCAGGTGAGACCCCTCCGCGCAACCCGCCGCCCCCAACGTCCCTCGCGGCCACCGAGGGGCGCAAGGGCGAAAACAACCCGAGGAGTACCCGAGAGGAGGGGAGCGACCCGGTCGGCCAGGCGAGAAGGAGAACAAGGAGGCCGACCCAGAGAACCTACACATTGTGTTGACGTGGAGGTACCCCCGGTACGGGCCGTGTGGGCATGAGCGCCACGTTGACCTCCTCTACCTCCCCCCCAACCTCGTCGCAAAGGGCGGGGCACCCCCCACCCCCGTCGCGGGACCCCGTCGAAGGGCGCCGGAAGTGGAAGGCCGGCCAGCCCCGACACGGCGGGGATGAAAGGGGCAAGAACAGAAGTGCGAGGCGGAACCGACGCACTGGCCTGCAACGTCCCAGTCCTGCGCCCGTGCAAGGCGGCAGCACTTGCAGCAGCACCCCAAAGAGGACCGGCAGAAGAACGGGACTGAGAAGACCCCGCGCGCGACACAGCGCGTCGGTGCGTGTCATAAGCAGGGTCCGCAACGACACAGCGCGTCGTCGCGTGTCGGAAGCAGGGGCCGCCGACAGAGAAGCGTAGCATTCCCAAGCATCCTGCTTAAAAAAAAACGACGTATATAGCGCAGAGTACAACAAACCCTGACGAATATCCAAGGGGGCCGGCAGAACGAGGACCGTACCGTCGGGCGTTGCCGAGTTGCCGCGCACAAAACCGCCTTCAGCTCGGGAACCAAATACACCGCGAGCCGAAGGTTGATCCGCTGAACGCGGTCCAAACCCTCGCGAAGATCGCCTGGCGCAGACGCCTCGAAAAGCCGCAGGTGGTGAACAGACGTCTGGAGGGAACCTAAAGACAAGACAATAAGTCCATCACCCTCTGTCGCAAGGGAAAAACCTTGGCGACAGAGGGCTGATCCGGGTGAGAGAAGAACGGGGTAGCAATAGAACAAAGTTCAAGAACGGGCGCGCTTATCCAGGACGAGAACGCGCCGTCCAACCCGCCGACAGACACAAGAGGAGGCAAAATCAGTGATGACTCCTGGGGAGGGACTGAAGGAGAGCCGTCGACGGATCGGTGTGTGAAGTCGAAGGCAAACCAGGCCTCCAATGGGAGAGGGTGACCGAGCATGATGGCTAAGCCAGGCGTACCGGCGTCGCACAAACCTGTCAACACAGCCAGGGACTGAACAGCCGGAAGGATGTCAGGGCGGCTGAAGTCTGACCAGAGCGTAGGCCTGCAGAAGGGAGGGGGACCGTAGCAGGGGTAGGTAGGGTGAGGCGCTGAGGGTGAGTCACCGCCAAGAAGCGCGAGAAGAGGGAGTCTTGCATCGACTCCAAGCGCCCGTCGATGCGTGACACAACCCAGCCCTGCATAGCCGACAATCGATCCGAGAGAGGCGACCCCCCCCCAAGATTGGCCGGCCCGCAGGGGCGAGCGTGAGCGGGAGCGTGAGCGGGAGCGGGAGCGAGACCCACGACACGAACCAGCAGCGTCGCGGCCCAAGGAAGGCGAGCGACGACGGTTGTGTCGCCGTTGAGGGACTCGTCCCCGATCACGAACGGCCGAGGGGGAAACAGCACCATCCCCCTCTTCCAGCGACACGTCAGCTCCTGAGAAAGGGGACCCCGAAACCTCGCGAAACCCCACCGAGGCAAGAGGAGGGGTACCCCCCTGGTGAGACGGTAAGTGAAGGTCAGGAAGAGAAGAATGAGGAGGAGCAGGACGACGGGAGTGGGAAGGCTGGCCGGGTGAAAGGAGGCCAGAAGGAGCCGCGGGGGGAAACAGAGCAAGGATCCCCAGGGCTGAGATAACAGGGCGGCCCGACACCGAGGCAGAGGAGGGAGGGACCTCCTCCGTGGGACGAGACCGTGAAGGAAGAATAGGCACTGAAGCAGGTGAAGTAGGAGAAGCAACGACATCCAGTCGGACCCTCCTTTTTTTTTTTTTTTTTTTTTTTTTAAGAGACAATGAACGGAGGAAGGAAAAACGCAGATAAAACAAAAAGGTCCATGTGCCTAAAGGCATCCTCCATTCATAAAATGTTTGTAACAACTGGATTTAAACATTTGTTGATTGTAAGTTTGTGGAAAGCAATTCGAGGGAAGTGAATTCAAAAGAGTAGTAGCTCTGGGGATAAATGAATTCTGATAAGCAGAAGTTCTGCATTGTGGAGGAGAAAGTGTAAATTCATGGGCGCTCTCAGCTGCCCTAGTTCTACGGGGAAAGATGTGGAGAGGCGGCACAATTGAAGCAAGTTCCTCGGAACAATTGCTGTGAAAATATCTGTAGAATAATGCAAGGGATGCAACGTTTCTTCGTATGGCTAATGTAGGAAGGTCCTGTGTGATTGCAGGGTATGATTAATCTAATAGCTTTATTTTGTATTTTGTCAACTGCCTCAATGCAACCACTCCACTTCCACCCCACAGAGGTGAACAGTAATCCATCTGAGACCGCACATGACTTTTATATATTACGGCCAACTGCTCGTCAGTGAAGAATTCTCGAACTCTGTACAGGAGTCCCAGTTTTTTTAGAGGCATTCTTAGCAATGCTTCTAACATAATGTGTCCAGCTCAAGTTAGTAGTTAATGTTACACCGAGAATGTCAATACTAGGGGAAGTGGGAATATTTACATCATTAAAAAATATATGGGAGTCCGTGAGATTCTGTCGGTTAGAAAATTGAATGTACTTGGTTTTCTGTGCATTAAAGGAAACTAGATTCTCTTGTCCCCATTCATTAATTCTAGAAAGGTCCTGGTTCAGAGAAATTGCAGTGTTTATTTTTGAATTTATAAGATCGGGTTGGGTGAAAGAATTGGTAAATGTGAAGGAACTGTGGAGTGTTGAGTCATCTGCGTAGGAATGTATTGGATTATGAGTGGTAGATATGAGATCATTTGATATGAATGAGGAACAGAGTTGGGGCCAAAACTGATCCCTGGGGAACACCAGCATTTATTGAGTGAAATTGAGAATAAAGGCCATCTACCATTACACATATTTTTCTGTTATGAAGATAAGAAGAAATTAGTGGAACTAATGATGCAAGGCCGTAGTGTGACATCTTCGACAATAAGGATTGATGCCAGACTCTAATCAAATGCCTTTGATATATCCAGTGCTATTGTATGTGTTTCACCATGTTGGTCTGTAGCTTGGTTGATTTGATGCGTAAGAAGGCAAAGAATGTCTGCAGTTGATCGACATCGTCTAAAACCATATTGCCTATCACTGATTAATTTATTATTCTCCAGATGCTTAATTATGTGATTATTTAATATAATTTCAAAAACTTTGCCAAGAGTGGAAGTTATAGCTATTGGTCTGTAGTTTGATGGATCTGAAGAGGCACCTTTTTTAGGAACTGGGTGGATGTTTGCTTCTTTCCAAGGTACTGGGAAGCATGAGGTATGAGTACACAGACGGAAAAATTTTGCCAATACAGGAGCGAGCACCAAGGAGCAATTCTTAAGTACTATTGGAGGAATTTCATCTGGACCAGGAGCCTTATCTACTGAGAGATTCTGCAAAATAGTTTTGACATGTCTGGTGTGGATCTTAAGTGAGGGAATTTCAGGTGAATTAAAATTAAGTACAGGGACATCTTGATTTATGTCATCTAAGGTACACTATCTCCTGGATAGTGTAGGAGGAGGTAGCAGAGGGCCAGCTACAGCATGAACAACCGCGCGCAGAGAGAACAACGTAAGAGGAAGTCGTCTGGGCTGGGGAAGCGGGCGGAAGGGAGTAGAGCCCCTATCCGTAGAGGCCAGGGGAGTGCGCACAGGGGCAGAGCCGCTAACCCCGGCCTCTGGGCGAGAACCATGACGAGGGCGATGGGCGTCGTCAAGGCGATCAGGAGGACGACGAGGGGCAGTAGAGGACGGACGACGAGGCGAGCGAGAGCGTGGACGGAGCTGGGGAACCCCCCGACGATGGGACGACCGGCTGCGGGACCCAGGGGAGAGGGCCAGGTGAACGGCCTTCAGTCGGGGATACCCAGGGCGACGCGGATCCGGTCGGCAACAAAGGCCGGGGAACGGTGGCCCACAGTCCTAATGTGGCGGGAGACCATCGTCCACACCGACGGAAGGGAAGCAGAGGCCACAGCCGCCGCCGAGGAACCAGGGCCATGGTGCAGCACATCCACCAGGGCCAGACACGTGCCACACAGAGCAGGGAGGTAGGCCGTAGAGGACACACAGAGCGAGTGGCGCAAGCAGGACTTGTGGCCCTCCAAGCACGGGGAGCGACAACCAAGGCGAAAGCAAGGCAGCCTACCTGCACTAGAAGAACACACACCATAATCAGCACGTCGAAGGAGTAAGTGGAGAGAATGTCCAAGAAGAACCAGGGAAGGAGCATGGGGAAACAGGAACACACATGCAAACAGGTATCCGTACTCACCCTAAACTGGGAGCACAGAGGTAGGTGAGGAGGGCGGCCGAGGCGGAAGAGCACTAGCAGAACCTGCAAAGATGGAGAAAGTGTTAACCACCACTCAACATCTTACATGCAGGGCCTATAACACCAGTAAAGTGCATACACCAATATAGCATCAGGCAACAAGATGACATAAAAAAAGTCAATAGTGAAAGCCAACTATTACCGCAAATTTGCGGGCCAATGGAGGCATAACCGTACCGACACCACCCTCCCTCAATTTTGCGGGACCCCCCAACGATCTCCGCAAATTTGCGGGGAGCCGAAACGTCCCAGAGGACCGAATCGAGCTCCCCCAAATTTGCGGGACCGGCCGAGATGGTCCGGCGCCGAAAAAAGCGAGAGGAGCGTCTAAGGAATACCAAAAAAGGCCACAACAAATGCGTCATCTCCTTATGAACTCCAAGCAATGATGGCCATCAAACTGAGCAGTGTCTTCCTTGAATTTATCCTGACTCAACCGGTAAAGGGAGAGGCAAGGAAGACACACCAGGGGAGAGGAGGCACATCCCCCAGGAACCACCCAACCCACAGAGATAGAGCAAAGCCCATGAGGAGAAGTGACAGGGAGGGTGGTTTCGCACAAACAGGGGCCCCCGTGGGGTACCCCTGGATTGGGCAAAAGACTATGAAAGGATGGAGGTGAAACAGGAAGAGAAAACAAAAACCAGTAAATGAAACTGGTGAGAAAAAGGGTGGCCTAGCCGTGAGCAGAGAATGTGTCAGGGGCGAAAAACCCTGTGGTGTGAAGGAGGGGCCCCCGTGGGGTACCCCTGGAGTATCACGAACCACCTGTCGCCCAGGCCCTTGAGACACAGTAAAGGACTCGAAAGGGGGGACTCGGGAATAACGCTAATAATGCGGCCGACACAAACTCTACAAACAGCACCGCCACCAACGAAATCTCAGATTGTTTACCAACGGTACACCTAGGCTATGAAAAAATGAAAACTCATAGGGACATAGCAATTCCTGAATGAGAAAACGAGCTAGGCTAAATTAAGCTAAAAGCTAAACTATGCCCAGACTAACAGGAAAAGAGAAAGAATGAAAAACATATACGAGGAACGCCAGGCGCCCCCGTACCTTCGGTAGGCTATTTCCACACGCGTCTCCATTATACACACTTAGGAGCCCATTTACGTGTGCCCTAGATCACGTAACATCTGTCTAACAAAAAAGAAGGCCAGATAAGCCGAAACGAACCTAAACAGGGTGAATTAAAGGAGCACAACAAAAGCGACTTCATTCAATGGAGCGCGTGAAAAAATGATGACAAGAGAGGGTCGCTCATGCGCACGTTCGACAGGGATCTGCACATGACGGAACACGGGATGGGCCTTAACCCTCCAGCCCCGGCTATGTGTTATACAGTATATATATTCCTCGAAACCCGGGTGTTTTGGCCGAAAAACGTCTAGGCTAGGCTACCGTATATTCGTTAATCAGACTGCTTCCCGCATTCCCGCGCATCCTCAAGCGTAGCTGTGTTATTTACCTGTAGAATGGCATTAAGTAGAGCTCTCTAAGTCAACTGGTTGAGCTGTGATGATGATTTCATTGGAGATAACTTTATGGCCAAAACAGCCACTTTACACCACTTTTCGATACTTAACAACAACATACAGGCACACACGAACAAGCGACGCTCTCCTTCTTGTGGCCGGAGATGCGGGGCGTCGGTCCAGCCGGCTGTTGTTTACATGCGTCGGACCGACGCCTCACACACGAAGCTCACAGGCTTTCAACCACTGGGCGTTCAAGAGGCCTTCCGGGCAGCTGTCATATGCTTTTTTATGGGCGTTCAAGAGGCCTTCCGTGGTGAGAGGGTTAAGCGGTAACTAAGGTAAACCCTTTTTTCTTCTCTTCTATGCTTTTTTCACCTTCGGTGGTAGTTTTGGTTAATGTACAACGTCTCCTAGAGCAAGATAAGGAGTAGACTCTAGACGTTTTCTTTTTAACCGCGGTTGGAATGACGACATAGCAGTCAAAATAGACAAGTCGTCATTGCAATTAGGTTAATAGCCTTGACGTTGGATTTGCCAAGACTACTAACAAATAAACAGTAAGTTGAAGGTAAAGAAACAAATTACTAAATTAAGAGTTGATGCTAGGACGTATGAAAATGTATCGGACATGTGTGAGGTAATGAATAACAAATTGGGGTCAGTTTTTACTAGAGAGGAAAGTTTTGACGAACCACAGGCGGGAGTACTGGAGAGTGGTCTTAGTAAGATTGAAATAACTAGAGATGAGCTGTTATTTGCGATGAGAGGACTTGAAGTAAGGAAAGCTATGGGACCGGATGAAGTGTCTGCCTGGGTTTTAAAGGAGTGTGCAGAGCAATTAGTGGAGCCAGTGAGGGACATAATTCAAGCTTCCTTAGATAAAGGACAGGTTCCTGTTGAATGGAAAAGAGCAAATATCATTCCAATATACAAGAATGGAAACCCTGTGGACCCTTTAAACTATAGACCAGTTTCACTTACTAGTATTGTATGCAAGATTTGTGAAAAGCTAATTAGGAAGAGATGGATGAAAATGTTGGAGAGAAAGAAGATAATAACCCCAAAGCAATTTGGATTCAGAGAAGGGACATCTTGTGTTACCAGTTTGCTATGTTATTACAGTAGGGTGATAGATGTACTCCAAGAAAGAGGCGGATGGGTGGACTGCATCTACTTAGACCATTCCAAAGCATTCGATAAGGTACCACATAAGAGATTGTTATCTAAGCTTGAGATGCTAGGATGTGTCAGGGGGAGTTTGCTGAAATGGATGGAGAGCTATTTAACAGATAGGGAAATGAGGACCTACATTAGAGGAACTTACTCATCGTGGAGGAAAGTTGAGAGTGGTGTGCCGCAGGGATCTGTGTTGGCACTTCTCATGTTCCTTATGTACGTGAATGACCTGCTGATAGGCATAAACTCCTACATGTCAATGTTTGCAGATGACGTAAAAATTATGTGACAAATAACAAATAAAAGTAGTTGTGAGGAGCTGCAAGGGGATTTAGATAAAATATACGAATGGAGCACCAAGTGGAAAATGAAATTTAATATAAGTAAATGCTGTGTGTTAAATATGGGAAGAAGTGTGAATAGACCATATTGGGAGTACAGGATGGGAGATAATATAATTAGCAAGGCCGAAAAAGAAAAGGATTTAGGGTTGATTATACAAGATAACTTGTCGCCAGAGAAACATATTAACAACCTCTTTAGCGGAATGTATGCAATGGCCGGGAATATGAAAGTTGCTCTGAACTACTTGGATGAGACCATGGTGGCGAAAATTATAAAAAGTATGATTAGACCAAGATTGGAGTATGCAGCAGTGGTGTGGTCCCCGCATCTAAAGAAGCATATTCACAAGTTAGAAAGAATCCAGAGAGCAGTTACTAGATTGGTTCCAAGTCTCAGAGAACTGCCATATGAAGGGAGGCTAGACAAATTAAATCTACCGAGTGTAAAAGAGGAGAGAGAGGGGAGACATGATAATGATGTACAAATGCACCCGAGGGCTGGAGAGGCTGGATAGGGAGGATATATTAATTATGGATACAGGCATAACTAGAGGCCACAGCTACAAAGTAAAAAGACCTACCTGCAAGAACGATATCAGGAAGTTTAGCTTCCCCTATAGATGTATTGACAAATGGAATAGGCTGGAGGAGGAGGTGGTAGGGGGAAGGAACATCCATATTTTCAAGAAAAAATTGGATGAAAGTAGACTGAGAGACGGGACAACACGAGCTTAGCTCAACTCCTGTAAACTACAATTAGGTAAATACTGTTGCCGACACAGGTGTGGTGCCAAACAGCGCCCAGGTAAGACTCAGTCCCCTGTGGCACCTATCCGCGCCCCACCAGCCTTGGCAGTGCCATACGAAGATACAGTAGTGCCAAGATAAAGACTTTATTGCATAGTAATGGCTGTTGGTCCACAAGTCTATCGCCATCCCCTCTATTAGTCACCTTGTACGACATGCAGTAGGATGTGTGAGGCATATTCTTTTTTTCCTCCCCCTTACCCTCTGAGGGGGTTTAACATTCTTTTCCACTTGCAACATTTGTACTGGCTCAGACAGGGTTGCCTTTCAGAAGTTGGATTGTAGTACTGTTGTTGTTGTTCCCCAAGCTGCCTGGCCGAACAGCCCCAAGGCCCTGAGCAAGGCCAAGGCCATAACCGAGCGCCCCCACAGAACCCTCCCTGCCGACCACAATAAAGCCTGGGTGACCGAAGCCACTCCATGGCGGGGAGCTGAGGAGGGTGCGGAAACGCCCGGGAAACCAAAGCCCCACCCAGGGCCCTGTGCCCCTCAGTAATTATGAAGAGAAAGTTGAGGGGCAAAAGAAAAATGTGACGCTTTGGCTTCCAATCTTGGTAGATTGGGAGGTCAATCCACAGATGAGATGCCGTCACTTGAGATCTAGAAAATATATAAGTAAAAGGAACAGTCAGAGTAAGCTATGGGTATGGCAGAGATCGCTCAGTTCTCACTCTGATAGTCCAGCCCATCACCACATGACTAGAACCCAATCCTCTCGGCATCAGCTAGGAAAGGCCCTAGAAAGCCGCCTTTGACGGGGGGATAGCTCCCCTATTTCAACCCCTTTTGGGGTTGGGCACCCGCCCTTGTAGTACTGTACAATGAAGTACTGTTATAACACTGCCTCATCATGTCATCACTGTGGCTGATGTTTACATAGTTCTAACCATGCCTCAGCAGCACCTGCAATTGCACTAGCCTCAACAGTACTAGAACAAGACTTTACTGTACTGTATAGGATGATCGTTGGTCCATGCTTATGCCATCCCCTCCTTTAAGTCACCTTGTTTGATATCTTTACAAACTAAATATTTCTGCGCTGTTTATTTCTCCCCTAATTCCACTGACTATCCAAAATTCTTTGACTATCTAATTTCTAAAGTGGAACACATTCTATCCATCTCTCTTTCACAGAAATCTCCATCTTAGTAGATTTCAACGTTCACCACCGCCAATGGCTCTCCTCTGTTTCCACTGACCATCCTGGCGAACAAGCCTACATCTTTTCTATCCTAAATGACCTAGAGCAGTCCAGCAACCCACCCGTATCCCGGATCGCTTCGGAGATCGGCCCAACATTCTTGGCTTATTTCTAACCTCTAACCCTTCTGCTTATACTGTAAATCTTTTCTCTCCTTTGGGCTCCTCCGATCATAAACTAATCTCTGTCACCTGTCCTATCTCTCCGGTACGGCCACCCGATCCTCCCAGCTGGCTGCACTTGTGGCACTTCGGCGCTGCCGACTGGGAGGCTCTTCGGCAGTACTTTTTTTATTTCCCATGGAATAACTTTTGCTTCCGTGGCCGAGGACCCGAGGAGAGTGCTGAACGCATTACCAAGGTAATCCTGTCGGGCATGGAAGCATAATTCCATTTTCTTTCTCTCGGTCTAATACAAAAAAATCTTGGTTTACTCATGCTTGCTCTACTGCTGTCCGCAATAAGGAGGAAGCATTTAAATGGTACCGTCGCCTTCAAGCTCAAGAATCTTATACTTCCTATGTTTCTGCCCGGAATCAAGCCAAATCTGTTCTTCGCCTCGCAGGGCATTCTTTCATCAATATTAAATGCACTGAACTATCCAACTCTAGCTCCCTTGCCCCTCAGCTTTCCCTTCATAATTGCTGAGTGGCACAGGGCCTTGGGTGGGGCTTTGGTTTTCCGGGCATTTCCGCACCCTCCTCAGCTCCCTGCCTTGGAGTGGCTTCGGTCACCCGGGCTTTGTTAGTGGTAAGCAGGGAGGGTTTTGTGGGGGCGCTCGTTTATGGCCTTGGCCTTCCTTGGGGCTGTTCAGCCAGACAGCCTGGGGAACAACAACAACAACAACAACAACTCTAGCTCTTCCCCAAGCCTTCTGGCATCTAGCCAAAATCCTCTCCAACAATTTCTCTTCCTCGTCTTTCCCTCCTCTTTTCCACTCTGAAGGCACCACCGTCCCTTCTTCCTCTGACAAAGCTGAACTCTTTGTTAACACTGTTACTAAAAACTCCACTTTGGATGGAGAGTGGGGGCATGGAAAGTAAAGGATTAAAGGTTATAGCTCATGCAATATCCCATTCCATTTTATCACTGTCTAAAGCACTATGAGAGTTCCGTATGGAGCTCAGTGGTCTAGTTAATCTGCTCTACATAACTAACTAACTGTCTAAAGCATGTTAAACAATGATCGATACTGATACTGCACAGTTATCTTGGTTTACCATAAATTTTGATCTAAAATAGTAAACAAAGCCATGTATGATATTTTAAGCTTAGAAAATTGATGGCAGCCCCTGTTGCCTCTCTCTCGTGGTCGTGGTAGACCGCGAAATTCGAATAGGCTATGTTTTGATATTGCCTTGATCTAGCTTACCCCGATATATTTCATACGTGATGAAGTAATGTGAAGGCAGTATTTGATATTTATATCACATGAGTGTAAAATTTGTCTATCCTTAGTATCTATCAATACAATTATTCATAGTTTGGTCTCATTAATCATAAATAAATATGTATTGGCAGCTCTATCCATATGGCAACACTCACACCTCTTAATGGTACCGGGCCTAACGGTACACAGGTATTCTAGCACCAAAGCGTTCCTCCAACTATCAAAATATTCCATCTTGATTTTCACTTTCACAGTGCATTATTCAATAGCTTGCCATTATACCTACATTTCATTATTAAGCTTATGCTGTTCATACATGTTCATCATGGCAGTACAATTGTTAAGAGCAAACCTGGTGGTCCCTCGGATATCCACCCCCGGCAGGGTTGGGTCATCGACACAGGACCCTCCCGGTCGTCATCATGCGACTGTGTCAAGAGCATTGCAACGTCCCAAAGCTGCTCGTCGGTGCAGCTTTTTCTTTAGCAATATAAGGGGACTTCACTCTAACATCAATTCTGTACACCAATTTCTTCAAACAGAGTCCCCTACTCTCCTTTTTTTGACAGAGACTCAAGTAACATCCACATCTGACACATCTAGATTTAATTTTCCAGGTTATCAACTGCTCCAAAATTTCAGATCTAAAGGAGGTGTATATTGCTTCGCAAAATCTGAAATTGCCCTGGAGGAGGTTACTAGTTTCAATTGTCCCTATTTTGATTATTCTATATACAAATTAATTTCTGCTGGTAAATTTAAATACATATGTTGCATCTACCGTTCCCCAAATACTCCTCCAGAGCAAAGTCTTTTTGATTCTCTGTCCTCACAATTCAGTGTCCTCAACTTAAATGCTTCTTCTGAAATCACTGTGTTGGGTGATTTTAATGTCCATAATGTTGAATGGCTCACTCATTCAGCCAGGACTGATGATGCTGGTCTTGAATGTGAGCTATTTGCAGACTCATTTAATCTCACTCAACTAGTCAACCAACACACAAGGTACCAGATAATCATAATCATAATTCCCACCTACTGGACTTATTTTTAACAACCAATTCAGAAAATTATGATGTTACAGTGAGGTCCCCGCTTGGATCATCTGATCACTGTCTGATACAGGCCACCTGTCTATCACCTACCACACCTTCCCACTCTGAACCTGTTTTGGTGACTAAATGGCATTACGATAGGGCAGACTGGGAGGGTCTTCAAGGTTTCTTTATTGATATTCCCTGGACCTCTTTCTTTTCTAATGATGCACACTCCACCTTGAGCCACATACAAGATTTTGTAAACATTGGAATGTAAACTTTTATTCCTCATCAAAAGTACAGTAAAAGATCTAATTCACCTAAATGGTTTGACCATAATTGTGCTAGAGTAACTGAACAAAAAGCAATAGCCTACAATGCATACACAAGATCAAAAACACATGAAGCCTTTAATTACTTTAGAAACATCAGAAATCATGCCAAAACTGTATTAAACCTAACTAAATCAAACTTTCTCCACAAGCAGGCAAATAAACTTCTAAATAATCCAAATGATAACAAAATATTTTGGTCTACTCATAACTCATTCAAATCCAACTTCACTACTGCTTCATCCATTCCACCATTAAAATCTCCGACTGGCAATCTTGTAAGTGACCCACGAGGTAAAGCTAACCTTCTTGCGGATATTTTCTCCACCAACTCAACCTTAGATGAAATAAATCAAGATGTCCCTGTACTTAATTTTAATTTGCCTGAAATTCCCTCACTTAAGATCCACACCAGACATGTCAAAACTATTTTGCAGAATCTCTCAGTAGATAAGGCTCCTGGTCCAGATGAAATTCCTCCAATAGTACTTAAGAATTGCTCCTTGGTGCTCGCTCCTGTATTGGCAAAAAAATTCAGTCTGTGTACTCATACCTTATGCTTTCCAGTAAAGAAGCAAACATCCATCCAGTTCCTAAAAAAGGTGCCTCTTCAGATCCATCAAACTACAGACCAATAGCTATAACTTCCACTCTTGGTAAAGTCTTTGAAATTATATTAAATAATCACATAATTAAGCATCTTGAGAATAATATATTAATCAGTGATAGGCAATATGGTTTTAGACGATGTCGATCAACTGCAGACATTCTTTGCCTTCTTACGCATCAAATCAACCAAGCTACAGACCAACATGGTGAAACACATACAATAGCACTGGATATATCAAAGGCATTTGATAAGAGTCTGGCATCAATCCTTATTGTCGAAGATGTCACACTACGGCCTTTCATCATTAGTTCCACTAATTTCTTCTTATCTTCATAACAGAAAAATATGTGTAATGGTAGATGGCCTTTATTCTCAATTTCACTCAATAAAGGACCTGGTCCTCGAACAAGTGTGTAACACTGACAATCCCAATGGGATCTTCAACCTAGCTAGGCGAGTTAAAAATGACAGTAGGGATATTATAGGTGAACAGTGTGTTAGAGATGATAATGGGAAGATTGTGTATGCAGAAAATGAAATCAGAGAAGCATGGAAGGTACACTATGAACGATTGCTAAATGTAGAGTTTGAATGGGATAAGGAACAGCTTAGTATCGAAAAACCAATATCTGGGCCCCCTCCTTTGATAGCACCAGCTGTAGTGAGCGACGCAATCAATAAAATGAAGGACGGTAAAGCTCCAGGTTGCTCCGACATTGTCGCTGAGATGATAAAAGCCTCAGGGGAGATTGGTGTAAACTTAGTCACTGAGTTGATAAACACCATTATTAAAGATGAGAAAATCCCAGAGGATTGGCTCAAAAGTGTAATAGTAATATATACAAAGGAAAAGGGGATGCGCTAGATAGAGGAAATTATAGGGGCCTGAAAATGCTTGACCAAATCATGAAGGTCTGTGAGAGAGTCCTTGAGGGTTTGATCAGGCAAAGCATCTCTATTGATGATATGCAGTTTGGTTTTATGCCAGGACGTGGTACAACCGATGCTATCTTCATAGTCAGGCAGATACAGGAAAGATACTTACTAAAAGGCAGGGATCTTTACTTTGTGTTTGTGGACCTGGAGAAGGCCTTTGATAGGGTACCTAGAGATGTTGTACAGTGGGCTATGAGGAAACTTGGTGTGGAAGAGTGGCTGGTGCGTGTGATAATGAAGATGTATGAGGATTCGCGAAGTTCGGTGAGGGTGAAGGGTGTACTGAGTGATGAGTTCGCAGTCCGTGTTGGAGTCCATCAGGGTTCAGTGTTAAGCCCCCTCCTCTTTATTATGGTCTTGGAGGCGCTGTCTAGAATTTTTAGAGGCGGACTCCCGTTGGAACTGTTTTATGCAGACGATTTAGTCCTAATAGCTGACAGTATGCAGGATGCTGAAGCCAAATTCAGAGAGTGGAGAGAGGGCATGGCGAGCAAGGGTTTAAGAGTCAATATTAACAAAACCAAGGTTATGCATTGTAGTTTGAGACGAGGCAATGTGGAAAAGAGCGGTGCATACCCATGTGCAGTGTGTGGAAAGGGAGTGGGCGTTAACTCAATTCAATGTAGCATCTGTCGATGTTGGGTACACCATGGGAGTAAGCGCTGTAGTAGAATAAAGGGGCCCCTGCCGAAGGATAAGTCAGAAATAGAGAAATTTGAGTGCGTAGTGTGCAAAGGCGAGCTTGTGTTAAGTGATGATCCTGTGGCTGTGAATTTTGGAAATGAGTCTTTGGAGCTGGTGAACAAGTTTTGTTACCTAGGAGATACCATCTCTGCCGGTGGTGGGGCCGAGGCTGCCACTGTTGCTAGAATTAGGTGTGGCTGGGGGAAGTTCAGAGAATTGATGCCAATCCTGACCATGAAAAGAATGCCTCTCCCCCTGAAGGGAAAGGTGTATGCCTCATGTGTTAGAAGTGCAATGACGTATGCCTCAGAAACATGGGCCGTTAAAGTAGAGGATGTCAACAGAATGGAGCGTAATGAGATGAGAATGGTGAGATGGATGTGTGGGGCCAGGCTACAGGATAGAATAACAAATGTTGAGCTGAGGAGACGTTTAGGTATAAAGAGTATTAGCGAGGTGATGCGTACAAGTAGACTGGGATGGTATGGACATGTGGAGAGAATGGATGAACAAAATTGGGTGAAAAAATGCAGGTCTGTGATTGTGGAGGGAGCTGCACCAAGGGGTGGACCGAGGAAGACCTGGGATCGGACTATACGCGCCGATCTCAAATCCAAGAACTTGACAAGTGAAGCAGCCCTTAATAGGGTTGCCTGGAATGCCGCCATTAGGACAAGAGACTGAAACTGCACTTATGTGTGGAACACTCAGTCTTAAAATTTTATGTATGTATGTATGTAAATGCTGGTGTTCCCCAGGGATCAGTTTTGGCCCCAACTCTGTTCCTCATTCATATCAATGATCTCATATCTACCACTCATAATCCAATACATTCCTACGCAGATGACTCAACACTCCACAGTTCCTTCACATTTACCAATTCTTTCACCCAACCCGATCTTATAAATTCAAAAATAAACACTGCAATTTCTCTGAACCAGGACCTTTCTAGAATTAATGAATGGGGACAAAAGAATCTAGTTTCCTTTAATGCACAGAAAACCAAGTACTGTACATTCAATTTTCTAACCGACAGAATCTCACTGACTCCCATATATTTTTTAATGATGTAAATATTCCCACTTCCCCTAGTATTGACATTCTCGGTGTAACATTAACTACTAACTTGAGCTGGACACATTATGTTAGAAGCATTGCTAAGAATTCCTCTAAAAAACTGGGACTCCTGTACAGAGTTCGAGAATTCTTCACTGACGAGCAGTTGGCCGTAATATATAAAAGTCATGTGCGTTCTCAGATGGATTACTGTTCACCTCTGTGGAGTGGAAGTGGAGTGGTTGCATTGAGGCAGTTGGACAAAATTCAAAATAAAGCTATTAGATTAATCAATAACCCTGCAATCACACAGGACCTTCCTACATTATCCATACGAAGAAACGTTGCATCCCTTGCATTATTCTACAGATATTTTCACAGTAATTGTTCCGAGGAACTTGCTTCAATTGTGCCGCCTCTCCACATCTTTCCCCGTAGAACTAGGGCAGCTGAGAGTGCCCATGAATTTACACTTTCTCCTCCACAATGCAGAATTTCTGCTTATCAAAATTCATTTATCCCTAGAACTACTACTCTTTGGAATTCACTTCCCTCGATTTGCTTTCCACAAACTTACAATCTATAAAAGTTTAAATCCAGTTGTTACAAACATTTTATGAATGGAGGATGCCTTTAGGCACATGGACCTTTTTGTTTTATCTGTGTTTTTCCTTCCTCCGTTCATTGTCTCTTAAAAAAAAAAAAAAAAAAAAAAATATTACACCCCTATATTAAATATCTGTCCATCTTTGTAACTGCTTTCACAGCATGGAGTACTTAACAGAGATACTGAGAATCAACTTGGTGGCCATTGACATGACTCCTGAAACTCTTTGACCGATTTTGTTATTCTATGGGTATCCCAATGCCCTTGTAAACGTCACAAAAGCTCTGAAAGGCCTCTAGTCACCACCGTCCAAAACACTAATTTATTTATATTTACATTTATAAGAAACTCGGACTACTATAATTACACATAAGAGGTATATTGTACACTAACATTTATGATAATGAGAATAGCTGACCTCATGAGCTATGCCTTTTAAAAGTAAATATAAGTAAAACCAAGGTTTTGCACAGTAGATTAGGGCTTGGAAAGGTAGAAAAAAAGTGGTGTATGCAGAAAAGGGGTGGACACGAACTCAATTCAGTGTAGCGTCTGCCGCTGCTAGGTTAACCTTGGGAAGAAGCGTTCCACTAGAATAAAGGGACCTCTTTCGAAAAAGAGATCTGAATAGGAGAAATTTGTATGTATGAGATCAGACTTGCGAGTGTAAACATGGGGAGCATGAACTGGGGAGGTAGCCGGGATGTTAGAGAAGAGAGCAGTGGATATGTGTTGTGCCCAGGAGACCCGGTGGAAAGATGGGAGTGCCAGGTGGATAGAGGGGAAAAGATTTTTTTTTTATAAATTCTGGTGGATAAGGGATGAGACAGGAATATTTGGTGTGGGTCTCCTGGTAGCTGAGAAGTGGGTGGACAACGTTATTGAAGTGAAGAGAAGTAATTAAAATTTAAAACTTGCAAACTAAACAAACCAAAATTGGGACAAGGACAATATAAAGTCAAATTAAATTATCAATTAAATTAATGCAAGAATCATTACGCCTGTCGACGAAAAAGTTATAGTTGTCATCTCGACTTACAATAAGCTCCCCAAGCACTGGCAAGCAGGACTGAGCTGTGAGGAAAAAGACAGATATTTGGATGACTTAGTGATGAGAGAATTAATTAGTTTTTCTGGGAGGTGACCTAAATAGGCATGTTGGTAGGAGTACAGATGGATATGAAGGAGTGCATGGTGGATATGGATACGGCACTAGAAATTCTGTAGGTGAAAGAATCTTAGAATTTAAAGAGGCCCAAGACATGTTAGTTTGTTACACAATGTTTAGGAAGAGGAAGAGCCACCTGATCACTTATGTGGGAACAGTAGCCAAATTGACTATATCCTAGTTAGGAAGAATGACTGGAACTTGGTTAGGAACGTGAAGGTTATCCTGGGAGAATAGTGCATTACCCAACATAAGTTGTTAGTATGCGACATGAGGCTGAGTAGAAGACCTGATAGAAAGAGAGTGTATGTGCCAAGGAGTAGAGTGTGGTTGCTGAATAAATCAGATAGATTCTATGAAGAAACGTTAAATGAGGAAAGGAAAAATGGAGACAGCATTGGAAATGTCCATAACAGATGAGAGTCCTTGAAGCGGAACCTACTGGATACTACAGACAAAGTCTGTGGTACGACGAAAGAACCCTCCAGAAATAGAGTATCTTGGTGGTGGACTGACAAAGTTGAAAATGCCATCAGGGAGAAAAGAAGACTCATTAAGGCATGGAGGAAAGGAGGGAGTAGGGACGAGTACATAGCGGCAAGGTGCAGGACTAGAAAGGAGGTTCATAGAGCCAAGAAAGCAATAGAGCCAAGAAAGCAATAGAAAACCTTCTCTCAGATAGGGTGAATAATTCAGAATATAAAAATGCCATATATGAGTTAGCTAGCCAGATGAGAAATAGCAATACAAGATCCACCTGATAGCATTGAGTTCGGGGATATGCACCTGGAATGTGCCGATAATTTTTTTTATTTGGGCGACATGATTGCTGCTGATGGTGGGGCTGCGGAAGTGGATGTAAGAAGTTCGGAGAGATGCTGCCGTTAATGACCTTAAAAGAGCTCTCTCCATGCCTAAAAGGGAAGTTAATAAGTACTTATGTTATAAGTATAATGGTGTAGGCTATGCTAGTTAAACCTGGCCAGTCAAGATGGAAGATATAAATAGGATGGAGCAAAATGAAATGAGGATGGTGAGATGGATATGTGGGTCTGCTATGAGAGACAGAACCCCCAGTGTGGAACTCAGAGGGCTCTTAGGCATTGAGAGTACAGTATTAGTGAGATTTGTAGGAGTAGGCTTAGATGGTATGGACATGTGGAAAGGATGGATGAGAATAATTGGATTAAGATAAGCAAGTGTATGAACGTGGAGTGAGTCGCAAAGAGAGGTAGACCGAGAAAGACATGGGATCAGGTGGTACAAACTGATCTCACAGACTCACAGCCAAAGGACTGACTAAGAGGGACGCCAAAGACCGGGCTCTCTGGAATGCCACCATTAGGTGAACAAAAAGCCTGACCTACTCACGTGTGGATCATAGTCTTCAATGTATGTTTGTATGTAATATGGAAAGGTGAACTTGTGTTCAATGACTGGCTCGAGAGTGTTAACTTTGGCAAGAGGCACTGGAGATGGTGGACAAGCTTTGTTAACATATACAAGTACAGTACTGATAAATAAGGGAGATATAAATATCTACAATAGATAGAAATATAAGTAAGAGAGAGAGAAAGCAGATGACAGGAGAGATGATAATAAGATATGTACACACATATCTAGCGGTCTCTGTTTTCTAAAGGGTCACTGAGGTTACGATGTTTTTGGTCTGTTTTCGCCCGCAAATGTCCGTGTATATACAAAAAATTTCCGTATTGTGGCCGACCTTGTAATATTTTGGGTTACCGTGTCCAAATGAATCCGTGTATACGGAACGCGTGTATATCGAGACCTGACTGTATATACTGTATATACATGTGTATTTGTATGTGTTGGGGTGAAGGTTAGACGTGTGTGGTTTGATAGATATAGATGGGTAGATAGATTAATGGTGTGTAATAGGGGAGAGCATAGGGTGAATCTAGATGTGAGGCTGGATGGGGAAATATTGGAACAAGTAGAGTGTTTTAAATATCTAGGAGGAACGATAAGCAGGAGTGGAGGTATGGAAGTGGAGGTAAAACAGAGAGTGTGTGAAGGAAGGAAGGTTTTCGGAGCAATGGGAAGTATGTGGAAGACGAGAAATCTCGGAGTGAAAGTAAAAAGTGCACTGTATCAAGGAATTGTTGTGCCAACAGTGATGTATGGGGCTGAGACATGGGCTCTGAAGAAAAAGGAGAAAAGAGGGCTGGATGTGATGGAGATGACCTGCTTGAGGAGTATGTGTGGAGTTACTCGTAGAGACAGATTGAGGAATGAAGAGATACGTAGGAGAGTGGGGCAGCAGGAACATTTGTTAGCCAGAGTGGACAGAAGGGTGCTGAGCTGGTATGGTCATGTTGAACGAATGGGAGATGAAAGGCTTACAAAGAGAATATGTGAGTCAGGTACAAGGGGAGATAGAAGGGCAGGAAGACCCCCATTGAGATGGAGAGACTGTGTAAGAAAGGCTTTGGATGATAGAGGAATGACTATAGATCAGGCAGGGGAAGTGGTGGTGGACAGGAGTGAATGGAGAATGCTTGTGAATAGTTGAGTGAACACGTGGTCATTTGGAGTAAGGGGTCGGGCGCAAGTTGGACTAGATAATAGTCCATCAGGCGCCTGGCCCGGGGAGACGATAAATATGAAGGGTGCGCCTGGAAGTGTGGTGGGAGGGCTTGTGGCTTTGGCTCCGCTGCATGTCTGCCTGCCGAGATCGGAACCTCTCCGGGTGGTCGGGGGCCGGGGGAGTGCTGGAGCGACCTTGGTGACCCTGGTCTCTGGGTCTTCTCCTGGGTGACCTGGATGTGTGTGAGTTTGTGCTTTTTATCTGTGTTTATTTGTTGTTTTATGTTGTTTTTGTGTTTTCCCTGTTCTTGCTCTGTCTTGAGTCGGCTACCCCCAAAATGGGGATTGGGCCTGAGCATATATATAGATAGATAGATAGATAGATCAGTAGATAGATAATTATAAAAATACCTTACTGTAGCTTCGATTGTTAATCTAGAACTTATCATTGGATGGATTATAAATAATTCAAAAGAATATAATGGAATGCAAACGGCACTATCAGGCAAACGAGCCCTAACATGGCTGGTCGTTTCTAAGTTGGAAGGAAAAAGACCTTATATTCCATATTAGCAGTACTGAATGTACTTGACTCATTTCACTTGACATGCTCAACTTTAAAGATGAACTACATCAGGGTTGACTTGCATAAATTTATCCTCTGTTTATTAATGTATGACCACTATTTCAGATTACTGAGTGAGGTGGGTCAGGTGAAGCGTACCTCTGAGGCGCTGATGTGTGGAGGAGCCCCCAGTCTATCCAGTCAGTACTACACCCCAGAACTTATTAGGCTCACCCCACCCCTACACCAGGCCGACGATGAGGTATTTAGACATTTAATTATGGCTCATACCATTTATTTATTTTATTTTACTTTTTTTTTCTCTATATTCCAACTTACCGGTACTCCCTCTCGGGTATAGGCTGAGAGCCTGTACATTCAACCATTTAACACGGTGAAGCCTGTGAAGTCTCGTTCCAGTCTTGGGAGTGAGACATGTAAAGCTGCAACCAGCCTTTGCCATCTTGCCTTTGCATATACAGTATATGTAGCTGCTTCGCCTTCGTGCTTCACAGTCTCACCCGCAAGACTCGGATCCTCACTCTCAGAACGCCACCTATTGAGCAATTAACTCACTAGGCATTGTCCCCCTGTAGCATATTTTGAATATGGGAATATTCATACGATGCTATTTAATCAGGGAACAAAGAGGGTATTTTTGTTTGGTGTTTCGGTGGGCTTTGTGGTAATGCACTGATACTAGGTACAGCACAAATTCTTTCCCAATAATATCTTCCCATTGATACATTGATACATATAACCCATTACCAAACCATTCAAAGGACAGATTAGCTCCAAGTGAGCCAATGGCCAACCAACTCTAGTCATGGGTACCCGGTACTCTAAATAGGTTTTTCTTATTATTATTTCATCAATGTATCGATTACCCGACGTCTTGATCTTCGAGGGGGTGCCAATGAATGAATCGCCTCCATGCTCCTCTGTCAACCGTCAGCCCTCCCACTCAATACCTTTTTCACCCATATACCTCTCAACTCATCCTTCCATCTCACTCTCGGCCTGCATCTCCCTCGCTGCCTTTCCACCTCACTCTCATACACTCTTTTAGTCATTCTCTCAGTCTCCATATGCTCCACATGGCCTAACCACCTGAGGGTTTTCTTATCAGTTTAAAGTTTACTAGTAACGAACCAAATAGCAGCATCGAGAAAGTCCCTAATTTCAAGCAAGCAAACTTTCTTAAACTTAGAGCAATGTTTAAAGAAACTGACTGGAGCTTTTTAATTAACAATAACGACATAAATACATCTTGGGAATCATTCGCAAACACTTACCTAAAAGCAGTGCAAGACTGCATACCATCGAAAATACGGTGTACAGGCCATAATGATAAGCCCAAATGGTGGAATAAAGATATTTCAAACTGTCTGTTTGCTAAAAAGTTTGCTAATTATAGATTAAAATCCTCACAAAATGACGAAGAACGGGTGAAATTTGTAGAACTACGACGCAAAGCCAAAAGGTTAATTAAGCATAGTAAAAAGACCCTGGAGTTACATGTTGCGAATCAAAGTAAAACAAACCCAAAAGAATTCTATAGTTATATCAGAAAGAAGAGAGTAGTTACTTCAACTGTAGGACCGTTAGTCGATGAAAATGGATAATATACCAAAGACGAAGTACAAATGAGTAATGCCCTCAATACCTTCTTTGCATCAGTTTTTACAACAGAAGACCTCATTGATATCCCTACAGCATCGCCGATTCAGATAGATAACTCTGATGTTCTAAGCAATATCACCATTACAGAGAGAGAAGTATTGAAATGTTTAGATAAACTCAAGGTAAATAAAACGCCCGGACCTGATACAATCTCACCTAGAGTTCTAAAAGAAGCTAAGGATGAGCTCTCCAAACCACTGACATTGCTATTCAATAAATCCTTGCAGTCTGGAACTATGCCTGATCAGTGGAAGCTAGCTAACGTAACACCGATTTTAAAAAAAGGCAGCAAATCCATACCCAGTAACTATCGTCCAATTAGCTTAACCTCAGTTGTATGTAAAATGCTAGAAACGCTCATAAGAGACAGACTCGTAAATCACTTAGAGGAAAATAACATACTTAAAGATACTCAACACGGCTTTCGTAGCAAACGTTCCTGTTTAACAAATCTCTTAGACTTCTTCCACGATATCCTCAACCTCTATGATGAGAGTAAAGCTGTCGATATTATCAGAGGTGGGCGCGCTCCGGTGGGACCGGTAATGCGGCAGCGCTCCGCGCTCATCAGACATAAGGTAATGCGGCAGCGCTCACGCGCTCCTTTTGTCAGCAGACCCGATGCGCTTCCCGCTCCGTGTTCCTGCGCTCCGCGCTCCCAAAAATAGGTATATAAAAAACAAAACAAACAAAACAGCTTCTAGAAGTTATTTAATTATTTACCTTTGTCCTTCACTTTGTCCTTTGTCTTTCACTTCACTAAATTCCAAGAATTCAAAACATTAAAAAAAACTCAAGTCATGGTGTCTTTCTGAAGTTTAACTGTTTAAGTTTCAAACTTTCTCAGTTTCTGTTATTCTTTATGTCATATCAATGAATCAAATGTCAATGATATGATATGATTGATATCATTGCAAATGTCAATGATATGATATGATTGATATCATTGTGAGTTTGTGACATTGTGACTGTCCATTGATATCTATGATATGACATAAAGAATTACAGAAACTGTCCAAACTGAGAAACTTAAACAGTTAAACTTATCAAGCTAACATTCTAACAAGCCTAACAATACAATAACAACAATACAACATGATTACATTGATTAGTATTTACTATTTAGTTGATTACATGATTAAATGAATAATAATTTAATATCATAATATCATTAATAATTCTGTGAACCAAGATTAGCGATGACAACCCCACGGTCTCAACCTTAACTTCTAAATTACCAGATCATGATCCTAGCCTTAGACTACCTATTCATTCAGTCGAGGACCTTACTGATGAAGCTCGGATGCCCTCCGCTGACACCCTTACGGATACTTCGTGTATCCCTGACCAGTCTGCGACTACATCTGTTACCATCTTACCTCAGGATGCTGTATCTGCTACCTCCAACAAACCTGCTTATGTACCTCCAAGATCTCAAAGGCCTACTGTCACATTAACTAACCCTCGGCCGTTGCATACCTTGAGTACCGGTACTGAAGGGAATTCAACTGCCCATATTGTGCATCCTGCCCCAACGACCACTGATTCAACTCTGACCTCACAATCTACCGACACATCCACTCCTCATTCCTCTCATAAAGGATCTACATCTACTGTGCAAACCCTCAAGCCGCATGTTCCTCAGCGCACACGGAACAAAGGTCGTCGTACCACATATACCCCAGTCCCAAAACCAACCCTAGACGCCATGTTTCGTCCCCCTGATTGGCCTCGATTCTTCGAGGTCACTGGTGACCCCATGGACGATCTTGATCTTTATGATTCTCTTGCTTCGACCTTCGGTGACTTCACCGTACACACTGTCGGGAAAGGAAAACGCATGATTGAAGCTGCCACACAAGAACAATCAGAAGCCTTACAAGACCATTTTCTCACCCACGTTGGCAGGTATACAGGTAAGGAAGACGAATACCTTAATCAGCGCATAGGTACAGTGGCCCTCCCCTCGGACTTCGTAATTGCTGATCAAGGCTTTCAAGACTCGGCCCCACGCATCTTGAAATTATTGAAAAATACAGACCCCTCCATCGTCAAAGTCGACACTTATGTTGTGCCCCAACGCTATAATCGACCCAGTTTGCGTATTGTCAATGTATTCTTTAAGAGGCACGTCCTACCCATGCATGTCAAACTAGCTGGACGACAACTGCCAGTACGTCGCTACGTTTATAGACCTAGACAATGTACAGAATGCTGGCGTTTTGGTCACACTACTGCACGGTGCAGAGCACTCTGTCCTCGTTGCCAATATTGCGGCTCTGAGCTCCATGATCTGGAACACTGCCAGTCAAAGGAGGCCAGATGCGCAAATTGTGACGGATGCCATGAAGCTAACGATAGGGACTGCCCACATTACAAATTCCAACGGGAGATACTACACCTACAGGCCTCGACGGGTCTCCCACTCAGGGCGGCCGAAACGCAACTCAGGGACGAAGGCAAAGCTCCTCCCTACCGGAGATATGGACCTCCCGCAACAGCTGCTACTCTCCGTCCGAAGGGACCATCTACATCACAAAACAGTCCTCGACGTTCTCCCTCCAGTGAAACATTTCGCCTCGCTAATCTCTCTTCTCCTGGGTTGTCCACTTCCAATAGATTCGAGGGCTTTACCAGCATCTCGGAAGATATGGAATTTTGGTCAATGCCTACGGAGGAGGAGGTCGTGCGACGTAACCCTGACCACGTAAATACTCCTTCGCCACAACCTCAACTACTAAGGACACAGGCTTCTAAAAAACGCAGGATTGCCATACCAGTTAGGCCCCTTTCTCGTGATTCGGACAACGACTCACCCACCCAACTGTGGACCATGCCTAATCACGATCCAGACTGTGGATGTCACGACTGCGGCAAATACTTTCTCCTCCGGCACAAAACCTCCAATCCTAGAGCCTTCGAAGACCATTTAAGGAACTTTGTATCCTCTCGTAGTCCAATAAACAATAAGCAACATCACAAACCCCCTTGCTATTGTGTCTCTTATATCCAACACCCTGACCTTCCACCCACAGACGTAATGACGCAATTCCTGAAGGACAATAATCTCATTGACTCCGATCTGACCGAAATGGTACTCACACGGTCTGCATTTGATGTCCATCAATCGACGACACCCGTTACCCCAACTCCTCACGAAAAGTGTGGTACTCGTAAACGTCTACTCACAAAGGACGCTCCCTGTGATTCAGACCCTGATGAACACCCCCCAATTCCAAATACTCCGCTTCCTCTTGCCACTCATACGGAAAGCACGACTGAAGAACTTATGCATCTGGATACCCCTGTGCCTCCCTCCTCTGATAACCCCCATTTGATCTGCAGCAAGGGTATTCCCCCTGGTGCCTGCGGATGCTCTGGATGTTTTCGGGAGTATATCACCCCACATCTCTCTGAGCCAGATTCTCAAATACTTGCACGAGCAAACGCCTTCATCATTGCACGTACTCTCCCCCCTAACACAGATACTGCCACTACTTCGCCGCAGGACTTTATACATACATTACAGCTAAAGCTCCTTCACTCTCCAACACTTGTTCCCAAACTCGTAAAACAATTCTCTGCAATAAATGACGATGAATTACCCAATTCATCTGCCCCTACGTCTCAAATCCCGCAAGCAACTATCCCTCCCCGTTCTTCGCCTGACTCCTTAAACGACATCACACCCAATACAGATGTGTCCCCCTCTGTACACAATGCCTCATAATATTGTCCAGTGGAACATTAACGGATACCAAGCTCGCCTTCATATGGGAGAATTACAAAGACTCATTCGCTTATACTCTCCAATCTGCATATGCCTACAGCATGTAGGCAATATTGTGATCCCCCCCAGACATTACTCTGTCGCTGTTAGTTCTCCGATTACCCCCACACACTATCGTACAGCAATTCTTGTTCATTACCAATATCCTTTTCTTCCCATCACCCTCAATCCCAATCCATTTCAAACTTCTGCAGTTACCATCTCCCTCCCACAGCTTCCATCCCTCACTATTTGTTCGTCCTACAATCAACCCTCTTGTAAAGATGAACACAGCTGATCTTCTCCATATCACACAACAACTAACTCCTCCTTACCTCATTCTTGGTGACTTCAATGCACATTCCCCACTATGGGGAAGCCCGTTTACAGACACCCCGGGTAAACATATCGAAAACCTTCTGATTGACTCACAACTCTGCTGTTTGAACCTAGATTCCCCTACATTTTGGTCTGCAGCACACAACTCGTTCTCTGCGATAGACCTTTCACTTGCTTCGACTGACGCCGCCCCTTTATTTGAGTGGTCGGTTCTGCAGGAAAGATTCTCCAGCGACCACTACCCGATTCTTTTAAACTACTTATCCCCTGAACCCTTTACACAACTACCTCAATATAATCTCTCCAAAGCTAATTGGCTGACATACACAGAATCCACAGCTGATATTGAAGATTTCTCGGATATGATCACCCCCAAAGTTAACTTTGAATATTTCATGTCTTTCTTAACCTCTACTGCACAGCATCACATACCATTCACCTCCTCCTTGCAACATCCTCGACGAGTTCCTTGGTGGTCACCCAAACTGGCTAGCATGATCAAATTCAAACACAGGGTAGAGCGCCTTCTCACCAGGGTGGGTGATAAGCAACGGAGAATTAAAACCTCCCTCTCCAATCTTGCTACTCATCCTCAATGCTTCCGTTTCATCACCATCACCATTGAAAAACTTGCCCTCAAAACTTTCTATAATAAAGTCTGCGCTATTGTCAAACGCAATATCATCCGAAGTAAAGTGCTTTCGTGGCGCTCATACATCTCGTCCTTCACTAGTCGCACCCCTATCTCTACTCTGTGGAGAAAATTTTGTAGTGTTGACGGGCGAACTGTCCGTCCCCAACTCTCTCCATTACGGGACACTGATTCGGACTCTTTAACCCATGATCCCCACGTCATCACTGCTATGCATGCAAACCATTTCAGTGAAGTTAGCTCTATCCTATCTTAACCTCAACAATTCCTCCGCTTGAAACAAGAGACGGAGTCCCACCCGATCACGTTTTCCGGAGGTCGCACTCATGACTATAACGCTCCTTTCTCATTACCTGAACTTCAACATGCCATTGACCACTGCTCGGATTCCACCCCGGGTCCTGATGCCATTCCCTATGCGTTCATTCGTCATCTTCATCCACGTGCACTAAATTATCTTTTGCAACTTTATAATCAATTATGGGATAGACATTATTTCCCACCAAATTGGCAACATGCGTATACCATACCCGTCCCAAAACCAGGCAAAGATCATAGTTTTCCGACAAACTATAGGCCCATAGTGCTCACCTCATGTTTATGTAAACTTATGGAAAAAATGATCAATCCACGCCTTCTTCATTATGCAGAGGCGCATGACTTATTATCCCCGTATCAACATGGTTCACGTCCCGGCCACTCTACGTTACACTCTCTCATCCACCTGGAGCACCAAATACGTGAAGGATTTTCGAAGAAACAACCCACAGTGGCAGTTTTCTTCGACATTGCGAAGGCTTATGATACCACTTGGCGTTATCGCATTCTAAAAATCCTCCATAGCTCTGGTATGCGGGGCTCCCTTCCCCAATTCCTCCAGAACTTTCTATCTAACCGCACATTTCAGGTTAAAAACAACGATATATTATCTGCAATAAAACCTCAAACTAATGGAATACCCCAAGGCTGTTCCCTAAGTAGTGTCCTCTATGATATTGCAATAAATAGTGTTACACAATGCCTCCCTCCAGATATCTCTCATAGCCTCTATGTGGATGACTTAGCCATTTATTATACGTCTCCTAGTTTAACACACATTCAACGTCGTCTAAACACTGCTCTTCATTCCATACAAGCTTGGGTGTCCTCAACTGGTTTCCGCTTCTCGACTGAAAAAACCAATGCTGTCGTTTTCTATCGCGACCTTAGACACTTGCGTAAGCAGTCCATCACCCTCTCTATGGGTTCTTCCAAGATTCAATTCCTTGCCTCCACTAAATTCCTTGGCCTTATCTTTGATACCCACCTAAATTGGAAATCCCATGTTGCCACTCTGAAGGCTCGGTGCCTACAGCGCATGAATGTCCTCAAGTCTGTGGCACGTGTTCATTGGGGTGCTGACCGATCTACGTTACTGCTCCTTTATAGATCCACCATTCTATCTGCCCTGGATTATGGTTGCCCGGTATATGGTACTGCCTCGGCATCCACATTGCAGACACTTAACTCCGTTCATCACCTTGGCATACGTATTAGCTCAGGAGCTTTCCGGTCCTCTCGTGTGTACAGTGTGCTCAGTGAGGCTGGGGTCCTGCCATTAACGTATCATCGTCAGCTGGTTCAGCTGCGAACTGCCATCCGTCTCCAACAGGATCCCACATTGAAGGACCTTTTCCGTTCCCAAGATTTTTGTGTTAATCCTACTACTACCTTGCCTTTTACCCTCCTATCCCGCCAATTACTCGCATCTTACAATATTCCAACACCTCATTCGCCCCTCCCCTGTATTTCAATTACCCCCTGGATCCTTAAACCCTTCAACCCCGGGTGGTACACGTGTGTACCATTATGTTTTGACCCGAGGAACCCGGGTGGTACAACATTGTACCATTGCTTGCGTATGTGCTTTCGAATGGCGCGCGTAAAAATTTCGTTCCGTGGTCGCTAGGTGACGCCACCAGACACCATGTACGCCACCAAAACAGTCTCTACCCTGCCGCCAACATGGATACTAGCCCAAAAAGTGATTCCCCTGTGTCCGATTCCCTGCTCCCTTTGACGCCTGCCCATGTTCGTCGCGCCCTAACGCAAAGGCACGTACAAGATGCGTTGACTCCCGGAGGTATTGAAATAGCTTTGAGGAGTTATGAACGTGGTGAAGGACAAAATAGTGTTGATGACTTGGGCAGTGATAGCTCCGAGTCTTATCAGTCTCACTATAGTGAAAATTTAGACGATCTAGACGAAATTCATGAAAGAGACGCGCAATTTGTTGGATTTGACGATGACGATGAAAGTGATGATAGTACTGAACGTGATATAGTTGTGCAAGGTGATGAGAGTGTAGTGAGAGTGAGCGAATGGGACAGCACTAGGTCGACTGCCAAGTTTAGGTTGAGTGACACGACACCTAGCCCTTCGCCAGCTAAATCCCCATTCAAGATACGCTTTTATAAGAAGCAAGTTCTTGAAAAGGCGGCCGCGGCAGCCAGGAAAGAGGCCCTAAAACTTGGTGAGGGAGCAGTGCGTGAGGGTGCCAGTGAGGCTGAGCGTGAGGGTGAGGTTGACCCGCCATTGTCTTCCTTATCTACCCACGCCACCCAAGTTGCCCCAGGCGCCCGCCATTCTTCCCCACCACCACCAGCACTGCCTAGGGTTGAGGACCCCCACTTTCGGCCTATTTACCCCCTATTTCCCCCGAGAGGAGACATACTACTACAGAAAAGGGAAAAGGGAGAAAATATGTGAAAAAAGGAGCTACAAGTAGGCGCTCTTTGTTCGAGGCTCCCGCGGCTTCCACCCCTGCCGGTCCCAGCCATACGCCCCCGCAAGTTTCCCCAGGGTCCACCCCACCTCTCCAGCCTACAACAGAGGTTCCTGACGATGTTTTTGACCTCGCATCCATACCTGCACCTACAGACACTGAACCAGTGCTGTCTACGAATCGTCGTAGGCCAAGGAGCCCCGAACCTCTGCATGAAGATGACAGAGCCTCACCTGCCACTCCTTCCCCACCTCGCCGACCTACACGCCGCCCACGCATCATTCGTTCCCCGCGAGATTATGAGGGGGGGTCTGAAGATGAAGGGCACCTCACAGATGACTCTGGCCATGATTACCTGGGTCCACCGTCAGGGCAAGATGACGGCTCTGACGACAACGACGATGACTTTATGGACATCGACGACCCTCAACCCAGACGCTTTGCCCAGGGCCGTCGTGCTCCTGGCCGCCCTGGCCGCCGGGCTGGGCCTGGGCGCCGTCGCGCTCCTGGCCGCCCTAGGGTGCGCGCCGCCAAAGTTCGTGGGCGTGCTGCCCCAGCTGCAGCTCCTCGTAAGCGTCGCCAGCAGGACCCATTTTATATTTTCAACTGGCAGGATGTGGCTGCTGATGAAGTGAATGACCCTGATGTTACCCCTTTTGATGAGGTACAGGAGGGTTCAGGAGTTACCCCAAGTTTTCCCGCAGGCCCCAATGCTCCACCACATGAGCTTTTTGAGGCATTTTTTGATAAGGAGGTTACTGAGTTTGTCATAGAAGAGACAAACAAGCACCACCAAATCCAGGTGAACTTTTTTGGCAAGGTGACCAAGGGCCACATGAAGCGGTGGACCCCAGTGACTCATCCCGAGTTCATGGTGTTCCTGGCAATCACCATGCTAATGCCTCATGTAAAGAAGCACAGGTTGGCTGACTATTGGATCACCAAAGATCTGATATCCACCCCTGCCTTCGGGAAATACATCTCTCGGGACCGGTACCTCGACATCCTCGGAGCGCTCCATCTTGTCACCAACACCGACATGCATCTCTCTGACAAGCTGTGGAAGATTAGGACGTTGTACGAGATGATGCGAGAACATTTCACGTCATACTTCACGCCCTTCTGCAACGTCTGTATTGACGAGTCTCTTGTGCTGTTCCGGGGAAAGCTGAGCTTCAGGCAGTACATCCCCTCAAAGAGACATCGCTTTGGTATAAAGTTCTTTGTGCTGTGCGATTGCCAAACTGGTTATGTCCTGGACTTCCTGGTCTACAGCGGGAAGGAAGGGGACGTGGAAATAGACCCCCTCATTGGCTTTGGCGGAGCAGTGGTTCAAGCCATGATGAACCGGTACTTCCAGAAGAATCACGTCCTCTACACGGACAACTACTACACGTCCCCCACTCTCTCAAAGTACCTCCATCAGCGCAAGACGGGGACTGTAGGCACAGTTAGAGCGAAAAGGAAGGGCATGCCAACTTTCCCTCCTAAAACCAAGAAAGGCGATGTCTTCAAAAAGAAGTCGGGACCCATTCTGGCTATTCACTGGCACGACCAGCGGAAGGTCAACCTCCTGAGCACCGTCCACAAGGGGGAAATGGTTGAGACTGGCAAGGTGGATCGCCGCACCCAAGTCAGGGTGACCAAGCCCGATGCTGTAATGGACTACAACATAAATATGAGGCTGGTGGACAAGTCCGACATGCAGATAGGCTTCATCGACTGTCTGCGTACCTCGTGCAGATGGTACAAAAAGTTCTTTCTGCACATGGTGGACATGTCAATGCTGAATGCCTACAATATCTACAGGCTTCGGAATCCGCGCACACCCAGGAAGTTCAGTAGCCTGCGGAGGTTCCAAAAACAGGTGTTGGTGGAGCTCCTGGACAGGTATGCTACGCCACAGAGGGCAGTGGCACAACCTGGGCGCCCCGTTCAGGACCGTATGCAGTGTGCACAGTATCTAAATGTGCACAAGCTCGGTTACCTGCCTCTGGAACGAGATGGAGTCACCATTAGCAGAAGGCGGTGCCATGTCTGCTGGAACAGCCAGGTGAGGCCGAGGAAGCAGAAAAAGACCACCATGCAGTGTGTGGAGTGCCAGCTGTCACTATGTGCTATACCGTGCTTTGCTGAATACCACACCAAGCAGGAGTACTAACTAATAATCATAGTGAAAGTACCAAAGACTGACAATATGTATGTATATAGGCAACAAGTGGAAATAAAACAATGTATTGTGATAAAAAAGTCATGTATTATGAAAACATATATAAATAAGTGAAAAAAGACACAATAAATTGTATATAAAACGTTTACAAAGCATATAACTAAGTGAAAGTGACACATGACATAATATTAGATGGCCAAAGTATAATAAACACCTGTGATAACGAATAATCAGTACCTAATATAACAATAACCTACCTCAATTACTAATAAAATGTACCGTATCAAGTGAAAATGAGCATTATCAGTGACAGTGACACTCTCTCAAGCATATTTACCAAAGTGAAAGTGACACACGAAGTAATATTAGATGGCCAAAGTATAATAAACACCTGTGATAACGAATAATCACTGCCTAATATAACAATAACCTACCTCAATTACTAATAAAATGTACCGTATCAAGTGAAAATGAGCATTATCAGTGACAGTGACACTCTCTCAAGCATATTTACCAAAGTGAAAGTGACACACGAAGTAATATTAGATGGCCAAAGTATAATAAACACCTGTGATAACGAATAATCACTGCCTAATATAACAATAACCTACCTCAATTACTAATAAAATGTACCGTATCAAGTGAAAATGAGCATTATCAGTGACACTCTCTCAAGCATATTTACCAAAGTGAAAGTGACACACGAACTAATATTAGATGGCCAAAGTATAATAAACACCTGTGATAACGAATAATCACTGCCTAATATAACAATAACCAGCCTCAATTACTCATAAAAACTACGGTATCGAGTGAAAATGTGAAATATTATTGACAATGATAGCCTAATACACATATTTTATATAATTGGACTCCAAATAACTATAATAACATCACTATCAATAAATAAAATCGCCTCCGGGAGGTAAAAACTCTGGCGCGACGAGTGGCTAAGTGCGCAGTAGGTTAGCCAAGCCGGGGCCTGGGCCAAGGCGACGCATCCGAACGCGGGAAGATTTTCCCGCATAAAAATCACTCCACTTCCCGCGCTCGCCATTATGCAATCACTTGGGCTAGAGACCTCTACTCAACGGCATTCTACACATGAAGGTTTGTGCAACATTTTTTTTTTTTTTTTTTATAACTTTGTGTCATGTATTTCAGGAGTAACAGGTGAATCAACATGGACCAAAATTCCTCAAAACCCCCGGACACAGAGTACAGTCACGATCTACCCTAGCCGGGGTTGGAGGGTTAAACACCCTGAAGTTTGTTTCCATTTGACTGGCTGTGACTCCAGTCCAACGCCGTACCTTAGCATTACAACATCTTGATAGTCATGTTCCAGCTGCCTTCATCTACACTGATGGTTCGAAGGTTCCGGATGCCGTAGGTAGTGCAGCGGTTTCTGACCATGGTATCCATCAAAGCTCCCTACATCCTTGTTCCACCGTTTTCACTGCAGAGTTGTGGGCTATTCATGGTGCCCTGACCCTCATCTCTGCACTTCCAAACAATCCTCCTCACGTAGTTATCTGCAGTGACTCAAAAAGTGTGTTGCAAGCATTGGGAGAGTACGCCCCACGTGACCCATTGATCATCGATGTTATCCTGAAAATCCACGAATTAAACTGCAGCTCTCGATCCATCACCCTCTGTTGGATCCCCGCCCATGTAGGCATTGCGGGAAATGAACGTGCTGACGCCCTTGCTAAACAGGCCTGTCTAGGTGCTCCGGCATCCACTGTCCTCAGATCGGATGACCTAATTCCTGTAGTTCGACGGCATATTCATGAAAAGTGGCACTCAGAATGGAGGGATCAACCTTTGGGAGGTCACCTTCGTTCCATCAAAGACGACATTCACATGTGGCCCTCTTCACTCAGCCCCTGTCGCGCTGATCAAACCCTCTTAACTCGATTACGCATAGGACACACGAGACTCACTCATGGATATCTAATGACCACTCCCCGTAGTCCTCCGCCGGAATGTCACCAATGTCGCACGGTTCTTACTATCCCTCACATTTTATGCGTTTGTCCCATGTACGGCCCTGAAAGACGTCGCTTCTTGCGACACACCTCTTTAAAAGACATCCTTTCTGACTCAGATTCATTCTCGTTCATCGCCATCCGCCATTTCTTAGCAGCTCTTAATCTCTACGATGAAATCTGACCAGTGACCTATATGACTTGACTTACTATCCCCCCGCCGACCACTAGCCTTATGAGGGCCTCGGCCCAGAGGGCTAGTTTAAATTAAACACGTCTTCAACAACAACAACATCATTAATAATTTAATATGATATGATTAATTGATTATATTATGATTATTGGACCCGTCCAAGCTGTCCACAGACACTCAGACAGTCAGACAGGCTCGGGCTATACCACTGCCAGACTTACCCTTAGGCCCCTTCGTAAGCTGTAACTTGCCCATAAGGTTTACTTTGCGTTAGCAAAAGCCAAAAAAAAAAAATAACAAGTTAACAACTGTAATACTGTCAGTCTGTCACTATCATAGTATCATTGTATCACAGTTCACTAACACCGTGGGTAACACCGTACGAACGGTACGATGACTGTACACGATAATGACGTTCTTGTACCTGTTGTTGACAGGAAAAAATCGCCTCCGGAGCGCCAGAAAGGAGCGCAAATTTCTAGCTGCGCTCCCCGCCTGCACTCCGATTTCAGAATTTTGCCGCTCCTCGCTCCGCGCTCCTCTATATTGGTAATGCGCACCGGATCGCAGAGCGCAGAGCGCCAAATGGCGCGCACCTGCCCACCTCTGGATATTATATACCTTGATTTTCAAAAGCCCTTTGACAAAGTTCCCCACAAACGTTTACTGCTAAAACTAAAAGCGCATGGAATACAAGATGGATAGAAAATTGGCTCCACGACAGAAAGCAAAGAGTAGTCATAAACGGTAAGGCATCTACATGGACCAATGTAAGTAGAGGGGTACCCCAGGGATCGGTACTAGGACCAATTCTCTTTCTAATTTACATCAACGACATAGATAAGGGTCTCACCTGTACAATCTCAAAATTTGCTGACGATACAAAAATTGCAAATAGCGTACTCTCAAAAGAACAAGTTGACGATATGCAACACAATCTAGATAAGTTGTCACGTTGGGCACTAATTTGGCAAATGAGTTTCAATGCGGTTAAATGTAAAGTACTACATATCGGATACCAAAATGAGAAAGCAAACTATTCGATGAATGGCACTCAGCTTAACCCTTCCTACCCGGGCTGTCTCAGCCAATGACGGTCGCCCCTACCCGGGCGATATGGCCGAAAAACGTCTAGGCCTAGGCTACCGTATTTATGTTTATTTTCACTGCTAGAACTTTCCCACTCATCTATAATCGTAGTGCGGTTTTCAATCTGTATTTTGGCATTGAGTAGAGCTCTGTAAGTCAACTGGTTCAGTTGTGATGACGATTTCAGTGGAGCCAATATTGCAGAGATGTTGCCAATATGGGGGCTTTTCAGACACTAATTTCGTCATGACGTCATAACAATAACATTGAGGAGTCTTCTCCTTCTTGTTTTCGGAGGTGCGGTGACGAACGCTTGGGTTTGTTGACATACGTCGTACGCACGGCGTTCGGACCAAGCTTAATTAGGCTAAGCTCATGCCTTAGATAAGGCATACCGGGTATTGGCCCTTCTTTCGTGCTGTCATTACCTAAGGCAGACCGGGTAGGAAGGGTTAAGAATGTAAACAGAGAAACCGATCTGGGAGTAACAATATCGAGTAACGTAAAACCGAGTCAACAATGTTCAGAAGTTGTTAAGAAAGCAAACAAAATAATTGGCTATATAGGCAGGTCATATTAGCATAAATTCAAGTGTTCAAAATCATCAAAGGCATCGACAATATGAACTGTAGTATGTACTTCACTATCGACCAATCTAATTACACGCGGGGAAACGGTTGCAAAATTATCGGTAAATCTTTTAACTCGCACGAATCTAAGAATTTCTTCTTCAATCGAGTTGTCAACTTGTGGAATGGGCATCCCCGAGACGTTATAGACTGCAGCACCGTTGATTCATTTAAACTTCGCTTAGACAAATATCTTGCATCAAACCCGCGACTGACTGCGTTTGTAAATGAATAACTTTATTTTATCCCCCCCTCAGTTACTAACCCATCTGTCCCCTACTAACTTCCTAATCCTGCCACGGACATTAGTTCCAGGGCAGTAGTTCCCTTTCCAATGTTCCCTTACCAACTCTAAACCACTGTTTGGACAATTGATCCTCAGTGTTTTGGAGGACAAGCAACCTAGAAGGGTCACCAGATCTGTTGTTGCTTGATTTCCTTTGTACTCCTTTGTACCACATTCTCAAGCACCTCCACATCTCCAGCCCCCCAGGGGGTAAGGTAGAGGAAATATAAGAATATGCCCCACGTGTCTACTGGATGTCGTAATTGGCAACTAAAGTGGGATGACGTAAGTCTTGGCTACCTTTTATCCTATTTGGTCCATTTCAGTCTCATGGTAGCTATGTGACACCATAGCGTCAAATATAGTCTCTGGAATACATACATACATACATACATAAAATTTTAAGACTGAGTGTTCCACACATAAGTGCAGTTTCAGTCTCTCGTCCTAATGGCGGCATTCCAGGCAACCCTGTTAAGGGCTGCTTCACTTGTCAAGTTCTTGGATTTGAGATCGGCGCGTATAGTCCGATCCCAGGTCTTCCTCGGTCCACCCCTTGGTGCAGCTCCCTCCACAATCACAGACCTGCATTTTTTCACCCAATTTTGTTCATCCATTCTCTCCACATGTCCATACCATCCCAGTCTACTTGTACGCATCACCTCGCTAATACTCTTTATACCTAAACGTCTCCTCAGCTCAACATTTGTTATTCTATCCTGTAGCCTGGCCCCACACATCCATCTCACCATTCTCATCTCATTACGCTCCATTCTGTTGACATCCTCTACTTTAACGGCCCATGTTTCTGAGGCATACGTCATTGCACTTCTAACACATGAGGCATACACCTTTCCCTTCAGGGGGAGAGGCATTCTTTTCATGGTCAGGATTGGCATCAATTCTCTGAACTTCCCCCAGCCACACCTAATTCTAGCAACAGTGGCAGCCTCAGCCCCACCACCGGCAGAGATGGTATCTCCAAGGTAACAAAACTTGTTCACCAGCTCCAAAGACTCATTTCCAAATTCACAGCCACAGGATCATCACTTAACACAAGCTCGCCTTTGCACACTACGCACTCAAATTTCTCTATTTCTGACTTATCGTTCGGCAGGGGCCCCTTTATTCTACTACAGCGCTTACTCCCATGGTGTACCCAACATCGACAGATGCTACATTGAATTGAGTTAACGCCCACTCCCTTTCCACACACTGCACATGGGTATGCACCGCTCTTTTCCACATTGCCTCGTCTCAAACTACAATGCATAACCTTGGTTTTGTTAATATTGACTCTTAAACCCTTGCTCGCCATGCCCTCTCTCCACTCTCTGAATTTGGCCTCAGCATCCTGCATACTGTCAGCTATTAGGACTAAATCGTCTGCATAAAACAGTTCCAACGGGAGTCCGCCTCTAAAAATTCTAGACAGCGCCTCCAAGACCATAATAAAGAGGAGGGGGCTTAACACTGAACCCTGATGGACTCCAACACGGACTGCGAACTCATCACTCAGTACACCCTTCACCCTCACCGAACTTCGCGAATCCTCATACATCTTCATTATCACACGCACCAGCCACTCTTCCACACCAAGTTTCCTCATAGCCCACTGTACAACATCTCTAGGTACCCTATCAAAGGCCTTCTCCAGGTCCACAAACACAAAGTAAAGATCCCTGCCTTTTAGTAAGTATCTTTCCTGTATCTGCCTGACTATGAAGATAGCATCGGTTGTACCACGTCCTGGCATAAAACCAAACTGCATATCATCAATAGAGATGCTTTGCCTGATCAAACCCTCAAGGACTCTCTCACAGACCTTCATGATTTGGTCAAGCATTTTCAGGCCCCTATAATTTCCTCTATCTAGCGCATCCCCTTTTCCTTTGTATATTAGTACTATTACACTTTTGAGCCAATCCTCTGGGATTTTCTCATCTTTAATAATGGTGTTTATCAACTCAGTGACTAAGTTTACACCAATCTCCCCTGAGGCTTTTATCATCTCAGCGACAATGTCGGAGCAACCTGGAGCTTTACCGTCCTTCATTTTATTGATTGCGTCGCTCACTACAGCTGGTGCTATCAAAGGAGGGGGCCCAGATATTGGTTTTTCGATACTAAGCTGTTCCTTATCCCATTCAAACTCTACATTTAGCAATCGTTCATAGTGTACCTTCCATGCTTCTCTGATTTCATTTTCTGCATACACAATCTTCCCATTATCATCTCTAACACACTGTTCACCTATAATATCCCTACTGTCATTTTTAACTCGCCTAGCTAGGTTGAAGATCCCATTGGGATTGTCAGTGTTACACACTTGTTCGAGGACCAGGTCCTTAATGCGATTTTTAGCATTGTAAATAACTCTTGGCAGTTCGTTTAGCTGCCTGGTATTCCTCCCTGCTGCCTCCTTTCTTCCATGCTTTGAAGCATCTCCTTTTCTCTTTCACAGCATGTTCTACCTCATCGTTCCACCACCAAGAGGTCTTATTCCTGGGGTGACCCTTTGTTTTCCCACAGACTTTGTCAGTGACAGCGATAAGGCTATGCTTAAGAAAGTTCCATTGGCTATTTACATCGTTAGGCCTAGCTTCCTTATTTCTATTCATTTCCTCCAGTTCATTATGAAACCTATCCCTAACTTCCTTGTCTTTCAGCAGCCACACTTTCCTTTTGGGTATGTAAACCTTATTGCGCTTAGGATCTCTGTATAAGCTCATGTCACACACAAGTAGCTTATGCTGGGGGATACATTCTTCGCTCGGGATGACCTTTACATCTCGAACTAGTTTCCAGTCTTTCCTGTTAACCAAGAAGTAATCTATCTGGCTACTGGAGACCCCAGAGTTATATGTGATCAGGTGGCTCTGTCTTTTCTTGAACTTTGTGTTACACACAACCATGTTGAGTGCAACGCAGGACTCCATTATATATTCGCCTTCTAGATTTCTCCCTCCGTAACCAATTCCTCCATGTACCCCCTCGTATCCATCTGCAGATGCTCCCACGTGACCATTGAGGTCCCCCCCCACGATAGTTATTTCATTCTCCGAGAGGCCTGAAATGACACTGACGGTGTCATTCCAGAAGTCCTCTTTTATCTCTTTCTGTAAACCAGCCTGTGGGGCATATGCAGATATCACATTCAGAATTCTTTCACCAACTTTCAACTTCAAAACAATCAGCCTTTCACTAACTCTCGTAATCTGAAGCACACTTTCCGCCAGCTCTTCAGCCACCAGAACACCCACTCCTCCTTTCGCTTTATCAGTCTCCACACCCATCCAGTATATCCTACAGTAAACTTCCGTTAATCCGAAGGGCAGCGGACCGGCTCTCGTTCGGATTAGTGGATTTTTCGGATTATCGGACTTTACCCCTATGAACCTGTGTATGACGAAAACATTGAGACATTAGGCCACCCAAATGACACAATGGTGCACACACACATATCATATGTTCATGAAATCACTTCAAAAGTTTACCATTGTCATTGTAGCCTATTAACTACTTCAAAACATTCAGATTAATGGTCAAAGGAATCTGCTGATATAAACGTCTTCTTCTTCTTCTTCCGTCTACTAGCGAGTTTGTCTTGCTCTTGAAGATCAGAATGTGGTTCGGGAAGTAATGCCTTAACAACGGCACTTCCCTGAGAGGTTCTTGTAATTTTCCTTTTGTGATTTTCCTTTGTGACTTTGCTCTGTTATATTATATTGTATTGAAAGCACCCTTGTCTTGTTGTCTTGAAAGCACCCTTGGGATGCTCCGATCACTGAACTATAAATAGTAGCGTATCGGAACATCCAAAGGTGCGTTTTCAAGCTCAAGACTAATACGTCCAAAGGTGCGTTTTCAAGCTCAAGACTGAATGCGCTTGCAGAAAATGCGGTGCAAGCCAGTAGCGCATCGATGCGTCCCAAGGATGCGTGCAAGAGACAAAACAAACTCTCTAGCAGACGGTGTGGAAGAAGAAGAGATGAAGTGTTTACGATTATATCAGTAGCCTCCTTTGACCATTAATCTGAATGTTTTGAAGTAGATAATAGGCTACAATGACAATGGTAAACTTTTAAAGTGAAAACATGAACATATGCTATGTGTGTTCAACATTATGTGTCATTTGAGCGGCCTAATGCCTCAAAAAAGGGGGACTTTGGGACTTCTTGAAAGGTGCGTTTTCCAGGCTCAAGACTGAATGCGCTTGCAGAAAATGCGGTGCAAGCCGTAGAGCGCATCGGAGCGTCCCAAGGATGCGTTCAAGAGCAAACAAACTCTCTAGCAGACGATGTGGAAGAAGAAGAAGACGAAGGTGTTTACGATTATATCAGTAGCTTCCTTTGACCATTAATCTGAATGTTTTGAAGTAGATAATAGGCTACAATGACAATGGTAAACTTTTAAAGTGAATTCATGAACATATGATATGTGTGTGCTCCATTATGTGTCATTTGAGTGGCCTAATGCCTCAAAAGGGGACTTTGGGACTTCTTGAAAGGTGCGTTGCGTTTTCAAGCTCAAGACTGAATGCGCTTGCAGAAAATGCGGTGCAAGCCAGTAGCGCATCGGAGCGTCCCAAGGATGCGTTCAAGAGCAAAACAAACTCTCTAGCAGACGATGTGGAAGAAGAAGAAGACGAAGGTGTTTACGATTAATATCAGTAGCTCCTTTGACCATTAATCTGAATGTTTTTGAAGTAGATAATAGGTGGGGGCTACAATGACAATGGTAAAACTTTTAAAGTGAATTCATGAACATATGATATGTGTGTGCTCCATTATGTTTCATTTGAGTGGCCTAATGCCTCAAAAAGGGGACTTTGGGACTTCTTGAAATTCGGACCATCGGGTGAATTCGGATTTGGCCTCAAATTGAAAAATTCGGACTATTGGGAGATTCGAATCATCGGTCGTCGGATTAACGGACTTTTACTGTATATCTTTTCCTCCTTCCGACAATCCACTGTACCCCATGCCTCTTCCAGAGTGTTTCCTGGGTACAGCAGACGTCCACTCGCCTCCTCACACATCTCAGCCACTTTATTCGCACGCAGATTCAAACTACCAACATTCACACTAGCAAGTCTGAGTTTGTGGGGGGCATTTGTCATTGTCCTGTGCGGTTTTGTTTCATCGGACTTACGTTTATTTTCTTTGATTTTAGTCATAGTTAGGTAGGTTTGGCTGGCAGATGGGCATCACCCCCCCCCCAGAACTCCGGCTCCAGTCTCACCCGGGACCATTCCCAGCACCATCCCCCAAGTAATTACAAGGGGTAGGATCCAGTGGCCTCGGTACGCCCCACCAGAACCAGCCGCAGGGACGCACCCCGTGCGCGTACACGGCACTACGACTGGCCTGATATTTTTCGCCAAATGACAGGGCAGCCTCCTGGAGCGCTGCCTCCAGGTTCGGGCCCCTATACTATCGGGCGGAAAGTGCCAGTCCGGGGAAACACTACGTACTGTACCCTCTGGATCCATTTCGTCCAGGTTGGGCCCAGGGCGCCAGGGCCGGGTCCAGAGGGAGCGACACCCACTGCCAGTGTGCCGCCATTAGGCAACTTGGAGCAAGTACAATGAAGCCCTGTCACAGCACTATCATATAGAGACAATGCCAGCACCAATAACAAGGCTTCATTGTATAGTGATGGCTACTTGGTCCGCAAGTCTATCACCATCCCCCCTATTAGTCGCCTTGTACGACATGCAGTAGGATGCATGAGGCATATTCTTTTTTTCCTCCACCATTAGATGAAGGCCCCCTTACCCCCTGGGGGCTGCTTTTGCTCTGAAAGGCTGCCTTGGGGGCATTTGACGGGGCTCCATGCTTGCATGGGACTGGAGACTTGTTTATAAGAAACTTCAACCCCTATCTGCCCCCCGAATTGCCAGAAGCTAAAAAAGACATTAAGGACCTGGTCCTCGAACAAGTGTGTAACACGGACAATCCCAATGGGATCTTCAACCTAGCTAGGCGAGTTAAAAATTACAGTAGGGATATTAGAGGTGAACAGTGTGTTAGAAACGATAATGGGACGATTGTGTATGCAGAAGATGAAATCAGAGAAGCATGGAAGGCACACTATAAATGATTGCTAAATGTAGAGTTTAAATTAAATAAGGAACAGCTTAGTATCGAAAAACCAATATCTGGACCCCCTCCTTTGATAGCACCAGCTGCAGTGAGCTATGCAATCAATAAAATGAAGGACGGTAAAGCTCCAGGGTGCTCTGACATTGTCGCTGAGATGCTAACAGCCTCAGGGGAGACTGGTGTCAGCTTAGTCACTGAGATGATAAACACCATTATTCATCATCATCAAATCTGACGCTTCGCTTCCAGAGGAAGCGCCCCAAAAGGAATGGCCATGGCAGAAACTGCCTCCAGGCTCCCAGACATGCCCCGACTGACCCACTCCACAGTGCCATTTCCACTAAGTGGATTTTAACCATGAACACTGAAGGAGCAGATCCAGAGCAGTCCCTCACCCGGATGGCAGTTCCACCACTGTTTTGCTATTTTATTTACCCCAGTGGGGTCCTGGCTGGAAGCATACCAAGCACAGGAATTTTCTGGAAATAGGAACCAGTGATCCACTGCTCCAGAGGCTGATTGCACCACCAAAGTGGCGGGCGGTGGGGTTGCCGCATCCCTACGCCAGAGAGAGAAAGGCCAACTTGTGCCAGTGGGCTGTGAGAGTAAGACACTAGGGAAACATGGGGCACACCATTATGGCCCCACTGCCTTCACCACTCTCAAGAAAAAAGTTAGAAATAAGAATTATGATAAAGGTACAGTCAGAAAACGGCTATGGGAAGTAGAGGACACCAACCCTCACTCTGATAGATCCAGCCCACCACCATTATTAAAGAGGAAAAAATCCCTGAGGATTGGCACAAAAGTGTACTAGTAAATTTATACAAAGGAAAAGGGGATGCGCTAGATAGAGGTAATTATAGGGGCCTGAAAATGCTTGACCAAATCATGAAGGTCTGTGAGAGAGTCTTTGAGGGTTTGATCAGGCAAAGCATCTCCATTGATGATATGCAGTTTGGTTTTATGCCAGGACGGGGTACAACCGATGCTATCTTCATAGTCAGGCAGATACAGGAAAGATACTTACTAAAAGGCAGGGATCTTTACTTTGTGTTTGTAGACCTGGAGAAGGCCTTTGATAGGGTGCCTAGAGATGTTGTGCAGTGGGCTATGAGGAAACTTGGTGTGGAAGAGTGGCTGGTGCGTGTGATAATGAAGATGTATGATGATTCGCAAACTGTGGTGAGGGTGAAAGGTGTACTGATTGAGGAGTTCACAGTCCGTGTTGGAGTTCATCAAGGTTCAGTATTAAGCCCCCTTTTTATTATAGTCCTGGAGGCACTGTCTAGAGATTTTAGAGGCGGACTCCTGTTGGAACTGTTTTATGCAGATGACTTAGTCCTAATAGCTGACAATATGTAAGATGCTGAGGCCAAATTCAGGAGATAGAGAGAAGGCATGGCGAGCAATGGTTTAAGAGTCAATATTAACAAAACCAAGGTTATGCATTGTAGATTGAGACGAGGCAATATGGAAAAGAGCGGTGCACACCCATGTGCAGTGTGTGGGAAGGGTGTGGGCGCTAACTCGATGCAATGTAGCATCTGTCGACGCTGGGTGCACCATGGGAATAAGCGCTGTAGTAGAATGAAGGGACCCCTGCCGAAGGATAAGTCAGAAATAGAGAAATTTAAGTGCGTAGTGTGCAAAGGCGAGCTTGTGTTAAGTGATGATCCTGTGGCTGTGAATTTTGAAAATAAGTCATTGGAGCTGGTGGACAAGTTTTGTTACCTAGGAGATACCATCCGTGCCGGTGGTGGGGCCGAGGCTGCCACTGTCGCTAGAATTAGATGTGGCTGGGGGAAGTTCAGAGAACTGATGCCAATTCTGACCATGAAAATAATGCCTCTCCCCCTGAAGGGAAAGGTGTATACCTCATGTGTTAGAAGTGCAATGACGTATGCCTCCGAAACATGGGCCGTTAAAGTAGAGGATGTCAACAGAATGGAACATATTGAGATGAGAATGGTGAGATGGATGTGTGGGGCCAGGCTGCAGGATAGAATAACAAATGTTGAGCTGAGGAGATGTTTAGGTATAAAGAGTATTAGTGAGGTGATGCGTACAAGTAGACTGGGGTGGTATGGACATGTGGAGAGCATGGATGAACAAAATTGGGTGAAAAAATGCAGGTCTGTGATTGTGGAGGGAGCTGCACCAAGGGGTGGACCGAGGAAGACCTGGGATCGGACTATACCTGACGATCTCAAATCCAAAAACTTGGTATGTGTGGAGCACTCAGTCTTAAAAGTTTATGTACAGTAAACTTCCGTTAATCCGAAGGGCAGCGGACCGGCCCTCGTTCGGATTAGTGGATTTTTCGGATTATCGGACTTTACCCCTATGAACCTGTGTATGACGAAAACATTGAGGCATTAGGCCACCCAAATGACACAATGGTGCACACACACATATCATATGTTCATGAAATCACTTCAAAAGTTTACCATTGTCATTGTAGTCTATTACCTACTTCAAAACATTCAGATTAATGGTCAAAGGAATCTGCTGATATAAACGTAAACATCATATGTCCGCATCGTCGTCTTCTTCTTCTTCCGTCTACTAGCGAGTTTGTCTTGCTCTTGAAGATCAGATCAGATGTGGTTCGGGAAGTAATGCCTTAACAACGGCACTTCCCTGAGAGGTTCTTGTAATTTTCCTTTTGTGATTTTCCTTTTGTGACGTGCTCTGTTATATTATATTGTATTGAAAGCACCCTTGTCTTGTTGTCTTGAAAGCACCCTTGGGACGCTCCGATCACTGAACTATAAATAGTAGCGTATCGGAACGTCCAAAGGTGCGTTTTCAAGCTCAAGACTGAATGCGCTTGCAGAAAATGCGGTGCAAGCCAGTAGCGCATCGGAGCGTCCCAAGGATGCGTTCAAGAGCAAAACAAACTCTCTAGCAGACGATGTGGAAGAAGAAGAAGAAGAAGAAGGTGTTTACGTTTATATCAGTAGCTTCCTTTGACCATTAATCTGAATGTTTTGAAGTAGGTAATAGGCTACAATGACTGGTAAACTTTTAAAGTGAATTCATGAACATATGATATGTGTGTGCTCCATTATGTGTCATTTGAGTGGACTAATGCCTCAAAAAGGGGACTTTGGGACTTCTTGAAATTCGGACCATCGGGTGAATTCGGATTTGGCCTCAAATTGAAAAATTCGGACTATTGGGAGATTCGAATCATCGGTCGTCGGATTAACGAACTTTTACTGTATGTATGTATGTATGTATGGCAGCCTCGGCCCCACCACCGGCATAGATGGTATCTCCTAGGTAACAAAACTTGTCCACCAGCTCCAATGACTCATTTCCAAAGTTCACAGCCACAGGATCATCACTTAACACATGCTCACCTTTGCACACTACGCCCAAAATTTCTCTATTTCTGACTTATGCTTCGGCAGGGGCCCTTTTATTCTACTACAGAGCTTACTCCCATGGTGTACCCAACATCGACAGATGCTACATCAAATCGAGTTAGCGCCCACACCCTTTCCACACACTGCACATGGGTATTCACCGCTCTTTTCCACATAAGGTAGTAAGGGGTAGGCCCAGGGAAGTACTACCGCCAAGGTTTCGGGAGACTCAGGGAATAGCCTGAATTCCATTTTCTCTCCCAGGCCTTGGTAGCTGGATACACATCTTTCTGCCTCACACATCAGGGGTATCAGGAAAACCCTCTTTATATAACATACACATCCAACTTCACGACATTGCCCTACATTGCTATCCTCTATCCATAAAACACTACTCTTCCCACTACATATCATACATGTAACACCATACACCTTACCCAATAAATATGGCAGTACAATTGTTAAGAGCAAACCTGGTGGTCCCTCGGATATCCACCCCCGGCAGGGTTGGGTCATTGACACAGGGCCCTCCCGGTCGTCATCATGCGACTGTGTCGAGAGCATTGCAACGTCCCAAAGCTGCTCGTCGGTGCAGCTTTTTCTTTAGCAATATAAGGGGACTTCACTCTAACATCAATTCTGTACACCAATTTCTTCAAGCAGAATCCCCTACTCTCCTTTTTTTGACAGAGACTCAAGTAACATCCACATCTGACACGTCTAGATTTAATTTTCCAGGTTATCAACTGCTCCAAAATTTCAGACCTAAAGGAGGTGTATGTTGCTTCGCAAAATCTGAAATTGCCCTGGAGGAGGTTACTAGTTTCAATTGTCCCTATTTTGATTATTCTATATACAAATTAATTTCTGCTGGTAAATTTAAATACATATGTTGCATCTACCGTTCCCCAAATACTCCTCCAGAGCAAAGTCTTTTTGATTCTCTGTCCTCACAACTCAGTGTCCTCAACTTAAATGCTTCTTCTGAAATCACTGTGTTGGGTGATTTTAATGTCCATAATGTTGAATGGCTCACTCATTCAGCCAGGACTGATGATGCTGGTCTTGAATGTGAGCTATTTGCAGACTCATTTAATCTCACTCAACTAGTCAACCAACCCACCCGTGTACCAGATAATCCTAATCATAATTCCCACCTACTGGACTTATTTTTAACAACCAATTCAGAAAATTATGATGTTACAGTGAGGTCCCCGCTTGGATCTTCTGATCACTGTCTGATACAGGCCACCTGTCTATCACCTACCACACCTTCCCACTCTGAACCTGTTTTGGTGACTAAATGGCATTACGATAGGGCAGACTGGGAGGGTCTTCAGGGTTTCTTTATTGATATTCCCTGGACCTCTTTCTTTTCTAATGATGCACACTCCACCTTGAGCCACATACAAGATTTTGTAAAAATTGGAATGGAAACTTTTATTCCTCATCAAAAGTACAGTAAAAGATCTAATTCACCTAAATGGTTTGACCATAATTGTGCTAGAGTAACTGAACAAAAAGCAATAGCCTACAATGCATACACAAGATCAAAAACTCATGAAGCCTTTAATTACTTTAGAAACATCAGAAATCATGCCAAAACTGTATTAAACCTAACTAAATCAAACTTTCTCTCCACAAGCAGGCAAATAAACTTCTAAATAATCCAAATGATAACAAAATATTTTGGTCTACTCTTAACTCATTTAAATCCAACTTCACTACTGCTTCATCCATTCCACCATTAAAATCTCCGACTGGCAATCTTGTAAGTGACCCACGAGGTAAAGCTAACCTTCTTGCGGATATTTTCTCCACCAACTCAACCTTAGATGAAATAAATCAAGATGTCCCTGTACTTAATTTTAATTCGCCTGAAATTCCCTCACTGAAGATCCACACCAGACATGTCAAAACTATTTTGCAGAATCTCTCAGTAGATAAGGCTCCTGGTCCAGATGAAATTCCTCCAATAGTACTTAAGAATTGCTCCTTGGTGCTCGCTCCTGTATTGGCAAAAAATTTCCGTCTGTGTACTCATACCTCATGCTTCCCAGTACCCTGGAAAGAAGCAAACATCCATCCAGTTCCTAAAAAAGGTGCCTCTTCAGATCCATCAAACTACAGACCAATAGCTATAACTTCCACTCTTGGTAAAGTCTTTGAAATTATATTAAATAATCACATAATTAAGCATCTTGAGAATAATAAATTAATCAGTGAAAGGCAATATGGTTTTAGACGATGTCGATCAACTGCAGACATGCTTTGCCTTCTTACGCATCAAATCAACCAAGCTACAGACCAACATGGTGAAACACATACAATAGCACTGGATATATCAAAGGCATTTGATAGAGTCTGGCATCAATCCTTATTGTCGAAGATGTCACACTACGGCCTTGCATCATTAGTTCCACTAATTTCTTCTTATCTTCATAACAGAAAAATACGTGTAATGGTAGATGGCCTTTATTCTCAATTTCACTCAATAAATGCTGGAGTTCCCCAGGGATCAGTTTTGGCCCCAATTCTGTTCCTCATTCATATCAATGATCTCATATCTACCACTCATAATCCAATACATTCCTACGCAGATGACTCAACACTCCACAGTTCCTTCACATTTACCAATTCTTTCACCCAACCCGATCTTATAAATTCAAAAATAAACACTGCAATTTCTCTGAACCAGAACCTTTCTAGAATTAATGGATGGGGACAAAACAATCTAGTTTCCTTTAATGCACAGAAAACCAAATACATTCAATTTTCTAACCGACAGAATCTCACTGACTCCCATATATTTTTTAATGATGTAAATATTCCCACTTCCCCTAGTATTGACATTCTCGGTGTAACATTAACTACTAACTTGAGCTGGACACATTATGTTAGAAGCATTGCTAAGAATGCCTCTAAAAAACTGGGACTCCTGTACAGAGTTCGAGAATTCTTCGGACGAGCAGTTGGCCGTGATATATAAAAGTCATGTGCGTTCTCAGATGGATTACTGTTCACCTCTGTGGGGTGGAAGTGGAGTGGTTGCATTGAGGCAGTTGGACAAAATTCAAAATAAAGCTATTAGATTAATCAATAATCCTGCAATCACACAGGACCTTCCTACATTATCCATACGAAGAAACGTTGCATCCCTTGCATTATTCTACAGATATTTTCACAGCAATTGTTCCGAGGAACTTGCTTCAATTGTGCCGCCTCTCCACATCTTTCCGCGTAGAACTAGGGCAGCTGAGAGCGCCCATGAATTTACACTTTCTCCTCCACAATGCAGAACTTCTGCTTATCAGAATTCATTTATCCCCAGAGCTACTACTCTTTGGAATTCACTTCCCTCGAATTGCTTTCCACAAACTTACAATCTGCAAATGTTTAAATCCAGTTGTTACAAACATTTTATGAATGGAGGATGCCTTTAGGCACATGGACCTTTTTGTTTTATCTGTGTTTTTCCTTCCTCTGTTCATTGTCTCTTTAAAAAAAAAAAAAAAAAAAAAAAACATTGCCTCGTCTCAATCTACAATGCATAACCTTGGTTTTGTTAATATTGACTCTTAAACCCTTGCTCGCCATGCCCTCTCTCCATCTTCTGAATTTGGCCTCAGCATCTTACATATTGTCAGCTATTTGGACTAAATCGTCTGCATAAAACAGTTCCCACTACAAGGCTTATGTTCATGCAATAGGCTATACACTCGACCCTCGAATCTGCGGACCTCCATTCAACGGATTTTGGATTCATCGTCAGTCAGTAGGCGGACAATCCATCCGGACCGGTGCTTGATAGATTTGTCCGCTAAGTGGTAGGGCAAGTTACTCTTAGGCCTAGGCCTAGGCTATAGATACTCACAAAACCCCAACTGAACTGCTTGGATAGCGAGAATATCCCAGGTATATTTAATAAACGTATATTAACCGAGTAATCTTGACCAAACCGATTCATATCTCTTGTGTTTTGCTTTGTTTACTGGTGTGACGAACGATCCGCGACGCACGCACGCGCGCACACACACATATGTGTGAAATTATGAACAATACACTACACTCGGTATATACTAAAGATGATAACTTTGAAGAAGTACCGGTAGGTGAAATTGGTGATAAACTGGGAGAGATTAAGTTTCTCCCAGAGGAGCTAGAAATAATGAAAGGACTAGATGTGAAAAAAGCAGTGGGACCTGACAATGTAGCGGGATGGATTTTGAAAGAATGTGCTGACGAACTAGTGAAACCCTTATATGAGATAATGAAATACTCTCTGGAAGTGGGAAAATTACCAATGGACTGGAAGAGAGCCAACATTGTACCAATTTATAAAGGTGGGAACAGAGAGCATCCATTACATTTTTGACCTGTGTCACTTACTAGTATAGTGTGCAAAATCTATGAGAAAATAATTAAGAAAAGATGGATGATTTACTGTACTTGGAAAAGAATAATCTACTATCTAACAGGCAATTTGGATTCAGGGAGGGTACCTCATGTGGTACAAATCTACTCAGTTTTTATGACAGAGTAGTTGACATATTACAAGAGAGAGATGGATGGGTGGACTGCGTATATATTGACATGAAGAAAGCTTTTGACAGAGTATCGCATAGCAGGCTGATGTGGAAACTAAAAGAGTATGGAGGGATTCAGGGTAGTTTGTTAAATTGGATGGAGGACTATCTTTCAGGGAGACAGATGAGGACTACTATCAGAGATAAATTTTCTACGTGGAAGGACGTCACAAGTGGAGTTCCGCAGGGAGTGGTGCTGGCTCCCATAATGTTTCTAATATACATTAACGACATGCCAAAGGATATAAATGCATATATGAATATGTTCGCAGATGATGCCAAGATCATGAAGTGTATAGAAGATGAAAACAGTGGAAGGGAATTACAGAGGGATTTGGATAGGATAGATCAATGGAGCAAGAAGTGGAAAATGGAATTCAACACAAATAAATGTCATGTAGTGGAAATGGGAGTAAGTAAAAGAAGGCCTCAAATGGAATATAAGTTAGGAGAAAATAGTATTAACCCATCAGAGAAAGAAAAGGACTTAGGGGTAACTGTTAGGGGTGATCTTTCACCTGAGAATCATATTAATAAGATAGTGGGAAACATATGGACTGCTAAACAGAATAAAAATAGCCTTTAACTATATAAACGAAGAGATGCTGGAGAAAATAATAAAAACATCGGTGAGACCAAGACTGGAGTATGTGGCAGTGGTGTGGGCACCACATCTAAAAAAGCATATAAAGAAGCTGGAGAAGGTTCAGAGAGCTGCAACTAGGATGATACCAGAATTGAGAGAATTATCATATGAGGAGAGATTAAAGAAATTAGATTTACCATCTCTAAGGGATAGGAGGGAGAGAGGCGATATGATTATGATGTACAAATGTGTGAGAGGACTCGAGAAGGTGGACAAGAAGGGTTATATTGTGGAAGATAATGGTAGAACTAGGGGGCATAGATATAAGCTAATGAAAGGAAGATGCAAAGGAGATTTGAGAAAGTATAGTTTCCCTTACAGAAGTATAAGTTGTTGTTGTTCCCTAAGATGCCTGGCCGAACAGCCCCGAGTCCCTGAGAAAGTCCATGGCCACGATCGGGCTTTCCCACAGAGCTCTCATTGAGTGTAGATTGTGTTGTTGGCGTAAGTGGTTGTGTGAAATGCAGTCTTCTATGATGTGTTTAATGGTATGGGGTGCTGTGTTACATCCCGGGCAGGCGTCGACAACGGAGTCATCCAGTCTCTTCTGATAGCTCAGGAGAGCTGGATGGTGTCCACATCTCAGCCTGGCCAGGTGGACTCTGTCCTCGCGAGGAAGGGAGGATTCGGAAGGATGGATTTCGGGAGGTCGTGCATGCAGCTGCGTGTTGTCTGTGAGTGAGTGGATGGATCGGTGAGAGATATGAGTATGGATGTGCTTTTGGAAGTTGGTTCGGGGTGGGCAGGGAGGGAGAGAGGACAATAATTGTGTGTGATACCGTGTGCTGGGTGTTGTTTTGATATTTCTTGGTGTCTGTGGGTGTGTTGCCATGTAGTTTAGTGGGTGGTCTTGGTTCGTGGAGGCTGCTGCCAGGAATTGAGTGCCTCTCATGTCCAGATGGTCTTTGACTTTGAGGATTTTGGTTTCTTGATGTAGGTGATCTGTGGGTGAAGTAGCTGTGCAGCCTGTAATGATCTTCAGGGCTTTGTTTTGAATAGTCTGTAAGGTCTTATGATGTGTTTCAGCTAGGTTAGAAGCCCAGGCTGGGCTTGCATATTCCATCACTGATCTTATGTATTGTTTATATACTGTGGTGGTAGTTTCTTTGTTGTGTCCAAATTTTGTGTGAGCAAGTGACCTGAGGGCGTTAAGTCTGGGTGTCAATTTCTTTTTAATGTTTGTGGTGTGCTGTTTGAATGTCATATGAGTATCATATGTTACTCCTAGGATTTTGTGTGTGTGTGTATGTGTTAGGGGTGTGTTGTTTATGGTGAGTTGAGGGATGTATTCGTGTTCTCCTGTCCAACTTGTGAGCAGGGTTGCGGTGGATTTGGCTGGGGCTAGATTAAGTCTGTTTGTAGTGCACCATCCATGTAGTGTGTTGAGATAGGGTTGAAGGAGATCTGTTGCTCTTTTTGGGTCATGGTGTGTGCATGTGAGTGTTCCTATGCATCTGCATAGGAGGCTAAGTTTATTTGGGGCGTATTGGGTGTAGTTATATCGTGCATGTACAGATTGAAGAGTGCGGGCGATAGGACGGATCCTTGTGGGACTCCGTTTGGAAAGTTTCTGATTTTAGATGACTGACCGGCAAAAGATACGTGTGCACATCTGCCTGCTAGGAAGTTGGCCAGCCACCTTTTTGTGTTGTTGTGCATGTTTGTGTTGTAGATTTTGTTTGTTAGGTTGTGGCGGGGGATGGCATCGAAGGCTTTACTAATGTGTGGCTAATAGTGATCTGTGTGGTGGTCTAGCTGAGTTGATGCCGTCGAAAGCTCTTTGTGTAAGGTCTGTGAGAAGAGTGTTTGTGGAGTGCAGTGGCCTAAAGCCATGTTGTGTTGCAGCTAGGGGTAGGTCAGGTGTAATTAGTTGTAATACTAGGCGTTCCATGACTTTGGAGGGGGAGCAAAGGAGTGTGATGGGGCGGTGCGAGGAGGGTAGCGTGGGGTCTTAGTTGGGTTTGGGGAATGTGATGATGATACCATGCTTCCAAATGTCTGGTATTGTGTTGTGTGAATAGCTGTAGTTTGATATGTTAGTGAGTGCTTGTATGCCTTGTGGTCCCAGGTGTCTGAGGTGTATGTTGCTTATGTTGTCTAGGCCCCAGGCGGGTGAGTGCTTGAGATTGTTGATGATATGCTTTGTCTGGTAATTGGTGAAGGGTGTATAGTCAGGGTCTGTGGGGAATTGTCTCTTACGTCGGATGACACGTCGGTCGTTTTTGTGAGGTTTTAGGTGGCTAACATGTGAAAAGTGATTGATGAGAGTGTTTGCTTGTTGTTTACATGAAGGAGTAGAGTCTGTTGTTGTGATTGCAGCATGTGATTGTGTTGTGTTGCTGTTGGAAAGTGTGATGCTGTTTAGTGTTTTGTAGAGTTTTTTGGGGTTTGTTTTGTAATCAAGTGTTTGTAGGAAGTTATTCCAATTTAGTTTTTGTTGCTCTTGTATTTTGTTTTTAGTTTGGGTGTTGAGTGCTTGCATTTGTTGTGTGATGTCTTGTGTGTGGGGTGCTGGGGAGTGTTTCAGTATGTCGCGTTGTCTGATGAGGTTTTGAATTTCTGGTGTGAAGTTGGGGTTGTGTCTTTTTCTGTTACCTCTTGGAATGTGTTTCTTGTCAGCATTTTGGATAGTTTTATTGAGTATGTGTACAGCATTGTTGATGTTAGTGATGGGTGTACTGTTTAGAGTTGTGAAGTGTTGTTCTGTCTCAATTGTGAATGCTTCCCAGTTAGCTCTTTTATAATTGGTGTATGTGTGTTTGTGGCTAGCTGGGGTGAGTCTGGTTTTGGTGGTGATAATGATCGGGAGGTGGTCAGAGCCTAAGGTTCTGACCACCCTCCAGGATGTTGTGGGGGCGAGTTCTGGGGAGCAAAAGGTGATGTCTGGAGATGATGGGTTATAGAGGGCTTGGTGAGGAATATGGGTATGTTGATGGATGTCGTTAAGGATGATGAGGTTATCTGTTTGGTTTTGTAGTACCAGCCCTCTGTCTGTGTCGGGGTTGTCGACAAACCAGGCCGACGTCTTGGCGTTGAAGTCACCACCCAGGATGATGTGTGGGGTGTTTGTGATGTGTTGTAAGTGTGGTCTGTATTCATTTGGTACTGTAGGGGATGTTTGGGGAGGGATGTATGTGTTTATGATGGTTATGTTGGAGTTGTTGCCAGTGCGTATTTTAATTGACTGTATTTCTGTTGTGTTATCATTTGGGGGGAGGAGGGATTTGGTTTGTACACTGGTTACTATGTATGATATTTCTTTGTGTACCAGGGTGATGAGTCCACTGCCCCCGCCGACAGCCCGGTCTTGTCTGATGGTGGTGAAATTATGAAATGTGGGTGTTTTTTGTGTTGTGCGGAGTTTTGTTTCTTGTAAGATGGCAATGTGTATGTTGTGTTGTTTGATGAAGTGTGAGAGTTCGTGTTTCTTTGTGTTGATGCCATCTATGTTCAGTTGAAGAATGTTAATGTTATGTGCACGATGTATGTTGGGTGCTGCTGCACGAGGATGGGGTGGGGATGGGGGTGAGGGTGGGGGTGAGGGAGGGGCTGGGAGTTGGGATGGGTGAGGTGGGGGTGGGGATGGGGGAGCAGGAGATGGGGGTTGGAATGGATTAGGATGGGGTGTGGTGTGTTGAGTTGAGGATGTGGATGGTATGGGTAGGTTAGGTGGGTTAGGGAGGAGAGGTGGACGGGTTTTAGGGGGGGGAGTGGATGATATGGGAAGGTTAGGTGGGTTGGGGAGGAGAGGTGGACGGGTTTTAGGTGAGGGATTTGACTGGGAGAGGGAGGGGCATGAGGAACAGGTCCAGGTGTTTGTGTAGTGTTTCTTGGAGGCAAGTGTTGTGCAAGTATAAGTAAATGGAATCAGTTAGAAGAGGAAGTGGTGTGTGCAAAAAACATTCATATTTTTAAGGCAAAGTTAGATAATTGTAACTCAGGAAGCGGGACAATACGAGCCTAAATAGCTCAACTCCTGTATACTACAAATAGGTAAATACAAATAGGTAAATACACACAAAACACACACACACACACACACACACGCACGCACGCACGCACGCACGCACGCACGCACGCACGCACGCACGCTCGCTCGCTCGCTCGCTCGCTCTCTCTGAGACCACGGGTCCAAAACTACTTTTATTATTTTGCTCAATCGAAAAGCATTTGATATAGAAAATTCTAGTTTTCACCATTCACAAGGTAAAAGTGATTTTTGCCTCCTGATATATATCTAAGCTAGGTTAGACAATTTCTTGGTCTGGCTAGCTAATAATAAAAGTAGTTTTGGACCCGTGGTCACTGTGTGTGTGTATTTACCTATTTGTAGTTTACAGGAATTGAGCAGCGCTCGTGTTGTCCTGTCTTAGTTACTTTATAATCAATCTATTTTACTTAGACAAGTATCGTAATGGATATTCCCAATTCCCAGTATTTTGGACTAACATATCATAGCTTATGTTGTCCTATTTCCATATTTACTTTTATCCAACCTAGATTTGAACATGTTAATGTTCTTCGCTCTCACCACCTCCTCCTCCAAGTTGTTCCAAGTCTCTATACTTCTATATGGGAAGCTGAATTTCTTTGTGTCCTTACGACATCTGCCCTTCCTCAGTTTAAACTTGTGTCCTCTTGTCCTTCCATCATCCCTCACGAATAGATCTTCCCTATCTACTCGTTCCAAACTTTTTACTCCCTTGATCATCGTTATTAAGTCGCCTCGTTTCCTTCTCTCTTTCAAGGTAGGCAGTTGTAGTGTCTTAAGTCTTTCCTCATATGTCAACTCCTTCAATCTTGGGATCATCTTCGTTGCTATCCTTTGGACTTTCTCTAATTTGTTTATGTGTTTTTTCAAATGTGGTGACCATATCACTGCTGCATATTCTAATCTTGGTCTTATCATAGTCATTATCAGTTTTCTTAACATTTCTTCGTCCAAATAGTTAAATGCCACTCTCATATTGGTTATTATTCCATATGCTCCTCCAATGATCATGTTAATATGCTTCTCCGGCGATAGATCATCTTGTATTATCACTCCAAGGTCCTTCTCATGCCGTGTTTTGCCGATTTTTTCAATTCCTAATTTGTACTCCCAGCTTGGCCTTATCTCACTTGTTCCCACTTCCAAAACATGATACTTTTCTGCATTGAAACTAATTTTCCAGGTTTGGCTCCATCTGTGCAACTTATCTAGGTCCCTTTCAAGCTCCTGACAACTTTCTATACAGCTTCATGATCTTAGCGTCATCCGTGAACATATTCATATGACTATTCAAGTTTTCTGGCATGTCGTTTACATAAAGTAGGAACATTATCGGACCCAACACTGATCCCTGTGGTACTCCGCTCGTCACACTCCTCCACTGTGAATATTCGTCTCGTATTGTGGTCCTCATTTCTCTTCTTATTAAAAAGTTTTCCATCCATTTTAACATCCTACCATGTACACCTCCAACAACCTGCAATTTCCACAATAACCTTTTGTGAGGCACCCTGTCAAAGGCCTTCTTCAGGTCCAGGTAAACACAGTCAACCCATCCCTCTCTCTCTTGTGTAACATCTACCACTCTGCTATAAAAGCTTAATAAATTAGATACACAAGATCTCCCTTCCCTGAATCCAAACTGTTTCTCACTAAGCACCCCCTGTCCCTCTATGAAGTGTGTCCTCTTTTTTCTTATAATTTTCTCACAAATTTTGCAAACAATGCTGGTGAGGGACACCGGTCTGTAGTTAAGCGGATTTTCTCTGTCTCCTCCTTTGTAAATAGGTACTATGTTAGCTCTCTTCCATACCACTGGCAGGTCTCCTTCATTCAGTGAAGATTTGATGATGTCATAGATTGGTTCCACTAGCTCTTCCGCACATTCTTTGAGGATCCATCCAGCCACTCCATCTGGTCCCATTGATTTCCTCACGTCCAAATCCTGCATCAATTTCAGCACTTCACTTTTTGTCACTTTCATTTCAGGCATCTGTGGTGTTCTCATTTCTCTATCAGGTTCTATAAACTCCTCCTCTTTTACAAACACTGACTGAAGCTTTTCATTCATAACTTCACACAAGTCTTTATCTCTCTCATAGCTGTTCGTCGCGGATCGTTCGTCACACCAGTAAACAAAGCAAAACACAAGAGATATGAATCGGTTTGGTCAAGATTACTCGGTTAATACAGTACTGTATACGTTTATTAAATATATCTACGATATTCTCGCTATCCAAGCAGTTCAGTTGGGGTTTTGTGAGTATTTTATGTGCTCCATATGAAAAATATTGATTTCCGGCCCCCTTATATGAATACTATACCCATCAACGGACTTTTCCAGGCAACGAATGAGTAACGGTCCCATATAGTCCGTTGTATCGAGGTTCGAGTGCAGTTAAACCACGGGAATAATTATGATTTATTTACACTGCCCTAACCATAATATAAGCAAGTGAAAAGTGAGGTAATTTTGAACAGGGGTGCCTGAAGCGCCGCCATTAGGACGTGAGACTGGAACTGCACGGAGCACTCGGTCTTTAATTTTATGTATTTATGTATGTACATTATATGTATTTATAAGCCCAGTTAACCCTTTCACGCTTATGATGCAATTTTGAGCCTATTAGGGATACTTTAAAGTCTTTGTTACCATCAGGGGTATTTAGAAACCTTTAGTTTAGTTATTTCAACCTCTGCAGTTGTCTTTGAGTTAGCTGTGGGCAGAAAACTAATTTTGGAGAGGTAATTATAAGAGAGAACTCTATTTCTTATTGCTAATCTGGCAACCTCTGCGTCATAAAAGCGTGAAAGAGTTAATTTGACTAAACTATGAACATCGCTTATGACAAGATAAGGTTTTTATTCTATCTATATATTTATTGCTGGATGCTTTATTCCCCTTTTTGAGGGTGGCTATACACATAACGCCCCCAAACGGACCTGTCCCCCATGAGAAGGACAACCCGGGCCAGTTTATTCAAGAACTTACAGGATTGATCACTCAATGTAGAGTACATCCTACTCCGAGTCCTTCTATGTATATTTTAGCACTATTTTTTAAGTGGTGGGTTGCTAGTCTATCCACCAACCCACTTCACCCTTAGATGAGCAGTAAGAATTTTTACAAAGTTTACTCCCCAGACCAAGGCTGCACAATGACATTCCTATAGGCAGGCTGATAAATGAAAGATAATTCAAAACCAGTTCTTAACCCATCAGGCCCGGAAGGGCTCTTGAACGCCCATAAAAAAGCATACCCGAGCTACCCGGAAGGGCTCTTTAACGCCCAGTGGTTGAAAGCCTGTGAGCTTGGTGTGCGAGGCGTCGGTCCAGCCGGCTGTTGTTTACATGCGTCGGACCGACGCCCCGCATCTCCGGCCACAAGAAGGAGTGCGTCGCTTGTTCGTGTGTGCCTGTATGTTGTTGTTAAGTATCGAAAAGTAGTGTAAAGTGTCTGTTTTTTGCCATAAAGTTATCTCCAATGAAATCATCATCACAACTGAACCAGTTGACTTAGAGAGCTCTACTTAATGCCAATCTACAGGTAAGAAACACATCTACGCTTGGGGATGCGCGGGAATGTGGAAGCAGTCAGAATAACAAAGATACGGTAGCCTAGGCTTAGACGTTTTTCGGCCAAAACCCCCGGGTTTCGGGGAATATATATATAATACATAGCCGGGGCTGGAGGGTTAAACTGAGTCTTATAACTAAATTGTCCCAGTTTGACACCCTGCCTTTAGGTATGATTGTTAATATATATTATCTTTTGTAGTTAGTATGGATCACGTCGGTGGACCGAGCGGAGCACCGGGTCCTGTATGACAGCAGCATGTGTGTGGTTAGCGGGGGTGATGCGGAGGCCAAACGACTGATGGGGAAGGCCTTCAAGGAAACCCTCTCTCTCCCCCAGCAACAACACCTTCTGGCACAGCTGGACAAGGATCCCCGTATGGTCTATCATACGGGACTCACACCACAGAAGGTTCATCCAGAGTACTTCAGTTTTATATGTATTTGAATCAGTATTTTAATTGCAATTTTTTTTTTCTTCTTTTTTTTTCTTCCCCTAAGCTGCCTGGCCGAACAGCCCCGAGTCCCTAAGGAAAGCCATGGCCACGGTCGGGCTTTCCCACAGAGCTCTCAAGGAGTGTAGATTGTGTTGTTGGCGTAAGTGATTGCGTGAAATGCAGTCTTCTATGATGTGTTTAACAGTATGGGGTGCTGTGTTACAACCTGTGCAGGAGTCGACGACAGAGTCATCCAGTCTCTTCTGATAGCTCAGAAGGGCTGGATGGTGTCCGCATCTCAGCCTGGCCAGGTGGACTCTGTCCTTGCGAGAAAGGGAGGATTCAGAAGGATGGATTTCAGGAGGTCGTGCCTGCAGCTGCGTGTTGTCTATGAGTGAGTGGATGGAACGGCGAGAGATATGAGTATGGATGTGCTTCTGGAAGTTGGTTTGGGGTGGGCAGGGAGGGAGAGAAGATAGTATTTGTGCGTGATAGTGTGTGCTGGGTGTTGTTTTAATATTTCTTGGTGTCTGTGGATGTGTTGCCATGTAGTGTAGTGGGTGGTGTTGGTTCGTGGAGGCTACTGCCAGGAATTGAGTGCCTCTCATGTCCAGATGGTCTTTGACTTTGAGGACTTTGGTTTCTTGATGTAGGTGATCTGTCGGTGTAGTAGTTGTGCAGCCTGTGATGATTTTTAGGGCTTTATTTTGAATAGTCTGTAAGGTCTTATGATGTGTTTCAGCTAGGTTAGAAGCCCAGGCCGGGTTTGCGTATTCCATCACTGATCTTATGTATTGTTTGTAAACTGTGGTTGTGGTTTCTTTGTTGTGTCCAAATTTTGTGTGGGCAAGTGACCCAGCCACAGCATTTTTTTTGTATTGTACAGTTTTACATTGTAGTAGCTATCCTCAGTAGGAATTTATAAAGAAAGCTTATATCTCCTTAATCTCTTTGCTAACAGATGAATTAATGTGCCTGATCATCATCTACTAAGTATTAAATTGTTGTATTCATGTGCATTGGGCCTGGTATTTGGTTTAATATTTGTTCTGATCATGTTCCTTGCTATTTCAAAGTACTGTACAGTAAACTTCCGTTAATCCGAAGGGCAGCGGACCGGCCCTCGTTCGGATTCGTGGATTTTTCGGATTATCGGACTTTACCCCTATGAACCTGTGTATTAATGGCCTGACGAAAACATTGAGGCATTAGGCCACCCAAATGACACACACACATATCATATGTTCATGAAATCACTTCAAAAGTTTACCATTGTCATTGTAGCCTATTACCTACTTCAAAACATTCAGATTAATGGTCAAAGGAATCTGCTGATATAAACGTAAACACCATATGTCCGCATCGTCTACTAGCGAGTTTGTCTTGCTCTTGAAGATCAGATCAGATGTGGTTCGGGAAGTAATGCCTTAACAACGGCACTTCCCTGAGAGGTTCTTGTAATTTTCCTTTTGTGATTTTCCTTTTGTGACGTGCTCTGTTATATATATTGTATTGAAAGCACCCTTGTCTTGTTGTCTTGAAAGCACCCTTGGGACGCTCCGATCACTGAACTATAAATAGTAGCGTATCGGAACGTCCAAAGGTGCGTTTTCAAGCTCAAGACTGATTGCGCTTGCAGAAAATGCGGTGCAAGCCAGTAGCGCATCGGAGCGTCCCAAGGATGCGTTCAAGAGCAAAACAAACTCTCTAGCAGACGATGTGGTGTTTACGTTTATATCAGTAGCTTCCTTTGACCATTAATCTGAATGTTTTGAAGTAGGTAATAGGCTACAATGACAATGGTAAACTTTTAAAGTGAATTCATGAACATATGATATGTGTGTGCTCCATTATGTGTCATTTGAGTGGACTAATGCCTCAAAAAGGGGACTTTGGGACTTCTTGAAATTCGGACCATCGGGTGAATTCGGATTTGGCCTCAAATTGAAAAATTCGGACTATTGGTAGATTCGAATCATCGGTCGTCGGATTAAAGGACTTTTACTGTACTATATATATCTGCTCTAAATATGTGTTCTTTTTTCAACAGCTTCCAGACCTAGTGGAACACAACCCGCTGATTGCCATTGAAGTCCTGTTGAAGCTGATGCAGTCCAGCCAAATCACAGAGTATTTCAGTGTCCTCGTTAATATGGAGATGTCTTTGCATTCTATGGAGGTTGTTAACAGGTTAGTGAAGAATTTAGTTATATTATATTATATTATATTATATTATATTATATTATATTATATTAACTGTCTTCGTAGCGCAATGGATAAATGCACTGAATTTCGGTGCGAGCATCCTAGGTTCGAATCTCTGGACTGCCACATGTATTTGTTGATTTCATTAATTGAATTTAAAAGTAAAGTCAGTTGGTGGAGGGAACATAATAATTATTGTTCTTGGAGAAACATAAATCAAGAGTGAGAACGCTCAAAATGAGTTACTGTACTTGAGAAGTGCACATGGAGTCACTTGGAGAGAGAGACAGACAATTTAATTATGAGACGATGTGGTGTGGCTGTGGATGCGTTGGAGAGTGTGGTTTGGTCATGTGTAGCAAATGGAGAGTGAGGGAATGACTAAAAAAGTGTATGAGAGTGAGGTGGAAAGGCAGAGGCAAACCGAGAATAAGATGAAAGGATGGAGTTCAAAGGTATATGACTGAAAGTGGTGTTGGGAGGGAGGAGAGGCACTGCTTGACCGATGACAAAGGAGCATGGAGGCAATACATTAATTGCCAGTTTGCCACCCCCTTGGAGATTAAGGCATCTAGCAATATATAGATAGATATCTTTTACATTAGAGTATCGGCTGCTGATCAAAGGGTCGGTGGATCAAGCCTGCACTGTCAAAATGTTATTAGTAGATGTCAAGCCTGGGCAACTTGACCTAGTGATTCGTGACAAACGCCTATTGTTTATGGCTTCCCCTTCTTAGGAAATATGGAGTCTGGCAAAAAAAATCAAATAAAAAAAAATCACAGATATTTATATGGACATGTTGAACGAATTGGAGATGAAAGGCTTACAAAGAGAGTATATGAGTCAGAAACAAAAGGAGGTAGAGGGAGAGGAAGACCTCGGATGAGATGGAGAGATGGTGTAGTACAAGCGTTCGAAGGTAGAGAGATGACTGAAGAACAGGCAAGAAAATTTGTAATGAATAGGAATGAATGGAGAATGCTTGTGAATAGATAAGTGATAACTCGGTTGTTGGGAGAGGGGGTTAGGCGCCAGGTGGACTAGATAATATTCCGTCAGGCGTCTGGCCTGTGGAGCCAGTGTATATCTTACAGTATCTTACAGTAGATCTATCTATCGCCTGACGCCGTGATCCCCGAAGGGGTGGCCACGAACGAACCGCCCCCATGCACCTCTGTCCCCAGTCAGTCGACGCCCCTCCCCCCAACCAGCACCGCCTTCGTTCATGTAGTTCCTCACTCCATCCTTCCACCTCATATTCGGTCTACCTCTCCCCCTCTGTCCCTCCACCTCGCTCTCGTACACCCTCTTAGTCATTCTCTCGCTTTCCATACGTTCCATATGGCCGGCCGAACCATCTCAAGTTGTTCCTTTTCACACTTTCCAGCACATCTACCTCCACACCACACCTCCTTCTTACTTCCTCATTAGTCTGTCTATCCCTCCATGTAACTCCGCACGCACTCCTTAAGTAATTCATTTCCACTGCTCTCACTCTTGGTCTGAGTCTCTCAACCAACGTCCATGCTTCGCTTCCGTAAGTCAGTGTCGGGATTACCACACTGTCATGCAAGGACTTCTTCACTTCCATACTGACCACCCTATTTCTTGTTACTGCTTTTAGCGTTCCTACAACCCTCTTCCCCTGTTGTACCCTCTCCCGCACCTCTTCATCCATAGTCCCATCTTTACTCAACACACTGCCCAGATACTTAAAAGAGTTGACGATCTCCATAGCCTGACCGTTCAGCTTCACCTCACACTCTGTGACTTCACCCCTTTCGAAGACCATAACCTTGCTCTTCCCCGTATTTACCTTCAAATTCCGTTTTTCGCACACTGTTCCAAACTCATTTACCAGACCCTGCAACTCCCATTCATTATCACTCATCAGAACTGTATCATCCGCAAACAGCAGTATAGGTAGCTTCCACTCAATTCCCTCCCTTTTCATTTTCATTACAGTAGATCCTCTGGAAAAAAGGCAAACTAGGTCTGTGTATCCAGCTCAGTACCAGTACTTGCACTGCTGCGGATGTTCTCGGTGTTGGCGGCAGTGGCAGCAGACGCAAAATTTTTACTATTCTGTATTTTCTCTTTGTAATCAAACTTCAACTTTTGTCTCCTCATGCTTTATCAAGATTACTTTCAAACTTCTTTACTGATTCGGAATCGACCACATACTGGGGCAGTGTGTTCCACTCATTTACCACTCTATCACAAAAGAGTTCCTTGTCTTTTCAACCCTAGTTCTTTCCTTGTAAATTTTCTTAGAGTGTCCTCTCGTTCTTGTTCCCTCCCCCGCATCAAGAAGGCACCTTCACACACATCCTCATCATACTTTCCTGACACTATCTTAAATGTCTCGATCATATCCCCTCTCTTCCTCCTATATGCCAGTGTCGGGAGTCCCAGTGTCCTCAACCTCTGTTCATAGCCCAGGTTCTTCAAAGTTGGTTCCAGCTTGCTAGCTCTCCTCTGCGCGTTCTCCACCGCTTCTATATCTTTCACCTTATATGGAGCCCACACCTGGTTCACATATTCCAGGCGCGGCCTAACCAGCGCTGTATAGAGATTCCTAAAGATTTTTTCATCCAGTGACATAAATGTCCTCCTTATCTATCTATCTATCTATCTATTGCCTGACACCGTGATCCCCGAAGGGGTGGCCACGAACGAACCGCCCCCATGCACCTCTGTCCCCAGTCAGTCGACGCCCCTCCCCCAACCAGCACCGCCTTCGTTCATATGCTTCCTCACTCTATCCTTCCACCTCTCTATCAGTCTACCTCTCCCTCTGCCCTACCATCCCCATTCACCTCTGATGGTACCCCCCACCCTCCCACCACTCCCTCAACTTTCCTATCACCCACCTTACCTTAAAATTAAAATGTAAAACTTGCAAACTAAACAAACCAAAATTGGGACAAGGACAATATAAAGTCAAATTAAATTATCAAAATCTCTATGTGGAAACAACGCTTACTAAAATGAAAATTATTAAATAAAAGAACACAATCCACCACATAGGGTGTACATTACTACATGAGCAAGTTAATCTGTTTCCCAAGCAAACTAATCGCACATATAACAACGCACTATCGTCACGTTAAAGGAAGTAGTCAAGTTTGGGAAGCCCGACAATTTTATTAGCTTTATTTATCTTCTCCGCTAAATGTTCTGAGAAATTTAACTTATTGTCTATCACTACCCCTATCACTCTAACCTAGCTGAAACACATCATAAGACCTTACAGACTATTCAAAACAAAGCCCTGAAGATCATTACAGGCTGCACAGCTACTGCACCCACAGATCACCTACATCAAGAAACCAAAATCCTCAAAGTCAAAGACCATCTGGACATGAGAGGCACTCAATTCCTGGCAGCAGCCTCCACGAACCAAGACCACCCACTAAACTACATGGCAACACACCCACAGGCACCAAGAAATATCAAAACAACACCCAGCACACGGTATCACACACAATTATTGTCCTCTCTCCCTCCCTGCCCACCCCGAACCAACTTCCAGAAGCACATCCATACTCATATCTCTCACCGATCCATCCACTCACCCAGACAACACGCAGCTGCATGCACGACCTCCCGAAATCCATCCTTCCGAATCCTCCCTTCCTCGCGAGGACAGAGTCCACCTGGCCAGGCTGAGATGCGGACACCGTCCAGCTCTCCTGAGCTATCAGAAGAGACTGGATGACTCCGTTGTCGACACCTGCCCGGGATGTAACACAGCACCCCATACCATTAAACACATCATAGAAGACTGCATTTCACACAACCACTTACGCCAACAACACAATCTACACTCAATGAGAGCTCTGTGGGAAAGCCCGACCGTGGCCATGGCCTTTCTCAGGGACTCGGGGCTGTTCGGCCAGGCAGCTTAGGGAACAACAACAACAACAACAACTACCCCTATATCCTTTTCTGCACTCACTTCCTCCATTGTTTCATACATACTGTATCCTACCTTGTCTGTCTTGTTTGTCCCAATCCGCATGTACAGTACTGTACTTGCATTTTTTTGGATGAAAAGGCATTAACCAATGTTCAGACCATCTCTTCATGCACTTCACATATCCTTGAAGCAAACCCACGTCTTCCTTACTCCTCACTCTTTAATATATCTTGGTGTCATCTGCATACAAATACCCCCCTGGTACTACTCTCCTTGGCGCGGTTGGGGGGCTTCGGGGCCGGCGACTGGGGCTTGATGGGGGAGGGTTAGGGTTATTTCCCTCCCTCTCCCCTCGAGCTTTCGTCGTCAGCTTGACTAATTTAGAGTAGTTTTTTATTCCTCTTTCAATGTTTTTTCCCTTCTATTCTTATTCTGTCCAATTCGGTTGTCCTCGGGCAGCCTATATCTCATGTTTCCCTGGCCTGGCTAGGTAGTAGACTCCTGACCTGATTTGTCTATTCGGTTGGTGATGTGGCCAAACTGACGTGATTCCCTTCGGTAATGCATTTTTTTGCATCTCGCCGTGATTTTGTTCTACCTTGGACCTCTCATTCTTCGCCCTGATCACTTCTTGGTTGGTGCTGCAGTGTAGCAGTTCTTGCCTCATCCTTCGGCCTTGCCCTATAAGAGCTCTGTTGTGGAGCTGATGTGGTCCGGCTGAACTGATGAAATGGCGAGAAATGTCTGTGTGTCTTTACCTTCCTAGATTTTTTCACCTCCTGCCCATCCCTATCTATCTTGACTTGATTAGTTGTCTTTCTTGATCTAATCCTTCGGGATAGCCCTATGAGAGTTCTTTTGTGGAACCCAGTGGTCTGGTTAAACTCATTTAAAAAAAAAAAAAATGCATACAAATATATCTCGCTTTCATTTGTTATAACTTCAGGTAAGTCGTTAATAAACATGACAAACAGTAGTGGTCCCAACACAGATCACTGAGGCACCCCACTTGTAACTTCCCTCCACCCCGAGCCTATTCCATTCACCAGTACCCTCTGTCTTCGATTTTTCAGGAAGGTCTCTATCCACTTCACGCATTTCTCTCTTGTCGTGCTAATAGAGAACTCTCCGGATTTGCCCTATGCTGTATTGACACCAGACTCGCTTTAACAGAACGATGTTGTGTTGATCTAAAACTATATTTATTATTTTCTGTTGCTCGTGATAATCGCTACTCACACTATTTGAAATAATTTTATGTAGGACCCAACTGTACCTTGGTGAGGCTGGTACCTTTATGTCCACACCGAACACGATTTGCAGCTTCTAATCTGGCTCGCTGATGGGTCAATTTTGGTGGAACTCGTGGTGCTCATATTTCTTCCTTTTTTACTCCTACACAATCCCCAAATAAATATATTTACTCCCACACTAAAATTATATCTTTATTTTTTTAATTTTATGTTTTGTGAGGATACTAGCTTGTGTGACTTAACCTGAATCATTCATTACTCTCAACAGACTAACAACTGCGGTAGAGTTACCATCAGAGTTTGTGCATCTATACATCAGCAACTGCATCAGTACTTGTGAGACCATTAAGGACCGCTACATGCAGAACAGACTGGTGCGCCTTGTCTGTGTCTTCCTTCAGTCACTTATACGTAACAAGATTATTAACGTGCAGGTGAGTAGATAGAGCAACTTTATTAATATGCTAATAGGTAAATTTGGTTACTTTTTAAAGTAGATTGGAAATTGACAAATACAGTACTGGTACTTTTAGTATTCCACAAAATGTGGAGTGGAAAAACTTTAGATTTCTTACAAATCATATTAACCCATCAGGCCCGGAAGGGCTCTTGAACGCCCATAAAAAAGCATACCCGAGCTACCCGGAAGGGCTCTTGAACGCTCAGTGGTTGAAAGCCTGTGAGCTTGGTGTGCGAGGCGTCGGTCCGACGCATGTAAACAACAGCCGGCTGGACCGACGCCCCGCATCTCCGGCCACAAGAAGGAGTGCGTCGCTTGTTCGTGTGTGCCTGTATGTTGTTGTTAAGTATCGAAAAGTAGTGTAAAGTGGCTGTTTTTGCCATAAAGTTATCTCCAATGAAATCATCATCACAACTGAACCAGTTGACTTAGAGAGCTCTACTTACCGCCATTCTACAGGTTAGAAACACATCTACGCTTCGGGATGCGCGGAAATGCGGAAGCAGTCAGAATAACAAAGATATGGTAGCCTAGGCGTAGACGTTTTTCGGCCAAAACCCCCGGGTTTCGGGGAATATATATATACAGTGGGCCCCACAAGGGTGCGGTTACCTAAGTCCGAGACATGCGCGCACCCTTGTAAAACGCACCCTTGGAGCTTAAGAACCTATGGGAAATTCACTATGTAGTCCGGGGACTCTTCAAACTTACCCTTTTTTCGCCCAATAACCCCTGAAAAACATGAACTAAGGAAAGAATACCTGCACAGTATAGAAATGTGATTAGATATTAGATAGAATATGGGTATTACACTCACTTTGGATGGTTTATGTATGCGTGGAGGTTGGTATGTTGGTCTTACTGAGGAGCCTCGGACCCTCAGTAAGACCAACATCCCAACCTCCACGCATACATAAACCATCCAAAGTGAGTGTAATACCCATATTCTAGCTAATATCTAATCACATTTCTATACTGTACAGGTATTCTTTCCTTAGTTCATGTTTTTCAGGGGTTATTGGGCGAAAAAAACGCACGCTTTGCTTTTTTCGCGCTTTTTTCGCACCCTTCGATTATAAGCACCACACGGACATCTGCCGCACGGTTGGAGAATCGCACCCTTTTAGTGCGCACCCTTGCGGGGCCGACTGTAATACATAGCCGGGGCTGGAGGGTTAATTAATAACCAGACTTTTTCTGGAAAAATGTCTTGGATACTTTTCAAAGATAAGAATGGGAGAATGCTAGCCGAGAAGCAAGAGAGAGTCGAAAGATGGAGGGAGTACTTCAGTGAGTTGCTAAATGAAAGGAATGAAGAGCCAGCAAACATAGCTGGATATGGTATGGGAGGGAGAAGAAGAGAAGTAGTGGAGGAGGTGGGGATCAGGAGGTCAGAAGTGTGGGAAGCCATGAAAAGAGTGAAGTTGGGGAAAGCACCAGGAACAGATGGAGTGTGTGGGGAAATGTTGAGGTATGGTGGTGAGATAGTGATAGAATGGGTATGGAAAATGTGCAAACTAGCATGGGAGAAGGGGAGTGCACCCGATGACTGGAAGACTGGCATAATAGTCCCCCTATATAAGGGCAAAGGGGAAAGAGGAGTGTGTGGTAACCACCGAGGAATATGTCTTCTAAGCGTAGTAGGGAAGGTATACAGTAGGGTAGTGATTGAGAGAGTGAGAGTGAGAACGGAGAAATGGATAGGCGACGAGCAGGGAGGTTTTAGGAAGGGAAGAGGATGTGTAGATCAGATTTTTACCCTGAATTGTGTTGTGGAGAAGTATCTGGAGAAGAAACAAAAGGTGTATGTTGCCTTTATGGACTTGGAGAAGGCCTATGACAGAGTGGATAGAGAAGGTTTGTGGAAAGTACTTAGAATATACGGAGTAGAGGGCAAGTTGCTGAAAGCAGTGAAGAGCATGTATGAGGGTGCAAAGGCGGCAGTACGTGTGGAGAGTGAGCAGAGCGAGTTCTTTGACCTGAATGTTGGTTTGAAACAGGGGTGTGTGATGTCCCCGTGGTTGTTTACTGTATATATGGATGGAGTCATGAAAGAAATACTATCAAGAGCAGTGAATGTTGGTGTATCGCTGAAAAGGGAGGGAATTGAGTGGAAGCTACCTATACTGCTGTTTGCGGATGATACAGTTCTGATGAGTGATAATGAATGGGAGTTGCAGGGTCTGGTAAATGAGTTTGGAACAGTGTGCGAAAAACGGAATTTGAAGGTAAATACGGGGAAGAGCAAGGTTATGGTCTTCGAAAGGGGTGAAGTCACAGAGTGTGAGGTGAAGCTGAACGGTCAGGCTATGGAGATCGTCAACTCTTTTAAGTATCTGGGCAGTGTGTTGAGTAAAGATGGGACTATGGATGAAGAGGTGCGGGAGAGGGTACAACAGGGGAAGAGGGTTGTAGGAACGCTAAAAGCAGTAACAAGAAATAGGGTGGTCAGTATGGAAGTGAAGAAGTCCTTGCATGACAGTGTGGTAATCCCGACACTGACTTACGGAAGCGAAGCATGGACGTTGGTTGAGAGACTCAGACCAAGAGTGAGAGCAGTGGAAATGAATTACTTAAGGAGTGCGTGCGGAGTTACATGGAGGGATAGACAGACTAATGAGGAAGTAAGAAGGAGGTGTGGTGTGGAGGTAGATGTGCTGGAAAGTGTGAAAAGGAACAACTTGAGATGGTTCGGCCATATGGAACGTATGGAAAGCGAGAGAGAATGACTAAGAGGGTGTACGAGAGCGAGGTGGAGGGACAGAGGGGGAGAGGTAGACCGAATATGAGGTGGAAGGATGGAGTGAGGAACTACATGAACGAAGGCGGTGCTGGTTGGGGGGAGGGGCGTCGACTGACTGGGGACAGAGGTGCATGGGGGCGGTTCGTTCGTGGCCACCCCTTCGGGGATCACGGCGTCAGGCAATAGATAGATAGATAGATACTTTTCATAGACGCCAGTCAGTTTTTGTAAGTGAATTATTCGTGGCCAGCTGATTGTGATTTGATGATATAATATACTGTACATGGCAAAAATCTTGATATTGTATATTATCAGTAAGTTATATGTCAGTATTGCTTAATATATAATGTATTTAGCATAGTGTTGTATTTCCTATTTATTGTGGTGGATGTGTCGGCACTTGAAGGATAAACAAACGATCTGTCCTACCAGTCAAGTTGTTGTTGTTCCCCAAGCTGCCTAGCCGAACAGCCCCAAGGCCCGGAGCAAGGCCAAGGCCATAACCGTGCGCCCCCACAGAACCCTCACTGCCGACCACAATAAAGCCTGGGTGACCGAAGCCACTCCATGGCGGGGAGCTGAGGAGGGTGCGGAAATGCCCAGGAAACCAAAGCCCCACCCAGGGCCCTGTGCCCCTCAGCAATTATGAAGAGAAAGTTGTGGGGCAAAGGAAAAAATGTGACGCTTTTGCTTCCAATCTAGGTAGACTGGGAGGTCAATCCACGGAAGAGACGCCGTCACTTGAGATCTAGAAAATACATAAGTAAAAGGAACAGTCAGAGTAAGCTATGGGTATGGCAGAGATCGCTCAGTTCTCACTCTGATAGACCAGCCCATCACCAGTCTTCGGTAAAAGTATTTTGGAATGAATCTAAAGGCTAGGCTTCATATGTATAATGGAACAGCTCAAAATTAAGCTTTGCGTTCAGAACTGCTTGACAAAACTTGCTATCCTAGAAGAAGAAAAAAAAAAAAAAGCTAATCAGCTTCATACAAGTCTCTGACATTCCCTGCAGATTGAGGACAACATTGATATAATCCAGAAATATATACCCAAGCTGCTATATGGAAATAAGGTGTGAAGTTTAAATATTCAATATGGGGTGTTTAACCCTTCTTTGGCGGCGCGCAACTCATGTCGTGTGAAATAAATATGGACTAAGTGGCGGTTCACAACTTGTGTGCCATTTTCACCACGTAATGTTGCTGAGAGAGAGAGATAAGTGGTGGGAGGAGAGTAGCAAGCGTATGACTGCTCCAGACCACCGCGGCGGACCTACTGACATGAATCCCACCCTCCCCCACCCTCACGCACTCGCTACACAGGGAATTATGTAGGGAAACTACCTAATTACATGGTTTTTGCACTCGTGTTGTGCGATCGTTGCAAGAAAACTAGCGGTCGTACAAGGATGGTTGGGGTGTCATTGGAAAGCTCTGTTTATGCCCTTTCAGGGATAGATACTTGTTTTACGCTCTGGGTCTTATTTAGGCATGAAAATGATCATGTAAACAACCCTATTTAGGGTAAAAACACCCCGCTGGGCGGTACATATAAATTACCGCCTAGGCCGCTCGTAAGGTGTTAAGGGAGTAGTGCTTGTTTTTTGGTCTATATATTTACTTACCCGGTATTTACTTATATTTTAGTTTTCTCGCTAGACCTCCATCAAACACCCCCTAGACCCCCTTTCAAGATAGATTTGTAAAAATGTTGGTAGAAAAATGTTCCGGCCTAAGGCCGGTTCCTTCTAATAATACAGGCTTGCTATTGCTCGCCAGGAAAAAAATAGACACCTAAATGGCACAAAAGGTCTAATACTGACAAAGAAATGGGGCGAAACATCTCAAAATCGCCAACTAATGAAACGAACGTCATAAAATCTCAAAACTAATGGGGCTAAACAAGAGGGAGATGGGGTCCATAAAAAGCAACTACCTCCACCTTAAGAAAAACTGCCACAAACTAATATTCTGATTGAGACCATTTGACATACTGTACATACAATGGTTTAGCGTAATTTTTCCATTACATGCATTGTAACGGCTCAGGCGGGGTTGCCTTTCACTAGTTGGAGTGTACTGTAGTACAATAAAGTCCTGCTACAACACTGCCCCACCAAGTCATCACTGTGGCTGATCTTGGTATAGTGCTAACTGTGCCTCAGCAAGACTCAACAGAGTCCACCAGCAGCACTTGCACCTGCAGTATCTGCAACCACACCAGCCTTAACAGTGTTACAAAAAGACAGCACCATAACAAGACTCTACTGTATATTAGGCAATTTGGACTTTAGGACAATAAAGTCCTGCCCCACCATTGCTCCAACATGCAAACACTGTTGCCGACACAGGTGTGGTGCCAAACAACGGCCAGGTAAGACTCAGTCCCCTGTGGCACCTATCCGCACCCCACCAGCCTCGGCAATGCCATACCAAGATAGTGCTAAGATAAAGACTTTATTGCATAGTAATGGCTGTTGGTCCACAAGTTTATCGCCATCCCCCCTATTAGTCGCCTTGTACGACATGCAGTAGGATGCGTGAGGCATATTCTTTTTTCCTCCACCATTAGATGAAGGCCCCCTTACCCCCTGGGGGGAGTAAGGAACAAGGCAAAGTTTAAATGTTCAAGATAAGGTATTTAAAAAACAAAACTGCTACAGAGTAATTCATTTATGAATGCTAAAAACATCAAAACAAAACAAACTATTGTCTCGACACCAAAAATAGCCAAACAGAATTGCAATAAATTAAGAATTACAAATTGTTTATAACATAATAACACACAAGACAGAAATAGAAAGATAAAGCTATGGGAACAAGAATAATAGAATAGCGGGTGCCCAACCCCGAAAGGGGTTGAAATAGGGGAGCTATCCCCCCGCCAAAGGCGGCTTCCTAGGGCCTTTCCTAGCTGATGCTGAGAGGATTGGGTCCTAGTCATGTGGTGATGGGCTGGTTTATCAGAGTGAGAACTGAGCGATCTCTGCCATACCCATAGCTTACTCTGACTGTTCCTTTTACTTATGTATTTTCTAGATCTCAAGTGACGGCGTCTTTTCCGTGGATTGACCTCCCAATCTACCAAGATTGGAAGCCAAAGCGTCACATATTTCCTTTGCCCCTCAACTTTCTCTTCATAATTGCTGAGGGGCACAGGGCCCTGGGTGGGGCTTTGGTTTCCCGGTCGTTTCCGCACCCTCCTCAGCTCCCCGCCATGGAGTGGCTTCGGTCACCCAGGCTTTATTGTGGTCCGCAGGGAGGGTTCTGTGGGGGCGCTCGGCTATGGCCTTGGCCTTGCTCGGGGCCTTGGGGCTGTTCGGCCAGGCAGCTTGGGGAACAACAACAACAACAACAAGAATAATAGAATAAACGGTAAAACAAGGTATTCCAGACTGGTATGGCTACAAGATATACAAAATTAGGAGAGATTGGGTAGAAGATCATGCGCATTGGAGGTGATGGAAGAAATAGGAAGGGTTAATTCATATTTTTTCACCAACCAACTTTACTTCTAAACTCAATTAATAAAATCAACGAATACATGTGGCACTCCAAGGACTCGAACTTAGGATACTCACACCAAAATTCCGCGCAAGCAAGGTCGAAAAGAAACAAACTTTTAACTACCGGGTATCAATAAGATGAAGCAATTTTTTTTTTCTATTCTAGCTACTTCCATACAATTATTTTAAACTTAGAAAGGTCCTATCTGAGTGATAGAGTTATTGGAAGTAGTTTCTAACTCATAGATTCCTAGAGGGTTTTTCTAAATTGTGTAAAATTATCTGGTAGTAGAGTTAATCTTTGGATATTTTGTTTTCCACCAATGCACACAATTGTATTTTATCTTGACAGATATTAATATATGTATTGTCACATACCATTTAATGCCTGGCTTAAATAATTGTGAGAGTGGCTAAGTTTAGACATTAGTAACTGTTGTATTGAGTGCTACTTGGCATGCATTGTGCAGTTGGTGTAAGTTCTAAGCAGGACACTACCCTTGATAAAACCAAATTAATCCACGTAGGATAAAGAAACACTGCTTCAGTCTTTTGTTGTGAGACTATTTTTTGTTAAACCACCAGCTTGTTCCAGTTAATGGTACTGTACAGTACTATTAAAGGGCATAGCTCATGAGGTCAGCTATCCTCATTATTATAAATATTAGTGTACAGTATACCTCTTATGTGCAATAATATTCGTCCAAGTTTCTTATAAATGTAAATATATATAAATTAGTGTTTTGGATGGTGGTGGCGAGAGGCATTTCAGAGCCTTTCGTGACGTTTATGAGGGCATTGGGGTACCCATAGAATAACACAATCGGTCAAAGAGTTTCAGGAGTCAGGTCACTGGCCACCATTTTGATTCACAGCATCTCTGTTAAGTAGTTACAAAGATGGACAGATATCTAAAAGAAGGGTATGAGAAATTGTACGAGCAGCATAAGTTTAATAATGAAATGTAGAAATAATGGTAAGCTATCGAATGATTAATGCACTGTGAAAGTGAAAATAAAGATGGAATATTTTAACATTTAGGCTGTACGCTGTTGTAGTACAAAAGTACCTGTGTACTGTAAAGAATAAACACTAATGTTGCCATATGGATAGAGCTGCCAATATGTATTTATTTATGATTAACGATACCAAAATATGAATAATTGTATTGATAGATACATTAGGGTAGACACATTTTTCACTCATGTGATATACAGTATATATCAAATACTGCCTTCACATTACTTCATCATGTACGAAATACAGGTACATCAGTTTAACCCTTGGAATCCGGGAGGCCTCATATGAGGCAAAATGCACGGCTAAAAAGTAGCCGATATAATCATCAGAACTCGGCAACCATGCAACGTAGCGATGTCATCTCAACGGCAGTCTACAGACAAGAAAACTTTCTACAATTTGCAAAAAAAATGACTGCTCTAGGTGGTCTCAATCAGTAGCTACTGAATTATGAAGTTTGAAAATACCAAACTTCATATGAGGCCCCCCCGGATCCCAAGGGTTAAGTTAAATATAGGCAATATCAAAGCAGATTCAATTCCCGCGAACAAATTTCTCTCTCACAAACAAATGAGAGAGGCAAAAGGGTTTGCCATCAAGCTCCTAAAGCTTGAAATATCTTACACGGCTTTGTTTACTATTTTAGATCAAAATTTAAGTAAAAACCAAGACAACTGTGCAGTATCAATCATGTGTTAATATGCTTTAGACAGTGATAAAATAGAATGGTATTTTGTATGTATTAAGAAAGCACATAAAATACACCAAAGTTTCAAACATAATAAGTTTTTTGTCAGTAACCATCAATCATTCTGTCTATGGTAATTTTCTTAAGTTTACCAATGGTATTGTTCTGCATATAACTACCCCATATGTGAATACCTCTCATTCATTTTACATACAGTATTGTACAGTTCATGTTAATATTCCCCCCAGGAGCTGTTCATTGAAGTCCAAGCCTTCTGCATCGAATTCAGTCGAATTCGTGAGGCGGCAGCTCTCTTTAGGCTCCTGAAGCAGCTGGACTCCGGCGACACACAGGCCGCACAGGACCCGCCTAAAAAGTGATCCCTGCCTGCCCCCATACTAGACATCAAACCCAAGTTTATTACAAGTCAGTGCAGTCGCTTTCTTAGTCAGGTACTTATACACAGACACAATCTAAGTATACACACACTCAAAACATGCACACAGTCTAAGCATACACGCTCTAAATATACAAACACTGAGGCTACACAGGATCCTCATAAAAAGTGATAATTTCCTGGCCCTATACTAGACTTCAGCCTAAGATTTTGTACAAGTCAGTGCAGTCAGTTTCTAAAAGTCAAGCACTTATCAACACACAATCTAAGCATACACAAACTCTAAACACAAGACACAATTTAAGCATACACTCACTCCAAACATATAGACAATCTGAAAACAAAAAATAAAACATATGATTCATGCACACAGTCTTTCCACATGTACACAGTAAACACAATGTAAGAACACACACTAAGCATACATACACTGAGGCCACACAGAACCCTCCTAAAGTGATTCCTACCTGGACCGATAGTAGCCGTTACCCCCAACCTGCCTCGTGCAAGTCAGTGCAATCTCTTTCTCAAAGTAAGTAAATTAAAACACTTATTGGGCGGGTGCCCAACCCCGAAAGGGGTTGAAATAGGGGAGCTATCCCCCCGCCAAAGGCGGCTTTCTAGGGCCATTCATAGCTGATGCTGAGAGGATTGGGTTCTAGTCATGTGGTGATGGGCTGGTCTATCAGAGTGAGAACTGAGCGATCTCTGCCATACCCATAGCTTACTCTGACTGTTCCTTTTACTTATATATTTTCTAGATCTCAAGTGACGGCGTCTTCCGTGGATTGACCTCCCAATCTACCAGATTGGAAGCCAAAGCGTCACAATTTTTCCTTTGCCCCTCAGCTTTCTCTTCATAATTGCTGAGGGGCACAGGGCCCTGGGTGGGGCTTTGGTTTCCTGGGTGTTTCTGTCGCCCTCCTCAGCTCCCCGCCATGGAGTGGCTTCGGTCACCCATGCTTTATTGTGGTCGGCTGGGAGGGTTCTGTGGGGGCGCTCGGTTATGGCCTTGGTCTTGCTCGGGGCCTTGGGGCTGTTCGGCCAGGCAGCTTTGGGAACAACAACAACAACACTCATTCATGGATTATAACCACATCATCTTTAAGAATAGTCCCACACTTAAGTCCTGTGGTAGGTGGGGGCACTTATCATCTCTATAGACCTGCCTTGTCAACTATGGCAGCTCTACATAGTATGACAAACACAAATAGTTTCCAGTATTTACCTTGGTAACTGTTTGGTAGTGCTGGGTGGTAACCATATAGGATAAAGAAGGGTATACCTCCTACCAGTGGCTCTACAGAGGACCATTGTTAACCCCTTGAGGATCATGACGCATTTTGACAGTTTATTCTGGCTATCATTAGTCAATTTTACACAGCTTAGGAAGGACTTGTAGGAGTTAATAAGGTAAAGACTGTCCCGATGAACCCTCTGACTGCCATATACCCTTCCTAATCTGAATATAATCATCCAATAATAGCCAGAACTATAGAAACAAATTGTGTCTTGGATCCTCAGGGGGTTAACCACACTTAATGCTGTGGGGCTTCCACATAACTGCAGGTTGTTGCTGTTTGGATTTCCCCTCTTTGATTCCACCACCAAGAGTTCTGACTTTTTTAATAAGGCTTACACATGCATGCATGTGTAAGCTTTGATATCCAAGTCTTTAAAATATATTATTGACCTTTTGTGTTCCTTGCCTATGAAATTTATAGTGTAACCTCTTGCCTTAGAAATTGACTCTAAGAATATTACATATTTGGATAGGTGTGCTTTCAAATTGATAACGAGTTAATCATATATTTTGATTATAATATGAAAAAAAAATCAAGAGTGTTTGTAAATGTATGTATGAAGACATTTGGAGCTCTTGGTATATTCAAAGATAAATATAAATTAAGCTTGAGTTTAGTACTGTACTGTATTACACAATTTACATTTGATACAGTTAACCAGTGTAATTTGAAAGAGAAACCTGTATGAAATATTTCCAAAATAGGATTATGGTATTCTAGGTATTGAGATGGAAACTATTTCAGGGAGAACTACTGGTAAATTTATTTTTCTAGAACATTTTGATTGTAATATATTTGGAGTTTTGGGCTTGGGTAGTCCTCTCTTCCCCATTGGTATTTATTATATCAGTAGAATGGACGAACTTCAGATATGGAGATAAACTAGGACATTTCTAGATAAAATGTATTAAGCCACAGTTATTTGGAAACTGGCTCAGTGTTATTGAAAAACAAATATGTATGCAGTGTTTTCCATAATACCAAGCTATTTTCTCACAACAGCGCCCGGTTACGTCTTATCTAGAAATGTCTGAAGTAAACCTCCCTCTTTGCAGCTAGTTAATTTTATGATATTGCAGGGCAGTTCAGGAAGATTTGCCATATTTATTTTTTTAACTATAGGCCTATTTGAATAACAAAAAATTAATGGAACTCTTATACAGTAGGTCTGTAGCATTCTGATAGTTACCATGATGCATTTATTGCTGAAAGAAAATAATTGGTTATTGCGACTCCTGATTATTCAGACATTTTGTTCATGATTTATTCCCATGCAAATACATTATTTAATTTAGTTGAACATTTGCTTGCAAATAATCCACACCTTGTAATTTTTATTATGTTTTTATATAGGAATTAGGAAGAGATAAACTTAATATAGTGGCAGGATTAGATATTTAATGGTTGGTTAGTGTAAGTGTACCAATAAATATGCGAGTTGTCTGCCAAATTATTGTCATATTTGCTGATACATTTAATTCACTCTGCACTGTAATAATAAACAACGGTTTTGAAATAGGTTTTGAAATTGGTGTACACATGTAGAAAAACTTAGTATTTAAAAAGCTCCCTCGCATTACTTAAATAAAGTCGGGTTAAACTGGATACAATACTATATTTCTATTGAAAGATAATTGGCATTTTGACCACTTTGTTGGCCAACTGAAAATTATTTACTATTGATCTATACCTTTATGAAGGGTTACAGAAACTGTGCCTCATTTTAGTTGATAAAACCATGTCAAAATATATGTTCTATTATTGGCAAAAGGAGCAATGTCTTCCTCCATTAGTATCATACATCTTATTACTGAGGAGAGGAGATTGGCCTTTATTTCATTATAAAGTAAAGTACATAATATAGACATGGTTTAATTCAGCTGAAGATTTTATTGGCATTTCTGGACATTGGCCCTTCTTGTACTCAGCCGAAGAATTGTAAATCACAGTATTGTGTAGGTGTATATACTGTAAGTTGACTTCTGTTAACCCCTTCAATGTGATTTTGACATTTTAATTATATTCTGGATTATATCTATCTATATACTCAGGCCCAATCCCTACATTTTGTTTAGGGGGGGGGCAACTCAAGGCAGAGCCATAATAGGGACAACACAACAGAAAACAATGAACACAAAAAACAAAACACAAATTCACACACATCTAGGTCATCCAGGAGAAGACCCAGAGACCAGGGTCACCAAGGTCCCTCCAGCACTTCCCCGGCCCCCGACCACCTGGAGAGGTTCCGAAATTATTGGTAAATCTTTTAACTCCCACGAATCAAAGAATTTCTTTTTCAATCGAGTTGTCAACTTGTGGAATGGGCTTCCCCGAAACGTTATAGACTGCAGCACCGTTGATTCTTTTAAACTTCGCCTAGACAAATGTCTTGCATCAAACCCGCGACTGACTGCGTTTGGAAATTAATAACTTTATTTTATTCCCCCCTCAAATTCATCAAGGATAATTGCGTAGCCTATATATAGTACTAAGACTTTACTCTTTTTTCCCAGATATATGAAAGATCACTTATAACTATGTTATATTACTAACCCATCTGTCCCCTACTAACTTCCTAATCTGGCCACGGACATATAGTTACAGGGCAGTAGTTCCCTTTCCAATGTTCCCTTACCCACTCTAAACCACTGTTTAGACACTTGATCCTCAATGTTTTGGAGGACAAGCAGCCTAGAAAGGTCACTAGATCTGTTGTTGCTTGATTTCCTTTGTACTCCTTTGTGTCAGTCACTCAATGTCTCCCAAGCCACGAGGGATGATGCAACCATTTGAGTGGTAGGTGGGAAGGGGAGATGTTTGGGGAAGATTGGGGGGTGGATTCGGAAGAGGCCTGGGGGAGAGCAGGAGGGGCTAGGAATATACAGTAGCTTAGTTTATCACTAGGCCGATAGGGCTGTGATTTAACAATGGAAAATGTTGTTGTTGTTGTTCCCCAAGCTGCCTGGCCGAACAGCCCCAAGGCCCCGAGCAAGGCCAAGGCCATAACCGAGCGCCCCCACAGAACCCTCCCAGCCGACCACAATAAAGCCTGGGTGACCGAAGCCACTCCATGGCGGGGAACTGAGGAGGGTGCGGAAATGCCCGGGAAACCAAAGACCTACCCAGGGCCCTGTGCCCCTCAGCAATTATGAAGAGAAAGTTGAGGGACAAAGGAAAAATGTGATGCTTTGGCTTCCAATCTTAGTAGATTGGGAGGTCAATCCACGGAAGAGACGCCGTCACTTGAGATCTAGAAAATATATAAGTAAAAGGAACAGTCAGAGTAAGCTATGGGTATGGCAGAGATCGCTCAGTTCTCACTCTACTAGACCAGCCCATCACCACATGACTAGAACCCAATCCTCTCAGCATCAGCTAGGAAAGGCCCTAGAAAGCCGCCTTTGGCGGGGTATAGCTCCCCTATTTCAACCCCTTTCGGGGTCGGGCACTCGCCCGGAAAATGTTGTTGTTCTGCGCGAAACAAACTGATGCCATATGGCGTCACCTGGGGTGCTACCCATTAATGAAAGAGCTGTGACACTCCTTTGGGAAGGTTTTACTTGGCAAATGCGATGCTTCTTCCGGTTGATAGCACAAAAAAAAAAAAAAAAAAAAAAATGCCCCAGAGCTGTTGAAATGAAAGCAATATGTGATTAGGTGGTATGTCTCCTTACCACCACCTCCTGTCCTCCCCTTACATTTGTCTCCCCCCCCCCCCCCCTCCTTATCTCTCCACTGGCCCCCTCTTCATTTATCCTATATATTCTCCCCTACTCCCTATAAATCTTCTCTCCCGCCTCAAATCCGTTTAGTCACCCTCCTGTACACTCCCCCTACCTCCCTCCTCCCTCACCCAGGCACGAGACCGGCTAGAGCCTTCAGTATCTTTAAAAAATATATATACTGTTTCACACTGGATATTTCCTCTTGACACTATTTTCTGGTTTTTCAATGTTCACATGTTCAAAATAGAAGTAAAATATTTGAATATGGAGCAGTAATATTGTTTTATATGGTACATATAACACATTTTGTTAGAATTGAAGCTAAATCTTCTGCACAAGCAGGCGTTTCAAAAACATGTCTGTCACAGCTACCGAGTTAACCCTATTGACGCCATATGGTGTCACCCAGGGTTAAAGGGTTAAGTGAAGCCATTTGTATATTTTTTTTCCTTGTGATTGTTTACTATTTGTGTCTGATTTGTAACTTAATAATGAAGCATAACAACTTTACGTGAATTTTGTTCCTTATTCAATTAAATATATTAAAATGAGAAGACTGAGCGAGGAGTCCCTATAGCATTATTGTAGTCGAGGGATTAATCCCTTCAGCACGAGGACACTGTGTTTTATTCTATCTAACATTAGATGGTTATATGCAGCTTATAAGAACTTATGTTATTCATAAGGTTTATTGAGATTATACTTACCATTTTCAGTCCTATAGGTAGATTTTTACACTTTCACTGCGGTTGACATCCTGGTACATTATATGTAATATAATAATTTACTGCGGCCGGCATCCCAAACACAAGATAGCTGCTAGCCTTCACAGACATTGCCATATCAGCATGCTACAGTCCTCAGTTGTGAGAGGGTGTGTGTCCAAGCAAGTGCTGAATTAGAAGCTGAAATTCAACCAAGAACATATGTATTTCCAGGTGTATTTGTGACACCTACCCGGTATATACCTGGTACGCATGTGAGGATTATTTCATGTTACAGGCCATAACTTATACTGTCTAACAAACACATTAATGCTAAGATAACTACAGTACTGTAGTTATTTCATTGAGTTACCGCATGTGGAGAAAGACGAAAGCACAGACAATAATATTCTTGTTCAGGGGCCTCTGACTGCCCGACAACAAAGAGACTCCAACCCCCCCACCCCTGAGGCCATGGGAGCTATGAATGAATGAACTAGCCTTGTATAGGGAGAATTTTAGCTGAATTTTTTAATAAGAATACTCTTGTTTGGGTTGCTCTCATGATTGTGGTGCTAAGGCGAGGTATGATGAACGAAAATAAGCTACAAATAGCCCGCAGTGGCGAAATCTTCCTGATAGAAATCGCCACAATGAAAGGGTTAAACTAAAGAAAATAGACTAATGGTACGGTAACCAGAACAAGATGAGTATTATGCCATCGTGCTGAAGGGGTTAATATCCAAGTATAGGCCTATCTCCAGTCACATGCCATGCTTAAATGTGTGTTCCATATTTATAGTCGTTGTCTCTTAGCTGACGTAAAATGTCAAGTTCGTATTTTTTATTACTCCGGTATTAAAAACTTGTTTTACCCTACTGATGCTCTACTGACCACATACATTTATATATACCGGTACCGGTATTATTCAGAGTAAAAAATGTTTTTGAACATTTTAATACATTTACTGACTGTGTAGCTGTAATATAATTAATTTTTAATATGCTGTTTGTTTATAACTTGAGTTGCTAACTTGGGTTAAGGGGGCCCACCTCGTTTGTTTTCTCTCTCTCTCCCTCTCTCGCTGGGTTGTATCCATTCAGTCCCATTCAGCCTACTGTTTTAAGGCGTTTATCCCCATCCGGGTGTTTTTGACAGCAGGCTAAATTTGTACATTTTTCGATAGAAAAATGTCTCTGGCGAAGCCGGAATTCTCCATCCAATGCTGGCTCGCTATCGCTCGCCAGGAGGAAATCGACACCTGGATGGGGATAAACGTCTTAAAACAATTCACTGTGGATGGTTGCGGTTTTTAATCCCGTATATATGTATGTATGCATGTATGTATGTAATAGGCTGAATGGATACCAGCCAGAGAAAGAGAGAAAAGAAGAGAAAAAAAGCAGGTGACCCCCCTTAAGCAGAGTTGCTTGATATCCAAGAGTTTACTTCAAAATAGACAGTAGATTTTGTACTTTGGCAATAGTGGACAAAACTAATATATGTTTCTATTTATATAATATTTGATAAACCACATTTGATGTTTCTATTCAGTGTTTTACAATTTATTTGTTCTGTGAATGTTCCATACAGTACACTGAAATTCTCTAATGCTTAATGAAGTACGGTACTGTACTGTATTTCTGTACATGTTATGCATAGAAATATACGGTATGGTACATTACATATGCTGTGTGATATTTGGATGAAACCATGTTCGTTTTACCCTGTTACTATAGGTAGCGCCAGCGAACTTTACAATAATCTTGACCCTGTAAGTTCTTACAACTTGAAATTAATGAAAGCAATCGGGCTGACGTTTTTATCATTGGGAAAAGCCCACCAGGAAATAGGTGTGGATATTTACAGGCAGTTTGCTCTAGGCCCTTTTGAGTTACAGAGAGGTCAGGGATCAAGATTATTGTCAAGTTCGTTGGCGCTACCTATAGCAACTTTTAATACAGAAATTTGGTATGCCTGTATTATGAAGGTGAGGACTCGATAAACCAAAAAAAAAAACTGGTCTAGAATGTTTTGCAGATTAGAAAGAAACTTTACCCCCTATCCCAGAACGTGGGTTTGGGATTGAACCGTTAGGCACAAAACAAATCTATAGTCTCTTTTTTTTCCAGCTGATGGTGAACTGAATCTCTTAGCAGCGAATTTCCCTACACTTAATGGGAAAATATGAAACTAATATATATCCACGTCATATTACTGACTAGTTTTCATAATTAACAAAGAAATTTCCCTACAAAATCATCGTATTAACCGAGTAATTAAGATAGGTACATGGCAATTTATCCTCAGCTGAAATAAAATAGACTCTAGTAACCCTTTCATCACACTGATACTTTTCTTCCTTATATTCTGGTTACCATTAGATAATTTTGTGAGGACGTGTGATTGATACTGTGCCGTACTTCTTATGGATCACTCGGTCTTTAACCCTTACTGTACCAGCGACGTACAATGGCCGACAGTAAGAAAGTAACTTGCAAGTACCAGCGCCGTACGCCGTATGTCAGTAATAATCGGTTCTTGTACCGAGCGGTACCAGGCACCATGACTTGTAAACACTTCTTTGAGACCGTGGCAACTCTTCTCAGAGTGTATAATAGGTCCCACGGGCGAGCTACGTCGGTACTCGTCCAGCTTTTGGGGTGAGAGATTGCACTTGCTCTACTTTGAAGCCATTTTGGCCACAATGCTTGGTACTGGAGGTTACATTTATAGTAATACCCTCTGGTACTGTAAGGGTTAAGAGGATATGGGCGTATTTATTTGGTTATTGTTTAGTTTTCTCCCTAGACCTCCATCAACCTGTAAATAACACCCCTTAGACACCCCTTCAAGATCAATTTGTACATTTTTGGGTAGAAAAATTTTTCGGCCGAAGGCCGGTTACTCTTAAAATTACAGGCTCGCTATCGCTCGCCAGGGTAAAATCGACACCTAAATGACACGAAAGATCTTAATATTGACAAAGAAATGGGGCGTAAAGTTTAAAAATCGCCAAACTAATAGGTAGAACGTCTTAAAATGTAAAAGCCCTTTCACCACACTGATACCTTGCTTCCTGTTATTCTGGCTACCATTAGATGATTTTGTTAGGACGTGTGATTGATAAGCTGTGCCGTACTTCTTCTTACGGATCACTCGGTCTTTATGCGGGTAGGTAGTCGCTTTTTATCCACCCCATTCTCCCTCATGTTTAGCATAATAGTTTTGAGATTTTAAGACGTTTGTTCTATTAGTTTGGCGATTTATAGACCTTTGACCTCAGTTCTTTGTCAATATTAAGATCTTTCGTGCCATTTTGGTGTCAATTTTTTCTTGGCGAGCAATAGCGAGCCTGTAATTTTAAAAGAAATCGGCCTGTGGCCGGCACATTTTTCTACCAAAAAAATATAAATTTTTCTTGAAAGGGTTGACTAATTCCTTGAATGTGACGATAGTGCGATGTTATATGTGCAATTAGTTTGTTGGGAAGCAGATTAACTTTCTCATGTAGTAATGTACACCCTATGTGGTGGACTGTGTTCTTTTATTTATAAATTATTATTTTGCTTAAGCGTTGTTTCCACATAGCGATTTTGATAAGTTTTACATTATAATATTACCATAGCAACCCCCACCCCCCACTGAAAAAAAAATAAAAAAAATATATATATATTTTGATCGATAAAAGTGATGTGGACGAAAACTAAACAAAATCCAACATCCTATCATTTTGCACATTTATAAACAAGAATTTTCAGCAACAACAATAGGTTTTTATACATATGACAAGTATTTTTTGCATACTTTCCAAAAATGCAATCAGAATTTGTCTATCGGCAATAGTTTTGTTATATGAATAAAATACCAAAAGTACATACTGTACGCTCACGTTTCATGAAAGTCAGCGAAAGGGTCTTTGAATGCATGATCAGGGAAAGTGTTGCTATCAGCGACATGCAGTTTAGATTATGCCGGAACGTGGCACAACTGATGCTATCTTCATTCTTAGGCAAATGCAAGAGAGGTTCTTAGAGAAAAACAGTGAGTTCTACCTAGTTTTTGTAGATCTGGAGAAGGCCTTTGACCGGGTGCCCAGGGAAGTAATGCAGTGGGCTATGAAGAAACTCTGAGTAGAAGAGTGGCTGATGCGTGTGATGCGTGTAATGAAAATGTATGAGGGGTCATGGGCAGCAGTTAAAGTGAATGGGGGCCTGAGCGAAGAGTTTTCATTACCGTTTGTTTTAGTCCTGGAGGCTCTTGTCAAGGGAATTTAGGACAGGACTCCCATGGGAGCTATTATATGCAGATGATCTAGTTCTTATCGCAGATAGTGCGCAGGAAGCAGAGGCGAAGTTCAAAAGAGGGTTGGAAGGTATGGCAAATAAGGGTCTAAGAATTAACATAGATAAAACAAAGGTCATGATTAGTGGAGTAGGGCGTGGAACTATGGAAAGAAGCGGCGATTGTTCATGCGCAGTACAGTGCAGTATGTGGGAAGGGGGAGGGAATCAATTCAATGATGCGTCTGTAGTGACTGGTTACACGAGAGATGTAGTGGAGCTAGAGGACCTTTGACAAGAATCATAGACTTTGAATGTGCAGTGTGCAAGGGAGATCTTGTATTAAATGACCCGCCTGTCAGTGTTGATTTCGACAGTGTAACGCTGGAGTGTGTGAATAAGTTCTGCTACCTGGGCAGTACGGTTTCTGCCAGAGGTGGCGCTGAAGCTAGCTCCATTGCTAGAGTCAGAATTGGCTTGGGAAAGTTTAGAGAGCTGTTATCACTCCTGACCATGAGAGGGCTCCCACCCCACCTTCAAGGGAAGGTGTATACCTTGTGTGTTAGTAGCGCGATGACCTATGCCTCGGAGACATGGCCGGTCAAAGCGGAGGATATCAATAGAATGGAACGGAATAAGAAGAGAATGGTAAGATGGATGTGTGGGGTTAATCTCAGGGACAGGGTATCGAGCGAGGAATTGAGAAGGCGTCTGGGCATTAGGAGTGTCAGTGAAGTGATGCGCACGAGACAACTTGGTTGGTTTGGACATGTGGAGAGAATGGATGATCAGAGCTGGGTGAAGAAATGCTGGATTATGAACGTGGGGGGAGCTGTGCGTAGGGGTGGACCTAGAATAACGTGGGGTCAGGTACTCCGGTCCGATCTCAAAATATAGAACTTGACAACAGAGGCAGCCCTTGACAGGGCCGCCTGGAAAGCCACCATATAGGACTTGAAACTGTAACCACATTCTTTGTGGACAAAACGGTCTTTAAACTTGTATGTATGTTTCTCTGACTCACACGACTGTTCATCATTCTTGGTTTATTTGTTCGAAGATGTTTTAGAGCTATACATTTTAGTGATACGTATAGCTATAGGAAGAGAATAAAACAAAGCTGAAGTCCCTACTCTGATATTTGATTATAGACGATCATTTTACAAATCGGCAATCGGCGGACAAGAATTTTAGCAATTCTAACAGTTCATATATTGAATGTGATGTCCCCGTGGTTGTTTACTGTATATATGGATGGAGTCATGAAAGAAATACTAGGAAGAGCAGTGGATGTTGGTTTATCGCTGAAAAGGGAGGGAAATGAGTGGAAGCTGCCTATACAGTACTGCTGTTTGCGGATGATACAGTTCTGATGAACGATAATGAATGGGAGTTGCAGGGTCTGGTAAATGAGTTTGGAACAGTGTGCGAAAAACGGAATTTGAAGGTAATGCGGGGAAGAGCAAGGTTATGGTCTTCGAAAGGGGTGAGGTCACAGAGTGTGAGGTGAAGTTGAACGGTCAGGCTATGGATATTGCCAGCTCTTTTAAGTATCTGGGCAGTGTGTTGAGTAAAGATGGGACTGAAGGATGAAGAAGTGCGAGAGAGGTTGCAACAGGGGAAGAGGGTTGTAGGAACGTTGAAAGCAGTTACAAGAAATAGAGTGGTCAGTATGGAAGTGAAGAAGTCCTTGCATGACAGTGTGGTAATCCCGACACTAACTTACGGAAGCGAAGCATGGACGTTCGGGAAGAGACTCCGACCAAGAGTAAGAGCGGTGGAAATGAGTTACTTGAGAAGTGCGTGCGGAGTTACATGGAGGGATAGACAGATGAATGAGGAAGTAAGAAGGAGGTGTGGTGTGGAGGTAGATGTGCTGGAAAGTGTGAAAAGGAACAACTTGAGATGGTTCGGCCATATGGAACGTATGGAAAGCGAGAGATTGACTAAGAGGGTGTACGAAAGTGAGGTGGAAGGACAGAGAGGGAGAGGTGGAAGGATGGAGTGAGGAAATATATGAATGAAGGCGGTGCTGGTTGGGAGGAGGGGTGTCGACTGACTGGGGACAGGTGCATGGGGGCGGTTCGTTCGTGGCCACCCCTTCGGGGATCACGGCGTCAGGCAATAGATAGATAGATAGATAGATATATTGAAACATTTTATACCATACTCTGATATTTGCTTACACTACATACAGTATATAATAAAAAAAAAAAAAATCATATACACTGTAGTATTTTATATACAGTAACCCATAGTCCAGGCGGAAAATTTGCCATGTATAAATGCCTCACATAGCGTGTTCTTGCTCTCACTGCCACCATAATACTGAGCTCTGTCACGCTTGGTATTGATCGGGAGGGACCAGGGTGACTGAGAGCAGTGTTGACAAGGTTTTCCTTCAGCATGTCACTACCAAAGCATTTTGTAGCCCAATTTATATGCAATTCAAGTCGTCAGTTTTCATTCAATTGATTTCTAAAGTATCCAATGCGCTCATCGCATATCCGTGCATTTAGGGACACCCTTCCTTAATACGCTAATCGCGGTTCCGAGCCTTAGAGGGTTAATAGGCTATCTAAGTGAGAAGAATTAGTATAATACAGTACTATGTAGTCTTGTGTTTTGTATCTTCCATTAGTCATATAATATTTCACAACATCTAACAAACATGACTAACTTGTATTTTCGTTAACCCCTTCAGTACTATGACGCCATCCCTTCATCCATTATTATTGATACATACACACATACCTACATACATGAATCTGATGCACCCCAAAAGGGATGGCTTTGGTAGAAACTGCCTCCAGGCTCACAGACATGCCCCACCTCCCCACTCCACATTGCCATTTCCACCAAGTGGATTAATACCATTAGCATTGAAGGAGCAGACCCAGAGCATCCCTTCACCCGAATGGCAGTTCCATCATTACTTTGCCATTTTCTTTATCCTCGTGGGGGCCCTGGCCGAAAGCATACGGAGCACAGGAGTACAGTACTGTACTGTATTCCGAAGATAGGAACCAGTGGTCCACTGCTACAGAAGCTGATTGCACTATCAAAATGGCGGGCGGTGGGGTCGCCGCATTCCTATGTCAAATCAAGAAGAAATTGGAAAAAAATTAAGTTAGTGTAGGGTGTGTAGCACTTATGGTTTTATTATTATAAGAAAGCAAGAATGTGTGTATCTTAAGATTAAGCTAGAATTACTCTTTGTGTAACTGAGGCACAGAGAAAAAAGCAGCAAAGGAGACCAGGTGGTGAAACAGGATGTCTAGCATTCCTTATACTCCACCTAATGCTCTCCCTGGGAGTACTTCCCTGAATGATTGGTGCCAACAACATCCTCCTTCCAACGTTAGATTTTTACAGCTTGTTAGAAATCTAACATTAAAGGTGTAAAAACTGTATTCACGACTCTTTGGATTTCTACAGGTTCTTCTTAAGCTAAACAAAATCTAATGGTAGCTGGAATATAATTAGAATTGCCTAATCATACTGGATGAATTAAGAGGTAGAGGTAGCTGGTTGGTAAATCAATACAAGGGTTCCCAGACAACTCAACCAGCAGGCCTTTTAACCCAGTAGATCTCAGTCAGTGCTAACTTTAACAAGGTCAACTAAACCAGAGGAAAATTATAGTCCTAACCTAATTTAATCTATCAGTAGTAGACAAGTTGGCACCTAGTGAGAGTTACTGGTGTTGTCTGGTTATCGTAAAACAAGTACTTTAGGCTTCTGGAAACCGGTGACTTCCGAATTAGGTATCCGATCCTGGCTTATCTCTCTCTTTCAGAGAAATTCAGAAAGAAGGAAGTACTGTATGTGCAGACAACCGAGATTCAGTTTGTAGACTCACTCCCGTCTTTTGGACAAAATCAGAATTATCGAGGTGTTTCATATTTTGGAAAGTGTCATCCTTTCAGACAGGGTCTCCCACTGCCTATTAGAGCAAAAGAGAGAGGTACTACTGTACTGTATTCTACTCTTAGGAAATGGGAGTGAATAGAATTTCAATATATACTGTAGTTAAACATATATCAAAATGCCTTACCCCCGAAAACAAGCTAGAGAATCTATTGAATTGACTTGATGGAGGCGATTTATTCGTGGGCATCCCTTCGGGTATCAAGGCATTTAGCTGGGAGGAGATTGGTCTCAACTGTTATCGTCAATAATACTGGTCTGGAAGCTACCGAGGTTACCTTTTCACATAATTTACCTGAATTAATCTTCCTACAGTCTAGTTTCCAAAACCAATGCAAAAGAACCCAGAAATGTAATTGGAAACATGTTGACTACAGTAAAAACCTCACCCATCCAAACTGTCTGGATCTGCCGAAAGTCTGGACATATATTCAGCCATCCAAACAAATTCGGATGGCTGAAACATGAGTCCGGATATCTAACTTAAACAACCAGACTTAGGTTTCAGTCATCCAAACAAATTCGGATGGCTGACATACAAGTCTGGATATCTAACACTGGATGTAAATAATATGTGTGGAAGCTTGTACAGTATTCGTCTCGTTCGTTTCCGGATTGACTTATATTTTTCCCAAGCCATCCAGATAAGTCTGGTTGGCTGAAACATGAGTCTGGATTGAAATGCCTGTCTGGATCTCTTGGGCTTCCGGATCTGAGAGCACTGGATTGGAGGGGTTCTATGTACTTAAAACTGACGATAAAAGCTCTCGGGGTGATACCCCCCTAACATATATTTTAAATTCAGTTGATATTTATGAATATATACCGGTATATATGTGCACCCCCAGTAAATGCGCCTATATGGGCTGCAAAATGCGCCGCATTTACGGAATCCGCATATTGTGTTAATAATCAATGGGAATAAATGCTTATGGTCAGACAGCCCCTCCGAACTAACCCCTTTTTAGCCTACCATCACCCATTTTTGCCCTTCCGAGTATTATTTTGAGACGTAAAATATATACAAATCATGTAATATATTAATTATTAGAAGAATTAATAATAAATAAATTTATGAGTGAATAATAAGGTGTGTAAGTTAGACGAGGCAGGGGAGGCTAGGCTACCGAGCAGCGCCGCGCACCTCCTCACCACCTCCTCCACCTCTCCTCTCCTCTCTTAGCTCTCTTCATTGTTACACGTTTCCATTCTCTGCACTCCCACCTCCAGTACCTGAGGCTTGGCATAACACACCGCCAGACAATTGTTAGATGGGACGGAAATTTGAAAGGCAGAACAATAGGTTGGAGCTAGACAGGCAATTTAGACCACGCATCGAGCATGGCGTGGACTGACGATAGCAGGGTTACCAAATACAGTCCGCTATGCGCTAGATAGTAAATAAATGCTGAAAATCGCTAGAATAATGCCACAATCTCAAATATTATTAACAAAATACCGAAAATCTCAAGAATATCGCTAGAATTCATGTTTGCTAGATGTAGCCTACAAATTTGCCTCTAGATCAAAGTAAATATATCCAGATCTAGCGGGAAAATAGCTAAATTGGCAACACTAGACGATAGTGGCGGGGAGGGAGATAGGGAGGGAGGGAAGGACGCCAGGTAGCGTTAACCCTTGTCTAGCGGGGTGTTTTGGGCTCATTTGGGCATATTCAGGCCCTCCTGCATGATAAATCAAGCATCTGCATGAAAACAAAATTATTTAGCAAAAAACTAGGCGCTAAAAGCTTCAAAATAAGACCAGAACGAGCTACGTAGCACTCGTGGTTCTCTTGCAGTGATGCCACGAACATGGGAGTTTAGCATATATCGGTATATTTTTCCCAGCTATGCTCACTACTGGCTACACTGCCTACCTCTCGAGAACACAGGGAACATGAGTTAATGGGCGGCGGTAAGCCCTGGGAGTCGGCTGTCTGGCCCGCTGTGCTACCGGCCATTTGCACTCGATTTTAACCCTTTAAAAGCCTTAATAATGCTCCTAACTTGCTGCAAATTGGTGCACGACTTAAGTCGAGCGCCGCCAATAAGGGGTTAAACATATGGCGATCGGCGGGAAATTTGCAAATAAAACTCCATTTACCTTAGATAGAGGCCGCATTTTCGGTAGGCGACACTCGGTAATATGGCGGGAAGTACGTATTTCCCCTTGAATCAAAACGGCCAAACCGCATATACACAATTTCGAGCCGCATTTACAGTCATTAAAATATATTATTTCTGATTAGCCACCGCATATAGGGAATCCGCATTTACTGAAGGCGCATTTAGTGGGGGAGCACTGTATTTTTTTTTTTTTTTTTTTAAAGAATATGGAGAGGATGGATGACCAAAATTGGTGAAGAGCTGCAAGTCTGAATGTGGTGGGAGCTGTGCAGAGGGGTAGACATAGAAAGAGATAGGATTAGGTTCTATGATATGATCTCAAATGAGCAAACTTAAGTGAGGCTGCTAGCAATACAGTACTGCCATTAGGACTTGAGACTTAAGAGGGAGGTAGTCGCTTTTTCTGGACCCCTTATCCCTCATGTTTAGCATATTAGTTTTGAGATTTTAAGACATTGGCTCCGTTATTTTGGTGATTTTGAGTCATTTCGCCTCATTTCTTTGTCAATACAGTATTAAGACCTTTCGTGCCATTTAGGTGTCGATCTTTTCCTGGCGAGCGATAGCGAGCCTTCAATTTTAGAAGGAACCCGGCCAAAGGAAATTTTTCTACCAAAAATTTTACAGATTTTTCTTGAAAGGGGGTCTAGGGGGTGTTTTCTTAAGCTTGATGGAGGTTTAGCGAGGCAACTCAAAGATAAATTTATAACTAAATATATAGACCCCAAAACAAGCACTACCCCCTTAACTATACTTCATGGATCACTCGGCCTGTAAAGCGTACTGCATGTAGGAAAAGATTCGGTGGTAATTGTGAGAAGGTATTGGTTGTTAGTTTGAGTGTGCTTTTTTAATTCCACATCTTTACGATAAAACGTTTTTAAGACAGGGTAGCATTTCAGTTTAAGGGGACAGTGGCTGTTTGTTTGGTCTATTAATTCATTTATTCATATATAATTTTGGTTTCCTCCCTACACCTCCATCAAGCTTAGAAAAACACCCCCTAGACCCCCCTTCAAGATAGATTTGTACATTTTTCGGTAGAAAAATGTCCTGGCCAAAGGCCGATTCGACCTAAAATTACAGGCTCACTATCGCTCGCCAGGGCAACACCTAAATGGCACGAAAGGTCCTAATATTGACAAAGAAATGGGGTGAAAGGTCATAAAATCTCCAAACTAATGGAATCAACGTCTTAAAATCTCAAAACTAGTGGGGCTAAACATTAGGGCGAAGGGGGTCCAGAAAAACGGTCTGTCTCCCCTTAATGTTGCTTGGGCAGGTTAGGCTCCAGACAAATTATCCTTTTCCTTTTATATTAATACCTGTAGTTTCAAAGTCGAGAGAGAGAAAGTTACAAAACCTATTACAAACACTGCACTTTTCATATAATAATTCCTCACTTAATGTTGTTGTAGTTACGTTCCCTGCAAATTCCTACTGTATATTATTAACCCACTGGACCCCAAGCGATTTAATTAAAATGTAAAACTTACAAACAAAGTCAAACCAAAACTGGGACAAAGACAATATAAAGTAAAAACAACATATCAAAATCGCTATGTGGAAACAATGCTTACTAAAATAAAATTTATGAAATGAAAGAACACAATCCACCACACAGGGTGTACATTACTACATGAGCAAGTTAATCTGGTTCCCAAGCAAACTAATCGCACTTATAGCAACGCACTATCGTCACGTTCAGGGAATTAGTCAATTTGGGAAGTTCGGGACGTTCTGGCAAATTTGACTAAACTCTGCATGAATAAAAGAAGCTACAATTAGTGTTAAAATGTTCTATTAAAATCAAATTTGCAACTTGACAAGACATTAACAATAGTACAAAATACAAATATTGATAAGATATCTATAATATTACAAAAAACAATAAATAATAAAGTACACTCCGTTGCGTCGCTGGTACTGTGGTTTACATACATAAGCGACGCAAAACATGCGTCCCTGGGGTTGGAGGAATTAAACAACTTTTTGCGAGGCAATTATTTGTTGTAATATTTTTTTACAATTATGTGCCATTTTTATCTGGTTTGCAGCTTAATAATGAAGCATACCAACTTTTAAATTAATTGTGTTCCCTGATTAACCCTCGGAATCTGGGAGTCCTCATATGAGGCAAACAAAAATATTGGCAGGAATCCGGGAGGCCTCATATGAGGCAAAATGCGCGGCTAAAAATCGCTGCTAAAATCATCATAACTCGGCAACCATGCGTCGTAGCGATGTCTTCTTGATGGCAGTCTACAGACAACAAAACAGTCTACAATTTGCAAAAAAATTGACTGCTCTAGGTGGTCTCAATCAGTAGCTACTGAATTATGAAGCTTGACTGTACGAAAATGGCCCCGGACACAGCGATCGGGATCATATGAGGCCCCCCGGATCCGATGGGTTAATGCAGTGTAACAATTAAGCCACTTTCAATGAGGAGTGCCCATAGTTTTCTACATCAAGGAATTCCAGTGTAAAAGAGAAGCTTAGATATAGCCTTTAAATTGGTTACAGTATTTTTTTTTTTTTTTTTTTTTTTTTTTTTTTTTTTTTTGCCAGATGCCGTAATTCCCGGGAAGGGGTGGCCATGAAGATTAGGCGTTTATTACGAATCACTAGGTCAAGTTGCCTGGGCTTGACATCTACCAATAACATTTTGACAGTGCGGGCTCGATTCGCCGTACCTTTGATTAGCAGCCGACGCTCTACTGACTATACCACGGCTCGCGACAGTACGGTACTTGATTAGATTAATATCCAGTATTCGATAAATGGATATCAATCGTGGTCATTTGCTGTATATGTTTTCTTAGTGGAGTGAAATAATCTATTGTGAGCCAAAATATAATGAAAATGAAACTTAATATACTGAAGGAGTAAATATTCAAAGTACTGTACCACTAATCATTAGCTAAATCATATCATATGGTCATCATTATCATCACTCTAGGCCATGTTCATCATCATCATCATTCATCATATTGTTTAGTAATGATAATATATATATATACAATTGCTGTAAAACTAACTGTGTGTATCTTCAGATGTGTTGGAATGACTTACACTATTTGATCCGATATCTTGTGGGTTATTAGGATATTTTGTTTAATTGTTATTGAGGATTTTCCTTGCTTTTGCCATTTTCTAGCAATGCATTTTAGTTTAGAGCCAAATTTATAAAATTTTTATAGAAAAATGTCCTGGCCAAAAACCAATATCTTCTAAATTACAGGCTCACTGTTGCTCGCACAGAAAAAAATCAACACCTGAATGGGGTGAAGTACTGTATATTATTATTGCCAAACTAATAGGGTGACATTTTTGTATATTTCCTAACTAATGGAGCGAAACAGGGCAAGTCCCCCCAAAAATAAACTTGGATCAAATACTGTAGGGTTAAGGTAGATTCACGCCAGCATATTTTCCAGCAAGTTTTTTGGCAACTCTGTTCTGGCCGCTCCTGAATAATAAATTTAAAATGGATGTACAGTTGGCCTAATGAATTGGATCCAATTCATGATTATATGTACGGATGGAAAAATTATATGATTGAGTTAGGAGGGTAATTTCCTATTTCTACAGTATCTATCTATCTATCTATCTAATGGTTTATCTACCCATCTACAGTATATCCATCTCACCATCCACATCTCTCCCCCCCTTGTTTATTTGCTAACTATGGTGAAGAAACCTGAGATTGTTGTTATTGTTGTCGTTCCCTAGGCTGCCTGGCCGAACAGCCCCGAGCCCCTAAGGAAGGCCATGGCCGAGATTAAGCTTTCCCGCTCCTGAGTCCTGAGATGTTACCAGAATAAAGTTGCCAATCAAAAGTTACAGGAAAAGCATTTGTGTGAACCTGCCATAACAGAAAGCATTGCTGTACTAGTGTATAATTGTACAGTTGCCGTCATGACTCCTGTTACCTACCACTAATATTTTATACAGTCACTTGTTTATGCCTGGTGTACTTTACTGTAATTATTCCTGTACAGTACAATATATGCACATCTAATTATTCTACTTACCCCTATTCCACCAATTTACTTGATAATGTTAATATCAGAGGATAAATTAGGTGGGAACGATTCAGGTAAAAGCTTGAATTTTTAGCTCTTTCCTTCTCAAAATTTGCAGGCTGCAATGAACTCACCAAAGGAATAAAGTGAAAACAAAATCCTGGTTTCCCTTCCAGTCAGTGTACTGTATCTACTTTTCCTATGGATCTGGTTAAACAAACTTTTTATTAATTAATTAATCCTAATGGATCAATCACATGTCACAGATTTTATAATTATTTGCCTTATATTATTGTATGGGAAGCTCTATGTAGTACGCTATATAGGATGGAAACTTAATGAACAGGATTAGAACGTCTTATGAAGCAATTGGGTGTTAAACAAGAAACAGGACCTAACTTCAAAAGTATATAAATTGTCATATTGTACTACAGTATACACCAAGATTCTGATCCCGGTCCATTATGAATACTAGAACACAATGACAAACCTCAGAACTGCAAACACAGGGAGATACTATTCAGTTTGGGCAACTTCAAACATTTTAAGCACAGCAATTGTTATGTAGAATACAGATGAGAGATAAATGGACAATTTTGCTAAATTTAAATAGAGGTTGGAAAATGTTTAACTAAATGAGAAAGTGTATTATGGCCTTGGGTTACATAAATAATGACAATGGGTGATAGAACTCCTGAAGACATTACTGTGCTTGATAAAACGTAATACTGGCATAATGACAAATGTAGGCTAAGTAAGCCATTGATCATACTATTATTGTATTTTGTGTTATATACCCGTGTCAATTTAGAGGAAATATTACTGTACAGTACGGTTATCTGTTTTATCTATATATCAGTATTTCATGTTGATTTAATAATTTTTGTCTATTATTTTAACCCCTCTACCTCGGCTGTCCTCTTATGCTCCATACCCTCTGAATCGGCCCATATGGGGACTTATGGCCCCATTTCTTTGTCAATATTAAGACTTTTAGTGTCATTTATTTGTATTTTTTTCCTGGCGAGCGATAGCGAGCCTGTAATTTAAGAGGAATCGGCCTTCGGATGGGACATTTTTCTATGAACAAATTTACAAATTTTTCTTGAAAGACGGTCGTGGGGGGTGTTTTTTTTAAGCTTGTTCGAGGTCTAGTGAGAAAACTAAAAAGATGATAAAAAGATATATAAATGAGCAAATACATACGCCCATCCCATCTTAAGAGGACCCGAGTTCCGCTGTGAAAGTTGGGTGTGGAGTATAAGAGGACGGCCGAGTTGGAAGGGTTAAGTGTATAGTCTGTTCATTATGCCCAGTCTAGAAATAGTGACCCCTTGCCTTTTGTAACTCAGGGAGGGCTGGAGCAAACGAGCTGCATATTTTCACACTTACAGTATTGTTTGGTTGACTCTTCCCAAATGTTAGAAATATCAGCTCAGGGTGTCAAACTAGAGCAATTTTGTTTGAAGACTTGAATGAATTTATACGAACTTATACGAACACAGTAAAAAGACAAAACAGCTAATATAAGAAAGAATACAGGAAAATTAACAAGAAGTATCATAGTTTTGGCCACACTATCACTTCCAGAGGCATAATTAGAACTATAAACTACAATTTTACCTACAGATAGACAATAATAAAGGCTACAAAGAACGGACTCGGCTTTTGTTTGACACCCTTTATCAGCTCAATTCCCGACTTGCGAGTTTCGTTCTATAAGGAAGTTGGAGCTGTAGCCATCAATATTTATCAGAATTACCAGCTGAAATATGGTTGTAATGCATTTATATACACATAAAACCCAATTCAACATACGTACTCTTTAGCCATCAGAAACCTACATTGTTATTGTACAGTATTTCTATTTACTATCAATGTCTACGGCTCCAACTTCCTTATAGCCTGAAACTCGCAAGTGGTCAATTACTTTAGTCCCTTTCGCGGTATAAGAAGTTGTGGGGTCGGGAATTCTAAACTTGTCATGATAAATACTGTAGATATTAGTTTGTGTGAAAAAATGTAAAAAATACCTATAATTACAGTAGTTTTTGGTGTCCTAGCGAATTCCAGATAGAGTTGACAAATTTTTCAGATTTTTGACAAATTGTATATTCTGTTTTGACAAATAAAATTATAATAAAAATTTCATTTACCTTATGTATTTTTTTATATTAACCTATTGTAACAGTAAGGATTTTAAATGCACAACTTAGATATTATGGTAACAATTGAAAGAATAAGAATTCCCTCTGTATCCTTTGCTAGTTGTTGGATCTAAAGGAGGAAATTGATATATTGCAAGAAGATCATCTGGAAAGAAATTCCAAACATTAAAAGGATGAAATTGTAGAAGAATCAACTGAGGAGGTGATAGAAATTGTGAAGGAAATTATTATGATAGAGGAAAAAATAAAAAAATAGAAATGAGGAAAGAGAGCCAAAGGATCAGAATGTGAAGGTCTCTAGAGCTTCAGGAAAGAGTAACAGAAGCAGTGAAGAAGAGGTAATAATAATATGCTAGTATTTCTTTTGTCATGAGCGCCAATTCTCCAAATGGATTGACGAGCGCTCACATTTTCCTTTTATATATTTTTTCCTTTGTTTATTTCTATCTTTCTTCTAAAACAAATAATGGTACAAATCAAAGTTTATAATCATCAGCTCTATGCTCTGGAGTATCATAAGCCCTTAGAAATATGAGTGTCTTCAGTTTCCTTTTGAAAGTGTCAACACAAGTCAACTGCTTAAGTGCCACTGGAAGTCGATGGAATAGACGTGGGGCAACATAAGTAAAGGATTTAGCAGCAAAAGCACACTCCCCAATGGCTCTGGGCTCATAAAGGCGATATGGGTCGTCGCCGGTACGTAAATCGATGTTAGACTCGTTATGTGTGGAGATAAAAGATCTAACAAATACTTGGGCTCGCCAAATTTCAGGGCTTTAAATGTCATTAAGCAAAATGTAAACTCTATTCTGGCCTTGATAGGAAGCCTGTGTATATCCATCAGATAATAAGTGGTGAGAGTTCGAGGTGGAAGTGAATAAATTAGTCCAGCAGATCTATTGATCTATACTGAAGTTTCCTTAAGGTGGCATTTGGTAAGCCAACAAATAGTGAATTGCAGTAATCAATTCTTGATATAACAAATGAATGAATAAGGGTCAAGAGGGATTCCTTACTTAAGAACTTTCTTATGGCATAAAAACTACATATGTAAAGACGACAACTTTTCACAATATTATTTATATGACTTTTGAAGTTCAGATTTTTGTCAAATACAACACCCCTAAGTTTTTCACTGATTCCAAAGGTTGGAGCTGTGCTTCACCAAGTATTAGATATCCAAAATCTTCAAGGACACTATTCCTTAAATTACCATTTATGACTATTATCTCAGCCTTGTTGTCATTCAATTTAAGCTCTTCTGGTCATCCAGATCTTTAAGTCAGACAAGAGCGATGAAAATGTGTTCTTTACCTAATCAATCCCCCCTACTACTACGCCCCTTACATACATAAAACATCAAATTTTAAGACTGAGTGTTGTTGTTGTTGTTGTTGTTCCCTAAGCTGCCTGGCCGAACAGCCCCGAGTCCCTGAGGAAGGCCATGGCCACGATCGGGCTTTCCCACAGAGCTCTCATTGAGTGTAGGTTGTGTTGTTGGCGTAAGTGGTTGTGTGAAATGCAGTCTTCTATGATGTGTTTAATGGTATGGGGTGCTGTGTTACATCCCGGGCAGGCGTCGACAACGGAGTCATCCAGTCTCTTCTGATAGCTCAGGAGAGCTGGATGGTGTCCGCATCTCAGCCTGGCCAGGTGGACTCTGTCCTCGCGAGGGAGGGAGGATTCGGAAGGATGGATTTCGGGAGGTCGTGCATGCAGCTGCGTGTTGTCTGTGAGTGAGTGGATGGATTGGTGAGAGATATGAGTATGGATGTGCTTCTGGAAGTTGGTTCGGGGTGGGCAGGGAGGGAGAGAGGACAATAATTGTGTGATACCGTGTGCTGGGTGTTGTTTTGATATTTCTTGGTGTCTGTGGGTGTGTTGCCATGTAGTTTAGTGGGTGGTCTTGGTTCATGGAGGCTGCTGCCAGGAATTGAGTGCCTCTCATATCCAGATGGTCTTTGACTTTGAGGATTTTTGTTTCTTGATGTAGATGATCTGTGGGTGTAGTAGCTGTGCAGCCTGTAATGATCTTCAGGGCTTTGTTTTGAATAGTCTGTAAGGTCTTATGATGTGTTTCAGCTAGGTTAGAAGCCCAGTCTGGGCTTGCGTATTCCATTACTGATCTTATGTATTGTTTATATACTGTGGTGGTAGTTTCTTTGTTGTGTCCAAATTTTGTGTGAGCAAGTGACCTGAGGGCGTTAAGTCTGGGTGTCAGTTTCTTTTTAATGTTTGTGGTGTGCTGTTTGAATGTCATATGAGTATCATATGTTACTCCTAGGATTTTGGGTGTGTGTGTATGTGTTAGGGGTGTGTTGTTTATGGTGAGTTGAGGGATGTATTCGTGTTCACCTGTCCAGCTTGTGAGCAGGGTTGCGGTGGATTTGGCTGGGGCTAGATTAAGTCTGTTTGTAGTGCACCATCCATGTAGTGTGTTGAGATAGGGTTGAAGGAGATCTGTTGCTCTTCTTGGGTCATGGTGTGTGCATGTGAGTGTTATGTCATCTGCATAGGAGGCTAAGTTTATTTGGGGAGTATTGGGTGTAGTTATATCGTGCATGTACAGATTGAAGAGTGCGGGCGATAGGACGGATCCTTGTGGGACTCCGTTTGGAAAGTTTCTGATTTTAGATGACTGACCGGCAAAAGATACGTGTGCACATCTGCCTGCTAGGAAGTTGGCCAGCCACCTTTTTGTGTTGTTGTGCATGTTTGTGTTGTACATTTTGTTTGTTAGGTTGTGGCGGGGGATGGCATCGAAGGCTTTACTAATGTCGAGTGTGGCTAATAGTGATCTGTGTGGTGGTCTAGCTGAGTTGATGCCGTCAAAAGCTCTTTGTGTAAGGTCTGTGAGAACCATATTACCAGTCTTGCTAAGGCAGCCTCCCAGAAGCTGGGTATGCTCAACCGCCTTAGGGGGTTCTTTTCCCCTGCACAGCTTCTTGCTCTGTACAGGGGCATAGTGCGCCCTTGTATTGAGTATTGTTCACATGTGTGGGGAGGTTCCTCTCACACCGCTCTCCTAGACAAAGTTGAAAGGAAGGCCTTTCGTATCATTAACTCCCGTCCACTCACCAACTCTCTGCAATCTCTCTCTCTCCGCCGCAATGTTGCATCTCTCTCGCTATTCTATCGCTACTATAATAATCAGTGTTCCTCAGAGCTATCCCAGTGCCATACCACCTCCTTTACGTAGGGCACGTGGTACCCGTCTTGCAACTCAATCCCACCCCTACTCTGTGCAACTCTCCAACCCAAGAGTGAAACGTTACTCTCAAACTTTCTTCTACTCAACAGCTGAACTCTGGAACTCTCTCCCAGAATCAGTCTTTCCCTCTTCCTATGACTTAAATTGCTTCAAACTCCGTGTGTCCAGGCATTTTGGCTCGAACGTCACTTGATTTTGGCCCTGTCACTCTTTCAACTATGGGGGAGGCACTCGCTATAGGCAGTTATGCCTTTTGCCTCCCTCAATCACATAGAAAAAAACAGGAATAACTGATTCTTGTTAGGAGGGGATTGGCTAGTTCATAAAATATATTCATGTAGGTATTCATACAAGAACCCTTACTAAATATTGAGCTCTTATAAAGATAAAAGGGACCCAGAAGAAGAAAATCTTCGTAGTTTAGATAATAATACCTGGCCAATTTATCTAGAGTGGCTATATAGAAAGCGTAACAAATATCTATATGTATCAAAAAGGCATTATATATAAAGTTTAATCCATCCAGGGGGGATTTGAAAATGTTTTGGTTACAGCATAAATCTATAATTTCCTTGGATAACTTGAAACCATTTTCCTTAGATTCATTAATTACATGGGATTTGTCCACGTTTCGTCTATAATCCTTCTACCTTTTGTGAAAATACACTATCAATCTCAATAAATAGAGTTGATAGATTTTTGTACGTTACTTTACTGGACATATCGTGGTAATTATTGACACTACAATTCATTGAATTGTATACATCTAAATCCCTTACATTACAATTTAGTAAACTTATATTGGTAGATTCGGCCCTGCTCAGTCCCACATATAAGTTCGAGGAACTCGTCATGGTATATCCCGATAATTTACAGTCAAAGAATAAATGTATATCTTTGGGTGTCATTTTACCCTGAAATTTGTAGATGGTAGAGGCAGTGGCATTGGCCAGGGGCATAAATTCCAATTTTATATTTCCCCGATGTATTGTTTGATACCCAATAAGCCTTTTATGTTTCAAGTCATGGATGAGACCCACCTCAACAGTCTTTGTATCCGGAAACATGTCCGTAACACTGAGAAGAGTGTTTGTGGAGTGCAGTGGCCTAAAGCCATGTTGTGTTGGAGCTAGGGGTAGGTCGGGTGTAATTAGTTGTAATACTAGGCGTTCCATGACTTTGGAGGGGGAGCAAAGGAGTGTGATGGGGCGGTGCGAGGAGGGTAGCGTGGGGTCTTTGTTGGGTTTGGGGAATGTGATGATGATACCATGCTTCCAAATGTCTGGTATTGTGTTGTGTGAATAGCTGTAGTTTGATATGTTAGTGAGTGTTTGTATGCCTTGTGGTCCCAGGTGTCTGAGGTGTATGTTGCTTATGTTGTCTAGGCCACAGGCGGGTGAGTGCTTGAGATTGTTGATGATATGCTTTGTCTGGTGATTGGTGAAGGGTGTATAGTCAGGGTCTGTGGGGAATTGTCTCTTACGTCGGATGACACGTCGGTCGTCTTTGTGAGGTTTTAGGTGGCTGACATGTGAGAAGTGATTGATGAGAGTGTTTGCTTGTTGTTTACATGAAGGAGTAGAGTCTGTTGTTGTGATTGCAGCATGTGATTGTGTTGTGTTGCTGTTGGAAAGTGTGATGCTGTTTAGTGTTTTGTAGAGTTTTTTGGGGTTTGTTTTGTGATCAAGTGTTTGTAGGAAGTTATTCCAATTTAGTTTTTGTTGTTCTTGTATTTTGTTGTTAGTTTGGGTGTTGAGTGCTTGAATTTGTTGTGTGATGTCTTGTGTGTGGGGTGCTGGGGAGTGTTTCAGTGTGTCGCGTTGTCTGATGAGGTTTTGAATTTCTGGTGTGAAGTTGGGGTTGTGTCTTTTTCTGTTACCTCTTGGAATGTGTTTCTTGTCAGCGTTTTGGATAGTTTTATTGAGTATGTGTACAGCATTGTTGATGTTAGTGATGGGTGTACTGTTTAGAGTTGTGAAGTGTTGTTCTGTCTCATTTGTAAATGCTTCCCAGTTAGCTCTTTTATAATTGGTGTATGTGTGTTTGTGGCTAGCTGGGGTGAGTCTGGTTTTGGTGGTGATAATGATCGGGAGGTGGTCAGAGCCTAAGGTTCTGACCACCCTCCAGGATGTTGTGGGGGCGAGTTCTGGGGAGCAAAAGGTGATGTCTGGAGATGATGGGTTTTAGAGGGCTTGGTGAGGAATATGGGTATGTTGATGGATGTCGTTAAGGATGATGAGGTTATCTGTTTGGTTTTGTAGTACCAGCCCTCTGTCTGTGTCGGGGTTGTCGACAAACCAGGCCGATATCTTGGCGTTGAAGTCACCACCCAGGATGATGTGTGGGGTGTTTGTGATGTGTTGTAAGTGTGGTCTGTATTCATTCGGTACTGTAGGGGATGTTTGGGGAGGGATGTATGTGTTTATGATGGTTATGTTGGATTTGTTGCCAGTGCGTATTTTAATTGATTGTATTTCTGTTGTGTTATCATTTGGGGGGAGGAGGGATTTGGTTTGTACACTGGTTACTATGTATGATATTTCATTGTGTACCAGGGTGATGAGTCCACCACCCCCGCCGACAGCCCGGTCTTGTCTGATGGTGGTGAAATTATGAAATGTGGGTGTTTTTTGTGATGTGCGGAGTTTTGTTTCTTGTAAGATGGCAATGTGTATGTTGTGTTGTTTGATGAAGTGTGAGAGTTCGTGTTTCTTTGTGTTAATGCCATCTATGTTCAATTGGAGAATGTTAATGTTATGTGCACGATGTATGTTGGGTGCTGCTGCACGAGGATGGGCTGGGGGTGAGGGTGGGGGTGAGGGAGGGGCTGGAGGTTGGGATGGGTGAGGTGGGGGTGGGGATTGGGGAGCAGGAGATGGGGGTTGGAATGGATTAGGATGGGGTGTGGTGTGTTGAGTTGAGGATGTGGATAGTATGGGAAGGTTAGGTGGGTTAGGGAGGAGAGGTGGACGGGTTTTAGGGGGGGGAGTGGATGATATGGGAAGACTAGGTGGGTTGGGGAGGAGAGGTGGACGGGTTTTAGGCGAGGGATTTGACTGGGAGAGGGAGGGGCATGAGGAACAGGTCCAGGTGTTCGTGTAGTGTTTCTTGGAGGCAAGTGTTGTACAGGTGAAGTGGGTCCAGTTCCTGCATGAATTGCAGAGAACTGAACCCTTAGTGTGGCGACTCGAAGTGATGGGTTTTGAGCAAGTTGGACATATGTATGTGTACGTGGGTCCTGGGTTGCTCTCAATGTCTCCGGCTAGAAGAAGTCTTCGAGAAATGATAGCCGAGAGTCATTTCTCGGTGTAGGAAAAACTGTGTGATGTGTGTGTGTGTGGTGTGAGAGGTGTGGAAATTCCCGGCGCGACCGAAGCCACTCCAAGGACCCATGCCCCCAGGGGGGGGGCAGGGGATAGTTGTGATGGTTTGGCTCCCGAAACTGCTCCCCGCGGCCGTCATCCGGTTGTCCTCCACTGGTCGATTGATCTTGTCTCCGGCCGTGGAGGGTCGGCAGCCATCCGCGGTTGGCAGCTCCGGGAGGTGGTCCCACGGCGTAGACGCCGCCACATCAGGACTGAGTGTTCCACACATCAGTGCAGTTTCAGTCTCTTGTCCTAATGGTGGCGTTCCAGGCAACCCTGTTAAGGGCTGCTTCACTTGTCAAGTTCTTGGATTTGAGATCGGCGCGTATAGTCCGATCCCAGGTCTTCCTCGGTCCACCCCTTGGTGCAGCTCCCTCCACAATCACAGACCTGCATTTTTTCACCCAATTTTGTTCATCCATTCTCTCCACATGTCCATACCATCCCAGTCTACTTGTACGCATCACCTCGCTAATACTCTTTATACCTAAACGTCTCCTCAGCTCAACATTTGTTATTCTATCCTGTAGCCTGGCCCCACACATCCATCTCACCATTCTCATCTCATTACGCTCCATTCTGTTGACATCCTCTACTTTAACGGCCCATGTTTCTGAGGCATACGTGATTGCACTTCTAACACATGAGGCATACACCTTTCCCTTCAGGGGGAGAGGCATTCTTTTCATGGTCAGGATTGGCATCAATTCTCTGAACTTCCCCCAGCCACACCTAATTCTAGCAACAGTGGCAGCCTCGGCCCCACCACCGGCAGAGATTGTATCTCCTAGGTAACAAAACTTGTTCACCAGCTCCAAAGACTCATTTCCAAAATTCACAGCCACAGGATCATCACTTAACACAAACTTACATCCATCCCTGCTGTTTGGTGCTATACAACAACTTTCCTTCCTTTTCCTGCAATCTCCTGTTTTTTTCCCCACGGTGGTTAGCAGGCCAATGAGGAAGACTTTTGAGTCTGGTGGATTTTCAGGAGATTTGGCATTCTTTTTCTGTTTCTAGTCTTTTCTAAACAAATAAAATCCACCGCTACTGCTCCCCCCTGGATATGGTGTCTTTGGGGCTTGTTTTATACCTTACCCAGATGTGATGGCTCCGTCTGGGTCGACCTGTTTATATCCATCTTTATGTATTTGTATATGGATTGCTTTCAACTTTTTCTGTTTTTGTTTCTACTTTTGCCCGGTGATATAGAAGTTAATCCCGGTCCTCACAGACAACTTGCTACAAGTTGTCGTGTATTTTATTCCAATATTCGTGGTCTCTATAAGAACATCAAGGATCTTACATTGGCATCTGTTGATTATGATATTGTCTTTTGTTCTGAAACCCTTGTCTCTGGTTATAGAGATTATTCTGAACTTCTTATACCTAACTTCGGTAAACCAGTTCTTATTCGGCGTGATTCTATTCCTCGTGCTCGTGGAATGAGCTTGTATGTTAGATCTGGGTATAATGCTCAGCACTTAACTAAGCATATTTGTAAATGCCATGAGATGCAGTTAGTTAAAGTTTCCAGCAAGTATCATAATCATTACATTTTTAGCTTGTACAGAAATCCTGATGTTAACAATGACATATATGACTGCCTTTTAACAGCCATGGCTTCAATACAGTCTGTAGATGTCAAATCATCTTTTATTTTTGTTGGTGATGTCAATGCGCATCATCAAGAGTGGTTGAACTCGGTCTCTCCAACTAATAGAAATGGTCATGCTGCATTGGATTTTGCAAACTTATCTGGTTGTGAACAGCTAATCCAAGGACCTACTCATATGTCTGGAAATTGTCTTGATCTAGTACTAACAGACATTCCTGGCGTTGTAGAAACCTCCGTTCTTGTACCTGTTGGCACTTCCGACCACAATGCCATCATGTGGTAAATTAATCTTGATTTTTCTGTTCCTGATATTACTCTCTCACGTAAAGTCTACCTTAAATCCCGGGTTAACTGGGACAATGTTTGTAATGATGTTTGTAATATTGAGTGGAATCACATACTAAGATCTCATGACCCGGTTTCAGCTCTCAACAATTCCCTTCTTGGTATCCTTCGCAAAAGAGTTCCATCAAAGACAATTAAGTCTCGTATCAGGGATAAAGCATGGTTTAATGATGACTGCAAGCGTGCATTTGATGACAAATAGGCTGCATATCATCTATGGAGGCGTAATCAAACCCCCTTGCATTGGGAAAATTATGTTTTTAAAAGGGCAGCTGCGCAGAGAGTTTATGATGGTGCTGAGAGGGATTATAACTCCCATCTTCAGGATGTTCTGGCAGGAGCTACACAGCCTCATAAATGGTGGTCCGCTTTGAAATCCTCTTTATTTGGAATAGATTCCTCCATGCCTCCTCTTTGTGATTCTGATGGCTCCATCTCTTTTTATCCATTATCGAAGGCCAATATTCTATCTAATATTTTTATTAATAAGCAGAGTAATCAGGAATTGTCTTTGCCATTGACATGTTTCCCTAGACCCAACCTCAATTCAATGGCATTCAAATCAGCTGAACTGAAAAGGTACTTGCTGGATCTTGATACCTATGGTGGCACAGATGGGTTTTTCCCTTTCTTTTTTAAAAAGGTTGCAGTGGTTTTGGCACCTAAATTGGCAGTGGTGTTTAGGTTGCTTTTGAAATCAGGTAGTTTTCCTCTTTGCTGGCGTAAGGCTATTATCACTCCTATTCCAAAGGGAAATACTGCCTCATCATCTCCTAATGACTATCGCCCTATCTCCATTACACCTATCCTATCCAAGCTCTATGAGAGGCTTTTGTCCAGACGCCTTTCCTCTTATTGTAATAGTCATAATTTGATACCAAACTCACAGTTTGGTTTTTGTAAGGGACTGGGTACATGTGATGCACTTCTGACACTCACCCATGACTTGCAATCTTCATTGGACCAGGGACATGAGTCTCGCGTCGTGGTTATTGACTTTAGTTCTGCTTTTGATTTAGTCAACCATAAAGCACTTCTGTTTAAGTTACAGCTCATTGGTATTGGTGGCAATTTTTTAAGGATCTTTGAAGATTTTTTGACGAAAAGATCTCAGTCTGTGGTCATTGATGGGTGTCATTCCCCTTCTGTTACTGTTGTTTCTGGTGTTCCACAAGGCAGTGTCCTTGGGCCTTTGCTTTTTATTATTTTTACTGCTGACCTGTGTTCCGAGCTTGAAAATAAACTAATCTCCTATGCTGATGATACAACTTTATATGCGTCAATTGCATCACCAATAGATCGACACGTAATTGCTACTGCTCTGAATAGGGATTTAGCCAAAATTACATCATGGTGTGAACTTTGGGGCATGAAACTTAATGCTAGTAAAACACACTCCATTATCATCAGCAGATCTCGTACCTTGGATCCTCCCCATCCTTATCTACAAGTTTCTGGCGAGCAAATTGAGAATATGGATACTCTGCGTTTGTTAGGAGTTACTCTTGATCCCAAACTTACTTTTGAAAAGCATATTCGTTCTTTCTCCTCTTCCATTTCCCAAAAAATTGGTCTGCTTCGCAAGGTTTATAAAACATTTGCTTGTGACGCCACAGTTATAAAACATTTGCTTGTGACGCCACAGTTATCAAGTCTTTTTATGCTTTTATTTTGCCACATTTCGAGTACTGCTCACCTGTCTGGTTGTCAGCAGCTGACTGCTATCTCAAGTTGCTTGACAGGTCGCTAAATTCCATCAGTTTTATTCTACCTAATTTGTCTCTTGATCTGTGTCATCGACGTAAAGTTGGTGCCCTTAGTCTTTTATTTAAAGTTTTTAACAACCCTCAGCATCCCTTACATGGGGTTCTGCCTGGGCCCTATGTCCGGGTTCGTGCAACTAGATTCAGTGTTGATCATGGTAGATAATAAAATTACTGCTAAAGAATTAAAACTTGGTGATAGCATTGCTGAAGTGGTAGCAGTTGAAATTGAGGATAATGATAGGTCAAAATTGGACATTGTATCAATGTACTTACCTCCTAAGACTAAATCTTGCAGCAATGATGAATATAATGAATTAATTTTGGAAACCTTGCGTATGTTAGAAATTATTTGTAAAAGGAAAAATAGGCTTATTCTTGCAGGGGACTTTAATTGCGGGGAGGTGGATTGGGAATGTTTGGATGCGGGTTCAAATGAAAATACTTGGGGTAGCAAATTTCTTGAACTAACAATGGGGTATCTATTAACACAACACGTTACGGAAAATACAAGATTTAGAGGAGGTGATGAACCATCAAGACTTGACTTACTATTCACCAAAGACCCCCAAGAAATAAAGAACCTAACATATTTGAGTCCCATGGGAAAAAGTGATCATGCTGTGATTGAATTTGAATTGACAGTGGAATTTCTGGAAGGCAGAGAGGAGGAACATAGGGAATTTAGACTAAATTATAGTAAGGCGGATTATGAATCATTACGAGGATACTTTGCAAATATAGATTGGTCATTTATTGAGCAAGAACAGAATATTCAGGTAAAATACACCATGTTACTAGACATTTACAGGGAGGGGGTAGATAAATATGTACCAACATTTAAGGATGGAAAGCTGGCTAAGGAGAAAGAGTGGTTTAACATGCGATGTCACATTGCCCAGAACAAAAAGGACTCTGCATGGAATAAAGTGAGAAGGAGACACACTGAGGAAAAATGGATGAGTATAAGAATGCTAGAAACAACTATGTCAAGACTATAAGAGAGGAGAAAAAGAACTTTGAAAAAGATATAGTAAACAAATGTAATAAAGAACCCAAACTGTTCTATAGTTATATCAACGGTAAAACTAAATAAAGGACAAAATAACAAAGCTTAGGGTAGAGGGTCAATTATATGAAGACACAGTGGGTATGTGTGAAATTATGAATCATACATTAACATCCGTGTTTGTGGAGGAGGATGACTATGTAGAACCTGTGGTGGAATTGAATGAGATACAGGGACTAGAGTCGATAGAAGTCAACAAGGATGAACTAAAATCATTGTTGGAAGAATTGGACGTGAGAAAATCTATGGGCCCAGATAACATTGCTGGATGGGTATTGAGAGAATGTTCTGAACAACTAGTGAGACCTATTTTTAATATTGTTCAATACTCATTAAACAAGGGGGAGCTTCCCTTAGAATGGAAACAAGCAAATATAACTCCAATATATAAAAGTGGAAATAAAGAAGACCCGCTAAATTATCGACCGGTATCCTTAACGAGTGTTATATGCAAGCTTTGTGAAAAGATTATTAGAAAAAGATGGGTGGGTATGTTGGAGGAGAGGGAAATAATTTCAAGCAAGCAGTTCGGGTTCAGAAAAGGTCATTCGTGTACCACAAATTTGTTGAGTTACTATGATAGGGTAATTGACATTGTACAAGGGAGGGAGGGGTGGGTAGATTGTATCTACTTAGATTTCAAGAAGGCATTTGATAAGGTGCCTCATAAGAGATTGTTGTGGAAGCTCAGGACTGTGGGGCGGGTTGAGGGAGTATTATTAAAGTGGATGGAAAACTATTTAATTGGGAGGGAAATGCGAACAGTAATAAAAGGAAAGTTCTCCTCGTGGAAAAGGGTAAAAAGCGGAGTGCCTCAAGGATCGGTGTTGGCCCCAATCATGTTTTTGGTTTTCATCAACGACCTTCAAATGGGAATAGACTCATATATATCTATGTTTGCTGATGATGCAAAACTAATGAAGCATATTACAAGTAGGAGTAGTTGTGAAGAATTACAGAGAGATCTAGATAAGTTATATGAGTGGAGTCAAACTTGGAAAATGGAATTCAACACGAGTAAGTGTCAGGTTCTTGAGATGGGAAAAAGTAAATATAGACCTTCTTGGGGATATCAAATAGGAGATGAAATAATTAGTAAAGCTGTGAAAGCAAAAGACCTAGGGGTAGTTGTGGCAGACAGCTTGTCACCTGAACAGCATATAAATAAAATAACTGGTGAAACCTATGCAGTGTTGACTAACATGAGAATAGCTCTGAATTATTTAGATGAAGAGATGTTAGCAAAAATAATAGGGACAATAATACGACCAAGACTGGAGTATGCAGCAGTGGTGTGGTCTCCACACCTTATAAAACATAATAAAAAACTGGAAAGAGTTCAGAGAGTTGCCACTAAGATGATAGCTAGCCTTAGAGACCTACCTTATGAGGAGAGATTGGAGAGGCTAAAGCTGCCAACGCTGAGGGAGAGGAGAGAGAGAGGTGACATGATCATGATGTTTAAGTGTGTGAAAGGTTTTGAGAAGATCGACAAGGGAGATTTTGTGGTGAGGGACGAGGGAAGAACCAGGGGTCATGATTGTAAGTTGAGGAAAGTTATATGTAAGTCTGATGTAAGAAAGTTCAGCTTCCCGTATAGAAGCATTGAGTGTTGGAATAAGTTGGATGGGGGGGTGGTGGGAGCAAGAAATATCCAAACTTTTAAAGCAAAATTGGATAAATGTAGAGAGAGAGACAGGACAACACGAGCTTAGGCTCAAATCCTGTATACTACAATTAGGTGAGTACAATTAGGTGAGTACAAGCAATCTTAATTATCTTGCCATGAGCCGTGTTAATTTTTCTACTACACAGTTTTCACGGTGTTTTGTGCCGGCCATGGTTGACTTGTGGAATAAGTTGCCAAATGAGCTAGTCAATTCAGCTAATATCTCCATTTTTAAGTCTAGAGTTAATGCTTTTTTGCAGCATTAATTCTAATTTTTAAACTTATTTTATTATATTGTATTATATTTAAGCTTGATATCCTCCACTGCATAATATGTTATCTGTGTTTAATATGTGTATATGTACAGTACAGTATACAGTGTATGTTTTTATTTTTTCCTAAGTTGCCATAGTCTCTCTCCAGTGCCTCCGGGTGTGGATTGATCTTGATGGTGTTTCTGCACCCTGGTTGGAGACTTCGGCATCTCATATAATAATAATAATAATAATAAGCTCGCCTTTGCACACTACGCACTCAAATTTCTCTATTTCTGACTTATCCTTCGGCAGGGGCCCCTTTATTCTACTACAGCGCTTACTCCCATGGTGTACCCAACATCGACAGATGCTACATTGAATTGAGTTAACGCCCACTCCCTTTCCACCTACTGCACATGGGTATGCACTGCTCTTTTCCACATTGCCTCGTCTCAATCTACAATGCATAACCTTGGTTTTGTTAATATTGACTCTTACGGCGGCGGCGGCGGTGGACGCTTGCGATCATGTTCCCGTCTATTTTGACTGCCATTAGATACAATAATATGTTGAGGGGAGGGCTTTGCGGCAATTTTTTTGGTTGTTTGCCCCCTACTGGTGTAGGTAGTAGGGGTAGGCAGCCCCGCCCAGGGAAGTACTACCGCCAAGGTTTCGGGAGACTCAGGGAATAGCCTGAATTCCATTTTCTCTCCCAGGCCTTGGTAGCTGGATACATATCTTTCTGCCTCACACATCAGGGGTATCAGGAAAACCCTCTTTATATAACATACACATCCAACTTCACGACATTGCCCTACATCGCTATCCTCTATCCATAAAATACTACTCTTCCCACTACATATCATACATGTAACACCATACACTTACCTTAAAAATATGGCAGTGCAATTGGTTAGAGCAAACCTGGTGGTCCCTCGGATATCCACCCCCGGCAGGGTTGGGTTATTGACACAGGGCCCTCCCGGTCGTCATCATGCGACTGTGTCAAGAGCATTGCAACGTCCCAAAGCTGCTTGTCAGTACAGCTATTTCTTTAGTAATATAAGGGGACTTCACTCTAACATCAATTCTGTACACCAATTTCTTCAAGCAGAATCCCCTACTCTCCTTTTTTTGACAGAGACTCAAGTAACATCCACATCTGACACATCTAGATTTAATTTTCCAGGTTATCAACTGCTCCAAAATTTCAGACCTAAAGGTGGTGTATGTTGCTTCGCAAAATCTGAAATTGCCCTGGAGGAGGTTACTAGTTTCAATTGTCCCTATTTTGATTATTCTATATACAAATTAATTTCTGCTGGTAAATTTAAATACATATGTTGCATCTACCGTTCCCCAAATACTCCTCCAGAGCAAAGTCTTTTTGATTCTCTGTCCTCACAACTCAGTGTCCTCAACTTAAATGCTTCTTCTGAAATCACTGTGTTGGGTGATTTTAATGTCCATAATGTTGAATGGCTCACTCATTCAGCCAGGACTGATGATGCTGGTCTTGAATGTGAGCTATTTGCAGACTCATTTAATCTCATTCAACTAGTCAACCAACCCACCCGTGTACCAGATAATCCTAATCATAATTCCCACCTACTGGACTTATTTTTAACAACCAATTCAGAAAATTATGATGTTACAGTGAGGTCCCCACTTGGATCTTCTGATCACTGTCTGATACAGGCCACCTGTCTATCACCTACCACACCTTCCCACTCTGAACCTGTTTTGGTGACTAAATGGCATTACGATAGGGCAGACTGGGAGGGTCTTCAAGGTTTCTTTATTGATATTCCCTGGACCTCTTTCTTTTCTAATGATGCACACTCCACCTTGAGCCACATACAAGATTTTGTAAAAATTGGAATGGAAACTTTTATTCCTCATCAAAAGTACAGTAAAAGATCTAATTCACCTAAATGGTTTGACCATAATTGTGCTAGAGTAACTGAACAAAAAGCAATAGCCTACAATGCATACACAAGATCAAAAACACATGAAGCCTTTAATTACTTTAGAAACATCAGAAATCATGCCAAAACTGTATTAAACCTAACTAAATCAAACTTTCTCCATAAGCAGGCAAATAAACTTCTAAATAATCCAAATTATAACAAAATATTTTGGTCTACTCTTAACTCATTCAAATCCAACTTCACTACTGCTTCATCCATTCCACCATTAAAATCTCCGACTGGCAATCTTGTAAGTGACCCACGAGGTAAAGCTAACCTTCTTGCAGATATTTTCTCCACCAACTCAACCTTAGATGACATAAATCAAGATGTCCCTGTACTTAATTTTAATTCACCTGAAATTCCCTCACTTAAGATCCACACCAGACATGTCAAAACTATTTTGCAGAATCTCTCAGTAGATAAGGCTCCTGGTCCAGATGAAATTCCTCCAATAGTACTTAAGAATTGCTCCTTGGTGCTCGCTCCTGTATTGGCAAAATTTTCCGTCTGTGTACTCATACCTCATGCTTCCCAGTACCCTGGAAAGAAGCAAACATCCATCCAGTTCCTAAAAAAGGTGCCTCTTTAGATCCATCAAACTACAGACCAATAGCTATAACTTCCACTCTTGGCAAAGTTTTTGAAATTATATTAATAATCACATAATTAAGCATCTTGAGAATAATAAATTAATCAGTGATAGGCAATATGGTTTTAGACGATGTCGATCAACTGCAGACATTCTTTGCCTTCTTACGCATCAAATCAACCAAGCTACAGACCAACATGGTGAAACACATACAATAGCACTGGATATATCAAAGGCATTTGATAGAGTCTGGCATCAATCCTTATTGTCGAAGATGTCACACTACGGCCTTGCAACATTAGTTCCACTAATTTCTTCTTATCTTCATAACAGAAAAATACGTGTAATGGTAGATGGCCTTTATTCTCAATTTCACTCAATAAATGCTGGTGTTCCCCAGGGATCAGTTTTGGCCCCAACTCTGTTCCTCATTCATATCAATGATCTCATATCTACCACTCATAATCCAATACATTCCTACGCAGATGACTCAACACTCCACAGTTCCTTCACATTTACCAATTCTTTCACCCAACCCGATCTTATAAATTCAAAAATAAACACTGCAATTTCTCTGAACCAGGACCTTTCTAGAATTAATGAATGGGGACAAGAGAATCTAGTTTCCTTTAATGCACAGAAAACCAAGTACATTCAATTTTCTAACCGACAGAATCTCACGGACTCCCATATATTTTTTAATGATGTAAATATTCCCACTTCCCCTAGTATTGACATTCTCGGTGTAACATTAACTACTAACTTGAGCTGGACACATTATGTTAGAAGCATTGCTAAGAATGCCTCTAAAAAACTGGGACTCCTGTACAGAGTTCGAGAATTCTTCACTGACGAGCAGTTGGCCGTAATATATAAAAGTCATGTGCGCTCTCAGATGGATTACTGTTCACCTCTGTGGGGTGGAAGTGGAGTGGTTGCATTGAGGCAGTTGGACAAAATTCAAAATAAAGCTATTAGATTAATCAATAACCCTGCAATCACACAGGACCTTCCTACATTAGCCATACGAAGAAACGTTGCATCCCTTGCATTATTCTACAGATATTTTCACAGCAATTGTTCCGAGGAACTTGCTTCAATTGTGCCGCCTCTCCACATCTTTCCCCGTAGAACTAGGGCAGCTGAGAGCGCCCATGAATTTACACTTTCTCCTCCACAATGCAGAACTTCTGCTTATCAGAATTCATTTATCCCCAGAGCTACTACTCTTTGGAATTCACTTCCCTCGAATTGCTTTCCACAAACTTACAATCAACAAATGTTTAAATCCAGTTGTTACAAACATTTTATGAATGGAGGATGCCTTTAGGCACATGGACCTTTTTGTTTTATCTGTGTTTTTCCTTCCTCCGTTCATTGTCTCTTAAAAAAAAAAAAAAAAAAAAAAAATATATGATGATGACAACACGTCGCCCCCCTCAACATATTATTGTATCCAATGGCATTCAAAATAGACGGGAACATTATCTCAAGTGTCCGACGCCGACACCGCCGCCGTCATGTTTACATATGTCGATCACTAAAATGCCCCAGAACGAGAAGCCCACCACAGAAGCCATGAACGAACACCACACAGAAACACCAAAGGAAGGGTCCACAGAACGAAAGGACCAGCTGACCGAGCCAGCCATTTCAGCCAGGCCCAAGCCCGCAGGGCTAAACAGCTCCAGGACACACCCATATACCTTTTCTAAAACTGACCATTTTCCACACCTCACGTACACTAACCCCCTTGTGTCCTACACTCCTAACTACAAAGATGATGAACAGGAATATACATTCATATTAAAAACACCCATGCCTGTCCCGACGTTGAGCCAATGCCAACACATCAGACAGCCATAATTATATCTATGTATGTTCTTGCATCCGAGAAGTAGATGTTATATATCTTAGAAGTTAAAACACCCACGCTGTCCCTAGACCTCGTATATAATTTTCCATGACGAGTATAGATATATGTAACCCGTGCCCAGTCGCCCCTTGCATTGTTCCTCTAGTAACTAAGTATTAATATTAACATTCCCTAACATCTTGTCTTGCCAGACTAAGCTTCTGAAGACCCATCGCCCCATAAATCTATGTATGCAATCCTTAGGTTAAGTATTTTTCTCCGCCATTGTGTTCACCTTTTTCCATTTACTTTCCACAATTGTCATACGTCTTCCCCTTGCCTCCTTCGTATCCACAGCCCACACTACGCCAATTTATTTCGTGTCTTACACCTCTTACCCCAACCAGAGATTGTATAAGATAACCTGGTTACCAGTATCTGTCATAAGTAACCCCGAAACAAATACTAAGTACCCCTACGAACTGCCGCTGTGGGTGGTATTTTATATTTAATAGAAAACGCAGTTCCCAGGGCCAACTAATAGTATCCATAACCCTCTGACTGATCACATAACTCTATCTTTTCCAGACTCATATACCACCCCATAGTTGCATTCCCCGGTAGCATTTGGCTAACGTATTCTACTGCCTTTTCAAACTTCCATATCAATTGTAGCCTAATGCCACCCCCACGCCCAGGGACCTTAGGGGCAAAATTTCCCTGTAGCCCTTGAACTCCCCCCCCCCTCTCATTAAGACACCCGCGCTTCTCGACTCTTGTCCGACCTAGCCTCTCTCTCATACCTCTTGAAGATCCTTGAATTGTCCGTTACTAACGCTCTCCAACCTTTTTATATATATACTCCTATCCAGCCTACCTTCACTTAGTAGGCCAGAACAACATTAGAACTTTACTAGCCCCTTGCATGCCATCTATTCTCTTACAACACATTCACAACCCTGCACCCAATGGTCGTCGGTGCGAGGCTAGCCGCCCGCCAGTAACTAACTTCTATTGCCATACTTCCAGATAAATGTGGCAGAGTTAGCAACCCAGTCTCCACCATATCCAGCAAACCCTACAATTAACAACCAGCCGAGTAAAACCAGCTAGCTAAGGCACCTTCGGTTTTGGTATTAAACGCACTCCCATCTGTCTCATACACAGAGGGTTATTACAAACACTGGTGATATGGCAAGCCCCTAGCCACAGCCGCCGGACGACTATATCAGAGAGAGGGCGCCCAGCTCCCCCTTTTTGCCCACCCGAGGGGGCCCTCCACCCCCGCGGAGGTATACCTGGCCCCTGTTTTGACTTTCGAGTCATTGCCAGGTAGCATAGGAATTCTTCCTATCGATGAACTAACCATGAATGACTAACACCTTTACTAACCTCTATTAACTCACAATAAACCATTTACCTTTCTTGCATGCTCTGATCACTAAATTAGCACCTCAGCTATACCATAGAATGAAGATTGAACAATCTAGAGAGACGCTCCTATCACAGCTGTCCCCATCCTCCTCGCAAAGTAGATCCAGTCTCTCTCCCCTAAATACGTCCAGTATAGCCAAAATAGTACCTCTTACTAAGGCTCAGTTATATGAAAATATAAAGGCTTCCTATCGCCCTGTGCCACAACAGTAAATACCATCTTACCTAGTCCCCATATCTATTGAGAGCTCAATTAAGTCCATAAGACTCGAGATCCCTACTGTCTACAGGGTCCAGAACCGAGCCTATAAATCTAACTCCCGCCCCCAGTCAAATCAGTTGAAAGCTAGACACCAACCAGGGGTCACTACCCTGCAGTTAATTTCTAGCTCTGCCCTTGTGTTGTTCCGGAGTGAGATCCCAGAACCGGCAGACTCCGTGGCAGATTTGGATAGAAGGACCTGCCCACGTATTGAAGAACTTCACACATATGGCCCCCCTGGACGGCCACGGAACCAGTCGTTAGCCCCCAACATCATGGACGCAAGATAGACAGAAACAGACCCATCAGATACTACCCAAGATTCCCTTTAGCAGTACTACATATTACTGTGCTGTTTTAGATTCACTAATTAATATTTCTACGAAGTGGCTAAGACCTTGCCCAGTGTAATTCATACTTAACCATTCCATTTGGGACGTACTAAGCGATCAGTGCTCTTTAATTAACAGGCGACCTTGACTCTCGTAATTACTTTATTCAGATATTAAAACTCTAGTGATATCTAACGTTCGCCCACTGATTTGCGTTCTATGTATTTCTGAGACAAGGATATAAAACTTAGATCAGTACCCCCTGAGGTTACTAGAATTCCCGTGCTCTAAAAATACGTGTGTCTAATCTAGTCTGTGAACTACTACTTGTGCGCCAGAGCTACCAGTAATAAATCTAACAGTGAATATGAATCTATAAGTAACATTGATGGTCTTCGGTATATAAACCTGTGAAATCAAAGCCAGTGATCAGAAGATTAATACCTGAACGTTGGAAGTGGGAGACTAGGCTCCATCCAGATCCACTTATGCTAGTGTTGTTCAATTCTATTATATTGTCTTACACAAGTATTCTGCAGGGGTATCAGAAATAACGTGATCATGTAACTTGCTACCATGTGGTTTCTTTGTGTTCTCTATTCTCTTGTATTGTGCATGCAGCCTTATATACCCAGTCAATTTAGAACTCACATTACCCAAGTTAAACCTGTAGAAAAACAGGGCATAACAATCACCGTGGTTAAAGGCTGGTTCACACATAGCCGAGTCGGTGCGCGAGTCCAACACGAGTCACACTCGTCGATTATGGAGGCTGAGTCGGCGTTGCTCCCGAGTCAAGGAGAGTGTAACACGAGTTAACTCGAGTCAATACGAGTCAACACGTGTTCATGCAAGAGTCTGTACGAGTAACTGAGAGTCAAAATGAGTGTAACACGAACCCAACACGAGTGTCAAAAATTTGAAAAATAATGGCCACATTCCAGGGCACGTAAACAAAGAGTATGGACGAGTCTAACACGAGTCAACGCGATTGTTACACGGATCAACACGATTGTTATACGGATCAACACGAAAGACAACGCGTTGACTCTCGTTGGATCTCTGTTGCACACGTGTTGACTCGTGTTACATCCGTGTAAACTCGTGTAAACTCTCGTTGATTCGTCCTACATTTTTGAAATAACGGTATTTCATATGACACTTGCTTTTTCGTGTTACACTCGTGATTTTTTCTCAGTGGATCGTGTTTACTCTTGTTTACTCGTGTTTTCACTCGTGTTTGAATCGTGTAAACTCTGGCATCATGGGGGCACCAAATTTTGGCACTCGCATTCGTGCTTTCTACTCTTGTTGATACGTGTTGCATGTGTGTTACATACGTGTTGTTGCGTGTAGACACGTGTTGCTTCGTCAACGTCGAAATGATGACGAAAAGCGACGAATCACCAAAGAGTGTTACACGGGTTTACACGAGTCAACACGAGTTAACACGAATAACGTAGAGTTATTCAGAGTCAAACACGAGTTAACACGTATGTACACGAGTCTACACGTATTTAGGCCACACTCGTGGGTACTCGCCACGGGACCCAAAAATTTCATGCATGCATGAAATTTTACGAGTGTGTCGAGTAAACAAAGAGTATACACGAGCGTAGCACGAGTCTATACGAGTGTTGAGGAGTATCGACGAGTCATTGCTGAATAGCAAAATTTCATCACTCGTGTTGGACTCGCGGACCGACTCGGCTATGTGTGAACCAGCCTTTAGTTCGCGTCTATTTTGAAGGCGTTTTTTCGGTTATTTGCCTCCTGCTGGCAATATATATGATGATGACAATATGTCATGGGGGGGTGACCCCCCTCAACCTATTATTGTATCCAAAAGCAGTCAAATAGACGGGAACATGATGGCCAGCGTCCGCCGCCGCTCCGCGTAGTGTAAACAAGGCTGGCGGTACACCCGAACTCTACCTTCTACCCCACTAATTTTCCAACTAGCATAACCGATGATTATCAATGATCAATCCCAGTCAGAAACGTCCATGCTTCCCTCCCATAAGTCAATGTCGGGATTACCACACTGTCATGCAAGGACTTCTTTACTTCCATGCTGACCACCCTATTTCTTCTTACTGCTTTCAGAGTTCCTACAACGCTCTTCCCCTGTTACACTTTCTCCCACACTTCTTCATCCATAGGCCTACTCACATCTTTACTCAACACACTGCGCAAATACTTAAATGAGCTGACATTCTTCATAGCCGTTCAACCTCACTTCACACACTATGGTTGCACCCCTTTCAATGACCATAATATTGCTCTTCCTAGCATTTACCTCCAGATTTCGTTTTTCACACACTGTTCCAAACATATTTACCTGACCCTGCAACTCTCATTCTCTATCGCTCATCAGAAATGTGTTGTCAGCAGCAGTAGTACCGGTACTGTACTGTTGAGGCAACTTCCACTCGTTTCCTTCCCTTATCAGCGGTACACCAACATCCGCTGCTCTTCCTTGTATTTCTTTCATGACTCCATCCATATACTGTACCGGTATATATTGAACAACCATGGGGACATCACACACACCCTTGCTTTAACCCAACATTCAGATTAAAGAACTCGCTCTGTTAATTATCCACACATACTGACACCTTTGCACCCTCATACATGCTCTTCATTGCTTTCAGCAACTTGCCATCTACTCCGTATATTCTCAGTACCGGTACTTTCCACATACCTTCTCTATCAATTCTGTCATAGGCCTTCTCCAGCTCCATAAATGCAGCATACAACTTTTGTCGCTTCTCCAGATATTTCTCCACAACACATTTCCGGGCAAAAATCTGAGCTACACATCCTCTTCCCTTCCTAAGATGACTACAGTATGCTAACCGTTTCCCCAGCAATACTGACTGAAAATGCCCAAATATATTGCATGTCCTCTTCAGATTTATCTAAAATATGTAAAATTACACCAAATACCACTACAGTAGCACTGAAATCAATAAAACTCACTAACAGGAAAAATAAATGGAAGAAATACTCCAAAAGATTAATATGTTAACCCTTTACCCAGCAATACTGACTGAAAATGCCTAAATAGATTGCATGTGCTCTTCAGATTTATACATACATACATACATAACATTTTAAGACTGAGTGCTCCACACAGATGTGCAGTTTCAGTCTCTTTTCCTAATGGCGGCGTTCCAGGCAACCCTGTTAAGGGATGCTTTACTTGTCAAGTTTTTGGATTTGAGATCGGCACGTATAGTCCGATCCCAGGTCTTACTCGGTCCACCCCATGGTGCAGCTTCCTCCACAATCGCAGACCTGCATCTTTTCACCCAATTTTGTTCATCCATTCTCTCCACATGTCCATACCATCCCAGTTTACTTGTACGCATCTCCTCGCTAATACTCTTTATACCTAAACGTCTCTTCAGCTCATCATTTGTTATTCTGTTAACATCCTTTATCTGAAATATGTAAAATTACACCAATTACCAACTACATTACCAAAATTTTTAATAAAGTACACTAACAGGATAAAGAAAATGTAAGAAATAGCCCTAAAGATAAATTTATCTATCAATCTATTGACGGACGCCTTGATCCCCGAAGGATTGGCCACGAACGAAACATCCCTATGCACCTCTGTCCCCAGTCAGTCGACGCCCCTCCTCCCATCCAGCACCGCTTTCACGGATATACTTCTTAACTCCATCCTTCCACCTCTCTCTCGGTTTATTTCTCCCTCTGTCCTTCCACCTCACTCGTACACGCTCTTAGTCATTCTCTCGCTTGCCATACGTTCCACATGGCCGAACCATCTCAAGGTGTTCTTTTTCGCACTTTCCAGTACATTCACACCACACCTCTCTCGTACTTCCTCATTCGTCTGTCTATCCCTCCATGTAACTCTGCACACACTTCTCAAGTAACTCATTTCCATCCCTTTCACTCTTGGTTTGAATCTCTCCAACAACGTCCATGCTTCGCTTCCGTAAGTCAGTGTCGGGATTACCACACTGTAATTTTTTTTTCTTTTTTTTCTTCTATATTCCAACTTACTTCCTCTCGGGCATAGGCTGAGAGCCTTAACATTCACCGCTTTACAATGAACAGTGAAGCCCGTGAGGTCTTGTTCCAGTCTAGGGAGTGAGACATGTGAAGCACGTAGAGTACAACGAGCACCTGCCATCTTGCCTTTACATGAGGCACGGTGCTCACTCATGGCCCGAAACGACCCCATCTCTGAAGCCACCTCGTTCCCGTGCTTCACTGTCTCACCCCCTACACTCGGACTCTCACACTTACACACACACAACGCCACCTGTTGAGCAGATAACTCACCAATTACTTCTTCAGTTCCATGCTGACCACCCTATTTCATGTTACTGCTTTCAGCATTCCTACAACCCTCTTCCCCTGTTGCACCCTCTCCCACACTTCTTCATCCATACTCCCATCTTTACTCTGTACACTGCCAAGATACTTAAATGAGCTGACAATCTCCATAGCCTGACCGTTCAACTTCACCTCACACTCTGTGGCTTCACCCCTTTCGAAGACCATAACCTTGCTCTTCCCCGCATTTACCTTCAGATTCCATTTTTCGCACACTGTTCCAAACATATTTACCAGACCCTGCAACTCCCATTCATATCATCAGCAAACAGCAGTACACAAACATCCACTGCTCTTCCTTGTATTTCTTTTATGACTCCATCCATATACTGTATATATAGAACAACCATCGGGACATCACACACCCTTGCTTTACCAAACATTCAGATCAAAGAACTCCCTCTGTTCATTCTTCACACGTACTAATAACTTTGCACTCTCATACATACTCTTCACTGCTTTCAGCAACTTGCCATCTACTCCATATATTTTCAGTACTTTCCACATACCTTCTCTATCAACTCTGTCATTCCACTCGTTGCCTTCCCTTATTAGTGGTACACCAACATCCACTGCTCATCCTTGCATTTCTTTTATGACTCCATCCATATACAGTTCAGTATATATTGAACAACCACGGGGACATCACACACCCTTTCTTTAACCCAAAATTCAGATCAAAGAACTCGCTCTGTTCATTCTCAACACATACTGACACCTTTGCACCCTCATACATGCTTTTCACTGCTTTCAGCAACTTGCTATCTGCTCCGTATATTCCAAGTACTTTCTACATACCGGTACCTTCTCTATCAACTCTGTCATAGGCCTTCTCCAAGTCCATGAAGGCAGCATACAACTTTTGTCCCTTTTTTTTTTTTTCCAAGATATTTCTCCACAACATATTTCAGGGCAAAGATCTGAGCTACACATCCTCTTCCCTTCCTATGATGAATACTGTATGTTAACCGTTTCCCCAGCAATACTGACTGAAAATGCCCAAATATATTGCATGTGCTCTTCTGATTTATCTAAAATATGTAAAATTATACCAAATACCAACTACATTAGCACAAAACTCAATCAATCACAGAAACAGGATAAAAACATAGAATAAATACCCCAAAAGATGAATACGTTAACCCTTTCCCCAGCAATACTTACTGAACATGCACAAATAAATTGCATGTGCTCTTCAGATTTAGCTGAAATATGTAAAATTACACCAAATACTAACTACATTAGCACAAAAATCAATCAAGCACTTTAACCCTTCCTACCCGGGCTGCCTTAGGTAAGGACAGCGCGGCTGAAGGGCCGCAACCCGGTATGCCTTATGTAAGGCATTTGCTTGAAAGCGTGCTTTAAATTTCGCGCGGGCAAATTTTACTTTGCGGGGGCGATCGTAGCGCCACCAAGCCTCAACTACCACGCTTATCAGTTCCTACGTTGCCGCCATTGAGAGCTACAGCAAAAAAATGAATTCCGACGCGTCCGATACTGTGCAATCTCCCGCGCGTCCCAGTGCTACCCCGCTTGCAACATCTACGCCTCTGCCAACCGAGAAGAAAAGGAAAGTAAGGAAAGTGAAACGTTTGCTAAGTGACAGTGCAATACACCGTGAACTTTTCAACCAGGATTTGAGCAGTGGTGAAAGCTCTGTGGACAAAAACCTCTATATTCAGAGTAGAAGTGGGAGCGAAATTGACGATTTTGTGGGATTTGGTGCTGATGACAATGTTGCTTTATTTGAGGGGGGTGATAGTAGTGATGATCCTGATGTGGAAGTGGTGGAGGAAGGTGCTATTGAAGTACCAAGTGTGCTAGAGCCAACCCCTTCGCCTAGTTTCGTAGGTCAGGGTAGGCCTAGGCCTAGCCCTAGCCCTACGCTAGGACCTTCCCCTTTGCCTGCCCGTACGCCCTTGAAAGTGGGTAAATACTTCTATAAACAGTCTTTAGTGAAAAGTGCAGCCAAGAAAGCACGCAGGGAGGCAGAAAAAGTGAGGGAAGGCGTAGATAGTGAGAGTGACGCTGACCCAGGCCTAGCAACCACCCGCATTCCTTTGTCACGACGCCTTGACCCGGGACGCCGGGAGGGCCACCCACAGCCCTCAGCTTCATCTGTCCCTCAAGATGACCAAAGGGCCTCTACAAGTGCGCCATTGGCCTCCCGCAGTGTGTCACCACAGGCCCCGCATCGTAGGTCATTATTTCCTGCGGAAAAGTCCCCGGCTAGCCGCAAAAGGAGCCCAACTCCCGAGGCCGAGGCTCCCATTGCTCAACCTCCCGCAGCCCCACGCCGCCGACGCCTGGTCTATTCTTCACCAGAGTTGACTCCTGATGAGGCTGCTGACGACCCCGACATTGCCCCAGATGACCTGACGTCGCCTGAGGAAGTGGAAAACGAAGAGGAAGAGGAAGAGGAAGAGGAAGAGGGAGTCCCGACAAGAAGAGTCAAAGGACCTCGAGGTCGTGGACGTGGTCAGCCTGCCGACGCCGCTGCCCCTGGGCCTGGGCGTGGGCGTGGGCGTGCAGGGCATCCGCCTGGGCATCCGCGTGGCCAAGGGCGTGTGCCAGGGCGGCCAGGGCGTGTGCCTGCTGCAGCTCCACGTCCTCGTCCTCGACCTGCTGAAATGTTTGTGTGGTCAGATGGGGCGGATTTTGTGCCAGATTTTCCTGCCTTTGACGAGGTACAACAGGGTTCTGGGGTGTCACCAGCATATCCCTGTGGCCCAAATGCCACCCCCAGTGAACTTTTCTGTGGCTTCTACGACAATGAAGTCATGGAATACCTTGTCAAAGAGACAAATCACCACCAGGCTATCTGTTCAAACTTTCTTGGCAGGAAGACAAGTGCAAAGATGGTGGCATGGAGAGCTCTCACTGTGGCAGAATTATATGTGTTCTTGGCACTCACAATGCTGATGACACACATAAAGAAGCATGTTCTGGCCGACTACTGGATAACTGGCGACCTCACAACGACTCCAGCATTTGGCAAATTCATGTCAAGGGATAGGTACTTCGACATCCTCTCATATTTCCACCTAACAAATAATATGCATGTCCACGAGCCCGACACACTCTGGAAGATCAGGCAACTGTATGAGATGATACGTCATCGGTTTTCCACCTACCTGATTCCATTTCAGAAGCTGTGCATCGACGAGTCTCTGGTCCTGTTCCGTGGTAGGCTGCACTTCCGACAGTATATCCCGTCAAAGAGACACCGCTTCGGCATCAAGCTCTTCGTCCTCTGCAACTGCAAGACGGGATATGTGCTCGACTTTATAGTCTACAGCGGCAAGGGTGGTGAGGTGGAGATTGACCCCCTCATTGGTTTTGGCGGCGCTGTGGTAAAGAGGATGATGGAGAGGTACTTCCATGACAATCACGTCCTCTATACTGACAATTATTACACGTCGCCTATCCTCGCCAAGTACCTCCATGACCGCAAGACCGGAACTGTCGGCACAGTGAAGGGGAAGAGGAAGGGCATGCCAGCCTACCCAACAAAAAACTAAGAAGACGGACATATTCCATAAGAAGAGTGGCCCCATCCTCTCCATCCACTGGCATGACCAGCGCAAGGTCAACCTCCTCACCACATGCCACAAAGCAGAGATGGTCCCCACAGGGAAGGTGGACCGAAAAACTAAGAACCCTATCACAAAACCAGCTGCTGTTCTGGACTATAACCTGAACATGCGCCTCGTCGACAAGTCCGACATGCAGATGGGCTTCATAGACTGCCTGCGAACATCTTGCAGGTGGTACAAGAAGTTTGTCCTGCATACAGTAGATATGTCTGTCTTCAACGCGTACAACATCTACCGTTTGAGGTGTCCAGTCATCAAGTACAAGAGCCTGTGGACCTTCCAAAAGCAGCTGATACATGAGCTCCTGGTAAAACATGCGGGTACACCAGGGAGGCCACTACAAGGACCAGGCATGATGGACAGAATAGGGTGTGCCGACTTCATCAGAAAGCACCAGCTCGTCGCCCTTCCTTTCCAGGGTCCTAACAGCCGAATAAGGATGCAGAAGAGGTGCTATGTGTGCACCCGCACAACTCGACGACCAAGCTAACCCACAAAAACCACTTGGCAATGCCTCGAGTGTCAGGTGGGACTGTGTGCCGGCACCTGCTTCAATGATTTCCACACTCTGGCAAACTATTGAAGTGTAAGTGACAGTGATAGTGACACTCAATAATAATAATATAACTAAGTATAAGTGAAAGAGACACATAAGTAATAATAAGTGCCTTCAGAACAATATGAACAAGTGAAAGTGACACTAAAATATATATTCCTAACAATAAAGAAGTGAAAATTACACTATCAATTACCATAGTCCAGTATAAATAATCATAACTACTATAATAATGACTATAAAACTAAGTCTAAGTGAAAGAGACACACATAAGTAATAATAAGTGCCTTCAGAACTGAGATGCGGTCTCAGGATGATAAGACCGCATCTCTAGCTGCCACTAAACCTGCAGCCAACCCTACTCCTGCTCATGCCATTTCTCATCCACTTCCTCTCCCACCAGGAAGTGATCACCCCCATCTTATAACAGAATCTGCTCGGGGGCATTTAGCTACAAGGTACAGCCAGAGTCCAGGCGCGCCACCCCCAGAGCTACAAGGACATAACCACCACGTGCCAAACGCCCTTGATCCTCTCAAGCCGGGCGCCTTAAGTAGGGGCAAGAAGATTGCCTTATACTCACCCAGCCTGGACATAACTAAGCTTGCCATTTGGTATTATTTAGTTCAGGGTAAGAACAGCCAGAGATAGCTGGTGTTCAACTTGTCAGTTGTGTGCTGTGATCGAAGATCTACCAGGTCGGGTTCCCCCCATCAGGAAGAGGACTAGCTTGGGCAACCCACTTTGGGCTCCCCCTTTCTGGCCTTCGATGCGGTGCACAAACCAAGTACCAAAGGATTCCTACCTTGTTTTGTTCAAGGGATTATGAGGATAGTGTAGTAACTTGAGATCTACCAGATCGAGTTCCCCCCATCAGGAAGAGGACTAATTTTGGGCAACCCACTTTGGGCTCCCCTTTCTGGATTCTCTTTTTGCTACATGGTTCTGATAGTTCCACGAACTAGCAAGGAAGGAAGACACTTACCTTGACCCCCCTTAGACTACCTATAATGTCACTATCTAGACTGCTTGCCACTCTAGGTAGATCATTATGCTAGTCACCCTAACCCCCAAACCTTGTAGCAGAACTCCAGCATATCCTTTGGGGATCACTGCACTGTGGGAGTGCAAGAGGAACCCGGTTGTCCCGTGGTAGGCGCCAAGGTCTAAGGAACCATCTTGTGACTCACCCTGGACCAGTAGCTGGAGTCATCACGCCCAGCCCCCCCCAGCCCCCCCCCCCCCCCCTGAACCAACTTCCGGAGTCATCATGCCCAGCCGACCTCCGGACTACTGGATCTTCCCTCGATCTACGGGCCCTCCTCTTCACTACAGCTCTCCTTTAAGTGCTTTTGTACCGTTTCTGGGTATAGAGTTGACTCAGGTTGTGGTAGAAGTTATCTTCAGGGGTTCTCATTAACATTACGTCTTGCGAGAGGTCTTTCTTCTCCCTACTTAAATTGACGTTAATTAGCCCACTTGCCGGGACCCATTATACATACCTATCAAGGGATCCTTATATATGTACCTTCCCGGGTTATTGGTCTCCCATAGCCCGACAGAGGGGGCGTGCCTATATAAGACCCATAGCATCAAACACAAACATATTTACACGTAATCTAGTCCCTTTGTATAACTTCTAGCCTAATTCATTTAACATTCTGTCAGGTTCATAACTCAAATAGATTTCACTCTATCTCAGCTCCCGACGATTGTTGCCTCAGCCTTCAGCACCTTGCTAGTACACAATTAGAGTTAAGGATTAATCTTTGCTAGGTGAGATCTAGCACACCTATAGTATTAATATAATTTGTGAGCCTTTCTGAGCCCACTTCATTGTTGATGACCACTTGGCCATTATTGCTTTAGAGTCAGTTAACGTCACTATATGCCGGGGACATCATTGCATGATCCAGACGGCATTTGCCATTACTGCACTCTTGTCTTTTGTTGAGATCCTCTCTGAGATCTATTTGGGTAGGAGGTGTACCTCCACCATTTTGGATACCTTATAATTGTATCCTAGGAGTATTATTATTACCTTGAGTCCGGACCCATTGTCCGACTCCTATTGCTTACTTGATAACCTGATTATTGTATGTCTTAATTATTCTCATTGTTGTTGATAATCTCCAGGTTACAGGTATAAAATATATGTCTTGCTCCTCCATGAACCAGGTGTTAAACTGAATAAAACCCATGTTAACTTGTTACCTGTGTGCTTACTATCCTGCCGTGTTGTCTCTTTATTTAAAGTTTAAGGTATACCTATCCAGTTAGAGAGCTGCTCATTGTACAAAGAATATCTCGCGTTCCAATTTGGACCGGGCATAACAAGAATAATATGAACAAGTGAAAGTGACACTAAAATATATATTCCTAACAATAAAGAAGTGAAAATTACACTATCAATTACCATAGTCCAGTATAAATAATCATAACTACTATAATAATGACTATAAAACTAAGTCTAAGTGAAAGAGACACACATAAGTAATAATAAGTGCCTTCAGAACAATATGAACAAGTGAAAGTGACACTAAAATATATATTCCTAACAATAAATAAGTGAAAATTACACTATCAATTACCATAGTCCAGTATAAATAATCATGACTACTATAATAATAACAATAAAACTAAGTATAAGTGACAGAGACACAAATTACTTCAGAAAAATATATTTATTGAGTGAAAATATCATAATAACAATAATATATGGCATAATAAACAATAAAACACTAAAAAATCGCTTCCCGCCATAATTCTAGGTAGAGCGACGAGTCAAAACGTTCGTCGTAGCCTGGGCCGTGGGTGAGCGTTCGGACGCGTCGAGGTAAATACGCGGCAAAAGTTACCTCCACTTCCATCACCATAACTCCTGAACTACTTGAGCTAGAAAGCTCTACTCAACGCCATTCTACGCGGGAAGGTAAGGCGCCCATTTTGACATATGTTTGATTATTGTAGGTAGTATATTAAGCGAGATTAGCCTTAGTTTACTTTTGTTGTGTTTTCAGCCAGATCGCCCGGATACAGCCTCCGTCATTAACCCGGGAGCTGCGGGGAGACTCTTAAGAGTTCCCCCGGCGCACTGCGGGGAGACTCTTAAGAGTCAGAGAAAAAAAAAATCAACTTTTGACATCGAAAAAAACAAAAATTTTAATTTTTTATTTTTTTATTTTATTTATTTTTTTTGGCCCCTGGGCCATGCAAAATCTCAGTCCTCTACCTCCCCTCCTTCCCCACTTTCCTCCTCTCCTTCAGTTATCACCTATTTTCCCTGTTATTCCCTTATTCTGAGGTATATTTTCGTGCTAACATTAGAAATCCGATTGGAGGGTGTGGTCATCACTGATAGCAAGCGAGTGCAAGAGAGAGAGAGAGAGTATCGATCGACTGTGTCTCAGTGGCCTTGGGGGAAATTGGCGGGAAAGCAGATTGCCTCACCCATACATTATACAACTCGCGGGCTATATCTCCGATTTTGACCATCCAAACACTGTTTTCACTCGTTTTATTGTTGTTTCAGGTTAATACCTTTATAATCAACCCATAATAGGCGCATATGGATAAGTATTAATGCTATTAATGGCACAATGAATATTTTAGTGACGGAAACACCTCAAATACGTCAGCACAGGGGGACGTTTCCAATTACCCCCATGCGCACTTCAGAGGTTAAGAAAGGCTGCCCGGGTAGGAAAGGTTAACAGGATAAATAAAATGGAAGAAATAGCCCAAAAATGAATTTATCTATAGCCTACCGGTATATATTGCCGGACACCTTGATCCCCGAAGGGGTGACCATGAACGAAACGCCTGCGTATTTCAAGCTCGCTTGAGTTATCACTCGATCATCTTTTAGAGCTTTTTGGCCCGGGGTAATTACCACACCATCGCGTCATAAGGAGTTTGAGGGGATTAAATTGCTAGATACATAGAGGAATAGGAATGCCAAGTAAAGCTAAACAAAAATATATAAGATATTTTTAACATGAGGTTGCTTATAATAATTTGTACCTCTGCAGTTTCTCCATGGCTAACGAAAAAGGTCACATTCCTAAGAAGCCCAACCAAAAAGGCCAAGCTTCTGTACAGAAAAAATGCCACACCATTACCCTTATGGTGACCCTATCAAATAATCAAAACAACCACACTTCTTAACCCAATTCCCGCGGGGCCCCTCATATGACGGAGACGATTTTCCGGCTAATTTGTAGCCTGTGAGCAAGGCCAGCTTTTGCAAGCAGCACGGATAATAATAATAATAATAATAATAGTTCTTAAAGCTAGCGCATGCTAAGCTAGCTAAGGATAGCTCAATAAGGCCGATTAGGCGTATTTCCATTGGGGTCCTGTACTACTACCCCATCCCTTTGCTCATGAGGGATGGTAACGACTCAGTGCTTGTGAAAAATCTTTAATGCGCCGAGCGTGGGCGCGAACCCGGGCCTTCTGGGTGGAAGTCCGAGACGCTAGTCACTACACCAAGCGAGCCGCTTGGACGGATGGACGTCAGCCAGAGCCTACAGGCCCCGCCACGACACTGAGGTTTGTGTGAGAGAGAGCTCACTTATGTGCAGCGTCACACATAGCGAAAACAGAAAATAATTGGTAATTTTTAGCGATTTCGCCTATCAGATTTGGTAATTTTTAGCAATTTTGCCCTTCGTTTGCAAGATCCATACAAGAAAACCAGACGTCATACAGGGATGATTCAGGAGTAATTTGAAAGCTATTACCGTACTTTCACGAATACATAATTGTATTACGCTCTGGCTTTTGCTTATGCATGAAAATGAGCAGGGAATGAAGGCAATTTCGGGCAATTATGCCTACTCGTACAGGAGTCCTTGGAGCGGCTTCGGTCGCGCCGGGAATTTCCACACCTCTCACACCACACACACACATCACACAGTTTTTCCTACACTGAGAAATGACTCTCCGGCTGTCATTTCTCGAAGACTTCTTCTAGCCGGAGACATTGAGAGCAACCCAGGACCCACCTACACATACATTATGTCCAACTTGCTCAAAACCCATCACTTCGAGTCGCCACACTAAGGGTTCAGTTCTCTGCAATTCATGCAGGAACTGGACCCACTTCACCTGCACAACACTTGCCTCCAAGAAACACTACACGAACACCTGGACCTGTTCCTCATGCCCCTCCCTCTCCCAGTCAAATCCCTCGCCTAAAACCCGTCCACCTCTCCTCCCCAACCCACCTAACCTTCCCATATCATCCACTCCCCCCCCTAAAACCCGTCCACCTCTCCTCCCTAACCCACCTAACCTTCCCATACCATCCACATCCTCAACTCAACACACCACACCCCATCCTAATCCATTCCAACCCCCATCTCCTGCTCCCCAATCCCCATCCCAACCCCCAGCCCCTCCCTCACCCCCACCCCCACCCCCTCCCTCACCCCCACCCCATCCTCGTGCAGCATGTAGGAATTGGTTTTTACACCATACCCGAAAGAGGATTTATGGAGCTCCGATCTTACTCTCAACCATCTGAACAATTTTACCAATACACCTAAACTTCGTTAGATGCGGGAATAGCCTCACGAAAATATGCCAGGGCCTGGGATTGAACCCGGGACCCTTAGGCTATGAGGCAAACACCTTACCAGTGTCACCAAGAAAGATATCTCACTTGGCAAGGTCGGCTCAAGTTATTTCTGCATCCGGTCTGTTTTAGGCTAACCTATTTTCACTGACTTTACACTACTTCAACGTCCGGTAAGCAAAGGCTCCGAACAGAAAGGAACGAATAGAGGAACAAGCCTGAGCCGAATCGATCGAGAGTCCGTCAGAGAGATGAACGGGAATGGTGAGTCAACTTCACTGAGCGATGCTACACGCACCTACAAACTGCCCAGTTGGCAACTCGCTTGGGCGGCTGGCAACTCCACAACCCAACCCAATCGAGTCTCACAACACTCCCTGCTCTCTCCTATCCTCTTCCTTATCCTGTGGGGATCGGTTTTTACACCATACCCGAAAGAGGATTTATGGAGCTCCGATCTTACTCTCAACCATCTGAACAATTTAACCAGCACACCTAAACTTCGTTAAATGCAGAAATAGCCTCACGAAAATATCATGCCCTGGTGGGGGCACGAACTCTTGACCCTTGGGTGTGAGGCAGGCACCTTACCAGTTAGACCAATAGAGATATCCCACTTGGCCTGTTCGGCTCAGGGTATTTCCGCATCCGAGGTCTGTTTAGGCTAGCCTATTTTCACTGACTTTACAAGCAGCACCCAACATACATCGTGCACATAACATTAACATTCTCCAATTGAACATAGATGGCATCAACACAAAGAAACACGAACTCTCACACTTCATCAAACAACACAACATACACATTGCCATCTTATAAGAAACAAAACTCCGCACAACACAAAAAACACCCACATTTCATGATTTCACCACCATCAGACAAGACCGGGCTGTCGGCGGAGGCGGTGGACTCATCACCCTGGTACACAAAGAAATATTATACATAGTTACCAGTGTACAAACCAAATCCCTCCTCACCCCAAATGATAACACAACAGAAATACAATCAATTAAAATACGCACTGGCAACAACTCCAACATAACCATCATAAACACATACATCCCCTACAGTACCAAATGAATACAGACCACACTTACAACACATCACAAACACCCCACACATCATCCTGGGTGGTGACTTCAACGCCAAGACGTCGGCCTGGTTTGTCGACAACCCCGACACAGACAGAGGGCTGGTACTACAAAACCAAACTGATAACCTCATCATCCTTAACGACATCCATCAACATACCCATATTCCTCACCAAGCCCTCTATAACCCATCATCTCCAGACATCACCTTTTGCTCCCCAGAACTCGCCCCCACAACATCCTGGAGGGTGGTCAGAACCTTAGGCTCTGACCACCTCCCGATCATTATCACCACCAAAACCAGACTCACCCCAGCTAGCCACAAACACACATACACCAATTATAAAAGAGCTAACTGGGAAGCATTCACAAATGAGACAAAACAACACTTCACAACTCTAAACAGTACACCCATCACTAACATCAACAATGCTGTACACATACTCAATAAAACTATCCAAAAAGCTGACAAGAAACACATTCCAAGAGGTAACAGAAAAAGACACAACCCCAACTTCACACCAGAAATTCAAAACCTAATCAGACAACGCGACATACTGAAACACTCCCCAGCACCCCACACACAAGACATCACACAACAAATCCAAGCACTCAACACCCAAACTAACAACAAAATACAAGAACAACAAAAACTAAATTGGAATAACTTCCTACAAACACTTGATCACAAAATAAACCCCAAAAAACTCTACAAAACACTAAACAGCATCACACTTTCCAACAGCAACACAACACAATCACATGCTGCAATCACAACAACAGACTCTACTCCTTCATGTAAACAACAAGCAAACACTCTCATCAATCACTTCTCACATGTCAGCCACCTAAAACCTCACAAAGACGACCGACGTGTCATCCGGCGTAAGAGACTAAAATGCCCCAGAACGGGAAGCCCACCACGGAAGCCACGAGCGAGAACAACAAAGAAACGGGAACAGAAACACCCGAAGGAAAGGCCCACAGAACGAAAGGACCAGGTGACCAAGCCAACCAGTTCAGACAGGCCGAAGCCCGCAGGGCTAAGCAGCTCCAAACCACACCTGCCTATCGCTTCTAACCACTGACCCTTCCCCCACCTCGCGTATCCACTACCCCTCGTGTCCTACACCTCTTACCCGCCAGACTCTACCTACATGATGATGAACATGAATACACCTTAACCCTCCCGCATCTATAGGACACGATCGAGTCATAACGCCACCCCTCAAAGAGTGGTCGTACGACGCAATCGCGTCATAATGCCACCTGTAAGTTAGAAATATTCGTGGTAAATAAGTTTATGACGCGATTTGGACGCATTTTTGGCTGGTAAGTTAGCCATCAGTAAGTTACAAAATTAAATATCTGGCAACCCCCTAGCGTCCCTGTGTGAGGAGTGCGGGGCTTTGTTACACCAGTTGTGAGCCGGCCGCCAGTCTGTGAGGTAGTACTCCTGGACCTTTAAATCTCGTCTCGCCTCCATTGCCCGCCATGGAGCGGGTTTCAGGCGGGCAAATCTTGATTATTTATGTACTAAGAGACAGTGTATCATCAATTTGTGGCTATCTATTTATAATTTATATATATAACTCGTGATTTGTGACTCTTTGCCTCGTTGTTCGCCTCTCCATAGCCAGCCATGTGTTTTTTAGGCGGCTAGAATGGACCCAGTGGAAGTGTTGTGAACTGTGAATAATAATATTATTTATATCATATTCGTAGGGTAAGTGTAGTAAGCATTCGTAGTCACTTTCCTAACTTATGTTAGGTTTGTGATTACGAATGTAAGTTAGGCTATACGTGTGTGTCGTATATATATTGCCCTAAAACCTTCATTTTCGCTTGAAAGACCAATATATTTATGAATAAATACTACATACGAAGTATAATAAAGCTGTAATTACGAAATATAGTTGTGTTTTGCCCATTTTTGGCAATATTTTATGCCCAATTTGGGCAATTTTTAGTGAATACACAGTTTTATTTGAGTGAAGTAACTAACAGTGAAGTGTGGATAGATAATAAACTAATTTTTTAGACAAAAATGTCACGGTAAATAGCCCGACATAAAAAATCAAGACTTTTATGCGCCACTGTACACTACACTACAGCAGTGAACCTTTGGACAGCCACAGATGTCTGGGTAAAGTACCTAAGCTAATCCCATAATTACTTGCCCGCGGCGGGTCAGCACTCCTTGACCTTTTACCTTTTCCTCACAGCTGGGATATTTTATATGTTTAGGCTTGGGCTAGGCCTATCTTTATTTTATATATATATATATATATATATATATATATATATATATATATATATATATATTCGAGTATTTCTATTGCTATTTTATATATAGGCCTATTTTCTTTATTGTGATTTATTATAAGTTTTATTTATTTTATTTATAATTTTGTTTCATTTACATATTTTTGTGTTTATTGTTCCTGTTCCCCAGGGTGTCCATTGGACCACCCCCTATGTCCAGAGCAAGGGCAGGGCCCATAATCGAGTATTTATAGTTATTTTATATATATTTTTATTTATTATAGTTTTTATTTATTTTATTTATAGGCCTATCATTTTATTTTATTTATAATTTTGTTTCATTTATATATATATTTTTTTTTATTGTTCCTGTTCCCCAGGGTGTCCATTGGACCACCCCCTATGTCCAGAGCAAGGGCAGGGCCCATAATCGAGTATTTATAGTTATTTTATATATATTTTTATTTATTATAGTTTTTATTTATTTTATTTATAGGCCTATAATTTTATTTTATTTATAATTTTGTTTCATTTATTTTTTTTTTTTTTTTTATTTATTTTTTGTATCTTTTTTCTTTGTTGTTGCTGTTCCCCAGGGTGTCCATTGGACCACCCCCTATGTCCAGAGCAAGGGCAGGGCCCATAATCGAGTATTTATAGTTATTTTAAATATATTTTTATTTATTATAGTTTTTATTTATTTTATTTATAGGCCTATAATTTTGTTTTATTTATAATTTTGTTTCATTTATATATATTTTTTGTTATTGTTCCTGTTCCCCAGGGTGTCCATTGGACCACCCCCTATGTCCAGAGCAAGGGCAGGGCCCATAATCGAGTATTTATAGTTATTTTATATATATTTTTATTTATTATAGTTTTTATTTATTTTATTTATAGGCCTATCATTTTATTTTATTTATAATTTTGTTTCATTTATATATATTTTTTTGTTATTGTTCCTGTTCCCCAGGGTGTCCATTGGACCACCCCCTATGTCCAGAGCAAGGGCAGGGCCCATAATCGAGTATTTATAGTTATTTTATATATATTTTTATTTATTATAATTTTTATTTATTTTATTTATAGGCCTATCATTTTATTTTATTTATAATTTTGTTTCATTTATATATATTTGTTTTTGTTATTGTTCCTGTTCCCCAGGGTGTCCATTGGACCACCCCCTATGTCCAGAGCAAGGGCAGGGCCCATAATCGAGTATTTATAGTTATTTTATATATATTTTTATTTATAGTTTTTATTTATTTTATTTATAGGCCTATCATTTTATTTTATTTATAATTTTGTTTCATTTATATATTTTTGTTTGTTATTGTTCCTGTTCCCCAGGGTGTCCATTGGACCACCCCCTATGTCCAGAGCAAGGGCAGGGCCCATAATCGAGTATTTATAGTTATTTTAAATATATTTTTATTTATTATAGTTTTTATTTATTTTATTTATAGGCCTATAATTTTGTTTTATTTATAATTTTGTTTCATTTATATATATATTTTTTGTTATTGTTCCTGTTCCCCAGGGTGTCCATTGGACCACCCCCTATGTCCAGAGCAAGGGCAGGGCCCATAATCGAGTATTTATAGTTATTTTATATATATTTTTATTTATTATAGTTTTTATTTATTTTATTTATAGGCCTATCATTTTATTTTATTTATAATTTTGTTTCAATTATATATATTTTTTTTGTTATTGTTCCTGTTCCCCAGGGTGTCCATTGGACCACCCCCTATGTCCAGAGCAAGGGCAGGGCCCATAATCGAGTATTTATAGTTATTTTATATATATTTTTATTTATTATAATTTTTATTTATTTTATTTATAGGCCTATCATTTTATTTTATTTAAAATTTTGTTTCATTTATATATTTTGTTTTTGTTATTGTTCCTGTTCCCCAGGGTGTCCATTGGACCACCCCCTATGTCCAGAGCAAGGGCAGGGCCCATAATCGAGTATTTATAGTTATTTTATATATATTTTTATTTATTATAGTTTTTATTTATTTTATTTATAGGCCTAGGCCTATCATTTTATTTTATTTATAATTTTGTTTCATTTATATATTTTTGTTTTGTTATTGTTCCTGTTCCCCAGGGTGTCAATGGGACCACCCCCTATGTCCAGAGCAAGGGCAGGGCCCATAATCGAGTATGTATAGTTATTTTATATATATTTGTATTTATTATAGTTTTTATTTATTTTATTTATAGGCCTATCATTTTATTTTATTTATAATTTTGTTTCATTTATATATTTTGTTGTTGTTATTGTTCCTGTTCCCCAGGGTGTCAATGGGACCACCCCCTATGTCCAGAGCAAGGGCAGGGGCCATAATTGAGTATTTATAGTTATTTTATATATATTTTTATTTATTATAGTTTTTATTTATTTTATTTATAGGCCTATCATTTTATTTTATTTATAATTTTGTTTCATTTATATATTTTTTTTTTGTTATTGTTCCTGTTCCCCAGGGTGTCCATTGGACCAACCCCTATGTCCAGAGCAAGGGCAGGGCCCATAATCGAGTATTTATAGTTATTTTATATATATTTTTATTTATTATAGTTTTTATTTATTTTATTTATAGGCCTATCATTTTATTTTATTTATAATTTTGTTTCATTTATATATATTTTTTTGTGTTATTGTTCCTGTTCCCCAGGGTGTCCATTGGACCACCCCCTATGTCCAGAGCAAGGGCAGGGCCCATAATCGAGTATTTATAGTTATTTTATATATATTTTTATTTATTATAGTTTTTATTTATTTTATTTATAGGCCTATAATTTTATTTTATTTATAATTTTGTTTCATTTATATATATATTTTTTTGTTATTGTCCCTGTTCCCCAGGGTGTCAATGGGACCACCCCCTATGTCCAGAGCAAGTGCAGGGCCCATAATCGAGTATTTATAGTTATTTTATATATATTTGTATTTATTATAGTTTTTATTTATTTTATTTATAGGCCTATCATCTTATTTTATTTATAATTTTGTTTCATTTACATTTTTTTTTTTTTATTGTTCCTGTTCCCCAGGGTGTCCATTGGACCACCCCCTATGTACAGAGAAAGGGCAGGGCCCATAATCGAGTATTTATAGTTAATTTATAGCCTATATATTTTTATTTATTATAGTTTTTATTTATTTTATTTATAGGCCTATCATTTTATTTTATTTATAATTTTGTTTCATTTATATATTTTTTTGTTATTGTTCCTGTTCCCCAGGGTGTCCATTGGACCACCCCCTATGTCTAGAGCAAGGGCAGGGCCCATAATCGAGTATTTATAGTTATTTTATATATATTTTTATTTATTATAGTTTTTATTTATTTTATTTATAGGCCTATAATTTTATTTTATTTATAATTTTGTTTCATTTATATATATATATTTTGTTATTGTTCCTGTTCCCCAGGGTGTCCATTGGACCACCCCCTATGTCCAGAGCAAGGGCAGGGCCCATAATAGAGTATTTATATAGTTATTTGATATATATTGGGATTTATTTGATTATATTTATTTTTTATATAAAGGTATATACCGTATATATATATAAAAAAAATCTTGTCCCCTTCCCTGTTGTGTTGTTCTTGTTCCCCAGGGTGTTTGGCCAAAGAGCCCCAAGATATAAATATATATATTCTTATAATGCCATACTATGACTACGTCATGGTGTTCCCCCATTTGAATTACAAAATACGGAACTATACCGTCATGAATCCATTATACTCACGTCATCTGGAATCGGATAATGCAAAACTATGACTATGTCATGGTGAACTATACCAACGTTATATGGATCCAGTGATGGCGAACTTGCGTCATGACAACTATCAACGTCAATTACGTTTTTCCTTTATTTCCATTTCTTGGTTTCAGCATCGTAAGCTAACTACGCCAGCCTGCCGCCATACGCCAGCCTACCGCCATACGCCAGCCTACCGCCATACGCCACCCTACCGCCATACGCCAGCCTACCACCATACGCCAGCCTACCGCCATACGCCAGCTGCCATGTCGGACAAGAAGAAACCTTTGCGGGACTCCCAGCTGGAAGATGTGGTCAATGAGGTGCTGGACATGACGACGACGGATGAGACGGCGAGCGAGAGTGAGTCGGACGAGTGGTCTGACGATGAGGATTGGGCCGATCCACCACCACCACCAGCAACGTCAGACAACCCACCACCACCACCACCAACTGAACCAGCCCCAGCGGATCCACCACCACCATCCATCACATCCACATCCCATCCCATCCCATCTACTGTACATATCATCCCATCCCATCTACATCTCATCCCATCCATAACATCGCCGATTACCTCCTACCATCACCCAACTTCCCCCAATTTCCCACGTCACCTCTTCCATCCACCTCGCGTGGCGGTGCCTCATCCTGGCTTCCAGCAGGATCACCAGCCCACAGCCCATACCTGTTTGCTACGCTATTTGCTGTGGGCACTTTGAATACCCCGCCTTCGCATGTCATGGGAACGGTCACCCCCGCAGTGTCCCCCTTCAGCGACACACCGTTGACCCCCTCGGCGTTTGTTCTGCCTGAGCATCGAGCAGCAATGCGTGCTGAGGTTGCTGAAGCCGCAGTGCGTGATCAGGTTGTTGCTGAGGTGCCACGCACAGTGTTGAATCCTCCAGCAGCAATCGAGGAGCTTCTTCCCCAAAGGCTTCCTCTTCACCATTCACCAACTGGTACAGCTGCACCAGGTTCACCAGCTCCACACCTTTCACCAGCTGGTGCAGCTGCACCAGGTTCACCAGCTCCACACCTTTCACCACTTGGTGCTGCACCAGGTTCACCGGCTTCTGCATCATCTGATGCAGAAGCCCCCCCCACTCAACCCCTCGACCTACCACCTATGCCACGCCGGAGGCCAGGTCCCCGTAGGGGGGCAGGTGGTAGGCCCAGGGGCCGCAGAGGTGTTCCTCGCGGTGGTCCTCGCGGTGGTCCTCGCGGTGGTCGTGGCCGTGCTCGCGATCCTGCCCCCGATCGTGATGCCGGTTGGACCGACACCCCCTTCGACCCCCAGCCTGATCTGTTCTCAGGGACCCCTGGCATGCAGGTTCCAAAGCCGGTGACTCCTCTCCAGTTCTTCCAGCTCTTCTTCACAAGAGAGATGCTGCAATACCTGGTATTGGAGACAAATGCTTACGCCAAGTTCGTTGACGGAGCAGCCGCTCTTTGGTACCTGTTTGGTGAGGAGGAAATGGCCAAATTCCTTGGCCTGTACTTCCTCATGGGCATCACCAAGATTCCTTCTCTGAGTCACTACTGGCGTTCAACTGTCCTTCACGACTACCCAGTATTTCGGAGAACGATGAGTAGGACTAAGTTTCTAGCCTTGTTGAAGTATTTCCATGCTTTCAACAACAAGGCAGTCTGCAGGCAGAACAAGGACAGGCTTGTGAAGGTTCGGACGGTGATGGAATACCTACTTGAAGGCTTCAAGCTGGCATACATCCCCGCCGAAAAGCTGTCCCTTGACGAAGGCAGCCTTGGATGGAAGGGTCGCCTTTCATTCAAGGTTTACAACCCAATGAAGCCGACGAAGTACGGTGTCAAGCTGTACATCCTGGCAGAGGCGTTGACTGGCTATGTGTGGGACTTTCGGGTCTACACCGGTCCGGGTACATATCTCCAGGAGACGGTGGAGGGTCTCACGGAGTCCTTCAGAGGCCAGGGGTACAGGCTGTACATGGACAACTATTACAACTCAGTTGACCTGTGCCAGCAAATGCTCACACACAACATCTATGTGTGTGGCACCCTGCGCCTTGTACGAGGAGCTCCTAAGCGGTTGTGCGACATTGCTAAAGCAAAACAGCTTGAACGCGATGCGACATTAGCAATGAACAACGGCTTAACCATGGTCCTACTTTGGTGAGACAAGCGCATCGTCAGCATGGTGTCCACTTTCCACAGCCAGGACACCATCCCGAAGCTTGTCAGTTTCAAAGAGAAGGACCAACAGGGCAAGTGGCGTCGTGGACAGAGGGAGATCTTCAAACCTGTTTGCGTTGAAGACTACAACATCCACATGGGTGGGGTGGATCACTTCGACCAGATGGTCCAGTACTACCCCATCCAGCGAAGGACGGTCAAGTGGACGAAGAAGATCACCTTCTACTTCATCCAAATGGCCCTCTTCAACGCCCATGTCCTGTACAGGAAGTGCTACCCAAGGAAGAAGATGACCTTGCTGGACTTCCAGGAGCACATCTGTACTTCCTTGCTGCACTTCAACCCTGCAGAGTGGCCTATGTCGGGGAGGCCAGTCCACCGAGCACAAGATCTGCCGCGTGACCAGCGTGAGACACAGAGGCATGCACGCAGGCAACGGCAACCCGGTGGATCATCTGGGTCGTCTGACGACGACCATCCAGACTCCCCAGCCCCTGCTGCTCCTGACAACACTCCACCCTCTCCTGTTGCTGCTCCTGGTGGAGGCGTTGAGAGGGCACCACGTCTCGATGTCCCCTCCCCACCACCAGAACCAGATGATGCTGCTGCTGATGCTGCTGCCCCGGGGGGAAACTATGTCCTGGTTCAACCCCCGTGGTACTAGCACCTGATGCAGCTGCTGCTGGTGACGATGGGGAAGCAGCTCTTGAAGCTGCCAACCAACCGCCACCAGTACTGGAAGCAGCAGGAGCGGTGCGAGTCCGGAGACCTCGACCTGGAGTTGTCCCAAGGCCCCGTCCTATTGTTCTGAACCATGTCCGGTTGAACAGGGCCTTGGACCATTCTCGGCAGAGGATTCCGGCCAAGAAGCGACTCCGTTGCTATTACTGCAAAGTAATGAACGGCATTCGCAAGGACACAAGCTTCCGCTGCACGACTTGCACGGTTGCCCTCTGCATTGACGTCAACGACTGCTTCAACCTTTTCCATCGTCACAATGCAGGTGTCCTATAGTCAGGAGCCATGTGCAATCATTCATTCATTGATTCATTCATTTCTCTTCTCCATTTCTCTTCTTCATTCACCCGGCTTCATTCACCCACCTTCATTCACCCACCCTCGTTTACCCACCGACATTCACCCACCGACATTCACCCACACATTCACCCACCTACATTTACCCACCTTCATCATCAAAGTGGATATAGGCCTCCTGGGGAAACCACTCTAAAAAAATAACGAGTCAAATGCAGTACCTCCTAGGGTGGCTTGGAAATCTGCATATTTCTGTGGTTTGACACCTTGTATATATATATATATGTATATATATATATATATATATATATATATATAATATATATATACAGTATATATATATATATATTTATGACACCTTGTATATATATATATATATATATATATATACTATATATATATATATATATATATATATATATATATATATATATATATATATATCTTGTATATATATATATATATATATATATATATATATATATATATATATATATATATATATATATATATACACCTTGTATATATATATATATATTGTTACGACTGGGGTTCAAATATATCAGGGCTCTTATTCATTGGACTAGTAATGGCATAAATGCTACAACGGAAAGCGCTAGATCCAACCTCTGATGTATATTCCCAGTGAACAAAGAACACAAATACTCTACAGAGTTCTATATGCAATAGTAGGCTATCAAACTCTCAATAAATGTGCGTCTACTCTAGGCTTAATGTTATGGGAAAACAGCCTATTACTACCTATAACCGAAGGTGCTTGGTTATGGTATGCAAAGTAAGGTGGTAAGAGAAGTTACAGCTTACGTTACTTTAATCAATAAATGTCAGGCACTCCTGCATGAAAGAAAGTGCACTAAAGTCCTTCAACACTAACAAGGAATCTTCTTTAAATGTTAGATGCTATAAAGATGCTCGTATCAGAAATGGAACCCAAAAAGGCAGGCAGCGGAACAATGCTCGTGCAGGCTATGCACACAAAAAGGCAGAATATATAATGCCGTCGGAGCCAAGAATATCCTAAACACTACAACAATAATAATAATCGCCACGACAATGCAGTATTCCTATCAACAAAAAGAGCCTAAGTCGTTTGTGTCTCAATACATCAAACTAGGCTGCGAAATGCTTGTGTAATCATAAACGGGTATACATAAAAAGAGTAATTGGTTTAATATACTTAATGTCTACTATGATTGATAAAGTCTAGCTAGAGTCAATGATACGAGATACTGGTGCGCATGGCATGCCGCATAGCCTAGTGCAAATCTCAAGTCTGTGCGTCAAATATTACGTTATAGGGAAGGGTAGCTCTCTTGAGAAACCTTAATACCGAAGTATTAAGCGTTCTCCTGGCGTACCTCAAAGACAAACAATCGAGACTAGAACAGTGCAGAATGGTATAGGCAAAAAGCCCTCATTCGTGCATGCTCTACTCTCAATGGCACACTGACTAGAATTTACTCAATCAACTCCAGTTCTCAGGTATGTCGTGCAGCTTTTAACTAAAGCCAGCACTCATAGGAAACAATACCTTATAATATCAGACTCCTAGTCTAACATTATCTAATCCAGCAGAACACTAATAATTATAGGACGCGGTACTTAAACAATATAAATGCCAACCAATGCTTCGTGATCCACTTATCTTAACAATTAACATACATGGGTTATATCAGACCTTAACGCACAATACAACTGGCCAGCATGAAGCTGATTTTGCAGAGTTAACCAGAGGGGATATAATATTAATAAAAGGTGGTGAAAGATATGAAAAAAGAGAGAGGTAGGCAGAGGAAAAGATTCTCAGGTGCGAGCGGGGTACAGGTAGCAAGGGAAAAAGATGGGTGCGTTCTAGAAACCAGATCTGAGGGAGAGAGTGGCGAGGAACTGTATATATACTCACACCAGCTCGAGCCGCGTGGGAAAAAAGCGGTTACAAGTCCTCTAGCCACTAGCAAGAGCTTGCAGCATGGTAAGGACCTCTCTCCACCAACCTCCGCGAGGCAGCCAGCCGTGACGTCATCGAGCGGGACAAAAACACTGCGCGCTCCCTCTCACTCTGTTCTACTCTCTCTCTCTCTCCCAGATCCCATCATTACTAGTTAATGATAAAACATATACTTTACAATTAAATATATAAAGCCTTGACATGGGTGAAAACAAAGAGCCTTTCTGGACTGCCCATGACACAAGCTTTCATATGAAATAAAGCACACTCTAATACACAAACTGTAGCCCCATCCACTGCCCTGGCGATCCTAGCGAGTCACTGTAGGACAAGCCATGCGGTTCTAACGGAGTGGTTAACGTCACACCCCCCCCCAAGATTTTTCTCAGAGGCCCCAAGGCTCACAAAAATCTGATGGTTAGAACCCATGCTATATCTCCACTTCCCATCACCCAGCGGCAGTAAAATATCTGGCACAGTTCTTCAACAAAACATTTTTCAAAATTATAACCCTCCCCAACACCATAGGTTAAATTATATGTAGTTATGCTCCTCAAGAGCGAGCTTCTCTAGCCCAGCATTCTGAGAGGAGTAAAACTCAGAATTACTGCTATAACATACTAAAAAAATCAACTATCAAAGAAAGAGTTTTTTATTTGATTTTTATGTTTATAATTTGTTTATTTCGGCTGCACTATAGGGGCAAGCCTAGTTTTTTTCTTCTATACCAAACGCTCAACTCCTGCTTTACGACCCAATACGCTGGGCTACAACCGCGAGCCAACAAGCACCAAGCGCAAAATACTATTCAAACTAAAGCAGGAGGCTACCCGTGTGTCAATCTACCCAGGATCATATACCCTTGAACGACCATCTGCAACCACGTCGTCACAACTGGCAATATGGCGTATGTCCAGGTTATATACCAATAACCTTAGTGACCACCTGGTCAGCCTCATATTCCGATTGTGAAACTGGTCCAAGAACTTGAGAGGGTGATGATCTGGGTAAACTACAACGACCGGACCATAGGCTGGAACACAGACCTCGAAATGCCTCAGAGCAAGTACAACCGCCAGCAGCTCCTCCTTGACAACAGAGCAGCTCCCCTGGGCCGAATTGTACTTCTCCGAGCAGAAACTAACAGGATGCTCCAGCCCATCATCGTCCTTTTCCACAAGGACGGCACCAGCCCCCACACCACTAGCCTCCGTTGCTAGTTGGAAAGGTAGGCTAAAGTCAGGGGCCCTGAGGATCGGGTGAGTGCACAACAGGTGTTTTACTTCTCTAAACACCTTCTCACACTCAGGCGCCCATTTGAACTTCTTATCCTTCCAGTTATCCTCCACCTGAGCTTGACTGTCCCGTTCTCCTTCTCCACCTTGACTGCTAAACGTCATCACAGGCACAGTGAGAGGCTCAGGGGGGTGCCTCCCATACTCCTTCATGGGATTAACATGACATAACTGATTGTGCTTCCGTCTGTCTGGAGTGGCTACCAAGTAAACCAGGTCCGATAGCTCCTCCACCACCCTATAAGGACCAGCGTACTTCGCGGATAAGGGGTGACCTACAAGGGGCAGTAGAATCAACACCTCCGACCCACGTGAAACTCCCTGAGTTCAACCTTGAGGTCGTACCTGTCCTTCCTGAGGGCCTGAGAGCTAGTCAAATTACGGCCAGCCAACTCCAGACTGCGCAACATCCGTTCTCGACTGTTGAGGACACACTTGAGCATAGAACAAGGTTTTTCTGTGCCCTCCCATACTTCTTCAACCATATGGAGAGGCCCTCTGACACGGTGTCCAAAGACGAGCTCATTAGGGCTGAATCCCAAACTCTCCCCAGGTACCTCCCACACAGCAAACAAAACACATGGCAGGCCAAGATCCCAATCCCTCCCACTCTCAAAGCAACAACAACGAAGCACAGATTTCAAGGCTGAGTGCCATCGCTCTAACACACCCTGGCTCTCCGGATGATATGCAGATGACACAACCCCAACAATCCCATGCTGCGGCATTGCTTGTACAAAGAGGCTAGAAGTGAAGTTGGGTCCCCGGACTGACTGAATCCCCTGCGGGTAACCATACCGGGAAAAATACACTAGCAAGCTTCGGACCACCGTTTTCGCCGACCCATTTCTCATAGGGTACGCGTCAGGGTACCTTGTTGCTACATCTCCTGACTGTGCATCACTGTCCCCCTTCAACTCTTTCGTCTTTTTAAGCCCATCCTCTGCCCCTTCAGGAACAGTTACTGGGTCCTCTCCAGACTCGAAATGTGGTCCTAATAATGAGTCCCCGAGAAGGTCCGTTGACACTAAACTCTCAACCGCATCAACTTTCAACCCCTTCTCGGTACCCTTCCTCCGCTGATCTAAAGATTGTTGACCAGAATGTGACTCCCTGGATGCAGAATCTCCGGTGACAACACACTCCATAGGCTGCCCCGGACACTTCCCAACCCACTCCTGCTCCTCCCTACTCACGTCGGCCGGCTTCTCGACAACGACTAAGGGTGGAGCCTCAGAAGTAGGCCCCGCAAAGTCGTTGCCAAGAAGGAGGTCGACGCCCCCAACAGGTAACTTCTCCACAATTCCTACATCCAGGTCACGAGTCACACCATCAACTTCCACCTTCATTCTTACAAGCGGGTATGACCTTGTCGCATTAACTCCCTGAACCACAACCACCCGCGCCGTATTGACAGGTTTACCAGTGAAATTTCTCAACAGTGTTTGCGATGCCCCAGTGTCACGCAAAATTCTCACCTCATGTCTTCTACCCCCCCACTCCACACAACCGAGTCCCCTGTGGTCACTAAAGGCATCACGGACAGGGAATAAGCCTTCCGGATCCTTCTGCACTGGCAGTGTATTTACCTCGGAAGAAATGCCTCTAACAAACTCCGATGTCCTCTTGAACACTCCAATGCCGTGAGCAAAAGACACGGCTGCCGGAGGAGGTCGACTAGGGCACTCATTTGCCTTATGACCCTCCTGGTGGCACCTAAAACACATAAATTTCGGTTTCGGCTTATACTGTGATGTAAAAGGCCCCTGACTTTTCACATACGGTGTGGTGGTAGGTTTGGCTTCAGTTTTAGTTTCATTGCTCTTTGGTTTAAATGTGTCATTGCTACGGGGAGGGGGAGGATAACGGTCCCTAGCACTTGCATCGTACTTCTGTGAGGACCCGCAACCCCGAATCAACGACAGCCGTAGATCAGCCATTTCTGCTGCTTCTACTAGAGTTCTTGGGTTTTTCTCCTTTAAGTTCAAAGTTAGATCACCGCCCGTGCTCTTAAAGAACTGCTCCAACATCATCAACTGCTTAACTCCATCAAACGTTGTGACCTTCTCAGATCGGAGCCAGTTCCCCATAGCATCGGACAAGTCCCGGGCGTGTTCCAAAAAGGTGCTATCTCTTCCCTTAGTTACACCCCGGAACTTCAAACGGTACGTTTCTGGTTGCAGTTCGTAAGCCCTCAGGACAGCCTCCTTGAGATCCTCGTACACAATACATAACTCCAAAGGTAACGCATCGTAGGCTTTAAGACCCTTGCCTATTAATCTAGAGGATACAAGTGCTGCCCAATTTATTCTCTGGCCACTGGTGTTCCTGGCACTTCTTCTCAAAGCGTGTGAAAAATTCTGTTACACCACTCTCATCAAACACCGGAACCAGTTTCAATAAGTGCGAGAGAGACTGCTCATGAACACGGTTACCAGCCCCAAGTCGCTGTCCCGTTGCCTCTACTCGCGACTTCTCTATGTCCATGTCGGCACAGTACCTAGTCGACTCTAAATCCGCTTGGATTTTTGCTAGCTCTGTTTGCTGCTGAAGCTCACATGCCCTTTGTTGCTGTTGAATCTCAGATGCCCTGATAGCCTTTCTCTCTTCTTTGTTGAAATACTCCCTCCATCTCTCGACTCTCTCTTGCTTCTCGGCTAACACTCGCCCATTCTTATCTTTCACACCCTTACTACTTCCCTTGCTACCCTCCCTAACTTTCTTAACCTCTTTCCAGAACAGTTTCTACACTCTCTCTATTTTACACTTAGATTCCTCATCTACTCTTCTCTTACTCTCCTTCACTACTCCCTTTTTCTCCAAGTACCTCTCCCTTTTCTGTCTCTCTACATCTTCATTCCCTCTACTACCCAACCACTCTCTCTATGCTTTTTTCTTCTCTTCAACAGCTAGTTTTACCTCTTCAGTCCACCATTGTGTACCCTTCACTCCCCTCCCTCTTCTCCTAACTCCACATACCTCCTCACATGCTGCACACATCTCTTCCTTAAACACTTTGCTCACCTCTTCCACTTCCTCCATACCCTCCAAGTCAAACCTACCTATATAGTCGTCTTTCTGCTGCTCTATTGAACTCTTCCCTGATCTCCTCCTCCTGTAACCTTTCCACCCTCTTCACCACTCCACCTCCCTCCCGCCTCCCTCCAGCTCTGTTCACCCACTTCTTCTGTATCCTAATTTAAGCTACTACTACACAACTTGGTCAGACAGCCCCCCCCAATACCCCTATATACCCTAGCATCTATTATAGTACATAATTCTTAATTCGTTCATCCACACATACAGTATGTAATCAATCAGTGCCTTTCGTTCCACTGTCTTGCTCTCCCTCCTCCACTCTGGAGATCTCTACTTACTATACAGTAGGATCTCTACTCCACTCCACTTTCCATGTTTACCTGTGTATCATTCTGTGTCAGCAGGTGTTGGCTATCCACAGCCTCCTCCTCACACATATGTCCACAAGTGCACTGCCATTCAAGCTCCTAGTGTGTGACATGTGCCTAAGTAGAGTTCCTGTTAGAAAGAAAGTTAATTTGCCAAAAAGGAAAGTATGGTTGTTGGAAAAAGAGGAGTACAGAGACAGATTCCACAACGAAATGATGGAAATCGGAAAGCGGAGAATGGGTGTTAGGCCAAGATGATGTGATAGCAGATAGGAACTTTATAAAGGCCCAGCCTCCTCGATACCACCAGACTTCGTCTGTGGTTATTGTTCTAAAACAAAAGCGGCCACCCAGACATAAGTTCTCATGGTGGTGGAACAACGATGTTGAAAGCATGCAGTCAGAGAGAAGAAGAGATGTTTCAAAGTATGAAGGAAGGATGTCAGCAAGGAAGAATACCTGTCCGCTAATTGTAATGCTAGAAGAAGAGGTCTACAGGGCAAAGGAAACCATACAGGATTAGCGTAATAGAGAAAGTTTGCAAGCACTAATAATACCAATGGGGTTTATAAATTAGCATCAAGACATGTGAGGGACTGTAGTCAGGGACGTCGTGGGTGTAGAGATTGCATATATAAATGACAGTGGCATGAGGTTTACACAGAGCAGAAAAACAGAAAATTCAGAGAGGCATGGAAGGAGCATTATGAAACGACCCTGCTTAATGTTGAGTTTGAATGGAAACAGGGAAACAGCTCACGCACTTGTAGTCCCAGTACAAGGGCCCTCCGCCTTTGATAGGGTACAAAACGCTGTTTAAAAAGTGCTATTAGAAAAAAATGCAAAGTCCGGGAAAAGCCGCTGGAGAGCCTCCGGCATTGTCGCTGAGATGCTAAAAGCAGCTGGAGATATGGGTGCGCGGTAAAAGGGTCATATCAGCTGATTAATGCTATCATTAAAGGAGGGGGAAAAAAAAAAATCCCGATGCATGGCAGGAAAAAGGGTATAGTGAATATATACAAAGGCAAGGGCAAACCTCCTAAGACATGATGGAAAATTATCGGGGTCTGAAAATGCTCGACTCAAGTCATGAAAGTTTTAGCGAAAGGGTCTTTGAATGCCCATGATCAAGGGAAAGTGTTGCTACCAGCGACATGCAGTTTGGATATATGCCGGGGCGTGGCACAACTGATGCTATCCTTTATCTTAGGGCACATGCAAGAGCGGAGGTACTTAGAGAAAAGCAGGGAGTTATACCTAGTTTTTGTAGATCTGGATAAGGCCTTTGACCGGATGCCCGGGAGGTAGTGCAGTGGGCTTATGAGGAAAACCGGAGTAGAAGAGTGGCGTGGTGCGTTGTGATAATGAGGAATGTATGAGGGGTCATGGGCAGCAGTTAGAGTAAACGGGGGCCTAAGTGAAGACGTTCCACAGTGGAAGGTTGGAGTTCACCAAGGTTCAGTGCTGAGCCCATTACTGTTGTTCTAGTCCTGGAGGCTCTGTTCAAGGGAATTTAGGACAGGACTCCCATGGGAGCTGAGCCTGTTATACTGAAGATGATATAGTTGTTATTGTTGAGATAGTGCGCAGGAAGCAAGAGGCGAAGGTTCAAAAGATGGAGGGAAGGGTCTAAGAGGTAAACATAGAGTAAAACAAAGGTCATGAGTAGTGGAGTAGGGCGTGGAAAAACTAATGGAAAGAAGCGGCGGACTATTCACGAGCAGTATGTGGGAAGGGGGTTGGAAGTAACTCAATTCAATGTTGTGTCTGCAGTGACTGGGTACACAAGAGATGTACAAAGGAGTACAAAGGAAATCAAGCAACAACAGTCCTAGTGACCCTTCTAGGCTGCTTGTGCACCAAAAGAGGGAGGGTCAAGTGACGAAACAGTGGTTTAGGGTGGGTAAGGGAGGGTTGGAGAGGGAACTAACTGCCCGGGAACTAAGGTACGTGGCAGGACTAGGAAGTTAGTAGGGGACATATGGGTTAGTAACTGCGGGAGGAGGATAAATAAAGTTATACATTTACAAAAGCAGTCAGTCGAGGGTTTGATGCGAGATATTTGTCTCGGCGGAGTTTAAATGAATCACCGGTGCTGCAGTATATACAGTCCTCGGGGGAAGCCAATTAACATGTTGACAACTCGATTGAAGAAGAATTTTTTAGATTCGTGTGAGTTTAAAGATTTACCAATAATTTTGCAACCGTTTCCCTGAGTGTAATTAGAATGGTCGATAGTGAAGTACTTACTACAGTTCATATTCTCGATGCCTTTGAGGATTTTAAACACTTGAATTAAATCACCTCTTAATCTGCGCTGGGTTAAAGGAAATAGATTTAATTATCTAAGACGCTCTTCGTATGGTTTGTTCGTAGGCTAGGTATCATTGTGGTACCCTCTACGTTGAACTCGTTCTAGCTTGTTTTATATCTTTTTGGTAATTAAGGGCACCCGGATTGAACGCAGTATTCAAGAAGAGGGAGGACTAAGGAATTGTAAAGGGTTAGGATAACTTATTTGGATTTATGGCTCAAAGGACCTGCCTATAAAGCCAATTATTTTGTTTGCCTTCTTAACAACTTCTGAACATGGTTGACTCGCGTTTTGTTACTCCCAGACGGGTTTCTCTGTTTACATTCTTAAGCTGAGTGCCATTCATCGAATAGTTTGCTTTCTCATTTAGGTATCCGATGGTAGTACTTTACATTTATCCGCATTGAAACTAATTTGCCAAATTTGGGCACAACATGGGACAATTTATATAGATTGTGTTGCATATCGTCAAACGTGTTCTTTTGAGAGTACGCTATTTGCAATATTTGTGGCGTCAGCCATTTGAGATTGTACAAGGTGAGACCCTCATCTATGTCGTTGATGTAAATTAGAAAGAGAATTGGTCCTAGTACCGATCCCTGGGGTACCCCGCTACGTACATTGCTCCATGTAGATGACGTACCGTTTATGACTACTCTTTGCTTTCTGTCGCTGAGCCAATTTTGACCCATTTCAACACACCGTCTTGTATTCCATGCGCTTATAGTTTTAGCAGTAAACGTTTGTGGGGAACTTTGGCAAAGGCCTTTATGAAAATCAAGGGATATAGATATCTACAGCTTTACTCTCATCGTAGAGGTTGAGGATATCTGGGGAAGAAGTCTAAGAGGTGTGTTAAACAGGAACGTTTTTTACGAAAGCCGTGTTGAGTATCTTTAAGTATGTTAGTGTCCTCTAAGTGATGTACGAGTCTGTCTCTTATGACCGTTTCTAGCATTTTACATACAACTGAAGGTAAGCTAATTGGACGATAGTTACTGGGTAGGGATTTGCTGCCTTTTTTTAATATCGGTGGTACGTTGGCTAGCTTCCACTGATCAGGCATAGTTCCAGGACTGCAAAGGATTTATTGAATAGTAATGTCAGTGGTTTGGAGAGCTCCTCCTTAGATCCGTTGAGAACTCTAGGCGAGATTGTAATCAGGTCCAGGCGTTTTATTTACCTTGAGTTTATCTAAACAATTCAATACTTCCCTCTCGGTAACAGTGAGATTGCTTTGAACATCTGAATTATCAATCTGAATCGGCGATGGTGTAGGGATATACCCGAGGTCTTCTGTTGTAAACATGATGCAAAGAAGCATAGCTCTAAGTGTATGAAAGTTTGCTTTCTTGAAATTAGGGACTTTTTCGATGCTACTATTGGGTTCATTACTAGTAAAAGTTTAAAGTGAAAGTTATCGTACGAGGGTCGCTGTTACCTGAATTCATCACCAACATTCAAATTCTCTATTAATTCTTTTTTTGTTGCAAGTACAATGTCAAGAACGTTTTTACCAAGGGTCGGTGTTCGAACAAATTGATAAAGCGAACTCTCTTGCAAGTTCGTATACAAGTCATGTCCAGAGTGTGAAGTAAGAGTATCGACCCACTTGTAGTCACAGGTAAATTAAAGTCGCCAAAAATTACGGTATCTTGTGAGTTGTACTTACATCTGCAATTTGTTCGTAAATTTCTCGGGCCAGTTTGCACTGATGAAGCTGCGAGGGATGTATATTAACGCAAGTATTATTTTTTGTACCTGTATTATTTTTTATTAGCATAAAAGATGTGTCGGGACGTTCACACTTTGAGGTTTTGACAAGAGGGTAGGGTTAAGGACTTTCGTGATATAAAGTAAAAACGCCACCTCCATTTCGATTTATTCGGTCTTTGCTCAAACAGTACATAACCGGGAAGTGAATACTTTGCTAAAAAGTCTCTATCTTCTGTATTGAGCAAAGATTCTGTTATGCCAATCACCTCATAATTTTCTGTAAACACTAGCTCCTCTAAATCTGAAAAATTTATTGCGTATGCTACGAGCGTTTGCATAGAAAAAATTTAAATTTGTTATTTTAGAACTCACGGAACGCTCTTTAATAATATGGTTGGTTCTTGTCGGATATACAGGTATGTTCATGGCTGTCCTCGGTCTTCGCTGTCTTTGGTCCTTATCGCCCGTGGTCCTCGGTTGCCTCTGTTTTATGCTTGGCGTTGGATGATTTATGTCACTGCTGCTT
>CM064495.1:33147502-33203537 GCA_032716605.1 Paralithodes platypus | reverse complement strand
TTTGTTTGGTTATTGTTCCTGTTCCCCAGGGTGTCCATTGGACCACCCCCTATGTCCAGAGCAAGGGCAGGGACCATAATCGAGTATTTATAGTTATTTTATAGCCTATATATTTTTATTTATTATAGTTTTTATTTTTTTTATTTATAGGCCTATAATTTTATTTTATTTATAATTTTGTTTCATTATATATATTTTTTTGTTATTGTTCCTGTTCCCCAGGGTGTCCATTGGACCACCCCCTATTGCCATAGCAAGGGCAGGGCCCATAATCGAGTATTTATAGTTATTTTATATATATTTTTATTTATTATAATTTTTATTTATTTTATTTATAGGCCTATCATTTTATTTTATTTATAATTTTGTTTCAATTATATATATTTTTTTTGTTATTGTTCCTGTTCCCCAGGGTGTCCATTGGACCACCCCATATGTCCAGAGCAAGGGCAGGGCCCATAATCGAGTATTTATAGTTATTTTATATATATTTTTATTTATTATAATTTTTATTTATTTTATTTATAGGCCTATAATTTTATTTTATTTAAAATTTTGTTTCATTTATATATTTTGTTTTTGTTATTGTTCCTGTTCCCCAGGGTGTCCATTGGACCACCCCCTATGTCCAGAGCAAGGGCAGGCCCCATAATCGAGTATTTATAGTTATTTTATATATTTTTATTTATTATCGTTTTTATTTATTTTATTTATAAGGCCTATCATTTTATTTTATTTAATTTTGTTTCATTTATATGTTTGTTTTGTTATGGTTCCTGTTCCCCAGGGTGTCAATTGGACCACCCCCTATGGCCAGAGCAAGGGCAGGGCCCATAATCGAGTATGTATAGTTATTTATATATATTTGTATTTATTATAGTTTTTATTTATTTTATTTATAGGCCTATCATTTTATTTTATTTATAATTTTGTTTCATTTATATATTTTGTTGTTGTTATTGTTCCTGTTCCCCAGGGTGTCAATGGGACCACCCCCTATGTCCAGAGCAAGGGCAGGGCCATAAGTTGAGTATTTATAGTTATTTTATATATATTTTTATTTATTATAGTTTTTATTTATTTTATTTATAGGCCTATCATTTTATTTTATTTATAATTTTGTTTCATTTATATATTTGTTTTGGTTATTGTTCCTGTTCCCCAGGGTGTCCATTGGACCAACCCTATGTCCAGAGCAAGGGCAGGGCCCATAATCGAGTATTTATAGTTATTTTATATATATTTTTATTTATTATAGTTTTTATTTATTTAATTATAGGCCTATCATTTTATTTTATTTATAATTTTGTTTCATTATATATATTTTTTTGTGTTATTGTTCCTGTTCCCCAGGGTGTCCAATGGACCACCCCCTATGTCCAGAGCAAGGGCAGGGCCCATAATCGAGTATTTATAGTTATTTTATATATTTTTATTTATTATAGTTTTTATTTATTTTATTTATAGGCCTATACTTTATTTTATTTATAATTTTGTTTCATTTATATATATTTTTTGTTATTGTCCCTGTTCCCCAGGGTGTCATGGGACCACCCCCTATGTCCAGAGCAAGTGCAGCGCCCATAATCGAGTATTTATAGTTATTTTATATATATTTCTATTTATTATAGTTTTTATTTATTTTATTTATAGGCCTATCATCTTATTTTATTTATAATTTGTTTCATTTATATATTTTTTTTTGTTATTGTTCCTGGTTCCCCAGGGTGTCCATGGGACCACCCCCTATGTAAAGAGCAAGGGCAGGGCCCATAATCGAGTATTTATAGTTATTTTATATATATTTTTATTTATTATTGTTTTTATTTATTTTATTTATAGGCCTATCATTTTATTGTATTTATAATTTTGTTTCATTTATATATTTTTTTTGGTTATTGTTCCTGTTCCCCAGGGTGTCCATTGGACCACCCCCTATGTCCAGAGCAAGGGCAGGGCCCATAATCGAGTATTTATAGTTATTTTATATATATTTTTATTTATTATAGATTGTATTTATTTTATTTATAGGCCTATAATTTTATTTTATTTATAATTTTGTTTCATTTATATATATATATTTTGTTATTGTTCCTGTTCCCCAGGGTGTCCATTGGACCACCCCCTATGTCCAGAGCAAGGGCAGGGCCCATAATAGAGTATTTATATAGTTATTTGATATATATTGGGATTTATTTGATTATATTTATTTTATATATAAAGGTATATACCGTATATATATAAAAAAAATCTTCTTGTCCCCTTCCCTGTTGTGTTGTTCCTGTTCCCCAGGGTGTTTGGCCAAAGAGCCCCAAGGTATAAATATATATATTCTTATAATGCCATACTATGACTACGTCATGGTGTTCCCCCATTTGAATTACAAAATACGGAACTATACCGTCATGAATCCATTATACTCACGTCATCTGGAATCGGATAATGCAAAACTATGACTATGTCATGGTGAACTATACCAACGTTATATGGATCCAGTGATGGCGAACTTGCGTCATGACAACTATCAACGTCAATTACGTTTTTCCTTTATTTCCATTTCTTGGTTTCAGCATCGTAAGCTAACTACGCCAGCCTGCCGCCATACGCCAGCCTACCGCCATACGCCAGCCTACCGCCATACGCCACCCTACCGCCATACGCCAGCCTACCGCCATACGCCAGCCTACCGCCATACGCCAGCTGCCATGTCGGACAAGAAGAAACCTTTGCGGGACTCCCAGCTGGAAGATGTGGTCAATGAGGTGCTGGACATGACGACGGATGAGACGGCGAGCGAGAGTGAGTCGGACGAGTGGTCTGACGATGAGGATTGGGCCGATCCACCACCACCACCAGCAACGTCAGACAACCCACCACCACCACCACCAACTGAACCAGCCCCAGCGGATCCACCACCACCATCCATCACATCCACATCCCATCCCATCCTATCTACATATCATCCCATCCCATCTACATCTCATCCCCTCCATAACATCGCCGATTACCTCCTACCATCACCCAACTTCCCCCAATTTCCCACGTCACCTCTTCCATCCACCTCGCGTGGCGGTGCCTCATCCTGGCTTCCAGCAGGATCACCAGCCCGCAGCCCACACCTGTTTGCTACGCTACTTGCTGTGGGCACTTTGAATACCCCGCCTTCGCATGTCATGGGAACGGTCACCCCCGCAGTGTCCCCCTTCAGCGACACACCGTTGACCCCCTCGGCGTTTGTTCTGCCTGAGCATCGAGCCGCAATGCGTGCTGAGGTTGCTCAAGCCGCAGTGCGTGATCAGGTTGTTGCTGAGGTGCCACGCACAGCGTTGAATCCTCCAGCAGCAATCGAGGAGCTTCTTCCCCAAAGGCTTCCTCTTCACCATTCACCAACTGGTACAGCTGCACCAGGTTCACCAGCTCCACACCTTTCACCAGCTGGTGCAGCTGCACCAGGTTCACCAGCTCCACACTTTTCACCACTTGGTGCTGCACCAGGTTCACCGGCTTCTGCATCATCTGATGCAGAAGCCCCCCCCACTCAACCCCTCGACCTACCACCTATGCCACGCCGGAGGCCAGGTCCCCGTAGGGGGGCAGGTGGTAGGCCCAGGGGCCGCAGAGGTGTTCCTCGCGGTGGTCCTCGCGGTGGTCCTCGCGGTGGTCGTGGCCGTGCTCGCGATCCTGCCCCCGATCGTGATGCCGGTTGGACCGACACCCCCTTCGACCCCCAGCCTGATCTGTTCTCAGGGACCCCTGGCATGCAGGTTCCAAAGCCGGTGACTCCTCTCCAGTTCTTCCAGCTCTTCTTCACAAGAGAGATGCTGCAATACCTGGTATTGGAGACAAATGCTTACGCCAAGTTCGTTGACGGAGCAGCCGCTCTTTGGTACCTGTTTGGTGAGGAGGAAATGGCCAAATTCCTTGGCCTGTACTTCCTCATGGGCATCACCAAGATTCCTTCTCTGAGTCACTACTGGCGTTCAACTGTCCTTCACGACTACCCAGTATTTCGGAGAACGATGAGTAGGACTAAGTTTCTAGCCTTGTTGAAGTATTTCCATGCTTTCAACAACAAGGCAGTCTGCAGGCAGAACAAGGACAGGCTTGTGAAGGTTCGGACGGTGATGGAATACCTACTTGAAGGCTTCAAGCTGGCATACATCCCCGCCGAAAAGCTGTCCCTTGACGAAGGCAGCCTTGGATGGAAGGGTCGCCTTTCATTCAAGGTTTACAACCCAATGAAGCCGACGAAGTACGGTGTCAAGCTGTACATCCTGGCAGAGGCGTTGACTGGCTATGTGTGGGACTTTCGGGTCTACACCGGTCCGGGTACATCTCTCCAGGAGACGGTGGAGGGTCTCACGGAGTCCTTCAGAGGCCAGGGGTACAGGCTGTACATGGACAACTATTACAACTCAGTTGACCTGTGCCAGCAAATGCTCACACACAACATCTATGTGTGTGGCACCCTGCGCCTTGTACGAGGAGCTCCTAAGCGGTTGTGCGACATTGCTAAAGCAAAACAGCTTGAACGCGATGCGACATTAGCAATGAACAACGGCTTAACCATGGTCCTACTTTGGTGAGACAAGCGCATCGTCAGCATGGTGTCCACTTTCCACAACCAGGACACCATCCCGAAGCTTGTCAGTTTCAAAGAGAAGGACCAACAGGGCAAGTGGCGTCGTGGACAGAGGGAGATCTTCAAACCTGTTTGCGTTGAAGACTAAAACATCCACATGGGTGGGGTGGATCACTTCGACCAGATGGTCCAGTACTACCCCATCCAGCGAAGGACGGTCAAGTGGACGAAGAAGATCACCTTCTACTTCATCCAAATGGCCCTCTTCAACGCCCATGTCCTGTACAGGAAGTGCTACCCAAGGAAGAAGATGACCTTGCTGGACTTCCAGGAGCACATCTGTACTTCCTTGCTGCACTTCAACCCTGCAGAGTGGCCTATGTCGGGGAGGCCAGTCCACCGAGCACAAGATCTGCCGCGTGACCAGCGTGAGACACAGAGGCATGCACGCAGGCAACGGCAACCCGGTGGATCATCTGGGTCGTCTGACGACGACCATCCAGACTCCCCAGCCCCTGCTGCTCCTGACAACACTCCACCCTCTCCTGTTGCTGCTCCTGGTGGAGGCGTTGAGAGGGCACCACGTCTCGATGTCCCCTCCCCACCACCAGAACCAGATGATGCTGCTGCTGATGCTGCTGCCCCGGGGGGAAACTATGTCCTGGTTCAACCCCCCGTGGTACTAGCACCTGATGCAGCTGCTGCTGGTGACGATGGGGAAGCAGCTCTTGAAGCTGCCAACCAACCGCCACCAGTACTGGAAGCAGCAGGAGCGGTGCGAGTCCGGAGACCTCGACCTGGAGTTGTCCCAAGGCCCCGTCCTATTGTTCTGAACCATGTCCGGTTGAACAGGGCCTTGGACCATTCTCGGCAGAGGATTCCGGCCAAGAAGCGACTCCGTTGCTATTACTGCAAAGTAATGAACGGCATTCGCAAGGACACAAGCTTCCGCTGCACGACTTGCACGGTTGCCCTCTGCATTGACGTCAACGACTGCTTCAACCTTTTCCATCGTCACAATGCAGGTGTCCTATAGTCAGGAGCCATGTGCAATCATTCATTCATTGATTCATTCATTTCTCTTCTCCATTTCTCTTCTTCATTCACCCGGCTTCATTCACCCACCTTCATTCACCCACCTTCATTCACCCACCCTCGTTTACCCACCGACATTCACCCACACATTCACCCACCTACATTTACCCACCTTCATCATCAAAGTGGATATAGGCCTCCTGGGGAAACCACTCTAAAAAAATAACGAGTCAAATGCAGTACCTCCTAGGGTGGCTTGGAAATCTGCATATTTCTGTGGTTTGACACCTTGTATATATATATATATATATGTATATTTATATATATTTATGACACCTTGTATTTATATACAGTATATATATATATATTTATGACATCTTGTATATACAGTATATATATATATATATATATATATATATATCTATATATATATATATATATATATATATATATATATATATGACATCTTGTATATATATATATATATATATATATATATATATATATATATATATATATATATATATACACCTTTAATATATATATATATTGTTACGACTGGGGTTCAAATATATCAGGGCTCTTATTCATTGGACTAGTAATGGCATAAATGCTACAACGGAAAGCGCTAGATCCAACCTCTGATGTATATTCCCAGTGAACAAAGAACACAAATACTCTACAGAGTTCTATATGCAATAGTAGGCTATCAAACTCTCAATAAATGTGCGTCTACTCTAGGCTTAATGTTATGGAAAACAGCCTATTACTACCTATAACCGAAGGTGCTTGGTTATGGTATGCAAAGTAAGGTGGTAAGAGAAGTTACAGCTTACGTTACTTTAATCAATAAATGTCAGGCACTCCTGCATGAAAGAAAGTGCACTAAAGTCCTTCAACACTAACAAGGAATCTTCTTTAAATGTTAGATGCTATAAAGATGCTCGTATCAGAAATGGAACCCAAAAAGGCAGGCAGCGGAACAATGCTCGTGCAGGCTATGCACACAAAAAGGCAGAATATATAATGCCGTCGGAGCCAAGAATATCCTAAACACTACAACAATAATAATAATCGCCACGACAATGCAGTATTCCTATCAACAAAAAGAGCCTAAGTCGTTTGTGTCTCAATACATCAAACTAGGCTGCGAAATGCTTGTGTAATCATAAACGGGTATACATAAAAAGAGTAATTGGTTTAATATACTTAATGTCTACTATGATTGATAAAGTCTAGCTAGAGTCAATGATACGAGATACTGGTGCGCATGGCATGCCGCATAGCCTAGTGCAAATCTCAAGTCTGTGCGTCAAATATTACGTTATAGGGAAGGGTAGCTCTCTTGAGAAACCTTAATACCGAAGTATTAAGCGTTCTCCTGGCGTACCTCAAAGACAAACAATCGAGACTAGAACAGTGCAGAATGGTATAGGCAAAAAGCCCTCATTCGTGCATGCTCTACTCTCAATGGCACACTGACTAGAATTTACTCAATCAACTCCAGTTCTCAGGTATGTCGTGCAGCTTTTAACTAAAGCCAGCACTCATAGGAAACAATACCTTATAATATCAGACTCCTAGTCTAACATTATCTAATCCAGCAGAACACTAATAATTATAGGACGCGGTACTTAAACAATATAAATGCCAACCAATGCTTCGTGATCCACTTATCTTAACAATTAACATACATGGGTTATATCAGACCTTAACGCACAATACAACTGGCCAGCATGAAGCTGATTTTGCAGAGTTAACCAGAGGGGATATAATATTAATAAAAGGTGGTGAAAGATATGAAAAAAGAGAGAGGTAGGCAGAGGAAAAGATTCTCAGGTGCGAGCGGGGTACAGGTAGCAAGGGAAAAAGATGGGTGCGTTCTAGAAACCAGATCTGAGGGAGAGAGTGGCGAGGAACTGTATATATACTCGCACCAGCTCGAGCCGCGTGGGAAAAAAGCGGTTACAAGTCCTCTAGCCACTAGCAAGAGCTTGCAGCATGGTAAGGACCTCTCTCCACCAACCCCCGCGAGGCAGCCAGCCGTGACGTCATCGAGCGGGACAAAAACACTGCGCGCTCCCTCTCACTCTGTTCTACTCTCTCTCTCTCTCCCAGATCCCATCATTACTAGTTAATGATAAAACATATACTTTACAATTAAATATATAAAGCCTTGACATGGGTGAAAACAAAGAGCCTTTCTGGACTGCCCATGACACAAGCTTTCATATGAAATAAAGCACACTCTAATACACAAACTGTAGCCCCATCCACTGCCCTGGCGATCCTAGCGAGTCACTGTAGGACAAGCCATGCGGTTCTAACGGAGTGGTTAACGTCACACCCCCCCCAAGATTTTTCTCAGAGGCCCCAAGGCTCACAAAAATCTGATGGTTAGAACCCATGCTATATCTCCACTTCCCATCACCCAGCGGCAGTAAAATATCTGGCACAGTTCTTCAAAAAAACATTTTTCAAAATTATAACCCTCCCCAACACCATAGGTTAAATTATATGTAGTTATGCTCCTCAAGAGCGAGCTTCTCTAGCCCAGCATTCTGAGAGGAGTAAAACTCAGAATTACTGCTATAACATACTAAAAAAATTCAACTATCAAAGAAAGAGTTTTTATTTGATTTTTATGTTTATAATTTGTTTATTTCGGCTGCACTATAGGGGCAAGCCTAGTTTTTTCTTCTATACCAAACGCTCAACTCCTGCTTTACGACCCAATACGCTGGGCTACAACCGCGAGCCAACAAGCACCAAGCGCAAAATACTATTCAAACTAAAGCAGGAGGCTACCCGTGTGTCAATCTACCCAGGATCATATACCCTTGAACGACCATCTGCAACCACGTCGTCACAACTGGCAATATGGCGTATGTCCAGGTTATATACCAATAACCTTAGTGACCACCTGGTCAGCCTCATATTCCGATTGTGAAACTGGTCCAAGAACTTGAGAGGGTGATGATCTGGGTAAACTACAACGACCGGACCATAGGCTGGAACACAGACCTCGAAATGCCTCAGAGCAAGTACAACCGCCAGCAGCTCCTCCTTGACAACAGAGCAGCTCCCCTGGGCCGAATTGTACTTCTCCGAGCAGAAACTAACAGGATGCTCCAGCCCATCATCGTCCTTTTCCACAAGGACGGCACCAGCCCCCACACCACTAGCCTCCGTTGCTAGTTGGAAAGGTAGGCTAAAGTCAGGGGCCCTGAGGATCGGGTGAGTGCACAACAGGTGTTTTACTTCTCTAAACACCTTCTCACACTCAGGCGCCCATTTGAACTTCTTATCCTTCCAGTTATCCTCCACCTGAGCTTGACTGTCCCGTTCTCCTTCTCCACCTTGACTGCTAAACGTCATCACAGGCACAGTGAGAGGCTCAGGGGGGTGCCTCCCATACTCCTTCATGGGATTAACATGACATAACTGATTGTGCTTCCGTCTGTCTGGAGTGGCTACCAAGTAAACCAGGTCCGATAGCTCCTCCACCACCCTATAAGGACCAGCGTACTTCGCGGATAAGGGGTGACCTACAAGGGGCAGTAGAATCAACACCTCCTGACCCACGTGAAACTCCCTGAGTTCAACCTTGAGGTCGTACCTGTCCTTCCTGAGGGCCTGAGAGCTAGTCAAATTACGGCCAGCCAACTCCAGACTGCGCAACATCCGTTCTCGACTGTTGAGGACACACTTGAGCATAGAACAAGGTTTTTCTGTGCCCTCCCATACTTCTTCAACCATATGGAGAGGCCCTCTGACACGGTGTCCAAAGACGAGCTCATTAGGGCTGAATCCCAAACTCTCCCCAGGTACCTCCCACACAGCAAACAAAACACATGGCAGGCCAAGATCCCAATCCCTCCCACTCTCAAAGCAACAACAACGAAGCACAGATTTCAAGGCTGAGTGCCATCGCTCTAACACACCCTGGCTCTCCGGATGATATGCAGATGACACAACCCCAACAATTCCGTGCTGCGGCATTGCTTGTACAAAGAGGCTAGAAGTGAAGTTGGGTCCCCGGACTGACTGAATCCCCTGCGGGTAACCATACCGGGAAAAATACACTAGCAAGCTTCGGACCACCGTTTTCGCCGACCCATTTCTCATAGGGTACGCGTCAGGGTACCTTGTTGCTACATCTCCTGACTGTGCATCACTGTCCCCCTTCAACTCTTTCGTCTTTTTAAGCCCATCCTCTGCCCCTTCAGGAACAGTTACTGGGTCCTCTCCAGACTCGAAATGTGGTCCTAATAATGAGTCCCCGAGAAGGTCCGTTGACACTAAACTCTCAACCGCATCAACTTTCAACCCCTTCTCGGTACCCTTCCTCCGCTGATCTAAAGATTGTTGACCAGAATGTGACTCCCTGGATGCAGAATCTCCGGTGACAACACACTCCATAGGCTGCCCCGGACACTTCCCAACCCACTCCTGCTCCTCCCTACTCACGTCGGCCGGCTTCTCGACAACGACTAAGGGTGGAGCCTCAGAAGTAGGCCCCGCAAAGTCGTTGCCAAGAAGGAGGTCGACGCCCCCAACAGGTAACTTCTCCACAATTCCTACATCCAGGTCACGAGTCACACCATCAACTTCCACCTTCATTCTTACAAGCGGGTATGACCTTATCGCATTAACTCCCTGAACCACAACCACCCGCGCCGTATTGACAGGTTTACCAGTGAAATTTCTCAACAGTGTTTGCGATGCCCCAGTGTCACGCAAAATTCTCACCTCATGTCTTCTACCCCCCCACTCCACACAACCGAGTCCCCTGTGGTCACTAAAGGCATCACGGACAGGGAATAAGCCTTCCGGATCCTTCTGCACTGGCAGTGTATTTACCTCGGAAGAAATGCCTCTAACAAACTCCGATGTCCTCTTGAACACTCCAATGCCGTGAGCAAAAGACACGGCTGCCGGAGGAGGTCGACTAGGGCACTCATTTGCCTTATGACCCTCCTGGTGGCACCTAAAACACATAAATTTCGGTTTCGGCTTATACTGTGATGTAAAAGGCCCCTGACTTTTCACATACGGTGTGGTGGTAGGTTTGGCTTCAGTTTTAGTTTCATTGCTCTTTGGTTTAAATGTGTCATTGCTACGGGGAGGGGGAGGATAACGGTCCCTAGCACTTGCATCGTACTTCTGTGAGGACCCGCAACCCCGAATCAACGACAGCCGTAGATCAGCCATTTCTGCTGCTTCTACTAGAGTTCTTGGGTTTTTCTCCTTTAAGTTCAAAGTTAGATCACCGCCCGTGCTCTTAAAGAACTGCTCCAACATCATCAACTGCTTAACTCCATCAAACGTTGTGACCTTCTCAGATCGGAGCCAGTTCCCCATAGCATCGGACAAGTCCCGGGCGTGTTCCAAAAAGGTGCTATCTCTACTCTTAGTTACACCCCGGAACTTCAAACGGTACGTTTCTGGTTGCAGTTCGTAAGCCCTCAGGACAGCCTCCTTGAGATCCTCGTACACAATACATAACTCCAAAGGTAACGCATCGTAGGCTTTAAGACCCTTGCCTATTAATCTAGAGGATACAAGTGCTGCCCATTTATTCTCTGGCCACTGGTGTTCCTGGCACTTCTTCTCAAAGCGTGTGAAAAATTCTGTTACACCACTCTCATCAAACACCGGAACCAGTTTCAATAAGTGCGAGAGAGACTGCTCATGAACACGGTTACCAGCCCCAAGTCGCTGTCCCGTTGCCTCTACTCGCGACTTCTCTATGTCCATGTCGGCACAGTACCTAGTCGACTCTAAATCCGCTTGGATTTTTGCTAGCTCTGTTTGCTGCTGAAGCTCACATGCCCTTTGTTGCTGTTGAATCTCAGATGCCCTGATAGCCTTTCTCTCTTCTTTGTTGAAATACTCCCTCCATCTCTCGACTCTCTCTTGCTTCTCGGCTAACACTCGCCCATTCTTATCTTTCACACCCTTACTACTTCCCTTGCTACCCTCCCTAACTTTCTTAACCTCTTTCCAGAACAGTTTCTTACACTCTCTCTATTTTACACTTAGATTCCTCATCTACTCTTCTCTTACTCTCCTTCACTACTCCCTTTTTCTCCAAGTACCTCTCCCTTTTCTGTCTCTCTACATCTTCATTCCCTCTACTACCCAACCACTCTCTATACGCTTTCTTCTTCTCTTCAACAGCTAGTTTTACCTCTTCAGTCAACCATGCTGTACCCTTCACTCCCCTTCCTCTTCTCCTAACTCCACATACCTCCTCACATGCTGCACACATCTCTTCCTTAAACACTTTGCTCACCTCTTCCACTTCCTCCATACCCTCCAAGTCAAACCTACCTATATAGTCGTCTTTCTGCTGCTCTATTGAACTCTTCCCTGATCTCCTCCTCCTGTAACCTTTCCACCCTCTTCACCACTCCACCTCCCTCCCGCCTCCCTCCAGCTCTGTTCACCCACTTCTTCTGTATCCTAATTTAAGCTACTACTACACAACTTGGTCAGACAGCCCCCCCCAATACCCCTATATACCCTAGCATCTATTATAGTACATAATTCTTAATTCGTTCATCCACACATACAGTATGTAATCAATCAGTGCCTTTCGTTCCACTGTCTTGCTCTCCCTCCTCCACTCTGGAGATCTCTACTTACTATACAGTAGGATCTCTACTCCACTCCACTTTCCATGTTTACCTGTGTATCATTCTGTGTCAGCAGGTGTTGGCTATCCACAGCCTCCTCCTCACACATATGTCCACAAGTGCACTGCCATTCAAGCTCCTAGTGTGTGACATGTGCCTAAGTAGAGTTCCTGTTAGAAAGAAAGTTAATTTGCCAAAAAGGAAAGTATGGTTGTTGGAAAAAGAGGAGTACAGAGACAGATTCCACAACGAAATGATGGAAATCGAAAGGAGAATGGGTGTTAGGCCAGATGATGTTGATAGCAGATGGAACTTTATAAAGCCCAGCCTCCTCGATACCACAGACTTCGTCTGTGGTAAAACAAAGCGGCCACCCAGACATAAGTTCTCCTGGTGGTGGAACAACGATGTTGAAGCTGCAGTCAGAGAGAAGAAGAGATGTTTCAAAGTATGGAAGGAAGATGTCAGCAAGGAAGAATACCTGTCCGCCAAATGTAATGCTAGAAGAGAGGTCTACAGGGCAAAGGAAACCATACAGGATAGCGTAATAGAGCAAGTTTGCAGCACTAATAATACCAATGGGGTTTATAAATTAGCTAAGAATGTGAGGGACTGTAGTCAGGACGTCGTGGGTGTAAGATGCATATATAATGACAGTGGCATGACTGTTTACACAGAAAACGAAATCAGAGAGGCATGGAAGGAGCATTATGAAAGACTGCTTAATGTTGAGTTTGAATGGAACAGGGAACAGCTCAGCACTGTAGTCCCAGTACAAGGCCCTCCGCCTTTGATAGGGTACAACGCTGTTAAAAGTGCTATAGAAAAAATGAAGTCCGGGAAAGCCGCTGGGAGCTCCGGCATTGTCGCTGAGATGCTAAAAGCAGCTGGAGATATTGGGGTAAAATTGGTCATACAGCTGATTAATGCTATCATAAAGGAGGAAAAAAAAATCCCGATGCATGGCAGAAAAGTGTTATAGTGAATATATACAAAGGCAAGGGCAACTCCTAAGACAGAGGAAATTATCGGGGTCTGAAAATGCTCGATCAAGTCATGAAAGTTAGCGAAAGGGTCTTTGAATGCATGATCAGGGAAAGTGTTGCTATCAGCGACATGCAGTTTGGATATATGCCGGGACGTGGCACAACTGATGCTATCTTTATTCTTAGGCAAATGCAAGAGAGGTACTTAGAGAAAAGCAGGGAGTTATACCTAGTTTTTGTAGATCTGGATAAGGCCTTTGACCGGATGCCCAGGGAGGTAGTGCAGTGGGCTATGAGAAAACTCGGAGTAGAAGAGTGGCTGGTGCGTGTGATAATGAGAATGTATGAGGGGTCATGGGCAGCAGTTAGAGTAAACGGGGGCCTAAGTGAAGAGTTCCCAGTGAAGGTTGGAGTTCACCAAGGTTCAGTGCTGAGCCCATTACTGTTTGTTCTAGTCCTGGAGGCTCTGTCAAGGGAATTTAGGACAGGACTCCCATGGGAGCTGTTATATGCAGATGATATAGTTGTTATTGTAGATAGTGCGCAGGAAGCAGAGGCGAAGTTCAAAAGATGGAGGGAAGGGTCTAAGAGGTAACATAGATAAAACAAAGGTCATGATTAGTGGAGTAGGGCGTGGAACTATGGAAAGAAGCGGCGACTATTCACGCGCAGTATGTGGGAAGGGGGTTGGAAGTAACTCAATTCAATGTTGTGTCTGCAGTGACTGGGTACACAAGAGATGTACAAAGGAGTACAAAGGAAATCAAGCAACAACAGTCCTAGTGACCCTTCTAGGCTGCTTGTCCTCCAAAACACTGAGGATCAAGTGTCCAAACAGTGGTTTAGGGTGGGTAAGGGAACATTGGAAAGGGAACTACTGCCCTGGAACTAATGTACGTGGCAGGACTAGGAAGTTAGTAGGGGACATATGGGTTAGTAACTGCTGGGAGGATAAAATAAAGTTATTAATTTACAAACGCAGTCAGTCGCGGGTTTGATGCGAGATATTTGTCTCGGCGGAGTTTAAATGAATCAACGGTGCTGCAGTCTATAACGTCTCGGGGGAAGCCCATTCCACAAGTTGACAACTCGATTGAAGAAGAAATTCTTAGATTCGTGTGAGTTAAAAGATTTACCAATAATTTTGCAACCGTTTCCCCGCGTGTAATTAGATTGGTCGATAGTGAAGTACTTACTACAGTTCATATTCTCGATGCCTTTGATGATTTTAAACACTTGAATTAAGTCACCTCTTAATCTGCGCTGGGTTAAAGGAAATAGATTTAATTATCTAAGACGCTCTTCGTATGGTTTGTTCTTTAGGCTAGGTATCATTTTGGTACCTCTACGTTGAACTCGTTCTAGCTTGTTTATATCTTTTTGGTAATAAGGGCACCAGGATTGAACGCAGTATTCCAGAAGAGGGCGGACTAAGGAATTGTAAAGGGTTAGGATAACTTCTTTGGATTTATGCTCAAATGACCTGCCTATAAAGCCAATTATTTTGTTTGCCTTCTTAACAACTTCTGAACATTGTTGACTCGGTTTTGTTACTCCCAGATCGGTTTCTCTGTTTACATTCTTAAGCTGAGTGCCATTCATCGAATAGTTTGCTTTCTCATTTAGGTATCCGATATGTAGTACTTTACATTTATCCGCATTGAAACTCATTTGCCAAATTTGGGCCCAACATGACAATTTATCTAGATTGTGTTGCATATCGTCAACTTGTTCTTTTGAGAGTACGCTATTTGCAATATTTGTATCGTCAGCAAATTTTGAGATTGTACAGGTGAGACCCTCATCTATGTCGTTGATGTAAATTAGAAAGAGAATTGGTCCTAGTACCGATCCCTGGGGTACCCCGCTACTTACATTGGTCCATTTAGATGCCTTACCGTTTATGACTACTCTTTGCTTTCTGTCGCTGAGCCAATTTTCTACCCATTTCAACACACCGTCTTGTATTCCATGCGCTTATAGTTTTAGCAGTAAACGTTTGTGGGGAACTTTGTCAAAGGCCTTTTGAAAATCAAGGTATATAATATCTACAGCTTTACTCTCATCGTAGAGGTTGAGGATATCGTGGAAGAAGTCTAAGAGGTTTGTTTAAACAGGAACGTTTTTTACGAAAGCCGTGTTGAGTATCTTTAAGTATGTTATTTTCCTCTAAGTGATTTACGAGTCTGTCTCTTATGACCGTTTCTAGCATTTTACATACAACTGAGGTTAAGCTAATTGGACGATAGTTACTGGGTAGGGATTTGCTGCCTTTTTTTAATATCGGTGTTACGTTGGCTAGCTTCCACTGATCAGGCATAGTTCCAGACTGCAAGGATTTATTGAATAGTAATGTCAGTGGTTTGGAGAGCTCATCCTTAGCTTCCTTTAGAACTCTAGGCGAGATTGTATCAGGTCCAGGCGTTTTATTTACCTTGAGTTTATCTAAACAATTCAATACTTCCCTCTCTGTAACAGTGATATTGCTTTGAACATCTGAATTATCAATCTGAATCGGCGATGGTGTAGGGATATCACCGAGGTCTTCTGTTGTAAAAATGATGCAAAGAAGCATAGCTCTAAGTTTATGAAAGTTTGCTTTCTTGAAATTAGGGACTTTTTCGATGCTACTATTTGGTTCATTACTAGTAAAGTTTAAAGTGAAAGTTATCGTACGATGGTCGCTGTTACTGAATTCATCACCAACATTCAAATTCTCTATTAATTCTTTTTTTGTTGCAAGTACAATGTCAAGAACGTTATTTCCACGGGTCGGTGTTCGAACAAATTGATAAAGCGAACTCTCTTGCAAGTTCGTATACAAGTCATGTCCAGAGTGTGAAGTAAGAGTATCGCCCCACTTGGTCACAGGTAAATTAAAGTCGCCAAAAATTACGGTATCTTGTGAGTTACTTACATCTGCAATTTGTTCGTAAATTTCTCGGTCAGTTTGCACTGATTGAGCTGGAGGTCTGTATATTAACGCAAGTATTATTTTTGTACCTTTATTATTCTTTATTAGCATAAAAGATGTGTCGACGTTCACAATTTGAGGTTTTGACAAGAGGGTAGGGTTAAGACTTTCTTTGATATAAAGTAAAACGCCACCTCCATTTCGATTTATTCGGCTTTTCTCAAACATTACATAACCGGGAAGTGAATACTCTGTTAAAAAGTCTCTATCTTCTGTATTGAGCCAAGATTCTGTTATGCCAATCACATCATAATTTTCTGTAAACACTAGCTCCTCTAAATCTGAAAATTTATTGCGTATGCTACGAGCGTTTGCATAGAAAAACTTTAAATTTGTTATTTTAGAACTCACGGAACGCTCTTTAATAATATTGTTGGTTCTTGTCGGATCTACATGTATGTTCATGGCTGTCCTCGGTCTTCGCTGTCTTCGGTCCTTATCGCCCGTGGTCCTCGGTTGCCTCTGTTTTCTGCTTGGCGTTGGATGATTTATGTCACTGCTGCTTCTTCTCGGATGGCGTTTTTTGATCCATGGCTGCGGACTGCTTAGTGTAGGAGACGACCCATGCGTGCTGAACCCACAGGGTTTAGATGAGTGCCATCCTTGCGGAACAGAGTAGGCTGGTTATAGAAATTATCCTAGAGGTTGATGAATTCAACTTCTTCCTTCAGACACAAATATTTTAGTCGGCTATTTGTGCTGAAGGCCTTGTCGTAGAATTTGTCAGGTGCGTCGATCTTGGGGAGAATGCCTGATGTGATGATATTCCTTGACTTGTTTTTGTAGTGCTGGATCATCTTGCGATATTTCTCCATCAACTCTTCGGATCTGGTGCGCATGATGTCATTTGAACCAGCATGGATGACAAAAAGGGTATTTTCGTTTGCATCCTTTGTGGTATCTTCGAAGGCTTCCACAATGTCGTCCAGTCCAGCTCCTGGGATGCAAAATCTTTTTCGTCGATTTGGGACTCTGTCGCAGAACTCTTCGACCTTTCTTCGTAGGATGGAATCCCCAACGAGCCTGGTCTCTTCTAGTTCGTCTTCCATCTCTACCAAGATCTCAAATCTGTTTGACATTGTGACTGGTAGATGAGACCTTTTCTGCGTTGGCCGTGCACCGTTCCTCACTGGTGTAAATCCGGAAATCTGTGGTGGCGAGACTCTGCGTACAGGTCGGGGAGAGGAGTGGTTAGAACGGGGGCGAGGGGTTGGTACTGTTCGTGCTAGCAGGCTTCTTGCACGAGGAGTGGGGGAGAGACTAAGGTGAACAAGGCGGCTGTCCTGGTTTGATGTCGGCTCAGGTTCATCAGAAGCATCTGCTGCAGTGGCTACTGCAGGTGTTGGATTGTTGGCAGATGACGTTGGGGCGGTGGTGGATGCTGAAGTTGAAACAATTGGAGTTAGTGATACTCCAACGTTGAGTGCTACAAATTCTTGGAGTGATTCCAGCTTCCTGGTGAGGGCGTTGATCTTGTTGTGGGCTTCATCCAATTTTGCCGTCAAATCCTCTCGTTGCTGGCAGAGTCGGCAGACTTGTGGATCGGCAGGAGCAAACATGGAAGCACCAAACCTACCGGCGCAGTTGGTACAGGCACGAGGCATGGTGACGATCACTTTCTTCAGATCACTTCACTCACTTAAAAACACTTAACTCACTTTAAAAACACTAAACTCACTTTAAAACACTTATCTCACTTTAAAAACACGTAACTCACTTCAGGACACTTCACTTACATAAATAGGACTAACCGAAAACAAAAAAATTGAAATACGCACAAATAGGTTATCAGCGGTGATAGCCTAACCGAAAATTAAAACAAAACAAAATTAAATTTAAATACGCAGTGATAACCGAACCGAAAACAAGTTTTATTTTTATTTAAACAGAAATAGGCCACCAGGGGTGATAGCCTATCCTAACCGAAAACAAAAATAACCAAAAACAAAAATTATGAAATACCATACGGTACGCAGAAATAGGCCACCAGCGGTGATAGCCTAACTGAAAATTTAAAAATTTAAGTACACAAAAATAGGCCACCAGGGATGATAGCCTAGACTAACCAAAAACAAAAATAACCTAACCTTAAACAAATATATATATATAAAAGAATATGTAACTAAATATACAATTCACCAAATAGAGATTATATAAAAATAAAGTGTGACTGCACACAAGGGATTAATATACTGTGTCAACAGATGGACCTGGTGTCGCTGTAGCCTAGTAAAGCAGTAGCCTACTCTTTTTAGATAAAAAAGTGTATCAGTCAAAGGTTACTACAAGATCGTGCAAGCAACAACTAAAATTACAGATATATATACAGTAGCTACAGTAGGATACTAAATACAATATCTACAAGAGTTAATAATAAAAAACAGATTGGCTGGCTATAGGCTAGGCTAGGTTTGGGTTAGGTTAAAAGCTTGGCAGGTTGGGTTAGGCTAGGTTAGTTTGTACAAATACCACCCTTAGCTTAAAGTAAAATCAGTCTGAGGAGAAAAAGTCAAGAATATATTTAGGGGGAAAAGATAAATGAATGCACTTAAATTTGGTACAAAATTGGCTGGAATTTAATATGTATAATCCCCCAAAAAAGTTTGTTTACAAAATGGCGTCGGCGTTAGTCCCTGTAGGCAGGTTAGTTAGTAAACAATATTGTTTATTAGCAAATTAATATGCAAAGCTTTACTTACATACAAGGCAGTTAAATAGATACTTACTACAGTAGGTAATGGGTAAAATTAGGGGCTACGATTTGATATAAAATAGTAAGAGAGCGTTTGTTTACAAAACAAAACAAAACAATAGATGGCGCTAGTGGCGCCCTGTCCGAGCAGGTGGTTATGTAGTGGAGCTAGAGGACCTTTGACAAGACTCATAGACTTTGAATGTGCAGTGTGCAAGGGAGATCTTGTATTAAATGACCCGCCAGTCAGTGTTGATTTCGACTGTAACGCTGGAGTGTGTGAATAAGTTCTGCTACCTGGGCGATACGGTTTCCGCCGGAGGTGGTGCTGAAGCTAGCTCCATTGCTAGAGTCAGAAGTGGCTGGGGAAAGTTTAGAGAGCTGTTGCCACTCCTGACCGTGAGAGGGCTCCCACCCCACCTTAAAGGGAAGGTGTAACCTTGTGTGTTAGGAGCGCGATGACGTATGCCTCGGAGACGTGGCCGGTTAAAGCGGAGGATATCAATAGAATGGAACGGAATGAGAATAAAATGGTGAGATGGATGTGCGGGGTTAATCTTAGGGACAGGGTATCGAGCGAGGAATTAAGAAGGCGTCTGAGCATTAGGAGTATCAGTGAAGTGTTGCGCTGGAGCCGACTTGGTTGGTTTGGACATGTGGAGAGAATGGATGATCAGAAGTGGGTGAAGAAATGCCGGACTGTGAACGTGGGGGGAGCTGCACGTAGGGGTGGACTTAGAATGACGTGGGCTCGGGTACTCCGGTCCGATCTCAAAATAAAGAAATTGACAACAGAGGCAGCCCTTGACAGGGCCGCCTGGAAAGCCACCATTTAGGGCGTGAGACTGGAACCACATTTTGTGTGGATAAAATGGTCTTTATACTTGTATGTATGTATGTATGTATTCCCATTTACCTCTGACGGTATACCCCACCCTCCTACCACCCCATCAACTTTACTATCACGCACCTTCCCATTCATTCATTCATTCCCCAATCAGAAATATTTTTTCGCTCTTACCAAACTTATCCAGGCACGCCTCAACATTCACCCAGACCTCCTCTTTCTCTCTTACTGGTTTATCCTCTGTCGGAGCATACACACACACAACCACCGACGTTTGTATTCCTACTTTCATTCTTACCCACACAATCCTTGCACCCACAACCATAGTCCCGGACATACACGCTCTTTCCATTTGTTACTTACAAACAAACACGCACCTTCTTTCGCTCCCTCATTCTCATTCACTCCAGCACACACACCTATTCCACATTCCCATTCTTTCACACATGTACCCTTCCATTTGGTCTCAGTCATTCCGCACACATCCAGCCTGGTATTCGCTAACACTTCTAGAACCTCTCTCTTTTGTGTTGTCATTCATGCCTTTTACATTCCAAGTAGCAATCCTTAACCTAAGAAGTGCGCATGGGGGTAATTAGAAACGTCCTCCTGTGCTGACGTATTTGAGCTGTTTCCATCACTAAAATATTCATTTTACCATAAATAGCATTAATACTTATCCATACACGCCTATTATGGGTTGATTATAAAGGTATTAACCTGAAACAACAATAAAACAAGTGAAAACAGCGTTTGGATGGTCAAAATCGGAGATATAGGCTGCGAGTTATATAATGTATGGGTGAGGCAACCTGCTTTCCCGCCAATTTCCCCCAAGGCCACTGAGACACAGTCGATCGATATTCTCTCTCTCTCTCTTGCACTCGCTTGCTAACACTGATGACAATGCCCTGCTTGCAACTCGCTAATGTTAGCACGAAAATATACCTCAGAATAAGGGAATAACAGGGAAAATAGGTGATAACTGAAGGAGGGGAGGAAAGTGGGGAAGGAGGGGAGGTAGAGGAGTGATATTTTGCATGGCCCAGGGGCCCAAATTTTTTTTTATTTTTTTTTATTTTTTTTTTCGATGTTTAAAGTTGATTTTTTTTTTCTCTGACTCTTAAGAGTCTTCCCATAGTCCGCCGGGGGAACTCTTAAGAGTCTTCCTGCAGTTCCCGGGTTAAGCAGCCCGTATCCGGTCGAAGTTCGTCAACAGTAGGTCCGTTTGCGTCCGAGGCCGCTTTGTTTGTTTTTTGTTGCTGCAGATTTTTTCTAGGTGGAGGGTCACAAACCCAACCAACCTAACCTCTTTAGTCGCCTTTTACTTGTCTTTCTTGAGATATTGGGACCAGAACTGAACGCCATATTCAAGGTGGGATTTAACACCTTACGAGCGGCCTAGGCGGTTTATTTATATGTACCGCCCAGCGGGGTGTTTTTACCCAAAATAGGGCTGTTTACGTGATCATTTTCATGCCTAAATAAGACCCAGAGTGTAAAACAAGTATCTATCCCTGAAAGGGCATAAACAGAGCTTTCCAATGACACCATTACGATCCTTTTATGATGGCTAGTTTTCTTGCAACAACCGTGCAACGCTAGTGCAAAAAGCATGTAATTCGGCACTTTCCCCATACAATTCCGTATATAGCGAGTGAGAGAGGGAGGGAGGAGGTGGGATTCGTGTCAGTAGGTTCGCCGCGGTGGTCTGGAACAGTCATACGCTCGCTACTCTCCTGCCACCACTTGTCTCTCTCTCTCAGCAACATTACGTGCTGAAATTGCCACTCGACCTATGTCGAGCGCCGCCAGATAGTCCAGATTTATTATACTCGACTTATGTTGCGCCCCGACAGTTATGGGTTAACATTGCTTTTGAATAACGGCACAATAATGTTCATATTTTTAAAGGTAAAAATTCTTTTGATGAATCCCAAAGCTCTGTTAGCCATATTTGCCACAGCCACACATTGTTCTGAAGATTTTAAGTTATCAGATATTATAACCCCAAGACCTTAGAGTTTGCTATTATCGGTTGACCTTTCATGTGATAATCATACTTTTTTTTCTTTTCTTTTTATATATACTGTAGGTACCAACGTGCAACATTTGACATATGTCAACTTTAAAGGGCATTTGCCACTTTTCTGACCATTTCAAAATTTTGCTTAACCCTTACTGTACTAGAGGGTATTACCATAAATGTACCCTCCAGTACCAAGCAATTTGGCCAAAATGGCTTCAGAGTCGAGAGAGAACACCCTTCCACCTCAAAAGATGGAGGAATACTGCCTCTCCTAGCTTGTGGGGGCTTGGATATAAGCTGAGAAGTTTTGCCAAGATCTTGGAGCAGTGCTCAAACGTCGTGGTACCAGGCACCGATCGATACAGGCTGTTAAAAGGACCGCATATTATTGACAGACATTGTCCGTCGCTGGTACTGACGAGTGACTTTCTTACTGTCGGCCAACGTACGTCGCTGGGACAGTAGGTGTTAAGTCGGATTGCAGGCTATTTATTACTGTCTTCCTCTCTTGACTAGGTTCCCTATTTTTGTATCATCATCAAATTTGGAGATATACTTATTCAGATCTACATCAATATAATTTATATAGATGATAAACATATCCGGACCAAGGACCGACCCTTGAGGCACACCGCTGGTAACAGGCACCCATTTGGATTCTATTCCCTTAATAACAACTCTTTGCTTTTTATCTGTAAGCCAACTTTCATCCATTGATATACAGTGTATATTACCCTTTATCCCGAACACCTTTTGAAATTCTAGGTTGACATGTCAAGCTCCTTAGTTGAGTCATTTAGAGTAAATAATTTATTATATAATTCGAGAATGTTTGCTAGGCACCATTTTCTTGTCCCAAACCTGTGATGGCTGTCTCTAATTAATTCAGTAGATTCTAGATACTCAACTATTTTCTCTCTTTTATTGTTTCAAGAATGTTTCTTATTCCTGACGTCAATCTTATTGGTCTATAATTGTTTGCTTTGGCTCGGTCACCCTTTATGTGAATGGGTGTAATGTTTGCTGTTTTCCAATCATTAGGGAATCTTCTCTGCTGTAGTGATAAGTTAAATAATATTATAATGGTCAGGGATTCGCTTACTTCTTCTTTTACCTGTTTTAATATTCTATTCCGGAAATTATCAGGCCTAATATTAAATTTACTAAATTTACATAATACTTCACTTGCACTGATGGTAAAGTTTCTTACTATTTGATGTGTTGTTACTGCCTTTTGTTTTGTAGTATTCTTTGCTTTGTAGAAACAGAACCAAAATATTTGTTAAATGTATTTGCAATATCTATATCGTCTGTCACTATTTGATAATTTCTAGTTGTTGTTGTTGTTGGTGTCCAAGGGCAGAGTCGGACGTGAAGATATGCCCGCCACAGCCCTGCCTTAGTAGTTTCAGTGGGGAATTCTCAAGGGCGGACCAGGCGCCCATTGAATTCAAGAACTTGTAGAAGAGTCGTATAACCTGATTTTGTTTCTCCTCGTCAAAGGCCTTCACCACCAAGGATGATCCTCAAGGAGAAGCCAGTGACACCCACACACCGCAACCCACCTCTCAGGAAAGTCCTGTGGGAGTGGAGCTATGGGCACTCGAGAACATAGTGGGCAATTGTCTCAGATTGCGAGCACCATGGACATAACGGCCGATCAATGAGTCCAAAGCGGCATAGGTGGGCAGAGAGGGTGGCATGTCCAATTCTAAAGCACATCAGCATGACATCCAGGTCGCGGCATGGGTGCCCGACCCAAGGATGTGGTGCTGCGTCCGTCCTGTAGGAGCCAACGGTGGTAGCCGCCAATCCAGCACGTAGTTTCGTATTCCAGAGCGTATAGCAGGAGGTTTGGATCCGGGTAAATTGTGTCCGCAGATCTTCATTGATGGGTTCTACAGACGCCTGGGAGTGGGCAATGCCAGCAACCCTATCTGCCACGACATTGCCCCTTATGCCAGAGTGATATGGGATCCACTGGATTACGACCCTACAAGAACGGCTGGTGAGATAAAGGAGAAGGGACTGGATATTGTAGGCAAGGGATACCATTGTAAGAGGGCGAACTGACTGGAGGAAGCGCACTGCTGACTGGGAGTCTGTATAGACGACTACACATTGTAACGGGATGTTCATCTCTACGAAGAGGAGGGCAGGATAGATGGCAAACAGCTCAGGGGCCATAATAGGGTGGTAACCGGGCAGCCTCCAAGTCTGGCACAGGGACAAGTCTTTAAAAAATACCGCTGCAGTGGAAGAGTCTGGGGGCCTGAAAGACCCATCGGTGAAGACGTGGAAGAATCCATGATATCGCGTAGCGTTGAGCTCCTGAAAGTATTCTTAGGTCATGACCTCACCCGTAGATTTCTTGAACCCCTTGCGAAATGTAGCGCGGAGGAATTCAGACTGTGACGCCCACGGTGGTACAAATGATATGGCCGAGGTTGGAACGGAGATGGGGGGAGCCACGTTGAAGCACTTATAGTTCAGTAACCCACGGACTAGGAACGGCTGGCGGCGCTTCACTGGCCACTGGGGATCAGCCGTGGTGATACCAGATGATGAGTGGAGGACACATAGAGAGTAAAGAAAATAGCATATTGATCTTTTATTTGACCTTGACCTGTGACCTTGACCTTTATTATGGAATTGTATAATTTATTGTATGACCTTCGCCTAGGTATTCCGAATATATATGGTAAGCCTAGTGAGAATCTAACAGTTAGTATAAGAAATACTAGTGAAAAACTTATTTTGACCTTTGACCTTGACCTTTGACCTTACCCTTAAGAATATTTACCTAAAGCTTGGTCAATACGATATATAAGTTACCAGTAACTTGTATAGTGAAAATGGAGACATTTGAGTAAGAACTAACAAATATGAAATATTAACCTTATTTTTAACCTTGACCTTTGAGGCTTTGACCTTAACCTTTAAGTTAAATGTAATATTTCTTTTTGACTGACCTTCGCATTGACCAAATGAATATACCTGTGGAATTTGGTGAAAATCCATCAAACGGTCTAGGAGGAGTTTCCGGACAGACAGACGGACGACGACGACGGACGATGACGGACGACGACGGACGACGACGACAGACAAGCTGAATGGTGGTGCACAGTATACGGGTGGGATCTGTGTGCGCGATACCACTCTGCTTCGCAGAGTTGATAAAATTTTAACAGTAAAGGCTGAATCTGCTGACCCCAGCAGCTGATGCTCTACTGACTATGCCACGGCTCACGATGTTGAAATTCCTGAACCAGTATAAATGTGAATATCGATAATTTGAAGGACTGAAGAAACAAGAAGAACTAGTAAGTAACGTAAACGAGGGTATTATAGAAAGAATCATAATGAGGAAAGATAATTTAAAGTAGATAAGGGGGGGGGGGGGGGCGAACATTGGAGAAATAAAAGTAGTGCCCATTAAAGTTTAACTTTGTACACCGCTTCCCTTCCCCTTACATATAGCTCAAACTTCCTTATAGCCCAAAACTCGTAGGTGGTAAATTAATGTGTCCATAATAAAACACCCTTATAAAGAGAAAATGGTAATAATAAACCTATCTAATATATTATCCATATACCCAAAGATTATATATACCTATTCCATACCCTTCATTTTTGACAGTGTAGTCCGGCGCGAAGTATTTATATCCAACTGAACTAGATAAGTTAGTATACTGTAGGCTATACATATTATGACCACCGTTATTAGTCAACCTATAGTCTGTTTATTATATGAAGTCTAAAAATCCTCACCCTCAGCCTCTCATTACTCAAATTAGACTTGAGTAATCGAGTTGATACTTCTACCATTCTGGGAAGAGTCAACCGGTAAATAGGTGCGAATATGTACAGCCCATTTGCTCCTGCCCTATCACAATATCTACACTCATCATAATGAATTGCCGATAGTGTAGTCAAATCTATCCTAACTGTAATTGTGCTAAACTAATCCATATCTATGTAGACATAAAAATAATTTCAAAATATAAATAAAACAACAGAGAGGCAAGTATCTCGTGTAGCGAGTTAGTTAGCTGAGAAAAGGTATTATCATATACACAAAAATTTATAACCGGTTTCTTTAAACCCTTCTGTACCAGCGACATCCTTTTAACTTTATGCTGGCTACTATTAAAGGATTTTATTGAGTTTCAAAAGGGCCTCCAGCAATTAACAGACTTCAAACTATCTCATTTAACCCTTTTCACTACCACAGATCCTTATTACTCGTCACTCGTTACTGGTCACTCGTGGACCGAGGGAGATCTGGGATCGGACTATACGCGCCGATCTCAAATCCAAGAACTTGACAAGTGAAGCAGCCCTTAACAGGGTTGCCTGGAACGCCGCCATTAGGACAAGAGACTGAAACTGCACTGATGTGTGGAACACTCAGTCTTAAAATTGTATGTATGTTATGTATGTATTAAACTGCACAAAATCCTCTAAATATAGCTAGAAGAAAATATAAAAGACGTCGCCGGTACAGAAGGGGTTAAAGTAAAATAGTGACACCTGAATAGAGGGAAACTTTTTGTAAGTGCAAAGTAATGGGTGACCCGTCCAAAACTCGCCAAGCGAGGTAGTAGAGGTAGGCAGCCCCGCCCAGGGAAGTACTACCGCCAAGGTTTCGGGAGACTCAGGGAATAGCCTGAATTCCATTTTCTCTCCCAGGTCTTGGTAGCTGGATACATATCTTTCTGCCTCACACATCAGGGGTATCAGGAAAACCCTCTTTATATAACATACACATCCAACTTCACGACATTGCCCTACATCGCTATCCTCTATCCATAAAACACTACTCTTCCCACTATATATCATACACGTAACACCATACACTTACCTAATAAATATGGCAGTACAATTGTTAAGAGCAAACCTGGTGGTCCCTCTGATATCCACCCCCTGCAGGGTTGGGTCATTGACACAGGGCCCTCCCGGTCGTCATCATGCGACTGTGTCAAGAGCATTGCAACGTCCCAAAGCTGCTTGTCGGTGCAGCTTTTTCTTTAGTAATATAAGGGGACTTCACTCTAACATCAATTCTGTACACCAATTTCTTCAAGCAGAATCCCCTACTCTACTTTTTTTGACAGAGACTCAAGTAACATCCACATCTGACACGTCTAGATTTAATTTTCCAGGTTATCAACTGCTCCAAAATTTCAGACCTAAAGGAGGTGTATGTTGCTTCGCAAAATCTGAAATTGCCCTGGAGGAGGTTACTAGTTTCAATTGTCCCTATTTTGATTATTCTATATACAAATTAATTTCTGCTGGTAAATTTAAATACATATGTTGCATCTACCGTTCCCCAAATACTCCTCCAGAGCAAAGTCTTTTTGATTCTCTGTCCTCACAACTCAGTGTCCTCAACTTAAATGCTTCTTCTGAAATCACTGTGTTGGGTGATTTTAATGTCCATAATGTTGAATGGCTCACTCATTCATCCAGGACTGATGATGCTGGTCTTGAATGTGAGCTATTTGCAGACTCATTTAATCTCACTCAACTAGTCAACCAACCCACCTGTGTACCAGATAATCCTAATCATAATTCCCACCTACTGAACTTATTTTTAACAACCAATTCAGAAAATTATGATGTTACAGTGAGGTCCCCGCTTGGATCTTCTAATCACTGTCTGATACAGGCCACCTGTCTATCACCTACCACACCTTCCCACTCTGAACATGTTTTGGGGACTAAATGGCATTACGATAGGGCAGACTGGGAGGGTCTTCAAGGTTTCTTTATTGATATTCCCTGGACCTCTTTCTTTTCTAATGATGCACACTCCACCTTGAGCCACATACAAGATTTTGTAAAAATTGGAATGGAAACTTTTATTCCTCATCAAAAGTACAGTAAAAGATTTAATTCACCTAAATGGTTTGACCATAATTGTGCTAGAGTAACTGAACAAAAAGCAATAGCCTACAATGCATACACATGATCAAAAACACATGAAGCCTTTAATTACTTTAGAAACATCAGAAATCATGCCAAAACTGTATTAAACCTAACTAAATCAAACTTTCTCCACAAGCAGGCAAATACACTTCTAAATAATCCAAATGATAAAACAATATTTTGGTCTACTCTTAACTCATTCAAATCCAACTTCACTACTGCTTCATCCATTCCACCATTAAAATCTCCGACTGGCAATCTTATAAGTGACCCACGAGGTAAAGCTAACCTTCTTGCGGATATTTTCTCCACCAACTCAACCTTAGATGAAATAAATCAAGATGTCCCTGTACTTAATTTTAATTCGCCTGAAATTCCCTCACTTAAGATCCACACCAGACATGTCAAAACTATTTTGCAGAATCTCTCAGTAGATAAGGCTCCTGGTCCAGATGAAATTCCTCCAATAGTACTTAAGAATTGCGCCTTGGTGCTCGTTCCTGTATTGGCAACATTTTTCCGTCTGTGTACTCATATACCTCATGCTTCCCAGTACCCTGGAAGGAAGCAAACATCCATCCAGTTCCTAAAAAAGGTGCCTCTTCAGATCCATCAAACTACAGACCAATAGCTATAACTTCCACTCTTGGTAAAGTCTTTGAAATTATATTAAATAATCACATAATTAAGCATCTTGAGAATAATAAATTAATCAGTGATAGGCAATATGGTTTTAGACGATGTCGATCAACTGCAGATATTCTTTGCCTTCTTACGCATCAAATCAACCAAGCTACAGACCAACATGGTGAAACACATACAATAGCACTGGATATATCAAAGGCATTTAATAGAGTCTGGCATCAATCCTTTTTGTCGAAGATGTCACACTACGGCCTTGCATCATTAGTTCCACTAATTTCTTCTTATCTTCATAACAGAAAAATATGTGTAATGGTAGATGGCCTTTATTCTCAATTTCACTCAATAAATGCTAGTGTTCCCCAGGGATCAGTTTTGGCCCCAAATCTGCTCCTCATTCATATCAATGATCTCATATCTACCACTCTTAATCCAATACATTCCTACGCAGATGACTCAACACTCCACAGTTCCTTCACATTTACCAATTCTTTCACCCAACCCGATCTTATAAATTCAAAAATAAACACTGCAATTTCTCTGAACCAGGACCTTTCTAGAATTAATGAATGGGGACAAAAGAATCTAGTTTCCTTTAATGCACAGAAAACCAAGTACATTCAATTTTCTAACCGACAGAATCTCACTGACTCCCATATATTTGTTAATGATGTATATATTCCCACTTCCCCTAGTATTGACATTCTCGGTGTAACATTTACTACTAACTTGAGCTGGACACATTATGTTAGAAGCATTGCTAAGAATGCCTCTAAAAAACTGGGACTCCTGTACAGAATTCGAGAATTCTTCACTGACGAGCAGTTGGCCGTAATATATAAAAGTCATGTGCGTTCTCAGATGGATTACTGTTCACCTCTGTGGGGTGGAAGTGGAGTGGTTGCATTGAGGCAGTTGGACAAAATTCAAAATAAAGCTATTAGATTAATCAATAACCCTGCAATCACACAGGACCTTCCTACATTATTCATACGAAGAAACGTTGCATCCCTTGCATTATTCTACAGATATTTTCACAGCAATTGTTCCGAGGAACTTGCTTCAATTGTGCCGCCTCTCCACATCTTTCCCCGTAGAACTAGGGCAGCTGAGAGCGCCCATGAATTTACACTTTCTCCTCCACAATGCAGAACTTCTGCTTATCAGAGTTCATTTATCCCCAGAGCTACTACTCTTTGGAATTCACTTCCCTCGAATTGCTTTCCACAAACTTACAATCTACAAATGTTTAAATCCAGTTGTTACAATCATTTTATGAATGGAGGATGCCTTTAGGCACATGGACCTTTTTGTTTTATCTGTGTTTTTCCTTCCTCCGTTCATTGTCTCTTTAAAAAAAAAAAAAAAAAAAAAAAGCTTGTCCTCTTTGCGTTGAGCCGCTTCACCTTAGTAGCCGAACGTCCCTTGACTTTCTTCACAGCCTTGGTTATGGTCGCGGTGGGAAGCTCGGGTAGAAGCAGAATGTACAGACAGGACTTTCGATAACTTGGGTCGATCAAGGTGATGTCGTTGGGGAAAGAGCTCAGCAGAGACAATACATTGGCGAAAATATGTGACTCGTCCTTTGAAGTGAGGTCATATGGGTATTCAATGGCAATGTCATCCACTGTACCCTCTGGGTGGTCGCAGATGTATGTAGCCAGGCTTAGACAGTCATGGTAAACACAAGACCGAATTGGGTGCTCTTGCAGGCGTACAACGTTGTGGGTCAAGGGGCCTGGGGGGCATGCAGAATCGAGGTAATGCATGACTTGGGCTGGAGCAAATGAACCCAGGCTATTGAAGTAATAATAGGAATTGTTCTCATCTCGGTAGAGCAACGTAGCATGGTTGTAGTTCCCTGGGACTTACTGTTTTAGAATAAATCCATGCTGACAATGGAGATAATGATTATGAATGTTATCAAGTGAGACACAGGAGAATCTTCCCTGTAATCTAGGAGAATATTATAATACTTCATTTATTTCCCCCTCACCCATCATTCTTGCATTTATCAACAGTCTAATATCCCCCATTGCATTGATTGGTAGCTTAACAGTAGCGTTATTTGCAAGAACAGTTATTATTTATTATCTAATGAATAATGAAACACAAAATATGGAACCAACTAAAAACACTACTTTACTTGACGATTCCAAAGTGCGCATTAACTCGTTTTCTTACTGACGTTGCTTCGAATACTGATCAATTTGTGAATTAGATAGAAACGACTAGCAGGTGCAGTTTATTAAAATTATATATATCATATAAAATATTATGGTACGATTTTAGTTACTGGACACCTATTTGATAGGTACCGCCAACGATTTAATACATATTTTTTTCCGGTTTTCACGCCTCCAACAGAAAGCTACACCTTTTTCTGGTCCTCTAATAGTATTGAAACAAATATAATAACTGTTTAAATGTGGTTTTCGACGAGAATAAAACGGCGCGTTTGTGCCAAAAATCGGGAGTCCGTCGTCGCTTCGGACCGTCGGTTTGTTTACACAAGACGGTCGAGGTTACGTCCCCTCTACATTACCCGTTCTGTTGCCGAGTAGGCTATATTTTCATGCGTTTTTTTTTTTTTTTATGCTTCTTGTAACCATTATAAGGTGCGGAAATATACATGAATAATCCATATTCCCCAACAATAATACGGGACCCTTTGGGAATAGGGGGTTTTGGGTGGGGGAAGCACATTCAGGCATAAATCATATAAATACCTCTACCTAAACTTCTAGTTCTACTTGTGGTTGGCATTACATACAGTACGTGGGATACAGGACGGGTTGAGGGGGGGCTCTGCCCCCCCCCCCCCGTCCAGGTTGGCCGGTCGTGTGAAGAAGTTTACAGTTGGATTAATGGGTTTGGGGTCTTAAATATGGTTCCGTAACTAGTGGAGAGACAGTTGGTCACCATATCGAACTAACGCAAGTATTCTCGGCATATAGCTTTCAACAAATACTTGACTATTCTGACCTTTATATTAATCGTTGATGGAGTTCTGTTCAGGTACTCTTGAACTGAGGTTTAAATACTATGTTTCAGGTCTTGCCGGATTAACATAGTATCGGACTAACGCAAGAAGAGTTTAGATAATGGCTCTTCTTGACTGTCTCTAACCCTTATAAGAGGGCGGTGTTAATCTTTTAGTCGCAAATCCTGGTGGGGTGCCACAGACAATTTGCGCCTAGGATTTATATATGCAGAGTGCCCGTGAGGGTGTCTCGCTAAACCCCTCTAACACAAAAGATCTTTCTACCGTAGATCTCTGTGAGGAAATGCCAGTATAACTTCTTAATGGAAAACAAATATGAAAGGTAGGGTTGCCTGGATCTTTCAACGTTTTCACTATCTTGAAATTAATCTAATAGGGGTAACTATATTAAGTTCTGGGATGCCAGAAATACTAATGTTAAACATATATAGATACTATTGCACTATTAAAGTTATTAAATCATAAGTGGAGGAGGACATACCACTTTATGATTTTAATACTTATATATATATATATATATTATATATAAAACTATTAAAGGTCTCTATGTTAAGTGATTGGGTTGCCACAAATAACACAGATCCTAAAACAGAGTTAATATATTCACAGATAGTATAAGGACTTCGGTTTGCCGTTATCAATAACTATTTCTGGATTGAGTAAAAATTAGTATTCCTTCAGAGCGGGATGCCGATCTCAAGAAAGCTTTATTTCTACTTACCTCCTTTCTCATCTCCCGGGTTTATATAGTTTTTCAGAGAGGGGGAAAAGGGGGGGAACTAGGTGTTGTCGGGTCCTGGAAAAGTATGATTTATTCTTATATGAGCTGGGTACTGATCTGGTTAGTAAACATTATATCAGTACATCGTCTTCTATCTTATTAACATTTATTGCTGATTATTTGCAAGTAGCACATGTAGAACATATACTTGGTATAATATTGTTAACTTATTGGCAAGTTTTCGAACATGAAAAAGGGGTTAAAACTGGGGTGTTGTCTGGCTCTGAGAAAGTATTATTTATTCTTAGGGTAGCTGTGCACTGTTGTTGTTAGTAAAAGTTACATGGGTAATTCCTCTTCTTTCTCTGCAACATTGGTTAGTTATATTTTTAGAGGTAGACATAGGGAACATATATTTGTTAACATATTGCCTGATTGCTGGCAAGAGTGTTAAGTTGGCAGCCCTGGTGTCCTGGAGGGTCGCGGTCTAACTAGTTTATTGACACAGGGGGAGAAAGGGGTTTTGAACTTTGGCGTTGCCTGCCCCCGGAAATGTATTAATTATTTTCTATAGAAAGGGGCACTACTATGGTAAATAATAAATAGATCGTTCAATCGTCTTATACTTCTAGAACATTTGGTAATGGTTATTTTCAGGATAGTATATAGAGAACATATAATGGTATCGTATTCTTAGTTTGTTGGTAATGAGGGGGGGGGGGGGGGAAGTATACGGTATTCTTGTGGGTCATGAGGGGTCGCATCTCACTAGCCTCGCACGCCCGGTGTACTAACGTGGCTTTAGACTGAGTTGTTAATTCTTTAAATAAGGTTTTCAAGAATTTAACAATGTTAACTTTCTTTACCTGAGTGAACATCATAAGTTTTAACTTAAAATTATGCATTTAATATGTTTATATTCCCTACAAGATCTGCCATCCTGAAGACGGAATGGACACTAGTGCGAGGCTACTTAGGTCACGTGATTTCTCCCTTCCCGTAATTATGGAAGGAATGATTTGCAGACACGGCTGTCTAGCGCTTATTAAAATGTGTTACAATTGCTAATTATTTTAGGTTCATTTAGGATAGTTAATACTAAGATTCCTACTATGTGAAACTTCATGTACAAAACGTTTTTAATGTTATTCGAGGCCCATTCCTAGTGACTGGGTATGTTGGCAATTCTGATGGTCAATCTCTTATCTGGGGATTTAGAGAAGGCAAGAATTCGTTGGCTTACAAACTCAGAAGGAAGCAGGTGTGGTCTGTTTGATTTTAAATAGAGAAAGGGTAATATTGGAGAAGGCGTGTACATGTGTTTATCATAAAGTAGACGAAAAGTTAATGTGTGTGGGTGACATGGTTCTTACATAATTACATACATACATAAATAATACATCAAAATGGTAGGTATTATAACCTTCGTAATATTAATATTGTGGGACATGGTTCTTACATAATTACATATATACACAAACAAAAACATAAAGAAATGATAGGTGTCACAATCCTCGCTTCACCAATACTCTGTAACGTATTAGAGCTAGCTGTTACTAGTAGACATCAAAGACTTATATAAAGACATGAAGGAAGATAATGTGTTTTGTTTACTATAAGGATTGTTTCTTGTTAAGAAGACGTATAAATATGTGTGTTGGAGGAAAATGAATAAAAGAGTTTATCTGTGAATAAAAAAACATCTACATTTCTATATTATAATGACAAACGTATGGGCCGTTTCAATATGGTTCAGTCTTGCTTCAGTCTACCCCACTTCGGACACTCTTCCATTGTCGGGTTGAGCGATCCTGACATTCCCGCCCTGGGCGTGGTCGCGCTTCTTCTTCATTTCGTTCCCAGGGATTTTTGTTCCAGGGAATTTCGTTCCTGGGGTATTTTAGTTATACTACTGTATATTCCCCTCTCCGAACATCCACACATAATTTGTATCACTTCAGTAACAACGTTCCACAGAGAGTTGGGGCTTGTACTCAAGGATAAATAATAGGTAGGCTATACCATTACAAGTGGCCCATAATTCAACAGACATGAAAACTAAGCTTTATTATTCTTTCAGTACCGATCATATATTTGTATATTACATATCAGGTATATTAAGGCGATTTTATGAAGCTTCGGAAGGATATATGGTAGCTAAAACGATTATTTTTTATAATTTGTAGCCTTCTAATGTGTAGACGTCCTTCCAAAGCTCAATACAATTGTCTAATAGTTGCCAGAATATAATAAAACGGACGTCACAGGCAGCCTACTGCATGGGTTAATGGTGTAGGATGTGATACATTCGACTTTGACAACACTAGACAAAAATATAATGTGGCTGCTCTGTTACCGAGATAAAATTATTCTAACGCATCATAAGGATGTTGATTTCAAATTTGAATTCAAAATTAAGCTAACTTATTTATTAAAAATCATAACTTCAAAGAACAACAGGAGCATTCGTTGCTAAGCTTAGGACGAACGACATTGAAATTGTCTTTGTACCTTTTATTGTCATTTTTTTTCTTCTCAGAATAGTCGCATTGTTTTATTATTATATACTAGCTGTAACGCTGGAACCTTGACGACATAATTAACCTAAAATAACCCTTTCAAGATACCAGGATGCGTTTATTGCTTTATTAATGGTTATTAGTAGATGTTATTAAGTTTAGGAAGGTTTTGTGGGTCTCAGAAGTTATTTGAGATAGTTTTTACCCCTTTGACTCCTAGAGGGCTTCCAAACATGAGTAAAATCGTTTAATGTAAGTCAAAGTAAAGTAAACAAAATACGTCCAAAAATATAGAAGGGGCTACGGAATAAATTGTATATACTCAGGCACATACCCCATAGCTAGGAGTGACCGACTCGAGGCAGAGCCCAAACGGACACAACATTTAAAGTTCCAAATCTTAAGGTCCGGGACCACTTTCGCGTACCCTCGCCACTTCCTGACCCCAAAAGGAAAAGTAGGACAGTAAAAGAGACAGACAGAAATGGCTAAGGTTCAGTAGAAGATGCAAAACCTCACTCTGGATAGGATCAGCCCTCATTATTAGGCTTGTAAAAAGTACTGTATATGCAATTCTGACACTGTAATGACTGCCAGGCGCGGACCTCTCTCCAAGAGTAACTAATAAGAAACTGATCGAGTGTTTGCAGTAGCTTGATTTTTTTCTCCCTACAAGTGTCCCACGGTTCCCAAGATGACCACCATTAACATGCCATCTTGATTTCACCTACAACTATTTTTGGTAATCTTGAAGGAGAGCCTGACTAGCTATACAATAATCAGAAAAATAATTAACCTTATGTTGGTTTCATAGGAAAATCGGTATTTTTTGGAGTGCATAACCGAGTTTTGAATCTTTTCAAGTATTAACAGTATTTCTGTCGAATGTATTTTCCTCTGGAACCGTATACACAAAATAATAATATAAAATGGCCTATCTGTTCTTCGTGACTAACATATTGCTCATTTTTCATTTATTCCATGTTAGATTCGGACAAGTTAGCTTAGATTATATTATATTAGGTTAGGTAAGCAAGTTTAGGTAAATTAGTGTTTATGATACGCTAGGTGAGTTAGGTAAAAAGTGCTTGCCGACAACAAATATTACACTTGGTCAACAGCTATTTGGCAACGGGGGTGAAAACATTGGTTCTAGACTTAACCTTATCTGGTGCAGGGCGGGTCTTATTGAAATCACCCTGTTTCACATCATTGGTTTGGAGATTATACTGTTTTTCACCTCATTAGTTTAGCAATTATTAGTCACTTCACCCCATTCAGGTGTTATGGACGAACGATAGCGAGCATACACTTATGGAGAAGCCGGCCGGAACACTTTTCTACCGAAAAATGTACATATTTATCTTTGAAGGTGGTTGGGTGGCTTTTCTTTTTTGTTTTGAAGGTCCGTTTTTAATAGCCTAAGGGGAATTTAAAAATACATTGGCCCAAAATGACAACAACAATCAAAATCCTAAATAATAATTAACATAATATCATAACAACTGCCGAGAGGCTGCACCAGATAATGTTAAATGAGTAAGCTCATTCTGAATTTATAGTCAGAACTTTCCCATCACGTCTGGATTTTATGTTATACATAATAATAACTGTATGTGTAGTCCTCCTAGGTGCCCAGTACTTCTTAGTGACCTGAAGAAGCTACCTACGAAACGTTGTCAATAAAGTGCTCCTCCTAAGATGGTGTTTTTTATCCATTCTGTCTATTTTTCATGTACCACTATTTTTCATGTAGGCCTTCAACATGTCTACCTTCTGCTGTTTTTTGTTTTTTTGTATACATAGTATTCTGAAAGTTTTTGATAATGCAATGGATCAAGAAGGCAATACCTTCCAGTATATCAGATAAAACTTTAACCCATTCACCACCCTTAAGTAATTTTTATCGTCTTCTGGTTACCTTTATATAGACGATATTCTTTAGTTTATAATCTACCTCTTCGACTCAAATGGGTAAATATGATCTCAATAAACCCTCTTTATCACATAGGTCCTTCTTAAACGGCTTAATCTCGTCTAATCTAAGCCAGAATCAATGGTATAAAGGTGTCATGGTGTTTAAGGGTTTACTAAATAGAAATGCAATGCTAAGCTCAAAACCGGCATTTCCGTTGGGCCCTTTAGCCGGAAACTGATTTGTTACCGGAAGTTCCAAATATATACTGAACTTTCTTGAGTTTACAGCTCGAGTATCATTTGTGTAGGTTGTGCCCAAGTATCTTAGTTGATGGGCTCGACGTGGCATAGTCAGTAGAGCGCTGGCTGCTGATCAAAGGGACGGCGGATCGAGGCCGTACTGTCAAAATTTTATTGGCAGATGTCAAGCCCAGGCAACTTGACCTAGCGATTCGTGACAAACGCCTATCCCTTCTCGGGAATTACGGCGTCTGGGGAAAAAAAAAAAAAAAAAATATATATATATATATACAGTATATAATTATATAATTATACAGTATATAATATATATATATATATATATATATATATATATATATATATATATATATATATATATATATATTATATTATATACAGTATATACATTTATTATGTTCTCTCCACTAACCAACTTTACTCCTAAACTCGATTAATGAAATTAACAAACACATGTGGCAGTCCGGGGATTCCAACCCAGGACGATCACACCGAAAATCAACGCACTTATGCATTGCACCACGAAGACAGTTAAAGAATGTTGCACAAACCTACGATTATGCAGTTTCGAATCCTGCATACCAATCTTAGCATGTACAATCATATATATATATATATATATATATATACGCCTATTATGAGGGGATGGTTCGGTTTTCTGGGCACCCTTTTCCCTAGAGTTTAGCCCCATTAGATTTAATATTTTAAGATGTTTGGTCCATTAGTTTGACGATTTTAACGCGCCATTTAGGTGTCGATTTTTTCCAGGCGAGAGATAGCGAGCCTGTAATTTTAAGAGGAATAGGCCTTGCCGGAACAGTTTGCTACCAACAAATTTACAATTTTATCTTGATTTTGGCTCTCTGTCTGTTTTCAACTTTTGGGGGAGACAGTTCTAACAGGCAGCTTTGCCTTTTGTCTCCTTCATATACATAAACAAAAAAGGAATATAAAAACACAGAACGCCATCATCATCACTACTGCCACACACACACATATGCCAACTAGAGTAAGTACACACAAGCATATAGACTTATTATTATTATTATAGACTAATTATTACAGTACTATGCCACCCCGGGGTGGTATTGCAGGGGGGTGGAGTGGGTTTGGTGGAAAGGGGGAGGATCCTTGGGGGGTTGGGGGCCCTTGGGGGGTATTTCCACGGGGGGAGGGGGGTGTAAAACCACATTAAAAGATTAACAGATTAATCCGAGAAAGATATAAGTCTAATAGAAAAGATTAAGCAGAGAAAGTAGAAACAAAAAAGATTTAGCTGAGTTTCAGGCTATAATCAATTGGTTAAGTTATAACTGGTTGGGATGGTATTGGTTGAGATGGTTACTGGTTGAAATGGTAACTGGTTGACTTGAGGTTGGTTGGTTAGGATGTCACTGGTTGAGGTTGCACTGGTTACACTGACATGGAACCAGCTTTCTCAGCTAAATCTTTTTTGTTTCTACTTTCTCTGCTTAATCTTTTCTATTAGGCCTATATCTTTCTCTGATTAATAATTTCTGTTCTATCTAGTCTACAACACTCATTCATTGAGTTTTTTCTGTTCCTTCTCGCTGCTTTCATCGATGAGTGGATGTTAATTGACTGCTTGTGATGTTCAGGGCATAAGGAAGTTGGAGCTGTAGGCCTAGACATCGATATTTAGCAGAATAAACAGCGAAAATGCGGTTGTAAATTAAATTATACATAACCATCGTAACCCTACATTATTATTGTACTTCTGTTTAGTATTGATTATAGCCTGACACTCGCAAGTAGTTTATAGGCTTGGTGAGGCAGATTTGTTTAGGGTAAACCACAGGAGAAAATCTTCACAGCTGTAGGCTACCCGATTTTCGTACAAGTAAAATACCGGTGCAAGAAATAACATTGGCTACATAAATATGTGTATACCCATGAATATATTTACATGAATATACCCATGAAGTGAAAAGCTTGATACCAGAGTCTGGTCAATAGATTTAAACTTCCCGCCTCAGGAACGGCTGTTCCAACCACTTCCCCCCTCCCCCAACACTACATTTAATAAATTACATGACCATGTAGGCTACTTTAAATGTAGTGCATGTCTTGTATTACAGTCATGTACTAAAGTGTTTTACTACCTTTTATATGCGCTTAAACAGTCAAATGTCATTTAATTTTCAAATAAAATTAGTGTACTGAAATGTAGTGTTCGTTTGGGCATCAGTTGCTTGTGTGTGTGTGGGGCACACACACACAAGCATACAGCCACAGTGATTTCATCATTACAACTACAACCATCATCACTACTATTATCACCATCATCACTACTATTACCATCATCCCCACTATTACTACCATCACTTCTAATGTCAACTAAACTAACTTAACCTAACTTAACCCAACAAATGCCGGGCGAGTTGTTTTCAGCCCCAGAACGATGGCGTTCCTCATCATTGCAGGGGGGGGGGGGGTTGGAGGGTAAAACCATATTTTGGATCTAAAATCATAACTATTGCACAAATTCAAACAACCTTTTTTGACTGACGTTCGCATTCACCCAACAAATGTTCGTGTGAAATTTGGTGAAAATCCGTCCAACGGTCTAGGAGGAGTTCCGGGATAGACGGACGACAACATCGACGACACCACATTTTTTTCCGGTGGTACCCACTATACGGGGGGGGGGGGGGGATACCAAACTCTGCTTACGCAGAGTTGATAAACAAGCCACATTGCCTTCCTTAATGTATTAGATTTACTAAGCTACAAATACCTTGTTAATTTATTGCGCATCACAGCCCTCACTTATTCCGGGTATCAACATACGCTTGCCCGGAGTACCAACATACGCTCGCCGGGAGTACCAACCTCTCGAAATACTTGCTCGTATATATATTGTTATGTTGTCTAGAGAACCATCTCCCTTAACCTTTTTTCAAGAGAATATGATAACCTTTTTATTACTGTATTCCTATCTATTGATTGTAACCATATTAGAATGCTCCTTTATATTAAATACCCTGATGCGCATTCATACCTTCACTTATTCCATTGTTCTCTCAGTCAACGAGATCCTCCGCCGTGAATTCAAAACCCCAGAAGACTTCACCATTTACAAAAGTTATATTATACTGAGAACCCCATGCACCTGTTATTTTCTATGGTATGAAGAATAAGCCTTTACCTAATCCCTTTCTATATAAAATATGACCCTTGTATAGTAGTCCCTTCTCACTGAGTATATTAATAAAGTAAAGTAGAAGTAACCTCCAGACAGAGGAAGAAAGACTCTCTATACCACCAGAGAGTGCACGCTCACGCCCTTGCTCCCCTCAAGGGGTGTACGGGTACCTCTCAGTAATCGTCAACACTATGCCAGGGAAATCTGAAAGGGTTAAGCAATTTTGAGGCTTCTTATTACTGGCATACCAAATAAGGAACCTCAAAATTACCCTCCCACTCAGTTGGATATACGGCATACCGAACATCTACTTGTCTGAGGAGTTAAAAATCCTATTAACCCCTACAGATCCAGGGATGGTTATAGCCGTCAGTAGATAAGTAACTCCCCAGTTCCAGCGACTGATATAGCCATCAGTAATGTACTTTCCTTGTAACTGCCTGTACAAGGCTGCAGGCTACCAGTTACCACGACCTTTTGAGCACTGCTCCCGTATGGCAACACTTCTCAGCTTATATGAGACCCACTGAAGGGTGACAGAGCCAGTGTTGCCTCATCTTTGGAGGTGGATAGGTGGTCTCTCCTGCCATTTTTGCCACATTGCTTGGGACTGCTGGGGACTTTATTACTGTATCCTACGGTACAGTACGGGTTAAGGGATCTTTGTTAATTGTGGCATACCATCAGTTAACATAGAGGCCTCTAATAGGCTGTACCTTCAGTAGTAAAATGTTGAAGTATCCAGGCATACCTACACTTCAACACTTTATTATTGCAGATGCGGTAACTGTATGCTATTAACAGGATCTTTGTTATTACTGGCATACCAGTGATTAGCATAGATACCTTTTCTAGGTTACTGTGTCCTACTGAAAAGATCTTTGTTATTACTGGCATACCAGTAATTTACATAGACGCCTTTTACTAGGTTCTACTCTTAATAGTAGAGAGTTGAAGGACTCAGGCATACCTACCCTTCAATATTCTACTATTAAAGGTTAACACTTTAACTCCTCGCAAGAGATCTGGCATACCACGATCTGTGTGGGTAAGGGCTTGCGAGATACCCTCACGGGCACTCTGCACAAAAGTCCTAGGTGTACTTAGTCTACTGGCATACCATTAGACTAGTGCAACTAAAAGATTTAAACACAGCACTCCACCTTTTCAAGAGGGACCTTGGCATAACACGGTCACTTGTGAAATAAGGGCTTCGCGAGATACCTTCACAGGCACTCTGCACACAAGTCCTACTGTAGGTGCATTTCGTCTATGGCATACCATTAGACTTTGCAGTTAAAAGGTTTAAACACCGCCCCAAGTTCCTTGAACAAGTGCTAAAATAAGTATTAGTACACGACTCTCGACTTTACAAGGAATTAAAATTAAAATCCAAATATGCCAAATTGAGCATGTATTAACTCTGCCATAATTCCGACCAGTGATAAATAAGTTAGAGTTTACAAGTATCTTATTTTGAGATAAATCACCAAAAGTGTTAAGTAACTCGAGTCCATAGATACAGACTCGATATACAAGTGTACCAGTGTTAAACTAAGTATTAGTACACGACTTTCGACTCTACGAGGAATTAAGATTGAAATCAAAATAAGCCAAATTGAGCATGTATTAACTCTGCCATAATTCTGACCAGTGAAAAATAAGTTAGAGTTTACAAGTATCTTATTTTGGAATATATCATCAAAAGTGTTAAGTAACTCGAGTCCATAGATAGACTCGATATACAAGTGTACAAGTGTTCAACTAAGTATTTGTGCACGACTCTCGACTCTACTAGAAATTACGATAAAATCCAAATAAGCCAAAATATGCTAACAAGCGACTCTGTCATAATTCTGATAAGTAATAAATGAGTTAAGAGTCCACAAATATCTAACTTTCAGAGAAACTAAATTTTAATTGTTAATCGACCTGAATCCCTATATACTGGTTCGATTATAAGTGTACAAGTGTTGTTGTTGTTGTTGTTCCCCTAGCTGCCTGGCCGAAAAGCCCCAAGGCCCCGAGCAATTCCAAGGCCATAACCGAGCGCCCCCACAGAACCCTCCCTGCCGACCACAATAAAGCCTGGGTGACCGAAGCCACTCCATGGCGGGGAGCTGAGGAGGGTGCGGAAACGCCCGGGAAACCAAAGCCCCACCCAGGGCCCTGTGCCCCTCAGCAATTATGAAGAGAAAGTTGAGGGGCAAGGGAAAAATGTGACGCTTTGGCTTCCAATCTTGGTAGATTGGGAGGTCAATCCACGGAAAAGACGCCGTCACTTGAGATCTAGAAAATATATAAGTTAAAGGAACAGTCAGAGTAAGCTATGGGTATGGCAGAGATTGCTCAGTTCTCACTCTGATAGACCAGCCCATTACCACATGACTAGAACCCAATCCTCTCAGCATCAGCTAGGAAAGGCCCTAGAAAGCCGCCTTTGGTGGGGGGATAGCTCCCCTATTTCAACCCCCTTCGGGGTCGGGCACCCGCCCAGTGTACAAGTGTTAAACTAAACTTTACAAGATTTTGTAAAAATTGGAATGGAAACTTTTATTCCTCATCAAAACTACATTAAAAGATCTAATTCACCTAAATGGTTTGACCATAATTGTGCTAGAGTAACTGAACAAAAAGCAATAGCCTACAATGCATACACAAGATCAAAAACACATGAAGCCTTTAATTACTTTAGAAACATCAGAAATCATGCCAAAACCTGTATTAAACCTAACTAAATCAAACTTTCTCCACAAGCAGGCAAATAAACTTCTAAATAATCCAAATGATAACAAAATATTTTGGTCTACTCTTAACTCATTCAAATCCAACTTCACAACTGCTTCATCCATTCCACCATTAAAATCTCCGACTGGCAATCTTGTAAGTGACCCACGAGGTAAAGCTAACCTTCTTGCGGATATTTTCTCCACCAACTCAACCTTAGATGAAATAAATCAAGATGTCCCTGTACTTAATTTTAATTCGCCTGAAATTCCCTCACTTAAGATCCACACCAGACATGTCAAAACTATTTTGCAGAATCTCTCAGTAGATAAGGCTCCTGGTCCAGATGAAATTCCTCCAATAGTACTTAAGAATTGCTCCTTGGTGCTCGCTCCTGTGTTGGCAAAAAATTTCCGTCTATGTACTCATACCTCATGCTTCCCAGTACCCTGGAAAGAAGCAAACATCCATCCAGTTCCTAAAAAAGGTGCCTCTTCAGATCCATCAAACTACAGACCAATAGCTATAACTTCCACTCTTGGTAAAGTCTTTGAAATTATATTAAATAATCACATAATTAAGCATCTTGAGAATAATAAATTAATCAGTGATAGGCAATATGTTTTAGACGATGTCGATCAACTGCAGACATTCTTTGCCTTCTTACGCATCAAATCAACCAAGCTACAGACCAACATGGTGAAACACATACAATAGCACTGGATATATCAAAGGCATTTGATAGAGTCTGGCATCAATCCTTATTGTCGAAGATGTCACACTACGGCCTTGCATCATTAGTTCCACTAATTTCTTCTTATCTTCATAACAGAAAAATATGTGTAATGGTAGATGGCCTTTATTCTCAATTTCACTCAATAAATGCTGGTGTTCCCCAGGGATCAGTTTTGGCCCCAACTCTGTTCCTCATTCATATCAATGATCTTATATCTACCACTCATAATCCAATACATTCCTACGCAGATGACTCAACACTCCACAGTTCTTTCACATTTACCAACTCTTTCACCCAACCCGATCTTATAAATTCAAAAATAAGCACTGCAATTTCTCTGAACCAGGACCTTTCTAGAATTGAAGAATGGGGAAAAGAATCTAGTTTCCTTTAATGCACAGAAAACCAAGTACATTCAATTTTCTAACCGACAGAATCTCACTGACTCCCTTATATTTTTTAATGATGTAAATATTCCCACTTCCCCTAGTATTGACATTCTCGGTGTAACATTAACTACTAACTTGAGCTGGACACATTATGTTAGAAGCATTGCTAAGAATGCCTCTACAAAACTGGGACTCCTGTACAGAGTTCGAAAATTCTTCACTGACGAGCAGTTGGCCGTAATATATAAAAGTCATGTGCGTTCTCAGATGGATTACTGTTCACCTCTGTGGAGTGGAAGTGGAGTGGTTGCATTGAGGCAGTTGGACAAAATTCAAAATAAAGCTATTAGATTAATCAATAACCCTGCAATCACACAGGACCTTCCTACATTATCCATACGAAGAAACGTTGCATCCCTTGCATTATTCTACAGATATTTTCACAGCAATTGTTCCGAGGAACTTGCTTCAATTGTGCCGCCTCTCCACATCTTTCCCCGTAGAACTAGGGCAGCTGAGAGCGCCCATGAATTTACACTTTCTCCTCCACAATGCAGAACTTCTGCTTATCAAAATTCATTCATCCCTAGAACTACTACTCTTTGGAATTCACTTCCCTCGAATTGCTTTCCACAAACTTACAATCTACAAATGTTTAAATCCAGTTGTTACAAACATTTTATGAATGGAGGATGCCTTTAGGCACATGGACCTTTTTGTTTTATCTGTGTTTTTCCTTCCTCCGTTCATTGTCTCTTAACAAAAAAAAAAAAAAAAAAAGTGATAGTACACGCTACTTGACTCTACGAGAAATCGAAATTAAAATCCAAATAAACCCAATTTCACCACTATCGACTCTGCCATAATTTCTATAAGAGCGAAATAAGTTAGTCCTCAATTCTCGATCTTTAAGTTTTAACAATATACACCAGTGTGCAAGGTGATTAAAGTGTATGACATCCTACCCTATTAACTCTACCTATCCTCGTCAATAATAACTATTTAATCTTATCGAAATATTTAGTGACTTTTAAGCATTCGACTCTTTTCAATATTATATTTTCTTATAACGATACAACTATTAGATTACTGTGAAATGAATATTAACTAAATATCTTGAATATACCTGAGCTCCATCTAGATCTGCACGATCGTGCTGGAATACTAATAATTGGTTATATTACTATAGTTCTCATGTTTAGCGCATTCTTATTCTAATTTATATATATGTACTTAGAGCTTAAGCGAAATAAACTGTTCCATAAACTATATTTTGGTGTTATACTGTATGTATCCTCTATTGTATTCTTTGCATGTAACTGTATGAACTCTGAAATCCCAGTCTCGAAAGAACTCACCTCACCCAATAGCTAAACCTGAATACAATCAGGGCATAACAGTAGCTATGACAAGGTCCAGAATATTCTTTTCACGTGTTGTTTCCTTTACACACTGATATAAGAAATTATCCTCTATGAAATTTATCATTCTGATTGAGTTAGCATTAATTCCGGTGACAAGATTCTATTCTAAATTAGAGCCATTGTAATCGTCTAGAAAAATACATTCATCAGAAAGTTTTCTTTAACATTTCGTATAATAGTACATAGTCGGTTTCTCTGTAAGTTGGTGCTCTGTAAGTTGTTGTAATATGAATCTTCGTTGTATTGATATTGTTTGGGGCACGCAGCATTTCTAGATGGCTCGGGGGTAGGGTGATTTCTTCAGGCACCAAGAGACATGAGATATGCATTCCCACACCACCTCCTTTCTTTCCATTTGTAAACAAATTTGTAACCACTGATGTTGTATTTCTGAAATTAGGTATTTTTTACTGAAATCAAGATAAGTTTCGGTGATAGTATATATCAGCTTACTCAGTTTATAAAATTATAATAGACACTGTAATTCATTAATATTATTTCAGGCATTGAAATAAACTACCTTAATCGAACCTACACCTGTTCTATGTTAAAAAACTTGACCAAAGGGCTTAACCGAGGGTTTAGCAATTCCATGATGGTTAGCAGTGATAGTGATCTTCGGGAAAATGGGAGAATGATCCTAGGTGTGTGGGGTGCTAGAGGTGGTGTGGGGGAGGGAGAACGAGGGAGGTTTATCCTCATTAACCCATAAAGCGCACGCAGGGTGTAGTGAACACCACAGTTCCGGGCGACAATAATAAGCTCTATTCCTGCCTATAATCGTCATTTTACGATAAATATCGTTATTACTTATTCATATGCGCCTATTTTACCTTTAATATGAAGATAGTAACCTGTAACAACAATAAAACAAGTGGGAATATTATTTGGCTGGTAAAAATCGCGAAATGTTAGCGAGCGGTTCATTCATCAAGTGTGAGCCAGGCGGCCTCACACCCTCTTCTCTGGAGGGTTGAAGCAGTACTGAGCTACTCCCTCACACTCTGCCAGTCTCTACCTTACGTAACACACACATGACCACAGCCTAGGATCGCTTTAGAGATGTTTACACAAAAATATACCAATGAATAAGGGAATAACAGGGAAAATAGGTGATAATTGAAGGGGGGGGGAGGAGGGGATGTGGAGGAGTGATATGAGGTATGGAGTGTGACGCTTCTGCATAGTAGCCACGTGCGGGCATGCGCGCGCGTCGGCTGCCCAGCCGTTTAGAAACCGGCTGGTGGCAGCCGGTCGGCAGGCTTTTCCTTAGTATATATCCTACGACAACGTAACTAATGTCTGGGATATTCTTATGTTGTTTCACAGCTTGAAGCTGCCCTTATTCTTAACCAACGCATCTTAGTATATTTTATTCTCGATAGTTGATTATTTCATTATAATATATAAGATGTAAGTCTAGTGAGGGCGGGAGGAGACGAGCGGGAGAGAGAGACCGGCTTGGGACGTTGCTTCGCTTGCCAGCTTGGGACGAGCCTGAAAACGTTGCCATATGCATTTGATCGCAACGTTAGGCTTAGTTTCGACTCACGTACGGGGTAGAGGATTTTGACCCGGCAACTGTGTTGAGTGTTGCCAAGCATGGGATGTATTTTGCATGCCTAGAGTGGGGTCCAGACAGATTCAAGACTCAGAGCTCACCTCACTGTCATACCCTTCGGACCCCCTTGATATCTATCCCTCTCAACCCCACTTAGAAACTTTCTTTCTTACTTTGTATACCTTCCTTCCACTACTTCACCAATCTATTTAATTATCCCATCCCCTTGATAGACCTTATATCTATTATTGTATTAACGACGAGCTCTCAGATAATTAGATAGGATTTTGGGCCTTATGCAGAGACGTAATTGTTAATGAGACCTAGGAAGCTTTTTGTTGTCTCATATTTGGTGGTTTCATGCTTGCTAGTGTGTTCTTGTGTCAGGTTAGCAGGGGCTAGACCGGAGGGGAGGCTTTTTGCGATCCTTTAAGTAAAGTCTGCTGGTGCGAGTCCTGTGGACCCGCACAACTTTACTAGGATACCCGTGGGAGTCTGGGGGCATTTTCTTGTCTGTGTCCCTGTGTGTCTAGTGTTGTGTTGTGTGAGGGCCCTTGCCTAGTCCACTCAGCACTACGCTAGCACGTCTTGCTTTTGTTTTAGGGTCGCCAGGAGAGAGTCAGATACTTGCGATCTGAGTCTCTCAAGAGAGCACCCTTTCAATTAGAGTAATTTGGCGGACAGACTTGGGAACGTCCCTAGGCTAGAACAGGTGGCTCAGCCCGGGTATCCGAAGCCTATATCCTTCCGGCTAGACCTTTGCCACCTGGCAGATTAACAGCTAGTGGTTTATTATATCTGTATGCTTGTTATTGTGCCACAGTTTACCGTTTTTGTGAGCATTGTGAGTCAGGGTGTGGCTTAGAGACTCTGTCCGAGCAGGCTTGCCTGACTAAGAGTGAGAAGCACACCTGTATGTGGTTATGTTGCGAGTTGCTGCCTTTATTTAATTATACCTATGCCATTATACACTGTATGGCCTATCACTAGTATTTATTCCTGCTTATGAGTTAAGAGTTCTCTAAATCCGTAACATACTTTCTTTGCTAAGCATCAGATCCTACAGTAGCCGCATGCAGTTTAGAAACCCGCATCTTGTCTGCCTGTACGATGTTTTGAGGACTGTTTGCTTTCACCTTCTTTCACGCAGGGGTACAAAGTACAAAGGAGTACAAAGAAAATCAAGCAACAACAGATCTAGTGACCCTTCTAGGTTGCTTGTCCTCCAAAACACTGAGGATCAAGTGTCCAAACAGTGGTTTAGAGTGGGTAAGGGAACATTGGAAAGGGAATTACTGCCCTGGAACTAATGTCCGTGGCAGGATTAGGAAGTTAGTAGGGGACAGATGGGTTAGTAACTGAGGGGGGGATAAAATAAAGTTATTCATTTACAAACGCAGTCAGTCGCGGGTTTGATGCGAGATATTTGTCTAAGCGGAGTTTAAATGAATCAACGGTGATGCAGTCTATAACGTTTCGGGGAAGCCCATTCCACAAGTTGACAACTCGATTGAAGAAGAAATTCTTAGATTCGTGTGAGTTAAAAGATTTACCAATAATTTTGCAACCGTTTCCCCGCGTGTAATTAGATTGGTCGATAGTGAAGTACTTACTACAGTTCATATTGTCGATGCCTTTGATGATTTTGAACACTTGAATTAAGTCACCTCTTAATCTGCGCTGGGTTAAAGGAAATAGATTTAATTCTCTAAGACGCTCTTCGTATGGTTTGTTCTTTAGGCTAGGTATCATTTTGGTAACTCTACGTTGAACTCGTTCTAGCTTGTTTATATCTTTTTGGTAATAAGGGCACCAGGATTGAACGCAGTATTCCAGAAGAGGGCGGACTAAGGAATTGTAAAGGGTTAGGATAACTTCTTTGGATTTATGCTCAAATGACCTGCCTATAAAGCCAATTATTTTGTTTGCCTTCTTAACAACTTCTGAACATTGTTGACTCGTTTTTAGGTTACTCGATATTGTTACTCCCAGATCGGTTTCTCTGTTTACATTCTTAAGCTGAGTGCCATTCATCGAATAGTTTGCTTTCTCATTTCGGTATCCGATATGTAGTACTTTACATTTATCCGCATTGAAACTCATTTGCCAAATTTGGGCCCAACATGACAATTTATCTAGATTGTGTTGCATATCGTCAACTTGTTCTTTTGAGAGTACGCTATTTGGAATTTTTGTATCGTCAGCAAATTTTGAGATTGTACAGGTGAGACCCTCATCTATGTCGTTGATGTAAATTAGAAAGAGAATTGGTCCTAGTACCGATCCCTGGGGTACCCCGCTACTTACATTGGTCCATTTAGATGCCTTACCGTTTATGACTACTCTTTGCTTTCTGTCGCTGAGCCAATTTTCTATCCATTTCAACACACCGTCCTGTATTCCATGCGCTTTTAGTTTTAGCAGTAAACGTTTGTGGGGAACTTTGTCAAAGGCCTTTTGAAAATCAAGGTATATAATATCTACAGCTTTACTCTCATCATAGAGGTTGAGGATATCGTGGAAGAAGTCTAAGAGGTTTGTTAAACAGGAACGTTTTTTACGAAAGCCGTGTTGAGTATCTTTAAGTATGTTATTTTCCTCTAAGTGATTTACGAGTCTGTCTCGTATGACCGTTTCTAGCATTTTACATACAACTGAGGTTAAGCTAATTGGACGATAGTTACTGGGTAGGGATTTGCTGCCTTTTTTTAATATCGGTGTTACGTTGGCTAGCTTCCACTGATCGGGCATAGTTCCAGACTGCAAGGATTTATTGAATAGTAATGTCAGTGGTTTGGAGAGCTCATCCTTAGCTTCCTTTAGAACTCTAGGCGAGATTGTATCAGGTCCAGGCGTTTTATTTACCTTGAGTTTATCTAAACAATTCAATACTTCTCTCTCTGTAACGGTGATATTGCTTAGAACATCTGAATTATCAATCTGAATCAGCGATGGTGTAGGGATATCACTGAGGTCTTCTGTTGTAAAAACTGATGCAAAGAAGGTATTGAGGGCATTACTCATTTGTACTTCGTCTTTGGTGTATTCTCCATTTTCATCGACTAACGGTCCAACAGTTGAAGTAACTACTTTTTTCTTTCTGATATAACTATAGAATTCTTTCGGGTTTGTTTTACTTTGATTCGCAATATGTAACTCTAAGGTCTTTTTACTTTGCTTAATTAACTTTTTGGCTTTGCGTCGTAGCTCTACAAATTTCAGCCGTTCTTCGTCATTTTGTGAGGATTTTAATCTATCATTAGCAATTTTTTAGCAAGCAGGCAGTTTGAAATATCTTTATTCCACCATTTGGGCTTATTATTATGGCCTGGACGCTGAATTTTCGATGGTATGCAGTCTTGCACTGCCTTTAGGTAAGTGGTTTCGAATAACTTCCAAGATGTATTTATGTCGTTATTGTGAATTAAAAAGCTCCAGTCAGTTTCTTTAAACATAGCTCTAAGTTTATGGAAGTTTGCTTTCTTGAAATTAGGGACTTTTTCGATGCTACTATTTGGTTCGTTACTAGTAAACTTTAAAGTGAAAGTTATCGTACGATGGTCGCTGTTACTGAATTCATCACCAACATTCAAATTCCTTATTAATTCTTCTTTTGTTGCAAGTACAATGTCAAGAACGTTATTACCACGGGTTGGCGTTCTAACAAATTGATAAAGCGAACTCTCTTGCAAGTTCGTATACAAGTCATGTCCGGAGTGTGAAGTAAGAGTATCGCCCCACTTGGTCACAGGTGAATTAAAGTCGCCAAAAATTACGGTATCTTGTGAGTTACTTACATCTGCAATTTGTTCGTAAATTTCTCGGTCAGTTTGCACTGATTGAGCTGGAGGTCTGTATAATGCAAGTATTATTTTTGTACCTTTATTATTCTTTATTAGCACAAAAGATGCGTCGACGTTCACAATTTGAGGTTTTGACAAGAGGGTAGGGTTAAGACTTTCTTTGATATAAAGTAAAACGCCACCTCCATTTCGATTTATTCGGCTTTTCTCAAACATTACATAACCGGGAAGTGAATACTCTGCTAAAAAAGTCTCTATCTTCTGTATTGAGCCAAGATTCTGTTATGCCAATCACATCATAATTTTCTGTAAACACTAGCTCCTTTAAATGTTTTTTTTAGGCCTTCCATCTAAAGAGTGTTCTCGCCTTTGACCACCAAAAACCTCTTAAGAGTGTTCTCGCCGTTCCCGGGTTAATGATGGTATTATTGTTGATCTGGGAGGAATCTACTGGTGTTTTATTTTTTGGGGGCATAGGGGAGGTGCGATTAGAGGAGGAGGACACTGATGGATTATGTCAGTAAACTGATGGATTATGTCAGTAATCTTATGGATGAATCTATAACTCATTTTAAATATGATAAATACGAGAAGGCAGAGTGAAGAAGGATGTAAGGAACAATAAGAAATAAGAAAAGAAGAGAGAAAGAAAACTGGTAAGCCAACGAGAATGGGAAGACAACATCAAGAAAGCAAGAAGGAAAGGAGAGCAGAAAACGGGAAACCCACGAGAGTGGGAAGAAACACCAGAATACAGATAAAAAAGAACCTGAAGAAGTACGAAGATAACACCCCAAACCCAAGACGCACTACCAGACGAAGAAGACACGCTGCAGCTTCGAGGAACAAAGGAAAAGAAGAGAACTCGCCTGGCCTCAATCCGGGTGCCCGCCAAATTTGGAAGTGAACGCCCAGACCCTTCTCATTCTCAGCACAACCATCCAGGCTGTGCCTGTGTTGCGGGGTCAACTGCAAGACCTTTAAATAGACACTCTAACTTATATTAAATAGATTACTGAAATTCAAATTCATATAACTCCCACGTGGAACCACTCAGGGGCTGAGAATCAACAGACTTCACGGACCAGTGGGCATTGACTCACTGCCAGAACACTGCCACAATTATCACTTCTTCATCTGACAAAACTGAACTCTTTGCTAAAGCTTTCACTAGAAACTCTACCTTTGATGATTCCGGTGCTACTCCCCCCTCTCCACCCCTCTCTCTTCTACTTATACCTGATATCCTAATCTCTTCTAAAGATGTACTTTCTACCCTCTCTGGGTTTAATACTAAGAGGCGTACGGTCCAGATGGTGTTCCTCCTGTTGTACAAAAAAAATGTGCTTCCGTGCTGACTCCCTGCCTAGGCAAACTCTTCTGCCTCTGTCTCTCCTCTAACGTCTTCCCTTCTTGCTGGAAGTTTGCTCTCATTCAACCTATCCCAAGAAAGGATGACAGGTTTCAACCCTACAAATATCGTCCAATTGCTCTCATTTCTTGCATCTCTAAAGTTTTTGAAACTATTCTTACTTCAAAATTTCTTAAGTATTTCTCTTCTCATAATCTACTCTCAGATCACCAGTATGGCTTCCTTAGGGGTGTTATTGGTGATCTTCTTTCATATCTTACTAACTCTTGGTTATCCTCCTTTCTGGACTTCGGTGAGACCTTTTCTATTGCACTAGACATATCGAAGGCCTTCGATAGAGTCTGGCACAAATCTCTAATTTCTAAACTACCCTCCTTCAGTTTCTATCCCTCCATTTCTGCCTTTATCTCTAATTTCCTTTCTGACCGTTTCATAGCTGCGGTTGTGGACAGCCATCGTTCACTTCCTCATCCTATCAACTCCGGTGTTCCTCAGGGTACTGTCCTATCTCCAATTATCTTTCTAATTTTCATAAATAATTTCAACTGTACTTCCAGTCCTATCAATTCATGTGCTGACAACTCTACCTTACACTATTCAACTATGTTACGTCCTGGGATATATAAACACTGGGCTCTTTCTATTGGACTAGGTATGCGGCAACAAGCAACAACGGAAAACGCTAGATCCAACCCTTATCTATAAACCCAGGCAACAAACCACCCTAAACCGTCAAGAGTCCTGCCTGGACAACGAGGTATCCTATGACTCGGTTACAGGGTGCACGCACTATAGACTGCTGATAGTCAAGCAGGCTATATAAAAGATCACACAAGTAAGTTGACTTAAAGCTTCAAGGAAAAAATAGATAACGGAATTAAATTGCAGAAACAATTTAATAACAAACTAGAAGAAAGTACATTTAACGTTACGTTAATTAATACAACTAATCACCCCTGCGTGAAAGAAGGTGAAAGCAAACAGTCCTCAAAACATCGTACAGGTAGACAAGATGCGGGTCTCTAAACTGCATGTGGCTACTGTAGGATCTGATGCTTAGCAAAGAAAGTACGTTACGGATTTAGAGAACTCTTAACTCATAAGCAGGAATAAATACTAGTGATAGGACCTACAGTGTATAATGGCATAGGTATAATTAAATAAAGGTAGCAACTCGCAACATAACCACATACAGGTGTGCTTCTCACTCTTAGTCAGGCAAGCCTGCTCGGACAGAGTCTCTAAGCCACACCCTGACTCACAATGCTCACAAAAACGGTAAACTGTGGCACAATAACAAGCATACAGAGATAATAAACCCCTAGCTGTTAATCTGCCAGGTGGCAGAGGTCTAGCCGGAAGGATATAGGCTTCGGATACCCGGGCTGAGCCACCTGCTCTAGCCTAGAGACGTTCCCAGGTCTGTGCGCCAAATTACTCTAATTGAAAGGGTGCTCTCTTGAGAGACTCAGATTGCAAGTATCTGACTCTCTCCTGGCGACCCTAAAACAAAAGCAAGACGTGCTAGCGTAGTGCTGAGTGGATTAGGCAATGGCCCTCACACAACACAACACTAGACACACAGGGAAACAGACAAGAAAATGCCCCCAGACTCCCACGGGTATCCTAGAAAAGTCGTGCGGGTCCACGGGACTCGCACCAGCAGACTTTACTTAAAGGATCGCAAAAAGCCTCCCCTCCGGTCTAGCCCCTGCTAACCTGACACAAGAACACACTAGCAAGCATGAAACCACCAAATATGAGACAACAAAAAAGCTTCCTAGGTCTCATTAACAATTACTTCCCTGCATAAGGCCCAAAATCCTATCTAGTTATCTGAGAGCTCGTCGTTAATACAATAATAGATATAAGGTCTATCAAGGGGATGGGATAATTAAATAGATTGGTGAAGTAGTGGAAAGAAGGTATACAAAGTAAGAGAGAACGTTTCTAAGTGGGGTTGAGAGGGATAGATATCAAGGGGGTCCGAAGGGTACGACAATGAGGTGAGCTCTGAGTCTTGAATCTGTCTGGATCCCCCACTAGGCATGCAGAATATATCCCAGGCTTGGCAACACTCAACACAGTTGCCTGGTCAAAATCCTCTACCCCGTGCGTGAGTCGAAACTAAGCCTAACGTTGCAATCAAATGCATGTGGCAGCGCTTCAGGCTCGTCCCAAGCTGGACTCTCCGCGCGAAGCAACGTCCCAAGCCGGTCTCTCTCTCCCGCTCGTCTCTTCCCGCTCTCACTAGACTTACATCTTATATATTATAATGAAACAATCAACTATCGAGAATAAAATATACTAAGATGCGTTGGTTAAGAATAAGGGCAGCTTCAAGCTGTGAAACAACATAAGAATATCCCAGACATTAGTTACATTGTCGTAGGATATATACTAAGGGAAAGCCTGCCCGCCGGCTACCACCAGCCGGTTTCTAAACGGCTGGACATCCGACGCGCGCGCATGCCCGCACGTGGTTACTATGCAGAAGCGTCACACCTCCCCCAAGTTATAAGACCCTTGACTAAGTTCTTCATATCTAACAGAAAGCTTCTCATATTACCACACACTGTTGCGACACAAGGCACTATATATAACAAAATAAATGAAGACTGTTGCGCTCCACCGAGCAAGCTCAACTAACTCAGGGACAATAAGCGAAAACATTCAACTTAGATACTGCTACAACATCTTATACAAAATTCTACACGTTATAAAAAATAAAGAGTTTTTATAAGGTTTTTTGCTTTTTTTTTATTTGTTTTTTTTCGGCTGAACTACAGTGACAGCCTATTTTCCTCCACACTCAACCCTCAATCCTGTGGCAGTCTAACCAACATCATCCACCCTTGATAGACAACGCTATCACGTTATCAGAACCGGCAATATGGCGTATGTCCAGATTATACTCCTGAAGCATGAGTGACCACCTGGTCAGCCTCATATTCCAGTTATGAAACTGATTCAAGAATTTCAGAGGGTGATGATCGGTATAAACCACTACGACTGGTCCGAAAGCAGGAACATATACATCGAAGTGCCTGAGCGCCAGCACTATCGCCAGGAGTTCTTTTTCAATTACAGAGTAATTCCTTTGTGCACTATTGAATTTTTTACTATAAAAACTCACTGGATGTTCGATACCTTCATCATCTGTCTGTAACAAGACAGCCCCAGCCCCTACGCCACTGGCATCAGTCGCCAGCTGAAAAGGTCTGCTGAAGTCCGGGGCCCTGAGTATGGGGTGGGTACATAACAGGTGTTTCACCAAGGAAAACGCCTCTGCACACTCAGGAACCCACCGGAACTTCTTGTCCTTAGATAATAAGTCAGTTAAAGGTGCAAGTACAGTCGAATAGCCTTTGATGAAGCGACGATAATAGCCTATCATACCTAGAAACCGCATGATTTGTTTCTTAGTCGTAGGCTGGGGAAACTGATCGATGGCTTTGATCTTTTTCTGTGGAGGGCACACCTGACCCCTCCCCACCTCGAACCCCAGGTACAAAACTGTGGCTTTGACAAAATCGCACTTACCCAGGTTTACCACCAAACCTGCTTCATTCAGTTTATTAACACCTTACGAGCGGCCTATGCGGTTTATTTATGTGTACCGCACAGCGGGGTGTTTTTAGCCAAAATAGGGCTGTTTACGTGATCATTTTCATACCTAAATAAGACCCAGAACGTAAAACAAGTACCTATCCCTGAAAGGGCATAAACAGAGCTTTCGAATGACACCATAACGATCCTTGTATGATGGATAGTTTTCTTGCAATAACCGTGCAACGCGAGTGCAAAAAGCAGGTAATTCGGTACTTTCAGTACATAATTGAGTATGTAGCGAGTGAGAGAGGGAGGAGGGAGCTGAGATTTGTGTCAGTAGGTTCGCCGCGGTGGTCTGGAGCAGTCATACGCTCGCTAGTCTCCTGCCACCACTTGTCTCTCTCTCTCAGCCACATTACGTGCTGAAATTGCCACTCGAGTTATGTCGAGCGCCGCCACATAGTCCAGCTTTATTTAACTCGACTTATGTTGCTCGCCGCTAAATAAGGGTTAAAAAGCTGTCC
>CM064495.1:33091165-33147402 GCA_032716605.1 Paralithodes platypus | reverse complement strand
GCCTTTATAATTTGTATATAATTTGCCACATTACAATCACTCGCCTATATGCTTTACTGCCACACAAAAATTCTTACGACAATCCTTATTAATTCTGAAGTTGAAGGACTGAAACATTTGGTATTAGAGCTCTCACGTTACCTGGCACGAATATACTGTAAAAATCTGTATGTACAATATACAACACGTATATTGTACAAACAAACTGGTAGGCATAATAAGTATATTATAATTGTTATTCGCTACAATTCGAACAGTGTTTCAAGCTTTTGGAACACTTATATGATGTTTATTATAATTGTGTTCTACTATGAATACCAAAGTAAAATCTTACAACGTATATCAGTTTTGTTACAGTATATGTGTTTTATATTGCGCACCCACTTTTATAGAGCATACGTTTAACTAATGATTGTTGCAATACATGATGTTGCAATACAATGCCTTGGTCTCTTGTTTGTGATATGTGTGCAGGAGGTCTTGTTGCACTAAACTTATCATGATGGCAAAGTCAACTCGAACCCTTGATTCTTTTTAGTTAGGTTATAATAAGGTGTATTATGTTAAGGTAAATTAGCTTATTCATGTTTTGTTTAGGTTAGATTAAAGTGAACTGAGTTATGTTATGATGGGTTTTATCACCTTCTATGAGGTTAGTTAGGTGAATTTAGATTAAATACTTTATTCATTATAATGAGTCTAGAAAATCCGATCTTCCATCTCGCTTAACTCAAAAAGGATGTGGTGATAATTCTGCTATTTGCAAATGATTAACCAATACATACGTGTAATGAACGGACTATAGTATATGGCATGTGACTGGTGAATTGAGGTTTGAGTCGACTTGGAATAGATGGCGAATAATAATGCTTTAAGTTTCCATTGACCTGACAAAGCATGGCGTGAAATAATCTAGGGCGTAATGAACACAGTGTAAAGGAACTCAAAGATGCTAATAGGCGGCATGAACTGCGAGGTAATATTTTCTACTCGAATGTAATATGGAAATACGTTTTTATATTGTCAGTTTGAACACTACATTTTTGCTGAACATTATATCGCGATTTGTTTATATGTCTCCGTTAACCCTCTCGAGGACGCTACTTCACCTAATTCTGGCAAATATTAGACGATTGGATTCAAATTTGGAAAGCCCTCTCGGAGTTAAAGAAGTAAAAGACTATCTCAAATGACCCTCTCTAACTACCACAATCCCATCCTAACCTGAGAAAAATCGTCTACTGATAGCCAGAATAATAGGAAGAAACGTGTTCTCATATCTTGAATGGGTTAAATTCTCTGGGTTGACCTGGCTTCACAGTAGCTCACTGAACAGATGCGTTGACCATTCATTCTATATACAGTACATAACCCATACAGTACCGGTGACGTCCTTTTCTTTAGATTGTGGCAACTATTAGACGATACTATTTTGATTAGGAAGGACCTCTAGCAATAATAAGGCTCCAAACTATCTCAACCAACCCTTTTAACTACCGCAGATCCTTCCTAAGCTGCATAGTATCGTCTAAATATAGCTAGACTGAAAGATAACACGTCGCTGGTACTCAGAGGGATAATATCCTTCATATTACTATTTTAATGAGTTTGAAGTGCAATGATCTGGTGATAGAAAATTGCATACTGTCTTTAACCCTTTCTCTGCGGGGTGTTTTGGGCTATTTAGGGCATATTCAGGCACTCCTGAATGATAAATCAAGCATCTGCATTAAATGAACTGTATTCTGCCGAAAACTAGGCGAAAATAGCTTCAAAATGAGACCAGAACGGGCCTTGTACGTGGCCTGGTTCACCCGCAGCGGTGCCAGTGAAACGTGGGAAACCCGCTATTTGTTAGCACTCGCTCGCTTGGCTACACTGTTGTGAGAGGCAGAGAGAGACCCGCGCGAGACACAGTCTACCTCAGTGAGCCACTCGCTGCTCGCTGCTCTGAGGGTCGGAGGTGGGCCCCTCACGCTCCCGCCCACTGACACTCAATTTTTACGGTTTTTACAGGCTTTTAAAGCCTGGAAATTGCTGCAAATTGCCAGGACGTTCCAGAACGTCAGCCGCAGCGAAAGGGTTAAGTTGATGAAAGCCTAAATGAATTGCCATGAGAAGTGCAAAGCGCTTCCTAGTGTTATTGATGTCAAAGGGTGTTTGTAAATGATCTGCTCCTTATGAAAATGAGAGGATAGATATTCAGTTTTCACCATGATAACTTAACATGAGATTTTAGCAGCATTTTGGAAAACTATTTTATGCATACCACGGGTAATTGTCATGATGTCTAACTAGATTTTTAGAAAAATTCATCTATCTGTTTTTAGGTAGATCGCATTAACAAATTATCCAATTTTATCGAAATTATGTGCAATGACCAACTGTTGTTTAATGGAAATCAATTTGTAAAAAGTCCCAGCAATCAATTTGTTAAAAAGTGCCACCAATCATTTTTTAATCAGTTTATAAAACAGAACTAATCGTCATTAACAATATGTGCACTAAATTTGAAATATATTACAGGAGTGTTATCTTTTTGATGATCAGATTTAGAGTATTGGTATTTGCAGAGAGTTTGAAGAGTTCAACAAACAAGCTTGGTGATATGTACAAATGATTGATGTTATCGCTTTCAAAGGCATTCCAATATATTTTTAAAGGACTTGTTTACATCCATTTTAAATTAGTTAATTAAGAGGGAAAACTGAATGCTCACCTAACACTTCTACGATATCAAATACACGGCTCAGTTAATTTATCAACACCCTGGGCTTCTATGATGCAGGAAACTAATGCGGCATTAAATACTGTTAAATAGATACAAACTGGAGTGAGCAAACAATGGCATGAAGAAACCTGCTTAAGATGAAGTTTAATTAACATCATTACATCTCATCTTCCTCTCGTCTCTTCAAAAGATTTATACCTGGAAGACTATAATATTTTTTTTTGTCTTATTCCCTCATTTTCTCTCTTTCATTGGTACAGTCGAGGGCAGGATTACTTGAACACCTCCTAATGATAGAAAAAAGACGATGAACATTAACAAGTGAATCCCAGTGTTTGATCCTTGTCTCTCAATCCATTGTTCGTAATATTGCATCTTTGTACCATAATTTTCACCCAATTATTGTTAAAATAATCCTCTCCATGACTGTACATTATTATCATCATCATCATCATCATCATCAGTGTTGTGGTTATGGAACTGTACAGCGGGATTGTAAGTTTATTCTAAAATATTGCATTAAAAAACTATGACTCTACACATTCATAAATTAATATACCTATAAATAGCCTACCTGATGCAATAATTAAAAGATGAAAATGAGTAAATTAAATTAAATAGCGAAAATAGTTATAAGGAACTGCACATTGAAATAGTTGCTGCAATACAGACTAATGAAACGTATGTAGCTTATGTTAAAGCTACAATATTGATTACTCTATATATAAATGATCTGTTTTTTAACTAATTACATTGGGGTTTGTAATTGATTATTATTAATCTTAAGAACGGGGTGTTACTTATAATACCACACTTGAGTTGAAAGTTGCTGGGTACTGACATAATATATACATAATGAAGACGTTATTAAGCTTTATATCATCATACAAGTAACATTGCTATTATCACTAGGAAACGTACATAGTAATCAGTAACTTCGTTTGTGCAGAATCGTAGTAGCTTACACTTTGACAGTTCATTTGACAAGATATTAAAGTAATGATCCCTGTGGCTTGCATTACTAACCAATTCTACCATATTCACTTCCAAAGAAAAGAAAAATGGTCTTGTGAATATCAGATCTTAAATGAAAATCACCTGAAATAAATTAAATCTATGATATCCAAAATAATAGTTAAATGTATCACTTACAAAGAGTCTCATGTTTGTTTTATGTCAACCTTTTGTAGCAATCTGTGCAAGTTTAGAAAACAGGCAAATTTAGTGTACAATACTTTACTTAGAATTATCTAGAAAGTAGGTAAAGGTATCAGGAAGCTTTAATTTCTTGGGTCTCTTTGCCTAATTGGGTAAAATATAAACAGTTAATTGATTAGCTTCAGCTCATTGCATAGAATAAATCAAAACCCCTTATATAAACGTAATTATAAAACGTAAAACCAATCTTGTTTTTATCTAGGCTGAGATCAACATAACTCACAACAAACGCAAACTGTGCCATTAGTTAGCAATAAAGTACAGTACTGTGAAAATAATGAGATGAAATGTGTATTGTCAGTTTGATTTTTATTCAGTACAGAGCATCGCAGGATGAGTAAATGCATTAACAAAAATCCCACATAATAGGATTTGTATAGAGGAATTGGAATGTTATCATTAGAGTTAAGGGTGGTCACCGGCTTTTTTTTTATATTTCTCTCCTTTTCTCTCTTTCCCTGGCTTGTATCCATTCGGCGCCATTCAGCCAACTGTTTTAAGACGCTTATCCCCATCCAGGTGTCGATTTCTTCCTGGCGAGCGATAGCGAGCCAGCATTGTATGGAGAAATCCGGCTTCGCCGGATATATTTTTCTATCGAGAAATGTACAAATTTAGCTTGCTGTCAAAACAAAAATATATATATGCTGGCTCACTGCCGCTCGCCAGGATAAAATTGACACCTGGATGGGGGTAAACGTCTTAAAACAGTAGGCTGAATGGGGCCGAATATATACAAGCCAAAGAGAGAGGTAGAGAAAGAGAAAACAAAAACGAGGTGGGCTCCCTTAATAAAAGTAAAACCTACTTGCTACTTCTGTCACACACTGACGCTCATCAATAGCTGAACACAGAATTATGTTATTGACTATATTTTAAAAGTAAATGGCAGAGAAAAATTAATATTATGGCAATTGAAATCTTACAGTAATTTCAATAGTTGCCATAGCAAATCCAACCACTACTTTCTGTGTGTGTGTGTGTGTGTGTGTGTGTGTGTGTGTGCGTGCGTGTGATATACTCTTTACTTCCAAAGTTTGAATGTATTATCATATTATTCATAATATAATGTATGCACGAAGTTTAACCTCGCCGTTAGACCACACAGCAGAATTTCCCTAAGCTAAGTTTGATTTGTAATCCTTCGCCTATGTTGGTAAATATTGTAAAGGGGGTATCACAAGAAAGACTTTTATCGTCAATTATTTTTATCTGTTACTTCCTCTTGACAATATTTTGAGATTATTTTGAAGAATACTGCTATACTAGATTGAAGAATACTGCTATACTAGATTGAAGAATACTGCTATACTAGATTGAAGAATACTGCTATACTAGATTGAAATTAGATTATAACAGGCGACAACATTCTGATCCAAGCGTATTTAAGAAACTGGTAGATCAAAGTTGTGGACAATATTAAACACAAAAGGTCTCGTGTAATACCCCCTAACTCTAATGGTAACTCTTCAATGTTCATAAATACATTTGAGGTTTGCTAAAATGAACTGCATCAACAAATACTGTACACTGTCTTCACCTGGCCGATAACCAAAACCTTAAGGGCGCCCACCTCGCATTTGTTTTCTCTTTCTCTCCCTCTCTCTTTGGCTTGTATCCATTCGGCCCCATTCAACCTACTGTTTTAAGACGTTTACCCCCATCCAGGTGTCAATATTTTCCTGGAGAGCGGTAGCAAGCCAGTTTATATATATTTTTATTTTACATCAAGCTAAATTTGTACATTTTTCTATCGAAAAATGTCTCCGGCGAAGCCGGATATCGCCATGCAATGATGGCTCGCTATCACTTGCCAGGAAAAAATCGACACCTGGATGGGGATAAATTTCTTAAAACAATTGGCTGAATGGGGCCAAATGGATACAAGTCAGAGAAAGAGAGAAAAGGAGAGAAAGATAAAACAAAACAGGTGACCCCCCTTAATAGCATTTAATAACAAGATATTTTTTTCCGATTCTAATTCTTAAATTCAAGTCTAATATTCGTAACTAAGTTAAGCCTATGTAGTATAGATACAAAATAAATAAATGCAATTTCATACGAATTACTTTTGAGTTTTAACAATGGATGATTAAACAATAACAATATATTTGGACAGTGATATGGGTGCTATACAAGAGCGACGGAAATGTTGTGAACGTCTCTCTTAAGGAGGGTGACCTGTTTTTGTTCTGTCCTTTTCTATCTTTCTCTGGCTTGTATCCATTTGGCCCCATTCAGCCTACTGTTTAAGACGTTTATCCCCATCCAGGTGTCAATTTTTTACTGGTGAGCGGTAGCGAGCCAGCATGTTTTTTATTTTTGTTTGACAGCAGGCTAAATTTGTACATTTTTCGATAGAAAAATTTCTCCGGCGAAGCCGGATTCCTTCATATAATGCTGGCTCGCTATTGCTCGCCAGGAAAAAATCGACACCTAGATGGGGATAAACGTCTTAAAATAGTTGGCTGAATGGGGCCGAATGGATACAAGCCAGAGAAAGAGAGAAAAGGACAGAAATAACAAAAAGCTGGTCACCCCCCTTAACCCGTACAGTACCGGTGACGTCCATTTCCTCATATTCTGGCAACTATTAGACTATTGTATTCAGCTTAGGAAGGACCTCTAGCAATAATAAGGCTTCAAACTATCTCAACCAACCTTTTTAACTACCACAGATCCTTCTTAAGCTGCATAATATAGTCTAAATATAGATAGACTAATATGTAACACGTCGCTGGTACTCAAAGGGTTAACGCACTTTAACCCTTTCAGTATACGAGGAGGCGTTTCATCGTTATCATTTGCTAATTATTATACGATTTTATGTAGTTTAGGAAGGATCTCTAAGAGTCAAATAAGCTAAAACTATCATAATTAACCCTCTGACTTCCAAAATGTCTTCTTGAACTGCTTAAAATCGTCTAATGATAGCCAAAATATGCTGTTAAACTCATCCAAATCCTGAAGGGGTATAACACAATAAACACACTTTCTCATGCAGTTCCACATAGAACCCACCTTAATGGTAGCCACACCTTGCATTAAACAAATCCAACATTAATGATCATGCTATTACTACACAGCCATATATCTCACACACCTTAAGGGAGCCCACCTCGCTTTTTTTTTCTCTTTCTCTCCCTCTCTCTTTGGCTTGTATCCATTCGGCCCCATTCAGCCTACTGTTTTAAGACGTTTATCCCCATCCAGGTGTCAATATTTTCCTGGCGAGCGGTAGCGAGCCAGCATATACAGTATATATTTTTTTTTGACAGCAAGCTAAATTTGTAAATTTTTCGATAGAAAAATGTCTCCGGCAAAGCCGGAGTGCAGGAAGAAATCGGCACCTGGATGGGGATAAACGTCTTAAAACAGTTGGCTGAACGGGGCCGAATGGATACAAGCTAGGTAAAGAGAGAAAAGGAAAGAAATATAAAATAAGCCGGTGACCCCCCTTAACCCTTTCAGTCAACGATAACTTCCATCTTCCTTTTATTCTGGCCATCATTATACGATATTATTCAGTTTGGGAAGGAATCATGAAGGTCTGAGGGTTATTTGACAGTAATGCTCACCGACAATGATGGCGTTTGTCTAACAATATGGACCATAATTTATTCCGCTGATTCCCAGATGGCCTTCCAAAGCTGAGTAAAGTCGTCCAATGTTAGCCAGATTATTGTGAAGAAATATGTGACTGCAGTGAAAGGGTTAAGTTGATCATTATTCTCTCTGACGTAACACATGGTAAGCACACAGTACACAGTACACAGTAATGGTAGAGATATTAACAGCTTATAGGCAGAAAAAACATCCAAGTAAGTCCCTCCTTAATAGTACATACTGTTGTAAGGGTTTAGGGCCCGTATTACTTGACAGACCCCGTTATTTTTGGGGGTAATTACTTTTGGTTTACCGTATTAATAGCCAGTCGGTATAATACACTACAGTCTGTTTCTTTTCAACTGACGGTAAAATGCAAAGTTCCCATCGAAATTCCTCAGTTATTTTGAAGGTTTTGTAGTGAAATATGGTGCTAATTACATAGATTTGGTCTTAATATGATTCAATGATATAGTAGTTTCGATTTTTGTCCCCAAGTATCGAGAAATCAGCTGCTACGGGATTTAATTTACCTTCAGTTGAAATAAATCAGACTATAGTTGTTGTGAGTACAATAAGAAGTAGTGGAACATTATTGCAGAACTCTAATTGTTGGAATTATAACAACTAGCGAATCATATTAACTGGCTAGGAATACAGCAAAGTCGTAGTATTTACAATCAACAATGATAGGGCTTGTCTAGAAATACGTGGTTAAGTCTTAAAACTAGTGTTATGCGCTAAGAACAATTTACATATGTACATTCGCAGAGTCCTGTAGGAGATGACGAGTACAGGCAAAGATCAGAGGGAATGTTGTAATGTTAGTTTACAAGATAAATCGACAAAATATGATGTAATGCAATGTTGTTTTAATGAAATATTAGTATTACAATAATTTAGCATCTGTAAAGTGTTGCATACGGTACCTATTGTACATCATAATGTGTGTTTTATATAATTATAAGACGCTCATGCAAACTAAAACAAAATCTTCATTCGTTTTTATAGGAACAAATGTGCACATTATAAAAATATAATGTGTAGGATTTATTGATTCAGATAATGTCCCAGTTTGAGGTCAAACATAAAGAAAGGATTTGTTAGGATATGAACCATAGGAGTGAAGGCTGTGTGGTAATGTATAATTCAGTTACTACCAGACACCATTTTCAGCAGTTGAGGTCAAGCTGAACTACCAAAAAAATACAAAATATTGCATACTATTATATAATTGGTAAATCATAAAATAACCTATATGACTGTGTGTTAATAAGTGTATATTAATATACAATCTTATGTAATGGATATTATTCATCATGTGGAATTCAAATCTACAGATCTCCATTATATTGTTCATAGTCATAAGTTGCGGAGCACACTGCTGATGGAAGATAATTTAGGATTAACTGTAACACTAAGGAGAATTAATATAATTTATTTATTTCACTCCCAACACCAAACATTTCCCAGTTAAATTAATGAAAGCATATGATCCACCCGGGATTCGAACCTGGGTACCTCATTGACAGATGATATAAAGGAGCACAAATATGCAATGAATGTAAAATCACAAGCGTTACTAGAGCATGTCAACAACACAAACAATCATCATCATAATACTGAATGTAAAGAAGTATATAAATAAATTCCATAGTTGCTAAGTCCATCTGATCTTTGCCAAACAAGTGAAGGCGCTTGAAGTTTCATTTATTACTTAAAATTATTCCCGAGATGCTGAAAAAATCCTTTTGGTGTTGCCTAATGACGAAAGGTGGATTTACACGAGGGCTTGGACCAGCAACTTTTGGTCTGCAACGTTTTTTTCTGAGACTATATTGCTCTGGTATAGACAATTAGACTGAAGGTAGATTGTAATAGGTGACAACGTTCCTATTAAGGGGATGTTTTTTAGTTTGTTCGCCTGAACTCCATCAAGCTTAAAATTATACTCCCTAGACCCCCTTTCAAGATAAATTTGTTAATTTTTCGGTAGAAAATGTCCCGGCCAAATGCCGGTTCCTTTTATATTACAGACTTGCTATCGCTCGCTAGGAAAAAATCGACACCTAAATGGCACGAAAGGTCTTAAAATTGACAGAAATGGTGCGCACGTTCTTAAAATCGCCAAACTAATGGGGCGAATGTATTACAATTTCAAAAGCAATAGTGATAATTATGAGGGAGAAAGGGGTCCAGAAAAAAATCCCTCAGGCAGAAATCTCCCCTTAAAGTATACTCCAGAAGCTACCAGATCAGAGTTGCGGAAAAAAGAGCTCGTGTGAGTTCTCCTTTAAGGTAAATTTACGCGAGGGATTTTGCTGGCAATTTTTGATCAACAATTATTTTCTGGCAAAATTAAACAAAAAATATTTTCCACTGATATCGGCAACTGATAAAAAGGTAGGTTATTAGAATAGACACACTTTCAATACTAATATATCTCCGAGGCTTCAGGGTCAGAGTTGCGGATAAAAGTTGCTACCAAAAAACTCTAATGTGACTCATCCTTCAGCATCACACTAACTTGTAAACAACGGAAAGTGAGGTCTCATTTTAGGAAACATATTTTGGTTAAAAAGGAAATCCTCCATTCAATCAAAATCTTTGACACCAGTTGCTTAATTATACATCGAAATTCTTCCGTTCATATTTTGTTTTCTTATGTTCCACCCTCAGCATGGAACAATACAAAGTTATCAGAACTAAAGCCTTGCGTTACGTCTTTTCCAAACCTGTCTCAAAAGAAAGCTAGAAATTTGACATGTGGTTAAAAGATTTCTCTTGATTGATGATACTTTGATCCTTAGTTTATAAATATCTTAACCCTTTCGATGCAGTTGACGTCTTTGTACGTTATATGTAATAATTTACTGCTGCTGACTTCCCGGTACATTATGGTATCACCGCTCCGTTTGTTGCCAGACTTAAGATAAGCTTCTAGCCTTCACTCCCATTGCAGTATCAGTATGCTACAGACCTTGGTAGTAAGAGGGTGTGTAAGTCCAAACAAAAGGTGATTTGGAAGCTGCAATTCAACCAAGAACAGGTCTAATTTCATGTGTATTTGTGACAGCTATATATCAGGTTTGAATGTGAGGATTATTTCATTTTACAGGCCATAACTCCTACTGTCTAACAAACACATTAGTTGCTCAAATAACTAGTTCTTCACCGAGTTGTTGCGAGTGGAGAGAGAAACAAAGAGAAATATATGTTCATTAAGGGTCCCCCGACTGTCCGGCAACAGAGACACTCCCAACCCCCACACCTCAAGGCCTCGGGAGCTATGAATGAATGAACTATATTTTTATAGGGATAATTTTAGCTGAATTTTTCATTGAGAATAGTCCCGTTCCGTTCGTTCTCATACTTCTCGCTCCAGGGTGAGTTATAATGAACAAAAATATCTGCTACCTCACACTGGCATATTCTTCCCTATAGAAGTCGCCGCACAGAAAGGGTTAAACAAGAAAGCCAAAGTGTTTTGAGAAAGTTTAAATTTTATGCTGATTACGTAATATTTTTACCAGTTGCTTCTACATTAAAATATGCTAGATTATATTATTTTCTAGTTTACTTGTCTTTTTCTCCAGTAAATGGCTTTGTATTAGCAAGCAAGTTGTATTAAAATAAATGTTTAAATATTTTAGCAAACAAAACCCAAATATTATGATTTGAACTTACTTATGGAGAACATTTCATTGTGTTATTCATAGCACTATTCTTTCTTTTAGTTTACTGGTGTGCTTAGATTGTCAGTAATTAAGTATATTTTCACTTATGTTATCCTTTCTTTTCACTGAAACATTCCTGCAATTTCTTGCTTTATGATTTAATCTTTACCTATATTTAATCACGTATTCTTCATGTTTTGCATCTTCACCACTTTACTATACCATTGTAAAAATCTTCATATTATCTTTGCCACTTCACTGCCTGTTCACTGTTTTACTCATCAGTCTCAATAGCATGTCTTTTATCATTGCCTCTGCATTATTTTACAACTATTCCTTTCTTAATAGTTATCATATTCGTCTAGTCATCACTGTGTTCTATAAATCTAAATACATCACTTGTAAAATATTTCTCCATTACAGCACTCATACTGCTTTTATCACTCAGTTCACTTTTTCCTTCATGTTTGTATTTATTCTCATTTCACCGTTTCCAAATATAAACACTTCTTTTTCCTTTCCACTGATTATTATTCCTTTTCTATTGTAATCACATTTTAACACTTTTGGCAATCTTCTTCTTAACATTTTCAGCAATCTCTTCCCCCTCCCTGTCCATGTGCTACTCGAGGAAAAATTCTTCTATAGGGTACGCTGTCTCTATGAACTTCTGGTAGAATCTTTGGAAGGCACGTCTGAAATATTAACAATTGAACATATTAGAAAGCTGCATGTATTTAGGCCTAGGTTGACTAACTTATCAACTTGGATACATTTTTTATGACAAAGATATTTCGAGATAATCATCTCTATGTGATGAAACACCATATTAAAATAGGCATGATGAACTTTTTTATCAACTCTGCGAAGCAGAGTGGTATCACGCACACAGATCCCACCCGTATACTGTGCACTACCAGTCAGCTTGTCTGTCGTCATCCGTTGCCGTCCGTCCGGAAACTCCTCCTAGAGGACCTAGACTGTTTGATGGATTTTCACCAAATTCTACAGGTATATCCATTTGGTCAATACGAAGGTCAGGCAAATTTTTGTTTTCGATTTAACTAAGAAATTAAGGTCAAAGGTCAAAGGTAAAAATAAGGTCAATATGTCATGCTCTTTAATTTTTACTCAAATATCTTCATTTTCACTATACAAGTTACTGGTAACCTTGATATCTTATTGACCAAATTTTAGATATATATTCTAAAAGGTAAGGTCAAAGGTCAAGGTCAAATGTCAAAATGAGATTTAACTAGTATTTTTTATACTAACTGTTAGATTCTCACTAGGCTTACCATGTATACTCGGAATACCTAGGCCAAGGTCATACAAGAAACTATATAATTCTATATGAAAGGTCAAGGTCATAGGTCAAGGTCAAATAAAAGGTCAATATGCTAATGTCTTTACTTTTCATGCAAACTTCTCCATATTTGATGAGATAGTTGCACTTTAAATGAAAAGAAAAAAATATATTTTGAGACCTATATCATAAAGATCAAGATAAAGGTCAAAGGTCAAGGTCAATCATTCTATTAATATATATGAAATTAACTGATGAGTTTTATGAAATTTGGCATTCTTATATGATTTTCCTGAGCAACGTCAATGCAAACACATGTTTTACTCTTACATAAAGGTCAAGGTTACAGGTCAAGGTCAAAGGTCAACTTTGGTATTAATTAAAAAAGATTACTAAAAGTTCGGAAATCTGGCTGTGTTAGGTGCTTATTACTTAACCCATACCATACCGTAGGATACAGTAATAAAAGCCCCTGCAGTCCCAAACACTGTGGCAAAAATGGCAGGAGAGACCACCTTTTCACCTCAAGAGATGGAGCAAGACTGGCCCAGTCACCCTTCAGCGGGTCTTATATAAGCTGAGAAGTGTTGCCAGACCGGTAGCAGTGCTTAAACAGTCGTGTTACCAACTACAGGATTGTACAGACAGTTACACGGAAAGTAAATTACTGACGAATATACTCGGGCCTGGGACTGGGGGAGTTACTTATCTACTGACGAATATACTCGGGCCTGGGACTGTAAGGGTTAAGTAACATATATATAAATTTTCATTTAAATATTGGAATAGTTAAGGTCAAACATCAAGGTCAAATGTCAAAACAAGTGTTCGTAATTTTCCCTAAACTCCTCCTAGACTGTTTAATGTATTGTCACCAAATTGTGCAGGTATATCCATTTGGTCAATGCGATGGTCAGTCATAAATAAATTGTGTATGTAACTAAAAGATTAGGGTCAAAAGTCAAGGTTAAAATATAGGTCAATATATCATGTTTTTTTAGTTTTTACTCAAATTTCTTCATTTTCACTATATAAGTTCCTGATAACCTTGATATCTTATTGACCGAATTTTAGATAAATATTTTAAAGGGTAAGGTCAAAGATCAAGGTCAAAGGTCAAAATACATGTTTTACTAGTATTTCTTATACAAACTGTTAGATTATCACTGAGCTTACCATGTATATTCGGAATACCTAGGCCAAGGTTATACAAGAATCTATACAATGCACTTGAAATAAAAAGGAAAATACTGTATTTAATTTTGAAACATATCATAAAGGTCACAGGTCAAAGTCAATAATTCTATTAATATATATGAAATTAACTGATGGGTTTGAATTAAAAAAGGCAAGCTTATTTGATTTTCCTGGGCAACGTTAATGCAAAAAAAAAATGTAGTCTTACATAAATGTCAAAGTCACAGGTCAAAGTCATAGGTCAACTTTTATTATTAATTAATAAAGATTACTAACATTTAGGAAAACTGTCTGTTAGTTGTTTATTACTTAAATAACATACTGTATATACAGTATATATATATATATATATATATATATATATATATATATATATATATATATATATATATATATATATATCAAATTTCATATAAACATTGTAATAGTTAAGGTCAAAGGTCAAGGACAAAGCTCAAAACAAGAGTATTCGTAATTTTCCCTAAACTACTCATAGACTGTTTAATGACATTGTCACCAAATTGTGCAGGCAAATTCAGTTGGTCAATGCAACGACCATCCAAATATATGTTTTTTTGTTTTGTTTTTTGTCAAAGGTCAAAGGTCTAGGTCACAGTATAAGGTCACTACTTCTTATATACAAGGTTTTATACGAATTACACCATATTCATAATGCTAACATTGGTGTTTAGGTAACTAAATTATGGATAAGAATTCTAAGGTCGAAGGTCAAGGTCAAAGGTTAAGGTAAATGGTCAAAATAGGATTTTGACTAGTATTTCATAATAACTTTATGATTCTCACTAGGCATATCATGTATCTTGGGAATACCTAGGCCAAGGTCATACAAGAATATGCATAATTCCATTTGATAGGTCAAGGTCACAGGTCATGGTTAAATGTAAGGTTAATATGCTAATGTCTTTACTATTCATGTAAACTTCACAACATTCGTCGAGACAGTTGTGCTGTAAATACAAAATAAAATGCCAAATGTTCAGACATCATGAAGGTCAAATATCAAGGTCAAACTATTCCTTTATTACCTCAGAAACTAACTGATAATCTTTAGTGAAATTTGGCACGCGTATTTGATTTTAACTGCAGCGGGTAGTCAAAGAGTTTGGTGTGGTTTGTGGAAGGAGGAAACTGAAGGTGAACGTCAATAAAAGTAAAGTAATGGTGTGTAATAGGGGAGAGCATAGGGTGAATCTAGATGTGAGGCTGAATGGGGAAATATTGGAACAAGTAGAGTGTTTTAAATATCTAGGAGGAACGATAAGCAGGAGTGGAGGTATGGAAGTGGAGGTAAAACAGAGAGTGTGTGAAGGAAGGAAGGTTTTCGGAGCAATGGGAAGTATGTGGAAGACGAGAAATCTCGGAGTGAAAGTAAAAAGTGCACTGTATCAAGGAATTGTTGTGCCAACAGTGATGTATGGGGCTGAGACATGGGCTCTGAAGAAAAAGGAGAAAAGAGGGCTGGATGTGATGGAGATGAGCTGCTTGAGGAGTATGTGTGGAGTTACTCGTAGAGACAGATTGAGGAATGAAGAGATACGTAGGAGAGTGGGGCAGCAGGAACATTTGTCAGCCAGAGTGGACAGAAGGGTGCTGAGCTGGTATGGTCACGTTGAACGAATGGGAGATGAAAGGCTTACAAAGAGAATATGTGAGTCAGGTACAAGGGGAGATAGAAGGGCAGGAAGACCCCCATTGAGATGGAGAGACTGTGTAAGAAAGGCTTTGGATGATAGAGGAATGACTATAGATCAGGCAGGGGAAGTGGTGGTGGACAGGAGTGAATGGAGAATGCTTGTGAATAGTTGAGTGAACACGTGGTCATTTGGAGTAAGGGGTCGGGCGCAAGTTGGACTAGATAATAGTCCATCAGGCGCCTAGCCCGGGGAGACGATTAATATGAAGGGTGTGCCTGGAAGTGTGGTGGGAGGGCTTGTGGCTTTGGCTCCGCTGCATGTCTGCCTGCCGAGATCGGAACCTCTCCGGGTGGTCAGGGGCCGGGGGAGTGCTGGAGCGACCTTGGTAACCCTGGTCTCTGGGTCTTCTCCTGGGTGACCTGGATGTGTGTGAGTTTGTGTTTTTTTATCTGTGTTTATTTTTTGTTTTATGTTGTTTTTGTGTTTTCCCTGTTCTTGCTCTGTCTTGAGTCGGCTACCCCCAAAATGGGGATTGGGCCTGAGCATATAGATAGATAGATAGATAGAATTTGATTTTCCAGGGTTACATCAATGCTAAAAAAAAATGTTGTCCTACATAAAGGTCAAGGTCACAGGTCAAGGTAAAAAATCAAACTCCATCATAAAAAATACTCTAATTTCGATAAGCTGACTGTTAGTTGCATTTTACTTAATTAATATATATTATATATATCAATTTCATACAAATATGCTAATACGTAAGGTCAAAGGTCAAGATCAAAGATCAAAAGAAGAGTGTTACTAATTTCCCCTAAACTTTTCCTAGACTGTTTAACCCTTTCTGTACTGGCGATTTTTTTTTATTCTAGCTATAATTAGACGATTTTGTGTAGCTTGAGAAAGATCTGTGGTAGAAAAAGGGTTACGATAGTTAAAAGCCTGCTAATTTGCCCTCTTAAGCAGAATACAAAATCGTCTATTATTATCCAGTATAAAATAAAAAGGACATAACTGGTACTGAACAGGTTAATGTATCGTCACAAAATGTTACAGACAAATTCGATTGGTCAATGTGACGATTGTCCAAATATTGTGTTTTTGTTATTCAAAGGGTCAAAGTGAATGGTGCAAGTCACACATTATGGTCAATTTCTTTCTTTATTTTATAATTAATTTGAATTACACCATATTTATAATGCTACAAAATGGTGTTACGCTGACCAAATTATAGATAAATATTCCAATTGTTAAGGTCAAATGCGAATATAAATATAACTCTCTCTCTCTCTCTCTACATACATACATACATACATACAATTTTAAGACTGAATGTTCCACACATAAGTGCAGTTTCAGTCTCTTGTCCTAATGGCGGAGTTCCAGGCAACCCTGTTAAGGGCTGCTTCACTTGTCAAGTTCTTGGATTTAAGATCGGCACATATAGTCCGATCCCAGGTCTTCCTCGGTCCACCCCTTGGTGCAGCTCCCTCCACAATCACAGACCTGCATTTTTTCACCCAATTTTGTTTTGTTTTGTTCCCAGTCTACTTGTATGCATCACCTCGCTAATACTCTTTATACCTAAACGTCTCCTGAGCTCAACATTTGTTATTCTATCCTGTAGCCTGACCCCACACATCCATCTCACCATTCTCATCTCATTACGCTCCATTCTGTTGACATCCTCTACTTTAACGGCCCATATTTCTGAGGCATACGTCATTGCACTTCTAACACATGAGGCATACACCTTTCCCTTCAGGGGGAGAGGCATTCTTTTCATGGTCAGGATTGGCATCAGTTCTCTGAACTTCCCCCAGCCACACCTAGTTCTAGCAACAGTGGCAGCCTCGGCCCCACCACCGGCAAAGATGCTATCTCCTAGGTAACAAAACTTGTTCACCAGCTCCAAAGACTCATTTCCAAAATTCACAGCCACAGGATCATCACCTAACACAAGCTCGCCTTTGCACACTACGCACTCAAATTTCTCTATTTCTGACTTATCCTTCGGCAGGGGTCCCTTTATTCTACTACAGTTCTTACTCCCATGGTGTACCCAACATCGACAGATGCTACATTGAATTGAGTTAGCGCCCACTCCCTTTCCACACACTGCACATGGGTATGCACCGCTCTTTTCCACATTGCCTCGTCTCAATCTACAATGCATAACCTTGGTTTTGTTAATATTGACTCTTAAACCCTTGCTCGCCATGCCCTCTCTCCACTCTCTGAATTTGGCCTCAGCATCTTGCACACTGTCAGCTATTAGGACTAAATCATCTGCATAAAACAGTTCCAACGGGTGTCTGCCTCTAAAAACTCTAGACAGTGCCGCCAAGACCATAATAAAGAGGAGGGGCTTAACACTGAACCCTGATGGACTCCAACACAGCCTGCGAACTCATCACTCAGTACACCCTTCACCCTCATCCATCGCACTTCGCGAATCCTCATACATCTTCATTATCTCTCTCTCTCTCTCTCTCTCTCTCTCTATATATATATATATATATTTATATATATATATATATATATATATATATATATATATATATATATATATATATACAGTATATATGTATATATATACATACTGTATATATATATATATATATATATTATCAATTTTATAATTCTAGGTCGCAGAGTTAGGTATGCATTTTTTTTTGTAAATGCGAAAACTGCACATCAACTTTATTATCATAATGACGTTCTTTATACTATACTCTTACATATAATAAGTGTCCAGATTATATGTTTGAATAGCCATCTTTTAAATTTTGTTTTTCTTTTTTGGAATTTCAGCAAATATCTCTGTACTTGGTATTGATATAATAAACAATATCTAATAAAGAGGACAAGTAAAAAAGTAAGAGTTATCCTAATTGTGTGAAAGTGCACAGTATAATATGTCCAAAGATATTTGCTGAAATTCCTACAAAACAACGAAAATTATACAATTAGTCCTCAAAAATATAATATGAACAATTATTATATGCAAGAGTATAGTATATTATAAAGAAGATGATTATAATTGCAAACAATCATCATACCTATAATCAGGTTAGGAAGTATCTTGCATACTTATATTTTAAAATTCAATAGTTTAAAACACATGTGTGAGACTGGTGGTTAATAGGTATATCATTCTTGCATTGGTTAAAGCTGATCCTCAAATTTTTCGTAAAGCCCTCTTTTATTTGTAAAGTCAGATATTAAAATCGATGGGGACTGTGACCTCAATCAGTAACTCTCCACGAACACAACCCTTTCTGCACTCACTAACCACCACCATGGTACCACAACACCACTTGCCTAGTTCAACCCTCACTTTCTGTCTCTCCACTACCCTTCAGTTCTACAGAATACTTCTTGGCTGGCTGAACCATTTGGCCTCGGAATGTGATGAGTTACACATAGAGGTATCTCAGAGACCGTATACGGCAACCAACCACAAACTGTATTAGCAACCCATTCAACCATGGTGACCAAATCTGCGAAACAGCCTGGATACACACCTCCAACTACTATATTAGTAAAGCCCCTAGAACAAGAGCAACACTAGACCAATTGAACGAACATACACTCAATGCATAGTCAGCGGCAAAAGTCCTGTCGCCTCTCCTGCCTCACCATGATCTGCGATATTCATAGAATCAAAAGTAGGTATACAACACATGCATATTTATACCACCAGATGGCACCCTGTGAGGTATGTGGTTGTGAGGGCACAGAGTGATGGGAGAGAGAAGGGGTTAGAGCTGTTAGGCAGGGGAGGCGACAGGAATTTTGCCGCCGATAGTACAAGGTCCAATTCCGGTACATACACATATCCCTTCTCAGACCAGTGAGAAAATACGCCCAACATGGGCAGTCACTAGAAATTATAACCAGTGGGAGAATTTTGCAAACTGGCTATATTTCGGCCCTGGATCCAACCACCCAACACTGGACACCTGAGAGCCCTACACCAATAATAGTAACTCACCCAACCGCCTCCGCCACGGGCCTAGTACTCTCGGGGCCCTTGAAGACGTGACAAGCGAAGCGTTGGTTGGCGGGGTGCTTGGTGATGAAGCCGAAGTAGCGGTGATCCTTGGGGTGGAAGGCGCAGAATGACACATGCTTCAAGTGGTAGAAGTAGTCGTGGCACGGTACGTGATTTGGCTGAAACATACAGTACAATATATGTTAATTAATCCTGCAATCATATAATGACACATCTGTATGGTGAAGTGTCATCTATTATAGAATCCTCTATTTGACTAATCTTTCAGAATGTGGCTTTGCTGATGCTCTAAAATAACATTATAGTAACACTAGAATACCAGTATAGCTTACTTTGGAACATTAATAACGTATGAAAAAAAAAAAAAAAAAAATTGTGACAAATTTGAATTATCAACTATCGGAATGTTTTCTCATATCAATACTGTGTTTCTGAAGTGAGTTGAAAGTAACTGACCGAAACAGCATGTCATATACAGTATATCACCTGCGTCTAAAATACCGTAAATAAAATAAAATGTATGGGAGAAGTACTTAAAATGATAGTATGTTTTGTTTTCTCTTCCGAATAGATTATATTCTCGTTGCTGATAATTTGTTTCAATAAATCATATGTACTGTATGTATGTATAGTGAATTTAAAATAATACTGAAATAATAATTTAAACCTATTGTTTTAAAAAAGTTGAAGGAAAAAGTACATGTGAGAACGTTCACATATTTAGTTTGAGTAATTGTGGACATAGTTACATTCGTTTAGGACGATATTATGGAACACTATGATATGTATCCGGTTCTACGTCCTGCTGCCACTGTTACATCATCATAGACTGTTAGCACAATATGTTTTAATCACACCGTATATTGGACATATGCAATTTGAGATGCAGTGTTTAAACGCCATGCACTCCCTTGATTGACAGGGCTAGGGTGTGCCCTTGTTACAATGACTTAGCTGGACATTTACCACGAATCAATCGCTAGACCAAGCTGCCCAAACTCTTGCCTTCTCCCAGTGGCACGTCATGGGATCAAACTGCTGACCTTACGATGGTACCGACCATGTCATGGCCCATGGCATGATTTTTTTTTGGTTGATTTGTTTTTTGTTTTGTTTTTTATTCAAGAACATACATAAGAACATAAAAATATAAAACACAAAATCTTGACATGATTTTTATTTGATTTAAATAAATCCTAAGCATTCCGAAGCTTTGCAGCCCCCCTGATATACAGTATATTAAAGCATCCTACACTAGAAACATTTTGACATATTGGATTACATGAGTGCAAGTGAGCGGGAGCGCGGCAGGTCCCCGTCCGCTTCGTAGCCAAGCGGCTGGGGCACTGAGGGATATCAGCCATGTCTCGCTAGACATATGCAGCGCTGCCAAAGGCAAATGTAGCTCGAAACATTGCTCATTATTGGCGAGTATTTGCCTATGTCTATGGTAGCGCTGCGGATGAACGCCACGTGTTACGAAGCTCGTTCTGGTGTCCCTTTGAAGCTATTTTCGTGTAGTTTTTGGCTGAATATATTTAATTTAATTCAGAAATTTGCTTAATCATTCAGGAGTGCCTGAATGAGCCCTAATATAGCGGAAATATGCCCACACCGTAAGTGTTAAATACTTCCCCCTCCAAAATGATGATGCGACATTGAGAAGCATCAATACTCTTAAGCAAAATGTATTGTGCTACTGTGAATGATTAATCAGACTTTACATTACAATATGCAACCAGCCTAAAATCAATCTAGTTGACCTGGATTCTATCTCAATAACCAAGAAGGGTTATATTACTAATAGTAGTAGTGCTTTTAAAGATTACGTCACAGGCCATTGAATAGCTCTTGGTTAAATTAATTGAACCAATATTCCTTGACAGATTAAAACAAATATGATTGAAAGAAATAATCCATACATTAATTAGTAAAATAACCGCTACAAATATTTGTGACTGACCGCTGGCTTGCTCTTGTCGACCATTCTGATGCCCTGGTCTGACACCTCCAGGATACATGGGTGGGGATGTTGGCCCACTGCCTCACCACCAGCGATCTTCCTCACAGCCTGACACAACACCTGCAATACAACAACAGATACACATACTGTATATACAGTAATGCACGTACAATATAATTTAAATTTTCAGTATTCGTGGATACTATTTTCAGATTAGTTTGGCTATTATTAAAACATATTTATCAGCTACGGAGGACCCTCTAAGAAACAAATGGGTAAATTTATATCTCAATTAATCCTTCTAAAATTCCTTCCTAAGCTAAATAAAATAGTGCACTGATAGCCAGAAGAAAAAGAACATGCGTTCTCAAATATTGAAGGGGTCAATATAAAGGTTGATTAATAAAGCAGTTACCGAAAGCAGAGTCTACTGTATTAAAAAAAAAAAAAAAAAAAAAAAAATATATATATATATACCGATATATATATATATATATATATATATATATATATATATATATATATACATTATATATATATATATACATATATAATTATACAGTATATAATATATATATATATATATATATATATATATATATATATATATATATTACTAAAATTTTGCTTAGCAAAGTAACTGCATCCTTGTGACATTTCTGCTATCGAGTCGTTTCGATCACAAACCAGTTAGTCCACAGCCAGTTCGATCACAAACCAGATCGATCACAAACAATTTTGATCACAAACCATTTCGATCACAAACCAATTTTACTCACGCTTAAGATTAACTTTCTTTTTATCATTATATAGCTGGTTGGTCAGTCAGATTATATAATAAGGACAAAAAGTCAGCTTCGGAAATTGTAAGTTTGCCGTTTCCGTTGGCCAGACTATTCATTCATTGTTGCACCCTACTCACTGGGAGGTAGGAATCGGACTTTGAGTAGGAATCTATCTATCTATCTATATGCTATCTATATGCTCAGGCCCAATCCCCATTTTGGGGGTAGCCGACTCAAGACAGAGCAAGAACAGGGAAAACACAAAAACAACATAAAACAAAAAATAAACACAGATAAAAAACACAAACTCTCACACATCCAGGTCACCCAGGAGAAGACCCAGAGACCAGGGTTACCAAGGTCGCTCCAGCACTCCCCCGGCCCCTGACCACCAGGAGAGGTTCCGATCTCGGCAGGCAGACATGCAGCGGAGCCAAAGCGACAAGCCCTCCCACCACACTTCCAGGCACACCCTTCATATTAATCGTCTCCCCGGGCCAGGCGCCTGATGGACTATTATCTAGTCCAACTTGCGCCCGACCCCTTACTCCAAATGACCACGTGTTCACTCAACTATTCACAAGCATTCTCCATTCACTCCTGTCCACCACCACTTCCCCTGCCTGATCTATAGTCATTCCTCTTTTTTTTTTTTTTTTTTTTTTTTTTCTATATTCCAACTTACTTCCTCTCGGGCATAGGCTGAGAGCCTTAACATTCACCGCTTTACAATGAACAGTGAAGCCCGTGAGGTCTTGTTCCAGTCTAGGGAGTGAGGCATGTGAAGCACGTAGAGTACAACGAGCACCTGCCATCTTGCCTTCACATGAGGCACGGTGCTCACTCATGGCCCGAAACGACCCCATCTCTGAAGCCATCTCGTTTCCGTGCTTCACTGTCTCACCCCCTACACTCGGACTCTCACACTTACACACACACAACGCCACCTGTTGAGCAGATAACTCACCAGGCATTGCACCCCTATAGCATATTTTGAATATGGGAATATTCATACAGTGCTATTTAATCAGGGAACAATGAGGGTATTTTATTGACGTTTCGGTGGGCTTGTGGTAATGCACTGATACCAGGTACAGCACAAATTCCATCCCAATAATATCTTCCCATTGATACATCGGGATTTGAACCCGGGACCTTTGGATTACCAGGCCAGTGGCAAGACCACTCCACCACACCTCCCCTATAGATAATAGTGTTGATAGAGAGGATAATAAAGTGTACGGAAGTTGCAATAGGAGAAGAACAGTGCGGTTTTAGGAGGGGAAGAGGGTGCGTGGATCAGATGTTTGCAGTAAGACAGTTATGCGAGAAGTATTTAGAGAAGCATAAGGAGATATTTTGGGCTTTTATGGACTTGGAAAAAGCATATGATCGTGTGGACCGTGAAGCAATGTGGAAGGTGTTAAGGATTTATGAAATTGGAGGAAATTTGTTAGAAGCAGTTAAGAGTTTTTATGAAGGGAGCAGAGCATGTGTGAGAGTAGGAAATGGTGAGTTGAGTGAATGGTTTGAGGTAAAGGTAGGTTTGCGACAGGGTTGTGTAATGTCACCATGGCTGTTTAATATGTTTATGGATGGTGTGGTGAGGGAGGTGAAAAGGAGAACTATGGGAAGAGGATTGGGTTTAGTAGGAAAGAATGGTAGAGATTGGGAGTTAAATCAGTTGCTGTTCGCTGATGACACAGCATTGGTGGCGGATTCTGATGAGAAACTGCAGCGGGTAGTCAAAGAGTTTGGTGTGGTTTGTGGAAGGAGGAAACTGAAGGTGAACATCAATAAAAGTAAAGTAATGGTGTGTAATAGGGGAGAGCATAGGGTGAATCTAGATGTGAGGCTGGATGGGGAAATATTGGAACAAGTAGAGTGTTTTAAATATCTAGGAGGAACAATAAGCAGGAGTGGAGGTATGGAAGTGGAGGTAAAACAGAGAGTGTGTGAAGGAAGGAAGGTTTTCGGAGCAATGGGAAGTATGTGGAAGACGAGAAATCTCGGAGTGAAAGTAAAAAGTGCACTGTATCAAGGAATTGTTGTGCCAACAGTGATGTATGAGGCTGAAACATGGGCTCTGAAGAAAAAGGAGAAAAGAGGGCTGGATGTGATGGAGATGAGCTGCTTGAGGAGTATGTGTGGAGTTACTCGTAGAGACAGATTGAGAAATGAAGAGATACGTAGGAGAGTGGGGCAGCAGGAACATTTGTCAGCCAGAGTGGACAGAAGGGTGCTGAGCTGGTATGGTCATGTTGAACGAATGGGAGATGAAAGGCTTACAAAGAGAATATGTGAGTCAGGTACAAGGGGAGATAGAAGGGCAGGAAGACCCCCATTGAGATGGAGAGACTGTGTAAGAAAGGCTTTGGATGATATTATCACATCTCCACCCTTCTTTATACACTCCACAGCAGTACCATCCAAACCTTCTGCTTTTCCCGCTCTCATTTGTTTCACTGCATCTTTCACCTCATTTTCCTCAATCCTTTCATTCATTCCCTGCCACCTGGGTGGCCTGGGTAACCTATCTCCATCCACCTCTGCTTCAATCACTGTTTCTCTTCCATCTCTTGTATTTAACAAAGATTCAAAATACTCGGCATATTTTTTCCTCACTTCAACTGGTTCCACTAGTAATTCTCCATTTTCATCTTTCACTGACTCTTCCCACTTTTGTCCTCCTTTCCTTACTTTATTTACCTCCTTCCAGAACATCTTCTTTCGTTCTTCAAAATTCTCACTCAGCCTTTGGCCCCACCTTTCGTTTGCATCTTTTTTCGCTTCTCTAATTTTCCGTTTTGCCTCTCTCCTTTTCTCCTTGTACCTCTCCCATACCTCAACACTACCATCCTGTAAAACCCTCTCAAAACACTGTCTCTTCTCCTCAACTGCCTTTCTCACCGTATCATTCCACCACTCGCTTCCCTTCCTGATACCTCTGCCTCCTACTTTCCTTTTGCCGCATACTACCTCTGCACTTGCTTTCACTCCTTCCTTAAACTGTTGCCATTCAACCTCTACTTCTCTCTCTTCCATCTCTCTCACTTCCATCCACTTTTCATTTAGTCTTTCCTTGTACTCCCTCTCTTTTTCACTCTTCTCTAACTCACTAACTTTTATTACCTCTCTTACTTCACGCTTGTCTCTTATTCTCCTGTAACTCTTAACTCTTAGCTTTCCCTCCACCAGGTAATGATCTGACATACCCTCCGCCTCACCTCTCATCACATTCACATCCAGCAGTCTACACAATCTTTCCCTTGTCACCAGCACATAATCCATCAATGTGGATTAATTTGTTTATACTCGATTGTCAACGATAGATTCGTCATTAAAAACTTAAAAGTGAGCTTACTTTGCTGTCGAATTAAAACACTGCTTTAAAGTGAAATTGTCTATTATAAAAGTACCTGTGCAGTCGGATAACGACATAATTCCGAGTCTACTTTTTCATTCACGGGTTAGGTTGGTCCGTAGATATTCATGCATCTTTTTATAAGTTTAGAGGCAGATACATTTCCACTATTACAATAATTCCACAGTTGAAATAGTATCTTATGAAGGGTTTTATATGATCTTATTTGATACTGTTTCAACTTCTTTGATATGAGCCGCACCTGCAAGTGAATAATCTCTGATTCCTCACGCAATAGCACTAGACGTAGTTGGTATGAATCTTTACTAAGTTTGGAAAATATTGAGCAGACACTATTGTTTTTATCAATCTGAACCGTCCTTATTAAGCTATAGGTTTCTGCGACTTACTGAGTGAATTAACCGTTCTTCTTATGCATCTTACCAAGTAGAATGGATAAATAAGTATTCAAATCAATGTAACTATTTATCTATATATATATATTCCTCCTCTATTTATATCTCCACAGACATACCTGGTTGCCCTTATGACAGAGTGTTTCTATGGATCCGAGGTAGGTGAGGAGGTAGCGTTCCTTCTTGACCTTGGGCACGGAAGGGTCAAAGTCAGAGTAGTCCACGTCCGTCACGTGAGCCGCCGGGAAGATACCCTGCCGACCTGTCCGAAGATTCACGCCTGGGGGAGACATAGTAAGCTTGATTTGAGAGGTGGTACGCTTGACCTACCAAAAGATTAATCAAAAGTAAAACATTATCTGCCTGTTACCTCCACAAGTGGCCTACCACAGCAGCCATGGTACTTTCCTGTGAGAAGAATGGCCATACTCACGTTACTCAGGACATCATATTTTCGAGGAGTAACCCAGATTGTACATGAACATTCTATACTTAAGCTTGGGAGAGAGGCTCGGTGGATAGTGTGGGTGTGTGAAAGTATGACTAATTAATATCATGAATGAGTATATATGATACTGTATGAGTGAAAGAGTGGATGAATATAAGAGTAGGTGGGAGACGTTAATGTGAGCTGAGAGGAAAATGTACCGAGGTCTCATTCGGAAAATCTCATCGGTGAGCAGTGAGAGAGAATGTGATTGATGGAGTGAAACTGAATGAGCAATTGAGTGAGTGAAAGAATTATCAAGGGACTGAGTGAATAAGTAAGTGAGTGGATGAACAAGTGAGTGAATGAATAAATAGTTGAGTATGAGAGTGAGAGAGACATTTGGGAAGTGAGCTGAAAGGGAAAGATGACTGGGCAATCCCTCGGGAGATTTATAGTTGAGGGAGGGTGGCAGGGAAATGGATTGAGAAACTACAGGGATAGATAAAAGAGAAATAGGCTAGATAGTTATGAAAGTGGAAATAAATAGGTACAAATAGATTGGTAGATGGATCAGACAGAGTGATAAGTGATTGATTGTTTAATACTGAAGATAGATTAATACACAGATAGCTATATACATAAATAAATATATAGGTTAATACCTATCTATCTACAGTACAACCCTCTCTCTCAGTAATTGCCGGGTCGATCGGAGGGTGGGGAGAGAGCCTTCTTCTTTACAATCCTTTCCTTCCAATTTCCCTTACTATCGAGTTTGCTATCTCTACTAGAATTAAGTCCTGACCACCTTGCTGAGGTCGTAAGCTCTGTGTGACCAATGTATCTATGTAAATATATGTAAATATCTCTCTATATAAATCCATCTCTATATACAGTATTATGCTTCAACACTCCAACAGATATGGGATCTCTATAGCCAGTAAATTCTATCATTCAACATAATGAAGTACGAAGGTCTAATTCCTGGCGATGAGTTATTTTTATTTATTATTATATGAGATGCCGAAGCCTCCAACCAGGGTGCAGAAACACCAGCAGGATGAATCCACACAAAACACCCGGAGGCACTGGAGAGAGACTACGGCAACTAAGAAGAGGAAACACAAAATATTGAACACAAACAAAATAAATAATAAAATATTACGCAATGGAAGATGTCAAGTATAAATATAATACAATAAAATAGAATAAAATAAGTTTAAAATTTAGAATTAATGGTACAAAACACATTAACTTTAGACTTAAAAATGGAGATATGAGCTAAATTGACTAGCTCATTTGGCAACTGATTCCACAGGTCAACCATGGCCGGCACAACACACCGTGAAAACTGTGTAGTAGAAAAATTCACACGGCTCATGGCAAGATCATTAAGATTGCTTGTGAATCTAGTTGCATGAGCCCGGACATAGGGCCCAAGTAGAACCCCATGTAAGGGATGCTGAGGGTTGTTAACAACTTTAAATAAGAGACTAAGGGCACCAAACTTACGTCGATGATACAGATCAAGAGACAAATGAGGTAGAATAAAACTGATAGAATTCAGGGACTTGTCAAGCAACTTGAGATGGCAGTCAGCTGCTGACAACCAGACAGGTAAGCAATACTCGAATTGTGGCAAAATAAAAGCATAACCAGACTTAGTAACTGCGGCGTTGCAAGCAAACGTTTTTATAACACTTGCGAATCAGACCAATTTTCTGGGAAATGGAAGAGGAGAAAGAACGAATATGCCATTCAAAAGTAAGTTAACGATCCAGAGTAACTTCTAACAAACGCAGAGTTTCCCCATTCTCCATTTGCTCGCCAGAAACTTGTAGATAAGGATGGGGAGGATCCAAGGTACGAGATCTGCTGATGATAATGGAGTGCGTTTTACTAGCATTAAGTTTCATACCCCAAAGTTCACACCATGATGTAAGCTTGGCTAAATCCCTATTCAGAGCAGTAGCAATTTCGTGTCGATCAATTGGTGATGGAATTGACGCATATAAAGTAGTATCATCGGCATAGGAGATTAGTTTATTTTCAAGCTCGGAACACAGGTCAGCAGTAAAAATAATAAAAAGCAAAGGCCCAAGGACACTACCTTGTGGAACGCTAGAAACAACAAGAACAGAAGGGGAATGACACCCATCAATGACCACAGACTGAGATCTTTTTGTCAAAAAATCTTCAAAGATCCTTAAAAAATTGCCACTAATACCGATGAGTCGTAACTTATACAGAAGTGCTTTATGGTTGACTAAGTCAAAAGCAGAACTAAAGTCAATAGCCACAACACGAGACTCATGCCCCTTGTCCAATGAAGACTGCAGGTCATGGGTGAGTGTCAGAAGCGCATCACATGTACCCAGTCCCTTACGAAAACCAAACTGTGAGTTGGTATCAAATTATGACTATTACAATAAGAGGAAAGGCGTCTGGACAAAAGCCTTTCAAAGAGCTTGGATAGGATGGGCATAATGGAGATAGGGCGATAGTCATTAGAATATTTTCGGTGTGAGCGTCCTTGGTTCGAATCCACGGACTGCCACATGTGTTTTATTAATTTCATTAATCGAGTTTAGGAGTAAAGTTGGTTAGTGGAGAGAACATAATAACGATGAGGCAGTATTTCTCTTTGGAATAGGAGTGATACTAGCCTTACGCCAGCAAAGAGGAAAACTACCTGATTTTAAAAGCAACCGAAACATCACGGCCAATTTAGGTGCCAAGACCACTGCAACTTGTTTAAAGAAGAGAGGGAAAAACCCATCTGGGTCTGTGCCACCATAGGTGTCAAGATCCAGCAAGTACCTTTTTAGTTCAGCTGATTTGAATGCCATTGAATTGAGGTTGGGTCTAGGGAAACATGTCAATGGCGAAGACAATTCCTAATTACTCTGCTTATTAATAACAATATTAGATAGAATATTGGCCTTCGATAATGGATCAAAAGAGATGGAGCCATCAGAATCACAAAGAGGAGGCATGGAGGAATCTATTCCAATTAAAGAGAACTTCAAAGAGGACCACCATTTATGAGGCTGTGTAGCTCCTGCCAGAACATCCTGAAGAAGGGAGTTGTATTCCCTCTCAGCAGCAGCATAAAGTCTCTGTGCAGCTGCCCTTTTAGCAACATAATTTTCCCAATGCAAGGGGGGTTTGATTACGCCTCCATATACGATAATTATGCAGCCTGTTTGTCATCAAATGCACGCTTGCAGTCATCATTAAACCATGCTTTATCCCTGATACGAGACTTAATTGTTTTCGATGCAACTCTTTTACGAAGGATACCAAGAAGGGAATTGTTGAGAGCTGAAACCGGGTCATGAGATCTTAGTATGAGATTCCACTCAATATTACAAACATCATTACAAACGTTGTCCCAGTTAACCCGGGATTTAAGGTAGACTTTACGTGAGAGAGTAATATCAGGAACAGAAAAATCAAGATTAATTTTACACATGATGGCATTGTGGTCGGAAGTGCCAACAGGTACGAGAACGGAAGTTTCTACAACACCTGGAATATCTGTTAGTACTAGATCAAGACAATTTCCAGACATGTGAGTAGATCCTTGAATTAGCTGTTCACAACCAGATAAGTTTGTAAAATCCTAGGCAGCAAGACCATTTCTATTAGTTGGAGAGACCGAGTTCAACCACTCTTGATGATGCGCATTGTCATCACGAACAAAAATAAAGGATGATTTGACATCTACAGACTGTATTGAAGCCATGGCTGTTAGGAGGCAGTAATATATGTCATTGCTAACATCAGGATTTCTGTACAGGCAAAAAATGTAATGATTATGATACTTGCTGGAAACTTAAACTAACTGCATCTCATGGCATTTACAAATATGCTTAGTTAAGTGCTGAGCATTATACCCAGATCTAATATACAAGCTCATTCCACGAGCACGAGGAATAGAATCACGCCGAATAAGAACTGGTTTACTGAAGTTAGGTATAAGAAGTTCAGAATAGTCTCTATAACCAGAGACAAGGGTTTCAGAACAAAAGACAATATCATAGTTGTTACGGTAGTTGACGTTTCAGGTGAGTTATGCATTGGGATCGACATAGTCTTGGATGCCCAGATCAACGGCGCTTGCCTGTCTCCCCCTGGCTCGGTGCAGTTTGGTGTTCTGAACCTGTATCTCCAATGTCTCGTCAACTCTACTCATCACCTCCAACTACATGCGCATTCACGCCATTTATTGAGCTTCACACACACTAAGTGCTATACCCCATTGAATATTTAAAAAGATAAATAAATAAAGATAAAAAAAAAAAAAAAAAAAAAAAAATATATATATATATATATATAGAGTATATATATATATATATATATATATATATTTATATATGTATATTGAGTATATATCACAAAATACACGTGAGCCACTAAATGTTTCTAATCTCTCTGTGGGGTTCGAACCGCTGACCGTCAGGACGATAGTTTATTAAAGCGTCGGCTATCGTCCTGACGGTCGGCGGTTCTAACCCCTCTGAGAGATTAGAAACACACATATATATATATATATATATATATATATATATATATATATATATATATATAGAGAGAGAGAGAGAGAGTTAAATAGATAGAGAGAGAGAGAGAGAGGCAGAGAGATGTACATAGATTTACATAGATACACAGACCTTGCGGTCCCTACTAGGTAGTCCGGACTTAATGCTTGAATAGAATTTGCTACAAAGTGGAAGGCAAGGATAGCAAAGATGAAGGCTCTCTCCCCACCCACCTTTCCCTCCGACCGTTGGTCGGCATGACATTAAGTTGGGGAAAGAAGTCCCCCAGCAGAATGAGAAAACAATAAAAAACTTCTACTAGAAAATTTATAGTAAAGAACGAAGATGCGAAATATTATATAGGCCTACTACTGATGCTTAACCTATTTTTATTTTTTTTATTTTTTTTACTATATTATTCCCACCTCCTCAAAATAAATGTCTAGACTTCTTTTGAAAGTGTCAATTGTCTTACATAGTACCACTTTCTCAGGCAATTTGTTCCACTCGAGGACCATACTGTACTGTAGGTGAAGAAGTTCTTTGTGACATCGAGATTCGCCCTCCTGGTTTTAATTTCATTCCATTTCCCCGAGTTAATGAACTATTATCTATTTGGAAAAGTGAATCTACATCAATTTTGTCAAATCCCTTTAGTATCGTGAAACACTCGATTAATTGGCCTCGCAATCTTCTTTTCTTAAGTGATTTTTTTTTTTTTTTTAGTCTTTCATAATAAGATTTATTTCTTAGTGACGGAATCAACTTTGTCGCTCTACACTGCACCAACTCGAGCTTCCCAATGTCCTTGCTCAGATAAGGAGACCAAAATTGCACACCATATTCAAGATGGGGCCTAACTATGCTTTTAAATAAAGGTACTATAAGGCTCTCATTTTTATAAGTAAAATTTCTCCTAATATATCCCAATGCTCGATTGGCCTTATTCGCAGCTGCTGCACATTGATCTGAGGCCCTTAGGTTATTAATAATTATTATCAACAAATACATGTGGCAGTCCAGGGATTCGAACCTAGGATGTTCACACCGAAATTCAGTGCATTTATCCATTGCGCTACGAAGACAGTTTTCAGATATAAGAACCCCCAAGTCTTTAACTAATGCACTTGTTTTGATTGGCTGACCTTTCATCTTGTATTCATATTGTTTGTTTTTATTACCTATTTGCAAGACCTGGCATTTGTCAACATTGAACGTCATCTGCCATTTTTCCGACCACTCTACTATTTTATTTAAATCAGATTGCAGTTTATTTCTGTTTTCTTCGGTTAATACTGATTTTCCTATCTTCGTGTCATCAGCGAACTTTGAGATAGTATTATTTAGTTCAACATCGATGTCATTTATCTAGATTAGAAACAAAACTGGCCCCAGGACCAATCCCTGAGGCACTCCACTATTAACAGGCTCCCACTCAGATTCTACTCCATTTATCACTACTCTCTGCCTTCTGTTTGTCAGCCAGCTTTTTATCCAGGCATGAATTTTTCCTTTAATGCCCAACATTTCCAAGTTCTTCAATAATTTTCCATGAGGTACCTTATCGAATGCCTTTTGAAAATCTAGATAAATTATGTCTAATGATTTAGTATTAGTAGAGTCGTTATGTGTAAATAGTTTATTATAAAATTCTATCAAATTTGTTAAGCATGACTTACTGGATCTAAAGCCATGTTGGCTTTCTCTTATTAATTTGTTTGACTCCAGATAATCTACTATCTTGTCTCTCAGAATTGTTTCCATAATTTTTCCTATGATTGACGTTAAACTGATTGGTCTATAATTATTTGTTTGGGCTTTATTTCCTTTCTTAAATATTGGAGTGATATTTACAGTTTTCCAATCACTAGGTACGGTTTCCTGATTGAGCGAGCGACAAGTTAAATATGTTAGTTAAGGACTGTGCTATTTCTTCTGTCACGTTTTTCAGAATTCTTGGGTGAATATTATCTGGCCCAGGGGTTTTATTATTACTTAAATTGTTCAGCTTACATAACACTTCACTTTTGCTTATGGTAAAGTTTCCTATTTCATGCGATTACGTAAAATTGCTTTGGATTTTTTTTTTTACTTTCATTTTCTATATGAATTTCGAAATTACGCTTCTCTGTCCTGATTAATTTCCTTACTTTTGTTCTACTTTGTTTGTATAGATAGCTGAAGTGTTCATTATTTATGTAATTTTTAGTTAGTTTATGACATTTATTGATTTCCCTTAGCGCCTTGCAAATATTCTGATTAAACCAAGGAGGTTTGTGTTTGCTAGTATTTACTTTAAGTATTTACTTTTAAGAGAGAGAGAGAGAGAGAGAGAGAGAGAGAGAGAGAGAGAGAGAGAGAGAGAGAGAGAGAGAGAGAGTACAAAGGAGTACAAAGGAAATCAAGCAATAACAGATCTAGTGACCCTTCTAGGTTGCTTGTCCTCCAAAACACTGAGGATCAAGTGTCCAAACAGTGGTTTAGAGTGGGTAAGGGAACATTGGAAAGGGAATTACTGCCCTGTAACTAATGTCCGTGGCAGGATTAGGAAGTTAGTAGGGGACAGATGGGTTAGTAACTGAGGGGGGGATAAAATAAAGTTATTAATTTACAAACGCAGTCACTCGCGGGTTTGATGAGAGATATTTGTCTAGGCGGAGTTTAAATGAATCAACGGTGATGCAGTCTATAACGTTTCGGGGAAGCCCATTCCACAAGTTGACAACTCGATTGAAGAAGAAATTCTTAGATTCGTGTGAGTTAAAAGATTTACCAATAATTTTGCAACCGTTTCCCCGCGTGTAATTAGATTGGTCGATAGTGAAGTACTTACTACAGTCCATATTGTTGATGCCTTTGATGATTTTGAACACTTGAATTAAGTCACCTCTTAATCTGCGCTGGGTTAAAGGAAATAGATTTAATTCTCTAAGACGCTCTTCGTATGGTTTGTTCTTTAGGCTAGGTATCATTTTGGTAACTACGTTGAACTCGTTCTAGCTTGTTTATATCTTTTTGGTAATACGTCACAAGCCCCGTCCTCCAACACTTGCTCAATCCTCCAGGTCCCTCGGGTATCCCCCACCAGCCTTACCTGTCATATTGACCTATTGTCGCCAGAGCAAAAAGGACACTAAGTCAGGTCACAGGTGAAAAAATAAGGAGACCTTCATGCCCGCAACCCCAAGAACCCCAGGTAGAACGAAAATGGGATGCATACTTCACCACTCCACAAGGTATCCTGCAGAGGGTCTACGAGATCGGCTAAATCCGTGTTGAGGTATCCTGGCCCAGTACTACAATTTACGAGGTATCATGTTAATGTGCGACGAGGTATCCTGCCAACAGAAACCTTAATGAGGTATTCTGTTACGGTTCTGTCAAGGTATCCTGACAGGCCCAGGAGGTATCTTGTTGGGGGAACAAACTGGCAAGCATGAGCCCAGGTGTTGAGGGATACTAACACCACAAAATCGAGTCAGTTCAGTCTCAAGGCGTTCAACCACCCAGTGAACAAAAGGCCCGGGTCACATCCAGGTAACGTAGCGAGTTCTCTCATTGCCAACACCACAGACTCACTGTGTTCCTCATTAGGACCTGTTGAGGAGGTAGTACGTAAATACTCTACCCCAAAGTGACTTGCCCTGCAAGATCGCCACGGGCAAAGAAGAAGACGAACTGCAAGGATGTGCAGGGGCATCTCCTGCACCCCCGGTGGTCGAACATTACCCGGCGTTCCCCCCCCCCCCCCCCCCGAGAATTCTTCAGTTCCCATGTCTCCCATACCTGTGACCTTCGGTAAGATGTAGTCTTGTCTCTGTATTTTAGGGAACCTTCATGTTCAAAGTCAAACTTACACATTACACACTCTATCCCTTGCTACCCTTGCCTTGTCCGAATATACTGTATGTATAATCCAGCTCTCATGAACAATTCTGCTCACGTCAACATTTATTTAGATATATTTGGCTAACGTAGACACCTTTGAACAATACCACGCTACTTATACCTCATAATTAGCTAGCTTCCCTCTCTTTCCCCCACACCTTATTAGCTTATTGTATTTCACAGGTTCTACCCATCTATTGTAGTGTACATATTTATTTATTCACTTGTGAAACTGTCTTTATTATTGTTCGTCAGTTTCTGTTCTCTGGTATATGCTTATGTTCTGGGTGTAGTGTCCCGAGTTCGAATACCGGGAGGACCATATGCTTTCATTAGTTTATTCAAGTGCATTGGGGTTTGTAATTGATGATTAATGTTAAGAACGGAGTTTTACTTAACTTTAATATGTTAATCAGTCAGCAACTCAATAAGCTTTTATTATATGTTCACACTATTTGTAACTTAGAACATAAAACCTTATATACCTAGTTAGTGTACTCTGTTCTAGTCGTAGCCATCCCATTCAATTAAGGATCATTCGCTCACTTAAGGTGTACAGGCTGCGCCACTATTTGTACCTAATAATTATAGAGGTACCAGCATCGTCATAATTATATAACTCTGTATACACTTACTCCTGACATAGTAAAATACGTGGCTCATGTCATTCATGTCTTAGCTACTTATTTTTGCACGGGCAATTCCGAGCGTGGTTGACATGGCATCTAAAACCTTTCTCCGGATCCTTTCATTGGTTCGTGAAGTTTTTCAGTTCTCTAGCTCGACAAACTGTGGCAGTGTATACAGAACAGCCAAACAGACGGTGAGATAAACACGGTGAAATTATATACGTATATAATTATACTGAGAGAGAGAGAGAGAGAGAGAGAGAGAGAGAGAGAGAGAGAGAGAGAGAGAGAGAGAGAGAGAGAGAGAGAGTGTGTGTGTGTGTGTGTGAGCGAGAGTGAGAAAGTGGGGTTGGGTAACGAACAAGGACGTGCAGCCTACAGTATATACCTTAGCGAACAAAGCCGAGTATTTTCTAAGGTGGAGAGTAAAGCGTCCCGCACTATGGAGGCCCTACACTTTATGAGCCAGGCAGATTACCATTACATGTGATGGCTGCTCTGGCACAAGTTCCAGAAAAGGCTTGGAATAAACTGGATACAATACTGTTAACCCTACCTGTTTCGACATTTTGTGTGTGTGTGTGTGTGTGTGTGTGTGTGTGTGTGTGTGTGTGTGTGTGTGTGTGTGTTTTAATTATGATTGAGAGCTTTGATTGTTCTCTTCACGCCACAATGTTGCATCTCTCTCACTCTTCTACCGCTATTACAATAATCAGGTGTTCTGCAGAGCTTTCACAGTGTATACCTTCTACCTTATGGAGAGGGGCACCCGCCTTTGAATACACTCCCACCCCTATTCTGTCCAACTCTCTAACCAAAGAGTGAACCAATTTTCCCAGTATTATTTCTACTCAACAAGTAAGCTCTGGAACTCTCTCCCTCAATCTGTCTTTCCCTCATCCTATGACTTAAACTGCTTCAAGGTCCTTGCTTCCAGACATTTTGACTCTAATGTACCATAAATTTGACTTTCAATAACTCTTTCAACTTTGGGGGAAACACTTGTAACAGGCAGCTTTGCCTTTTGTCTCCTTCATACCCATAGGAAAAACGTAGCTTATTTTATAGTTGCATGCTCAATAATACAAACATGAAGAAGTTGCACAAAACATTCCTAAGAATCACAGTCCGATTCGAGAGCTTCGTGCTGTCCAGACATTAGTCATTGATGTACACTGGTTCTGACTCTCTCTCTCTATCACACACACACACCCTCTCTCCATCATATATACACACACTCTCTCTCTCTCTTTGGTCTCAATTTGCAAGAATTCAATATCTAGCTTGTTGCAGTATTGATGCATAAATTGATAGTGTCTCATTGATTTCTCTCATTATCTCCATGCCTGATATACTGTATTCTCTCTCTCTTTCTCTTCCCCTCTCTGTATTTCACTCTGTCTCTATCACTAGCTATGTCTGCGATTCTCTCTCTGATCCACTTTCACACCAGAGATCGGCTACCTCCTTTTACAAGTATTTGGGGTTGTTGATTTCAATATTTACCTTCTTTTCTGTTTCTTTTTTTGTTTTCTGTCTACTTGTGTGTCTCCATTTTGTCTGTCTATATATCCATCAATCTACCCATCAAACAATATTGTTCACCCATATTCACACCACAGATTGTCTGCTTCTTTCTGCACGTAGATAGAGTCGCCGATCTCAATGTCTATCTCTCTGTGGACTTGTATTTATCTCTGTACCAATCAACTAAGCTATCATTCAAGCATATAACCATTTATCAAACACACAATCCAGCCATCCTTGACCTACCTTCACACCACAGATCGTCCGCTTCCCTCTGAACATATATGGGGTCGCCGATGTCAATATCTAGCTCGTCGTGGTGTCTGGGCATGAAGCGGTAGAGGCCCCGGTGGGTGGCCTCCAGGAGCTCCAGCTGTGAGAACGGCACCACCGAACACCCGGGGGAGAGGGAGGAAAATGAACCTGAAAAATATAAGCGAGTAAATAATATCATGCATGTGGGAGCTATGGCGATAATATTAAGCTTAACGTTAGTCTGCAACATAAAGAAAAAAACAACAATTTTTTTTTTTTTTTTTTTTTACTAACAATACAGTTTGTATTATTTCTTGTACTTTGTCCGAGTTCAATTCCAATGATGCCCGGCTAAGAATTGAAAGAATTTGGTGAATAACCGTTTCAGTACGTAATACGTCTCTTCCAATCTATTCAAGCAATATTTAGATGGTTTTATGCAGCTTAGCACATGGCATGTCTTTCTTAATCTGAAGACAATCATCTAATGTTAGCACAAATATAATAAAAAAAAAAAACGATATTCGTAATAAAGTGATCACAAATATAAACTTTTTTATTGTAGCGTTCATATTGCCCAGTATATTATGCTTTGCAACTTTCAAACTCTATCTCACCTACAATGTCTTGTATTTTACTGCCAAACTACTGGCTATTCCTGGTCATCATCTCTCTGTTTTCACGGAGTGACTTATTAGCTCCATACATAGAGAGGAATTCCTTAACCCTTTCAAAATACTAACACGTTTTTATTCCTTTTATTCTGACTCTTGACATATTCTTTTATTCAGTTTGGGAAGGAATTTTGGTTATTTAAGATAATTTTTACCTATTTGTCTCCTAAAGGGCTTTCCAAACCAGAGTAAAATAATCTAATGCAAACCAGAATAAAGTGAACAGGCGTCCTGGAATACTGAAAGGGTTAGTATTACCTTACCCTATTTACCCTGAGTGGCTCCAGAAGACTTACCATTACCCCCCCCCCCCACCTCGTTCTAGAGGGAGTACATTACCACGTCACTTTAGCGGGGTTATAGTCTATTTTTTTTTCTCCAGCTGATGGTAAATCGAGTCCTTTAGCATCTGATTTCTTGATGCTTACTGGAAACATAATTATGATAAAGCTATGTCTCTGCGTCACATTATTGCCAAGTTTTCATAATTACCAACAATTTTCCCTACAAAATCATGGTAACAGCATAACACTCAGGATGGAGAGATAGCAATTTCCCATCAACTGGAACCCCAGAGTATAGTACTTATAATATATAGAGTCCAAAGTTTCATCATACAAGTATATGTCGATTATAACCCTAAAGATATAGATGGTTTGGCTAGTTTGGGGTATCCTAGAACAAACAATTACATAATTATACTCTCCAGTACGGCCACCCGATCCTCCTAACCGGCGGCGCTTGTGGCACTTTGGCGCTGCCGACTGGGAGGCTCTTTGGCAATACTTCTTTGATTTCCCTTAGAATGACTTTTGCTTCCGTGGCCAGGGACCCTCGGAGAGTGCTGAACGCATTACCAAGTTAATCCTCTCGGGCATGGAAGCATACATTCCATTTTCTTTCTCTCAGTCTAATGCAAAAAAATCTTGATTTACTCACGCTTGTTCTACTGCTGTCCGCAACAAGGAGGAAGCATTCAAACGGTACCCGATGCCTTAATACTCAAGAATCTCATTCTTCTTAAGTTTCTGCTCGGAATCAAGCTAAATCTGTTCTGCGACTTGCCAAACACTCTTTCATTAATAATAAATGCACTGAACTATCCAACTCTAGCTCTTCCAAAGTATTCTTGCATCTAGCCAAAAACCTCTTCAACAAATTTTCTTCCTCGTCTTTCCCTCCCATTTTCCACTCTGATGCCACAACCATCACTTCCTCCTCTGAAAAAGCTGAGCTCTTCGCTCAAAGTTTTGCTAGAAACTCCACCTTGGATGATTCCGGCGCTATTCCTCCCTCTCCACCCCCCTCTCTCCAACTTATGCCTAATATCCTAATCTCTTCTAAAGATGTATTTTCTACCCTCTCTGGGCTTAATACTAAGAAGGCGTACGGTCCGGATGGTGTTCCTCCTGTTGTACTAAAAAACTGTGCTTCCGTGCTGACTCCCTGCCTAGGCAAACTCTTTCGTCTCTGTCTCTCCTCTAACGTCTTCCCTTCTTGCTGAAAGTTTGCTCTCATTCAACCTATCACAAAGAAGGGTGACTGCTCTCAACCCTCCAACTATCGTCCAATTGCTCTTATCTCTTGTATCTCTAAAGTTTTTAAAACTATTCTTGCTTCCAAATTTCTTAAGCATTTCTTTTCTCATAATCTACTCTCAGATCGCCAGTATGGCTTCCTTAACCCTTAACTGGCGGCCCGTATCATATGTCGAGTGAAAGAAATTTGGACTATGTGGCGGCTCACACCATAAATCGTGTGGCATTTTCAGCACGTAATGTTGCTGAGAGAGAGAGACAAGTGGCGGCAGGAGAGTAGCGAGCGTATGACTGCTCCAGACCACCGCGGTGGAACAACTGACATGAATCCCACCCTCCTCCAGCCTCTCACACTCGCTACATAGTGAATTGTATGGGGAAAGTACCGAATTACATGGTTTTTGCACTCGTGTTGCGCGGTTGTTGCAAGAAAACTAGCGGTCATACAAGGATCGTTGTGGTGTCATTGGAAAGCTCTGTTTATGCCCTTTCAGTGATAGATACTTGTTTTACGCTCTGGGTCTTATTTAGGAATGAAAATGATCACGTAAACAGCCCTATTTTGGGTAAAAACACCCCGCTGGTGGCTACATATTAATTACCGCCTAGCCCGCCAATAAGGTGTTAAAGGTCGCTCTACTGGTGATCTTCTTTCATATCTTACTAACTCTTGGTCATCCTTCTTTTGGGACTTCGGTGAGACCGTTTCTATTGCACTAGACCAGTGGTCTTCAACCTTTTTGAGACCATGGCCTACTTCTGGCATTCCCAAACACTTGTGGCCCACTTTCCTTCAGATTTTGAATATGATTTTAATGCATTCATATATTACACACTATGAAATGTTATTACAGTTTACTTTTGTCTTCAAAAAATGAACCACTGTCCTGTAATTGCTGTAAATAAAACTTGTGTACTGTACTTAAAACTTTAAATATACTTTAACAGCCAAAAGACATATATAACAAAACTACTCTACTTCACCATGTAACTACTAACTAGGTTAGGAAGGTACCGTAATATAATGGCTGTACTTGCTTCGTATCTGTAAGGCTATCAAATCGGGGGGAAATTGCCGTAAAGGCACATTACATAATTATCATCCTCCACCTTTAAGTACTTTCTCGATTTTGTTTTAATTTGAAGTAGGGTAGTAAAGCCTGACTCACACAAATAAGTGGAAGAGAAAGGTAGAAGTGTTTTTTGTGCAATCTTTCCTATTCTAGGGTATGATGCACTTACTTGGGCCCTGAATTCCTGTACAGAAAGTTTGTTATGCAATTCTTTTACACCTGAACCAATTATTATTTCCAAGTATTCATCTTGGTCAGGGTCTGGAACAGAGTCTGGTTCAAGATTAAATGGATTTCTTACAATGACAGATCTAAGCCCTCAAGATCATGGAAGGACCTGAACAAATCTTGGTCCTAATGTTGCAGGTGATTGATTATTTCTTGGAGACAATAATCTATTTTGTTTTTCCTTCAGCAACATCTCAAACATTGCAAAGTTACCTGCGTTAACTCTACTAGCCCAGTTCTGGATCCTAGCAATACAATCATGCAATGGGTCAACATAAGGAATCACTGAAGTTTCAGATTAAGTTGATTAAGCTGGTCAAATAGATCAACTAAGTATGCTAAACTTAATGCCCACAGTGAGTCACTGAAAAAATTAGATTCCTTATATTGCATGTCCAAAAATGTCTTTAGAGCTTCCCTAAGTTCAAAGACTCGACTGAGAACGTTGCCTTTTGACATCCATCGAACTTTAGTGTAGAATAGCAGGAATTGATGCTCTGAATCGAAGTCTTTACAGAGCTGTTTGAAAAGACGTGAGTTGTCAGGCTTGGACTTTACACAATTGACAATATTTATGGCACTGTCCAAGACGGCTTGAATTTCCCTAGGAAGGGTTCTGGATGCAAGTGACTGATGGTGAATCATGCAATGATTCACTGTAAAACCAGGAGTAGCCTCTTAAACTCTGGATGTAAACCCTGACTTTGAACCTAACATTGCAGGTGCCTCATCAGTACACACGTCACATATTCCCCGACGACAGTGCTTCCTAATGCAAACCATGAATTACCTTTTTCATATCTTCACCTTTTATTTTTTTTTATTTTTTTTTACATTCTACCTTACTTAGTAGATGTCCGTGGCCCACCTGAGAACCAGCCCATGGCCCACTAGTAGGTCCATGGCCCACAGGTTGAAGACCACTGCACTAGACATATCGAAGGCCTTCGATAGAGTCTGGCACAAATCTTTAATTTTTTAAACTACCCTCCTTCGGTTTCTATCCCTCCATCTGTGCCTTTGTCTCTAATTTCCTTTCCGGCCTTTCCATAGCTGCGGTTGTGGACGGCCATCGCTCACTTCCTCATCCTATCAACTCCTCTGTCCTATCTCCCATTCTCTTTCTAATTTTCATGAATCTTCTCAACTATACCTCCAGTCTCATCCATTCATACGCAGACGACTCTACCTTACACTACTCAATTAGTTTTCCTGAACGCCCCAGCCAGCAATCCCTCAAAGACAAACGTAATGAAGCCATGCAACACTTAGCTTCTGATCTAACTACTATTTCCAATTGGGGCAGAGCAAACCTTGTTGCCTTTAATGCTTCCACAACCCAATTTCTTCATCTTACTACCCGTTCAGAACTCCCAGAGGACTATCCCTTACAATTCGACAATACACAAATCAATCCTTCATCTTCTCTCAATATTCTCGGTGTCGCTTTTTCTTCTGCTCTCACTTGGAAGGACCATATTACCAGTCTTGCTAAGGCAGCCTCCCACAAGCTGGGTGTGCTCAACCGCCTCAAGCTTTTTTTTACCCCTGCACAGCTTCTTGCTCTGTACAGTGGCACAGTGCATCCTTGTATTGAGTATTGCTCACATGTGTGGTGTGGGGAGGATCCTCTCACACTGCACTCCTAGACAAAGTAGAAAGGAAAGCCTTTTGTATAATTAACTCCAGCCCACTCACCAACTCTCTGCAATCTCTCTCTCTTCGCCGCAATGTTGCATCTCTCTCGCTATTCTATCGCTACTATAATAATCAATGTTCCTCAGGGCTTTCCCAGTGTATACCACCTCCTCTACGTAGGGTATGTAGTACTCGTCTTGCAACACAATCTCACCCCTACTCTGTGCAACTCTCCAACCCAAGAGTGAAACGGTATTCTCAAACTTTCTTCTATTCAACTGCTGAGCTCTGGAACTCTCTCCCAGAATCAGTCTTTCCTTCTTCCTATGACTTAAATTGCTTCAAACTCCGTGTGTCCAGGCATTTTGGCTCGAATGTCCCTTGATTTTAGCCCTGTCATTCTTTCAACTCTAGGGGAGGCACTCGCTACAGGCAGTTCTGCCTTTTGTCTCTCTCACTCACATCAAAATAACAAAAAACACCCCACCGGTACTGCATGGGTTAATGCTGTCGGAAGGTATATAAGACAATGTATTTGTTTTCTCTTATAATCCCGGGAAACAATGTGATTTGTACTGACCATTGACTGTAGCCTGCGGGGACATGCTCTTGGGCCCGTCTGGAGAGTGTTGTGTGGAGTGGCCAGAGTCAATGTCGTTGAGGGGTAGCCGAAGGTCAGAGTCAGGGCTGCTACTGTCATCTGCAACAATAAATCCACTTTATATTAACTGTAAATGGCACGACCTCAGTTTGGTGCAACCTGGACATAGTGTAGGGCCGTAAAATGTTAATGTATGTATATTTGTTTCCATTAAGGATATATAAATGTATTTTTATATTCTATCTATCTATCTATTGCCTGACGCTGTGATCCCCGAAGGGGTGGCCACGAACGAACCGCCCCCATGCACCTCTGTCCCCAGTCAGTCGACGCCCCTCCCCCCAACCAGCACCGCCTTCGTTCATGTACTTCCTCACTCCATCCTTCCACCTCATATTCGGTCTACTTCTCCCTCTCTGTCCCTCCACCTCGCTCTCGTACACCCTCTTAGTCATTCTCTCGCTTTCCATACGTTCCATATGGCCGAACCATCTCAAGTTGTTCCTTTTCACACTTTCCAGCACATCTACCTCTACACCACACCTCCTTCTTACTTCCTCATTAGTCTGTCTATCCCTCCATGTAACTCCGCACACACTCCTTAAGTAATTCATTTCCACTGCTCTCACTCTTGGTCTGAGTCTCTCAACCAACGTCCATGCTTCGCTTCCGTAAGTCAGTGTCGGGATTACCACACTGTCATGCAAGGACTTCTTCACTTCCATACTGACCACCCTATTTCTTGTTACTGCATTTAGCGTTCCTACAACCCTCTTCCCCTGTTGTACCCTCTCCCGCACTTCTTCATCCATAGTCCCATCTTTACTCAACACACTGCCCAGATACTTAAAAGAGTTGACGATCTCCATAGCCTGACCGTTCAGCTTCACCTCACACTCTGTGACTTCACCCCTTTCGAAGACCATAACCTTGCTCTTCCCCGTATTTACCTTCAAATTCCGTTTTTCGCACACTGTTCCAAACTCATTTACCAGACCCTGCAACTCCCATTCATTATCACTCATCAGAACTGTATCATCTGCAAACAGCAGTATAGGTAGCTTCCACTCAATTCCCTCCCTTTTCAGCGATACACCAACATCCACTGCTCTTGATAGTATTTCTTTCATGACTCCATCCATATATACAGTAAACAACCATGGGGACATCACACACCCCTGTTTCAAACCAACATTCAGGTCAAAGAACTCGCTCTGCTCACTCTCCACACGTACTGCCGCCTTTGCACCCTCATACATGCTCTTCACTGCTTTCAGCAACTTGCCCTCTACTCCGTATATTCTAAGTACTTTCCACAAACCTTCTCTATCCACTCTGTCATAGGCCTTCTCCAAGTCCATAAAGGCAACATACACCTTTTGTTTCTTCTCCAGGTACTTCTCCACAACACAATTCAGGGTAAAAATCTGATCTACACATCCTCTTCCCTTCCTAAAACCTCCCTGCTCGTCGCCTATCCATTTCTCCGTTCTCACTCTCACTCTCTCAATCACTACCCTACTGTATACCTTCCCTACTACGCTTAGAAGACATATTCCTCGGTGGTTACCACACACTCCTCTTTCCCCTTTGCCCTTATATAGGGGGACTATTATGCCAGTCTTCCAGTCATTGGGTGCACTCCCCTTCTCCCATGCTAGTTTGCACATTTTCCATACCCATTCTATCACTATCTCACCACCATACCTCAACATTTCCCCACACTCCATCTGTTCCTGGTGCTTTCCCCAACTTCACTCTTTTCATGGCTTCCCACACTTCTGACCTCCTGATCCCCACCTCCTCCTCTACTACTTCTCTTCTTCTCCCTCCCATACCATATCCAGCTATGTTTGCTGGCTCTTCATTCCTTACATTTAGCAACTCATTGAAGTACTCCCTCCATCTTTCGACTCTCTCTTGCTTCTCGGCTAACATTCTCCCATTCTTATCTTTCACACCCTTACTGTTTCCCTTGCTACCTTCCCTAACTTTCTTGACTTCTTTCCAGAACAGTTTCTTACTCTTCCTCCATTTTACACTCAGATTCATTCCAAATTCCTCATCTACTCTTCTCTTACTTTCCTTCACTACTCTCTTCACCACCCTATTACTCTCCACGTACCTCGCTCGTATCTGTCTCTCGGAATCTTCATTCCCTCTACTACCCAACCACTCTCTATATGCTTTCTTCTTTTCTTCCACAGCTATTCTTACCTCTTCTGTCCACCATGCTGTACCTTTCACTGCCCTCCCTCTTCTCCTCACTCCACACACCTCCTCACATGCTGCACAGATCTCATCCTTAAACACCTTGCTCATCTCCTCCACTTCCTCCATAACTTCCAGGTCGAACCCACCTAGTCGTCATTCCACTGCTCTCCTGTACTCCTCCCTGACTTCCTCCTCCTGCAACCTCTCCACCCTCCTCACCATTCCACCCTCCTCTCGCCTCCCTCCAGCTCTCCTCACCCCCTTCTTTTGTATCCTAACCTTAGCTACCACTACATAATGATCAGACAGACCCCCTCCAATACCCCTATACACCCTAGCATCCATCACAGATTTCTTCATTCGTTCATCCACACATACATAATCAATCAATGACTTTCGTTCCACCACTGTCTTATCCTTCATCGTCAACATCCGTTTCCACGTGTACCTGTGGATCATTCTGTGTCGGAAGAAGGTGTTGGCTATCCACAGCTTCCTCCCCACACATACGTCCACAAGTGCACTACCATTCCCATTCACCTCTGATGGTACCCCCCACCCTCCCACCACTCCCTCAACTTTCCTATCACCCACCTTACCATTCATATCCCCAATCAGAAATATTCTCTCGTTCTTGTCAAACTTCTCCAAGCACGCCTCCACATTCATCCAGAACTCCTCTTTCTTTCTTTCAAGTATATCCTCTGTCGGGGCATACACGCATACAATCACCCATGTTTGTATTCCTACTTTCATTCTCACCCACACAATCCTTGAACCCACAGACCCATACTCTCTTACACATACCTTCCATTTGCTACTTACAAACAAACATGCACCTTCTCTCGCTGTTTCTTCACTCACTCCAGCACACACACCCATTCCACACTCCCACTCTCTCACATCTGAACCTTTCCATTTGGTCTCTGTCATTCCACATACATTTTATATTACATTTGACAATTACATACACTACTCAATAAACACAAGCCATGTGGAATAATAGAGTCGACAGTTGTTGGCACGTTTGAGGTAAATTCATATTTTGAAAAAACAAAACAAAACAAAACAAGTATTCCTAAATTAAACTTGCTATTCCTGGCATATTACATTTTTTCCCGACATGATTGCAGTCTTTGCACAATAGGAATTATTTTCCTAGATTTTTTTAAAACAAGGCCCACTGTATTCTTTTTATAACTTTGACGATACTATATTGCAGTGGTTTGCTTGTGGAAAGACTGTCTATTATTTATACCAATATATTACGAAGTTGTTTGGAATCTCACAAAAGACAAATTTATTTACTATAATTATATTACCTGGAAGAGTTTGTAATAAGAATACATGAGGGGGTGAACATCATATAAAGAGGAACACTTTCTAGTCAACGATTTTCTTGGCATGATAAATATTAAGGGGGGTCATCATTTTTTGTTTTATCTTTCTCTCCTTTTCTCTCTTTCCCTGGCTTGTATCTATTCGGCCCCATTCAGCCAACTGTTTAAGACGTTTATCCCCATCAAGGTGTCGATTTCTTCCTGGCGAACGATAGCGAGCCAGCATTGTATGGAGAAATCCGGTTTCGCCGGAGACATTTTTCTATCGAAAAATGTACAAATTTAGCTTGCTGTCAAAACAAAAATATATATATGTTGGTTCGCTACCACTCGCCAGGAAAATATTGATACCTGGATGGGGGTAAAGTCTTAAAACAGTAGGCTGAATGGGGCAGAATGGATACAAGCCAAAGAGAGAGGGAGAGGAAGAGAAAAAAAGCGAGGTGGGCTCCCTTAAAGTATAACACCGTAAGTAAGAAGTTGTATTCAGTGTTTATTTATATCCGGACAGTTTATATTTACAAGATTAATTTTATAACGCCACATTTCCTTTGATAATTTTGTTTTATTACATTCAAATGTTTCTATAGATGGTATGGAGTTCACTATTTAAGTCCCTTTTTATGCACGCAGCATATTGAAAAGTGTTATGGGAATATGATAGTTTGAAACAATGGGAAGCGACTCATTCTCTTCTGTCTTATATGTAATGGTTTAGATGCTTATGTTCTGGGTGTGGTGTACCGAGTTCGAATCCCGGGAGGGCCATATGCTTTCATTAGTTTATTCAAGTACATTGGGGGTTGTATTTGATATTAATGTTAAAGAACGGGGTGTTACTTATATTATTTTCAAGGAAGGAAGAGGAGAGTGAATAATATTTTGTACATAAGAGTATTGCATTAAATGAACATCAGGTGATCCTAAAATACTCTTTGATAATAAACGAAGATAATATATATTACTAACGATCCAAAACACCTTTCTGGTGGGTCTGCAGTATCATAAGGTTGGTTGCTACTAGAAATAGTCAAACATAATATATAAAAGTTATAATTTATTACCCTATCCTCTTTGACAGATGACGTAAAGTCAATTGAATCCATCGAGGTCCTCCAATGCATTACCTGTTCTTAAGGGAGTCCACCTCACTTTTTTATTTTTTTCTCCCTCTCTCTGTGGCTTGTATCCATTCGGCCCCATTCAGCCTACTGTGTTTAAGACGTTTACCCCCGTCCAGGTGTCAATACTGTATATATTTTTGTTTTGACAGCAAGCTAAATTTGTAAATTTGTCGATAGAACAATTTCTCCGGCGAAGCCGGATTTCTCCATACAATACTGGTTCGCTATCGCTCGCCAGGAAGAAATCGATACCTGGATGGGGATAAACGTCTTAAAACAGTTGGCTGAATCGGGCCGAATGGATACAAGCCAGGGAAAAGGAGAGAAAGATAAAAAAAGCCGGTGACCCCCCTTAAAGCAATGATATAACCCTGCCTGTCATGAATTAATTATTATAGCTCACCTGATAATGTAGATAATATACATACTTGTAAATAATGAGTTATCTATGGTTCAGTTGGGACCAATGAACCTGGCACATGTACTGGGAACTGCTGATGAAATGTAATACTCTCAAAAGTGTATTAATAGTGGGAGGGTAAATTTTCCAATTTTCCCTTTGGCCCCTTTTAACATTTTCGCTACGGGCCTATTTCTGCCTATTTCCACCATATTAGGGCTCATTCAGGCACTCCTGATTGATTAAGCAAGTGTCTGAATGAAATGAAATGTATTCAGCCAAAAACTAGAAGTAAATAAATTCAAAATGACACCAAAACGAGCTACGTAGCTTGCAGGCTTCACCCGCAGCGCTACCATGGACAATCGCTAAAATGAGCAATTATCACTAATGTCGTGCTATATTTCCCTTTGCCAGTGCTATATATCTAGCGAGAGTATGGCTCATACTCCTGCCGGCTGGCTGGAGGAAGGACGGGTGGCCTGTTGCGCTTCCGCTCCCTCGCACAAGATTCTACAGGCTTTAAGAGGCTTTAAAATCCTGTAAATTGTTGTAAATTGCCATGGCGTTCCAGAACGCCTCCCGCAGTCAGTGGGTTAAGGAGGGATTGTTCACATTATGGTTGATTTTTAAATGTATTAATTATTTTTCTAGTTTCCTCACTAGACCTCCATCAAACTTTAAAAAAATATCCATTAGATCTCCCTACTAGATTAATTTGTAAATTTTTCTGAAAAAATGTCCCGGCCAAAGGCCTGTTGTCCCAAAATTACAGGTTAACTATCGTTCACCAGAACAAATATTGACACCTAAATAGCACGAAAGGTCTTAATATTGACAAAGAAATGAAGCGAAAGGTCTTATAATCGACTAACTAATGGGGTAAACATCTTAAAATCTAAACACTAATGGGGCTAAACATACAAAGTACAAAGGAGTACAAAGGAAATCAAGCAACAACATATCTAGTGACCCTTCTAGGTTGCTTGTCCTCCAAAACACTGAGGATCAAGTGTCCAAACAGTGGTTTAGAGTGGGTAAGGGAACATTGGAAAGGGAATTACTGCCCTGGAACTAATGTCCGTGGCAGGATTAGGAAGTTAGTAGGGGACAGATGGCTTAGTAACTGAGGGGGGGATAAAATAAAGTTATTCATTTACAAACGCAGTCAGTCTCGGATTTGAAGCGAGATATTTGTCTAGGCGGAGTTTAAATGAATCAACGGTGATGCAGTCTATAACGTTTCGGGGAAGCCCATTCCACAAGTTGACAACTCGATTGAAGAAGAAATTCTTAGATTCGTGTGAGTTAAAAGATTTACCAATAATTTTGCAACCGTTTCCCCGCGTGTAATTAGATTGGTCGATAGTGAAGTACTTACTACAGTTCATATTGTCGATGCCTTTGATGATTTTGAACACTTGAATTAAGTCACCTCTTAATCTGCGCTGGGTTAAAGGAAATAGATTTAATTCTCTAAGACGCTCTTCGTATGGTTTGTTCTTTAGGCTAGGTATCATTTTGGTAACTGTACGTTGAACTCGTTCTAGCTTGTTTATATCTTTTTGGTAATAAGGGCACCAGGATTGAACGCAGTATTCCAGAAGAGGGCGAACTAAAGAATTGTAAAGGGTTAGGATAACTTCTTTGGATTTATGCTCAAATGACCTGCCTATAAAGCCAATTATTTTGTTTGCCTTCTTAACAACTTCTGAACATTGTTGACTCGGTTTTAGGTTACTCGATATTGTTACTCCCAGATCGGTTTCTCTGTTTACATTCTTAAGCTGAGTGCCATTCATCGAATGTTTGCTTTCTCATTTAGGTATCCGATATGTAGTACTTTTACATTTATCCGCATTGAAACTCATTTGCCAAATTTGGGCCCAACATGACAATTTATCTAGATTGTGTTGCATATCGTCAACTTGTTCTTTTGAGAGTACGCTATTTGCAATTTTTGTATCGTCAGCAAATTTTGAGATTGTACAGGTGAGGCCCTCATCTATGTCGTTGATGTAAATTAGAAAGAGAATTGGTCCTAGTACCGATCCCTGGGGTACCCCGCTACTTACATTGATCCATTTAGATGCCTTACCGTTTATGACTACTCTTTGCTTTCTGTCGCTGAGCCAATTTTCTATCCATTTCAACACACCGTCTTGTATTCCATGCGCTTTTAGATTTAGCAGTACGTTTGTGGGGAACTTTGTCAAAGGCCTTTTGAAAATCAAGGTATATAATATCTACAGCTTTACTCTCATCGTAGAGGTTGAGGATATCGTGGAAGAAGTCTAAGAGGTTTGTTAAACAGGAACGTTTTTTACGAAAGCCGTGTTGAGTATCTTTAAGTATGTTATTTTCCTCTAAGTGATTTACGAGTCTGTCTCGTATGACCGTTTCTAGCATTTTACATACAACTGAGGTTAAGCTAATTGGACGATAGTTACTGGGTAGGGATTTGCTGCCTTTTGTGAATATCGGTGTTACGTTGGCTAGCTTCCACTGATCAGGCATAGTTCCAGACTGCAAGGATTTATTGAATAGTAATGTCAGTGGTTTGGAGAGCTCATCCTTACTTTCTTCAGAACTCTAGGCGAGATTGTATCAGGTCCAGGCGTTTTATTTACCTTGAGGGAGAAGGGGATCTAGAAAAATTACCCATCCACCCTTAAGTGCACAAATCCATTAATTCAAATTAACACTATACATTTATCAGTTATGATCATTATATACAATCAGGTCTTCACTGTATTTGTGCCAAGTTCATGTGTCCCAGAATGTACCTAATTTGATGATGTAGCTAATCTAAAACCATACTTTGATGAGTTAGATTATTTTAACTAAAATTATGAAATACTATAACTACTATAGCTAATCTAAATCCACGACAATCATTAATAGTAAATATATCTTTACTTTTTCTTACAGTTTATCTTGATATGAGGGTTGCTTTTCATGAGAAGTTACTACAGAACGTTTTCTACATGGAATGGTGATCGTAATTCATCTTGTGCTACTACTGTTTTAGACCATTTTGTACCATAACTTTCCTTACCCGATATACAACCTTGCTTAATGACAAATGTACACCAAGAATAATGCGCTTTTCGGTTCAACTTCATAGTCCACAAATTTGAAAAAAAAAAAAAAAATGCTAACAAAATTCAGACCGTGGATAATGCTAACATTATGGGGAGGTTTTTAGTTTGTTCCCTAGACCTCCATCAAGCTTTAAATTAAAAACCCTAGACCTCCTTTCAAGATAAATTTGTACATTTTTCGGTAGAAAAATTTCCCTGCCGGAGGCCGGTTCCTCTTAAATTAATTATAGGTTCGCTATCGCTCTCCATGAACAAAATTACACCCTAATAGCACGAAAGTTCTTAATATCGCCAAACTAATGGGGCAAACATCTTAAAGTCTCTAAAGCAATGGGGCTAAACATGAGGGAGAAAGGGGTCCAGAATAAAAATTCCTCAAGTGGAAATCACCATTAAAACGCGACATAAAACGCGTATAAGAATATTTAATTACTTTTTGTTGTTAGGGTTATTATAATAAAGTAACGGAGGTAGATATTTTTAAAACGTATTAACAGAACTAGTGGTTATATTATTAACATAACTAGTGGTTATATAAACGTATTAACATAACTAGTGGTTATATTATTTTTAAAACGTATTAACATAACTAGTGGTTATATTATTTAATTGTATTGAGATGAAGTATTTAATTTAGTCTCATGGAAAACAAATATATAAAGAACATGGCCGGTTACAGTCTCTCAGAAGATAGCGTATATTTAGTATCGTCTGTCTGTCTAATGTCTGTCTGTCTGTCTGTGAATTTCATTATGTCTAAACTCTGCCAAATTGTGTCTGTCTGTGTAAGGTTTGACTATCTGTATATAATTGTGTCTGTCTGTGTAAGGTTTGACTATCTGTATATAATTGTGTCTGTCTGTGTAAGGTTTGACTATCTGTATATAATTGAACAACCTACACTGGAAACATTGTGCCATCAAATGTAAATAATTGGTACACCTACTGTACACGAGTAATGGTAGGTTTATCTGTTCAAATTATTGCACGAAAACGATAGAATAACTTGTAACGTGCATCAAGCCTGTTACTATTGAACACACAATGTTTTCAGTATCTCTAAAGTGTTACTACGTGTGAGACCTCCATCCATTCGGCCCCATTCAGCCAACTGTTTTAAGACGTTTATCCCCATCCAGGTGTCGATTTCTTCCTGGCGAGCGATAGCGAGCCAGCATTGTATGGAGAAATCAGGCTTCGCCGGAGAAATTTTTCTATCGAAAAATGTACAAATTTAGCTTGCTGTCAAAACAAAAATATATATATGCTCTGATGTATGAGGGACACTTAAAGGTCTGGGTAAACGATAACAGTCTTTGAAGTCTGGGTAAGCGATAACCTCTCTCTCTGTCTCTCTCTGTCTCTCTCTTCTCTCTTCTCTCTTCTCTCTCTCTCTCTCTCTCTCTCTCTCTCTCTCTCTCTCTCTCTCTCTCTCTCTCTCTCTCTCTCTCTCTCTCTCTCTCTCTCTCTCTCTCTCTCTCTCTCTCTCTCTCTCTCTCTCTCTCTCTCTCTCTCTCCCTTTACCTCTGATATATGAATGACACTTGAGTACAAGGACGGGATGCCTGGCTAGAGCAAGGTCTGGGGTGGAGCTCCTGGAGGCCACCCCAGACTCTGCCTCCTGCAGCTCCTCCGCCAGGTTGGGAGTCCGCAGGGCCAGGATCGTCGCCGTGCTGAACGCTAAACAAGGAGATACAAAAATACACCACATAAATACACCACTTACATAGTCACATCTTATTAATATTATGTATTTACTATGAATGCTATAGGTCACTTTGACCTGGTAAGATGGAGTTTGCAGAACAATTATTGTTGTTGCCGTGCTGTCCGCTATGCAAGTGGTAGAACATTAACTGATCATTAATTGATATATCTGTTATATGTTAACATAGGGTCTAGTTTCACATTATATATATATATATATATATATATATATATATATATATATATATATATATATATATATATACAGTATATATATATAAAAGGCATATATATATATATATAATACATAATTATATATATATATATATATATATATATATATATATATATATATATATATATATATATATAAATAAAGTATATATATATATATATATATGCATGTGGCAGATCTTCAGGCCAGGATCGTTATGGTACTACGGGCTGTAGAAGGAACAGATGTGTTTAGTTGGTATTAAATATCAGCTATATATACACCTGTTACAAACACGCCTGCTTAGGTACACCTGTACATAATTATTAACTCCAAGATGTTAAGAAACACTGCAAATGATATGTTAGTGTGACTTGGTATGTGTGGAATTATAAGCTGTGGTTGTCTCTGGTAGATGATATGGTTGTGTTATATAAGTATCCTTGTTGACCTTTACACATTCGCTGTTGCACCTGGGTCGACTTTAAGGGAGCCCACCTCGCTTTTTTTCTCTTTCTGTCCCTCTCTCTTTGGCTTGTATCTATTCGGCCCCATTCAGCCTACTGTTTTAAGACGTTTACCCCATCCAGGTGTCAATATTTTCCTGGCGAGCGTTAGCGAGCCAGCATATATATATATTTCTTTGGCAGCAAGCTAAAATTGTAAATTTTTCGATAGAAAAATGTCTCCGGCGAAGCCGAATTTCTCCATACAATGTTGGCTCGCTATCGCTCGCCAGGAAGAAATCGACACCTGGATGGGGATAAACGTCTTAAAAGAGTTGGCTGAATGGGGCCGAATGGATACAAGCCAGGGAAAGCGAGAAAAGGAGAGAAATAAAAAAAAAAGACGGTGACCCCCCTTAATGACCTAAGCATTGTGACGGATGCAGTACGTTTGTAATATAGTCGTCTGTCATGAGGCTTTGTTTTGTCAGACCTCAAGTTATCTTAGTCAGAAGATTATGTGTAGGTTTCTATTGGTCCGTCACTAAATCTATCTATATTGCATAACCTACGAACAAATAATTATGAAATTTCGTCAATAGCTTACCTTCATTTAATACCCACCTCCAAAACTTAAATAACGGAAAGCACAACAACTTGCATTGGATTGATTTACATTTTTTATATAATTTGATGTATTCATAACATTACATACCTAATACGCTTTAAATATATATATATATATATATATATATATATATATATATATATATTTAAAGCGTATATATACTATATATATATATATATATATATATATATATATATATATATATATATATATATATATATATATATACTGTATATGCTACAAAAAAGGTACCCCAAAGGTAATCCATCAAAAGTTTCCGTACCCATCTCAAGGTGTATCGTATCCAACCCAAGGCGATAGATACTCATTTATATTCTCCCCAAAGTAGTTTCTACCCAGTTCATGACGCAACACAACAAATTACCCAAGGCAATTCTGGTCCAACCCAAAATGATTTGCATCCGAATCGTTTCGTACACAACCCAGCATACTTTGTACTCATGTTACTGTATATACTTAAAGATAATTAAATCACACATTTTATCGTATCCAATGCATGTTGTTTGGTATCCAAGATGTTTTAATTTCATCTTAATTAATAATGTTGGGAGTCCTTGGTGTGGCTGTATAGGTCTCTTAAAAGGGGGGTCACTGACATTTTTTTTTATCTTTATCTCCTTTTCTCGCTTTCCCTGGCTTGTATCCATTCGGCCCCATTCAGCCAATTATTTTATGACGTTTATACCCATCCAGGTGTCGATTTCTTCCTGGCAAGCGATAGCGAGCCAGCATTGTATGGAGAATTACGGCTTTGCCAGAGAAATTTTTCTATCGAAAAAGTACAAATTTAGCTTGCTGTCAAAACAAATATAATTATATATATATATATATATATATATATATATATATATATATATATATATATATATATGCTGGCTCGCTACCACTCGCCAGGAAAACATTGACACCTGGATGGGGGTAAACGTTTTAAAATAGTAGGCTGAATGGGGCCGAATGGATACAAGCTAAAGAAAGAGGGAGAGAAAGAGAAAAACAAAGCGAGGTGGGCTCCCTTAAAACAAAAACATTGATACTTGCTTTGCTTCCTAGTGCATTTTTGTCTCTCATCCAATGTATAATGATATGTGGATACCTACATAGTGATATGTGGATACCTACACAGTGATATGTGGATACCTACACAGTGAGCGAGGTTGTTTTTGTCTCTCATCCAATGTATAATGATATGTGGATACCTACACAGTGAGCGAGGTTGTTTTTGTCTCTCATCCAATGTATAATGATATGTGGATACCTACACAGTGAGCGAGGTTGTTTTTTGTCTCTCATCCAATGTATAATGATATGTGGATACCTACACAGTGAGCGAGGTTGTTTTTGTCTCTCATCCAATGTATAATGATATGTGGATACCTACACAGTGAGCGAGGTTGTTTTTGTCTCTCATCCAATGTATAATGATATGTGGATACCTACACAGTGAGCGAGGTTGTTTTTGTCTCTCATCCAATGTATAATGATATGTGGATACCTACACAGTGAGCGAGGTTGTTTTTGTCTCTCATCCAATGTATAATGATATGTGGATACCTACACAGTGAGCGAGGTTGTTTTTGTGAAGGTTGTAGTTAAATGGAATTGGTGTTATAATCTATTCGCTGTAAGTAGGCGAACATTCATGACCTCCATCCTCTGTAACTAAGAAACGACTAGAGTAATCGAGCTAATATTTCTACCATTTGGGAAGAGTCAGCCAAGGAATAGAGGTGGAAATTTACAGCCAATGTGCTCTAGCCCTTTTCGAGTTACATAAGAAAGAGGTCATGATTTTTCGCCTACTTTCAGTGAATAGACTATAGTAAATCGGATACGACATTTGGGTTGTCTAAGGGTTATCTGGAACTTGGCTTCACAGTTATCCATTGCAGTTAGCTCGTATTGGAGACGAGAGTATTTTGTCTTAATCTATTATTGGTATGAACACTAACTTATTGTTTGTGAAAGTGTTGTTGTAAAGGTCAACTACAGTATATTGGTAGGTCTTTAAGGGGGTAGTACTTGGTTTTTGGTCTGTATATTTATTTATTTATTTGTTTTTTATTGTCCTCGCTAGACCTCCA
>CM064495.1:33081165-33086165 GCA_032716605.1 Paralithodes platypus | reverse complement strand
TATTGAAAGCAGTAAAAAAGTAAAGCCGCTAGAGTGACGACATGGAAATTTAACACACGGGCGGACGAATAGACAATGGAGGGTATACAATGATATCTATCTATCTATCTATATGATCAGGCCCAATCCCCATTATAGGGGTAGCCGACTCAACACAGAGCAAGAACAGGGAAAAACACAAACACAACATAAAACAACGAATAAACACAGATAAAAAACACAAATTCACACACATCTAGGTCACCCAGGAGAAGACCCAGAGACCAGGGTCACCAAGGTCGCTCCAGCACTCCCCCGACCCCCGACCACCCGGAGAGGTTCCGATCTCGGCAGGCAGACATGCAGCGGAGCTAAAGCCACAAGCCCTCCCACCACACTTCCAGGCGCACCCTTCATATTAATCGTCTCCCCGGGCCAGGTGCCTGATGGACTATTATCTAGTCCAACTTGCGCCCGACCCCTTACTCCAAATGACCACGTGTTCACTCAACTATTCACAAGCATTCTCCATTCACTCCTGTCCACCACCACTTCCCCTGCCTGATCTATAGTCATTCCTCTATCATCCAAAGCTTTTCTTACACAGTCTCTCCATCTCAATGGGGATCTTCCTGCCCTTCTATCTCCCCTTGTACCTGACTCACATATTCTCTTTGTAAGCCTTTCATCTCCCATTCGTTCAACATGACCATACCAGCTCAGCACCCTTCTGTCCACTCTGGCTGACAAATGTTCCTGCTGCCCCACTCTCCTACGTATCTCTTCATTCCTCAATCCGTCTCTACGAGTAACTCCACACATACTCCTCAAGCAGCTCATCTCCATCACATCCAGCCCTCTTTTCTCATAATTATGACTGCCGTATAAAAACTAGAAATTTTAAATCAAAATAACATGAAAGAAATGATTGGGAGCTAAGGAAGACTCAGGTGTATTGGAAGCAGCAAGAATGAATGCATGGCGCGTCGGTGGGCCTTAGTTTATCTATTTACTTATTTTTTTTAGTGAAGAGCAGGTGGAAATAGACTACAAAAATATCCTGGAAAACCATAAAAAGTTAGGAAAAAAGAAGGAAGCCATAAGAAGACAAAATAAATGAGAGCTCTTTTTTGTTAGTGAGGTTTTACTGGAGTTTTATGGCTAGAGGAGAGGGAGAGGTGGTGGTGGGGTCTGGATGGAAGTTTATGAGAGAGAGAGAGAGAGAGAGAGAGAGAGAGAGAGAGAGAGAGAGAGAGAGAGAGAGAGAGAGAGAGAGAGAGAGAGAGAGAGAGAGAGAGAATTACAGAGACGATGCTTCCATTATGCCACGTAATGTAGAAAAATAATAGTGATAAATCATGCTACGGTATTATTAAGTCAATGTTGATTAGGGATGAAGTTACTACGGGCACACGTAATTGGAGGCATAATGCACCTGTAATTCTGCTTTTACGGAAACTCCCAGTCTCTCTCTCTCTCTGAGTTACGTGTTGGGTGTAACGGGATGGAGGAAGACAAAGAAGGGTGGCGGAATGTACGATGTTCACCTGTTCAACAATGGAAAGTACTGGAACCACCTCTCACCCTCTCTTGAACACCTTTAACTCCTTCTGTATCGGTGAAATCTTGTTATTGATTTCAGCTACACGTAGAAAATTTTATGAAAATTATGAAGGATATATGATAGCTAAAGGGATGAATTGAGATAGTCTAGAACCTATAATTGTTAGATGTCCTTCCTAAGCTGAATACAATCGTCTAATAGTTGTCAGAAAAGGCCGTCGCCGGTACAGAAGGGGTTAATGCTCGCACACAAATATAAGCAGGACAAAGAAGCAGAACGCGTCTGACTTATTTACGTCTTATTAACCCTCTACGCTGCATATTAGTTGGATATTCTTATACATAGATTATTATTTATGTTTATAGTAGAAATATTTGTATAACGTAACTCTGAAATTTGGCACACCTATATTGAGATATCCTGTATGCATATAGATACATACACACACAAAAACAAATATACTGTATATATATATATATATATATATATATATATATATATATATATATATATATATATATATATATATATATATATATATACTGTATATATACACCGGTATATATATATATATATTATGAAATAAAATACAATGCAAGTTTTCAGATCTGAAATGCAAACATTTCAGTTCAGACATCATAACCACCTTAATATTATAACCTGATAAAACCTGAATGTTCTTTAATCTTTACAAGACCAGTCCGTAAGCAGGTGGATGCAATTGTTTATGTTATATGGAGTGGATGTGGAATACTTTATGGAGTTGTAAGGTGGGTGGGAAGGGTGTGAGGTGGGTGGGAGGGTTGGGAGGGGGGTGGAAGGGGTGTGAGGTGGGTGTGAGGGGTGTGAGGAGGGTGGGAGGGGTGTGAGGGGTGTGAGGTGGGTGGGAGGGGTGTGTGGTGGGTGAGAGGGGTGTGAGGTGAGTGGGAGGGGTGTGAGGTGGGTGGGATGGGTGTTGTGGTGGGTGAGTGGGATGTTGTGGTGGGTGAGAGGGGTGTGAGGTGACTGGGAGGGGTGTGAGGTGGGTGGGAGGGGTGTGTGGTGGGTGGGAGGGGTGTGAGGTGGGTGGGAGGGATGTGTGATGGGTGGAAGGAGGGTTTGAGGGGTGTGAGGTGGGTGGGAGGGATGTGTGGTGGGTGTGAGGGGTGTGAGGTGGGTGGGAGGGGTGTGTGGTTGGTGAGAGGGTGAGGTGAGTGGGAGGGGTGTGAGGTGGGTGGGAGGGGTGTGTGGTGGGTGGGAGGGGTGTGAGGTGGGTGGGAGGGATGTGTGGTGGGTGTGAGGGGTGTGAGGTGGGTGTGAGGGGTGTGAGGTGGGTGGTAGGGGTGTGTGTTGGGTGTGAGGGATGTGAGGTGGGTGGTAGGGGTGTGGGGTGGGTGGAAGGGGTGTGAGGGGTGTGAGGTGGGTGGTAGGGGTGTGAGGGGGGTGGTAGGGTTGTGTGGTGGGTGGGAGGGGTGGGAGGGGGGTGTGGTGGGTGGGAGGTGGGTGGGAGGGGTGGGAGGTGGGCGAGGTGGTGGGTGTAGCGCCAGACAGGCGACTGGTGACGTCATCGCAGGCTCCACTGGCTGTGTTTGGTGGGAATACCCTTTACTGTTCCCCACTCACACAGACACACATACACATACATACATACACCCACACTCACACAGACGGTCATACACACACAGACACACACTCTCTCTCTCAACTAATCTATTTATCTGTGATCAATTGATGTAAATTTGTCTATCATTTAACTCTTAATATCAAGCTATCTATTATTCCATCCTTCCATCTGTCTACTTGTTGTATAGCTGTTAGGGCGGGAAATACCTTCACGCAACTCAAACACCCCTGCTTTCTCTCTCTCTCTTGCAGCACCGTTGATTCGTTTAAGCTTCGGCTAGATCAACAAACTAGACTGACTGTGTCTTTAAATGAATAACTTTATGTTTTCCCCTTCAGAATCATCAATGATTATTGCGTTTATAAGTAACTTGGATGTTACTCTTTTTTTCCAAGATACACGAAAAATAACTTATAACTGTGTTATGTTACTAATCCAACTGTCCCCTACTAACATCTCCTAATCCTAACCACGGACATTAATTCCAGGGATGTAGTTCCCTTTCCAGTTTTTTCTTTACCCACTCTAATCCACTGTTTGGACACTTGATTATCAGTGGTTTAGAGGACAAGCAGCCTAAAGGGGTCGCTGGACCTGCTGTTGCTTGATTTACTTTGTACTCCTTTGTATTACTCCTTTGTATTCTCTCTCTCGCTCTCTCTCTCTCTCTCTCTCTCTCTCTCTCTCTCTCTCTCTCTCTCTCTCTCTCTCTCTCTCTCATATATTTCCACTCAATGCATGCCATTTCTTTTTCCTTTGCCATAATTCTTCATGACTACCACTTCCTCCTCTCCTTTGTTCTCCCATTTTCATGTTATTTTCCTTTCTTTAAGACTATTATTTTGTTTTGTTACATTTAATTTAGTACTTCGTATTCTTGTATACAAATTTGAATAAATCAAAATAATGCATTCACAGATGAAGCTTATTTCCAACGGCTATTATTTTTCTCGTGTTATCTTTAGTACTGACATATCCTCTTCGTCTTCTTACTCTGCAAATAAATATTCTTGAATCAAATTGTCTTGGTGATATATAAAATATTATATTGTATATATTATTGAATCACTATCGTGCTTTCTTAATCTAGCATCATTTCCAGGTGTTCTCATTATAGTTGCCATTAATATTTGATGTACCATCACTGCAAACACTCTTCGGCTCTCCTGTTATTAGTTAGTTAATTTGCTTCATCTTCCTACGCTATCCTCCTCCTCTCCCGTTTTCTTTGTCCTCCTCCTTCTCTTCTTCTTTTCCTATTCCTCCCCCTCCTCCTCTTCCTTCCCATTCTTCTTATCCACCTTCTTCTCATCCTCCTTTCTTCCCATCTTCTGCTTTTCGTTCTTCTTCCTTCACCCTTTTCCTCCTTTTCTTCCTCCCCCTTCTTCCTATTCTCCTTTCTTCCCATCTTCCTCCTCCTCGTTCTTCTTCTTCTTCTTCTTCCTTCACCGCCGTTTTCTCTCTTTCTTCCTCCTCTGCCGCCTCCTACTCCTTCTTCCTCCTCTACTTCCTCATCCCTTGTCTCATCTCATCTTACATCTCATTTAATTTTCGTCATTTCATATCAGTTTTCCCCGCTGAGGCAATTTCTCTCTCTCTCTCTCTCTCTCTCCTTGTTTTTCCCTTTTTATTTTTTACTTCTGCCCTAAAATGTTTAATAGAGAAATATTAGCCATAAAGGATATGATGAAAAAAGTTAGTAATAGGACACACAAAAAAAGCTTATTAAGGCGAGACAGACCGTTTTTCTGGATCCCCTTCTCCATAATGTTTAGCCCCACTAGTCTTGAGATTTTAAGACGTTGGTTTCATTAGTTTGGAGATTTTATGACCTTTCACCCCATTTCTATGTCA
>CM064495.1:32936165-33076165 GCA_032716605.1 Paralithodes platypus | reverse complement strand
AGTTTAATTTACATTGACATAATTGGTAAACGAGATGATAGAATGTTTAAATAATAATAAGAGAAAACCCAATACATAACGTGAAAAGGTTGATAAGAAAAACAAAAAGAATGCATTTATGGACATGGAGATCAGTGACCAAGTACTTGAATGATTAAAATGCACACAATAGAATCATGTAAACTATGGTCAGTCTTTTTCAGCTGACGGTAAATTGCCATGTCCGTATCTTGATTACTCCGATAGTATTATGATTTGCAACGAAATATGACTTTGATTATGAAATCTAGGCAATAATGTAATGCAGCAACTTCTCTTTTTTCCCAATTACTATGGATAAATCAGCTGCTAGATGACTAAACCTCCAAGTGAAAACCCAAACCCAAACAAACTGGTGTAGGTAGAGATAGGCTGACAGACTATTTGGCACGAGACCTGTCATGGAAGAGGTGGTGGAGTCTGAAATAGCTTACTAGATTAACAGTAAAAACAAAAACAGACTATTTGGCACGAGACATGTGATGGAAGAGGTGGTGTAGTCTGAAACAGCTTACTAGATTAATAGTAAAATAAAAACAAAAACAATCTATGTGAGTGAGGGAGACAAAAGGCAAAACTGCCTGTGACGAGTGCCTCCCCCAGAGTTGAAAGAGTGACAGGGCCAAGATCAAGGGAAGTTCGAGCCAAAATGCCTAGACATACGGAGTTTGAAGCAATTTTAGTCATAGGATGAGGGAAAGACTGATTCTGGGAGAGAGTTCCAGAGCTCAGATGTTGAATAGAAGAAAGATTGAGAATAATGTTGCACTCTTGGGTTGGTGAGTTGCACAGAGTAGGGGGTGGGCTTGTGTTGCAAGACGGGTGCTACGTGCTGTACGAAGAGGGGGTGGTATACACCAAGAGAGCTCTGAGGAACACTGATTATTGTAATAACGGTAGAATAGTGAGAGAGATGCAACATTGCGGCGAAGAGAGAGAGAGAGAGAGAGAGAGAGAGAGAGAGAGAGAGAGAGAGAGAGAGAGAGAGAGAGAGAGAGAGAGAGAGAGAGAGAGAGAGAGAGAGACTGCAGATAATTGGTGAGTGGACGTGAGTTAATGAGACGGAAGGCGAATTAAGGGTCGGGGACGGACGGGACGTTAATTCGTGCATGTGTGAACCGAGCTAGGAGATATACAATGAAGCAAATACAATAGAACTATGCTCCATTTCTTTCCAGCTAACGGTAAAGTGTTATGTCTTCAGCTTGATTACTATGCAGACTTTGTAACAAAATGTGTTGTTAATTATGAAAACTTGGCACTATTATGAAGCAGAGACATAGTAGTTTCTTAATTTTCCGTTAGTTATCGAGAAATCTGTTGCTAAAGCTCGGTTCACACATGCATGAATTAACGTCCCGTCCGGCCACGACCAAAAAAATAGGCAGGACGGCATCAATCTGGAGGCCCCATGGTACACATGCACGAATTAACATCCCGTCCGTCCCCGACCCCTTTTGCTCGGTTCACACATGCACGAATTAACGTTCCGTCCGTCCCCGACCCCTTAATTCACCTGCAAATGAGCAGGGACGCCGGCAAAATCGCCTATGGTCGGTACACGGACGTGAGGTGTCACCAGCTCACGTGACACAACGGTGCCACATCGCCGACTCTCCTTCCAACGGTTTTTTGCCGCCGTTCTCATCCCATTTGTCGGCGTCTAGACCCCCCAGTTGGCGTCTAGAACCCCCCAGTTGGCGTTTAGACTCCCCCAGTTAGCATCTAGACCCCCCCAGTTGGCATCTAGAACCCCCCAGTTGGCGTCTAGACCCCCCCCAGTTGGCGTCTATATGCCAAATGTTCCCATGTGTGTCCCGGCCTGATACGTTTTGTGGCAGTTGCCCCGGCCCACACCCCGACCATTTTATGCATGCACAAAATCGTCGCCGCCTCCCGCCCCCCCTCCCATGTGCTGGCGACACCACACATCCCTGTACCGTCCATAGGCGATTTTGCCGGCGTCCTTGCCCGTTTGCAGGCGAATTAAGAGGTCCGGGCTGGACGGGACGTTAATTCATGTATGTGTGAACCGAGCTTTAGGGATTCAATTTACCGTCAGATGAAATTAAACCGAGTATAGTGATGAAGGAACGGAATTAAGCTGAAGGTGGGTACATACGGTAATATTAGAGGATACATGTAATGACATATGTTAAGATATAGGGAGGTGGGATGGAAGGAAACTAAAGATATATATACTGTGTAGGATATTTCAAGTATCACATCAAAGTTGTGGCCATTTTAGGTCTTGCAGCCTAACCACAACAACAAGAATAACACACACGCATACTGTACACACCAACACACGCACATGGTGACACACTCACATACATTACACAAACACACACACACACACTCTCTCTCTCACACACACACTCACATACAGTATGCACACTCCCTCTCTCTTACTCTCTCTCCCCACACACACCCAGCTGGCCCCAATGAAGGCAGCCATCAGTAGTATGCTTCAGCCTCTTGCTCGCAGGTTAAGGCGCGTATTCTGGCCACCCCAAAAAGAAAACATTTCTTGCCTCCCTACTCGAGTGGGCTTGGAATTAACCTAGTCTGGCGCAGGGGAGACCCAGGTGGAAAAGATAGCTAAATAATTCTGTTGGTATTAATTTTGGCGTGTATATTTGGGTTTGTCTCTTGCGAGCTAACTGTGTTTGGGATGGTATTTTTAAATAAGTTGTACAAAGCTTTATCCTTTGATAAAATCTCTCTCTCTCTCTCTCTCTCAAACTAACACTTTCTATGAGAGAGAGAGAGAGAGAGAGAGAGAGAGAGAGAGAGAGAGAGAGAGAGAGAGAGAGAGAGAGAGAGTGAGAGTGAGAGAGAGATACACAGAGTTACACCGATACTCAGACCACACAGACCTTGCGGTCCCAACTAGGTGGTCCGGCCTTAATACTACTAGAGAGAGAGAGAGAGAGAGAGAGAGAGAGAGAGAGAGAGAGAGAGAGAGAGAGAGAGAGAGAGAGCGCCTGAACGTGTATTGGTCTGCTTGTTTGCCTATGTATCTGCCTGTTTGTTTGCCTAAACAGTGTGTTTGTCTAGCAACACACCTATATACTCTGTCTATACTGTATGTCCGTTTATGTGGTTATGGTTGTGTGTAAGGGTGTTGTTTGTGTGTAAGTGCATGGTATTGTGTAAGTGTGTGGGGATGTATGGGGGTGTTTGTATGAGGGCATTCCTTGTGTCAATACTGTAGGTACCTTAAGGGGACACTGGCTGCATTCCTTGTGTCAATACTGTAGGTACCTTAAGGGGACACTGGCTGCATTCCTTGTGTCAATACTGTAGGTACCTTAAGGGGACACTGGCTGCATTCCTTGTGTCAATACTGTAGGTACCTTAAGGGGACACTGGCTGCATTCCTTGTGTCAATACTGTAGGACCCTTAAGGGGACACTGGCTGCATTCCTTGTGTCAATACTGTAGGTACCTTAAGGGGACACTGGCTGCATTCCTTGTGTCAATACTGTAGGTACCTTAAGGGGACACTGGCTGCATTTTTGGCCTATAAATTCATTCATTCATAAATTCTTAGTTTCCTCGCTAGATATCCCTCAAACTTAGAAAAAACATCCCCTAGACCCCCTCTCAAGATAATTTTTTACATTTTTCGGTAGACCAATGTCCTGGCCGATGGCCGTTTTCTCTTACAATTACAGGCTCGCTATCGCTTGCCAGGAAAAAATCGACACCTAAATGGCACGATAGGTCTTAAAATTTATAACGAAATGGGACGAAAGGTCTTAAAATCGCCAAACAAATGGGCCGATCGTATACAAATCTAAAAAATAATGGGACTAAGCACGAGGGAGAAAGGGGAAAAGAAAAACGACCGTCTCCCCTTAATGTGTGTTTCTGTTCTGATGTGTGTTTTTATTAATGATGGATTTTATATGTAGTTGATTATTTTGGTTGTGTATGTGTGTTTATTTGTGATTACGTACTATGTGAGCGAGTGAGTGTATGTGTGTGTGTGTGTGTGTGTGTGTGCATGTGTGTGTGTGAGAGAGAGGACATGTGTGTGTGTGTGTGTGTGTGTGTGTGTGTGTGTGTGTGTGTGTCTGAGAGAGAGTATCGTGTCCAAGATCAATATGAGAGAGAAAAAGAGGTAGGAAAGGAAAGGGCTGAGATGAGGGGTGGAGAGGGTGGGGTCGGACGGGGGGGGGGGGGGGGGGGGGTGATGTGATGTGGAAGCGGTGGGGGTAGAGGTGGTGGGAGGGGAAGTTTGGTGGCAGTGAAAGGCAAGACAGAAACCAAGAGAAAGAACAGAAATAGAGGAAAATAAAAGAAAAATGAGAAAGGAAAACAAAATAGAAACTTAGAGAGAAGAGAAACATACGATAAGGAAATAAAGTAGCATCCTTTTTTTTTTTTCTATGTGATTGAGGGAGGCAAAAGGCAGAACTGCCTATAGCGAGTGCCTCCCCCATAGTTGAAAGAGTGACAGGGCCAAAATCAAGGGATGTTCGAGTCAAAATGCCTGGACACACGGAGTTTGAAGCAATTTAAGTCATAGGAAGAGGGAAAGACTGATTCTGGGAGTGAGTTCCAGAGCTCAGCTGTTGAGTAGAAGAAAGTTTGAGAGTAACGTTTCACTCTTGGGTTGGAGAGTTGCACAGAGTAGGGGTGGGATTGAGTTGCAAGACGGGTACCACGGGGTAACTATGGACCTTTAAAAGCCTATCGAGGTATACTAGGGTTAGTCGAAATTAAATAAATCGCGAAATGTATTTAGTGAAGGAAATACTCGTGATACTTTTAAAACATTTGAATATAAAACGGCTTCCATTATCTCACCAAAATCGTCTAACGTTTGCAAGAACAACATACAAATACGTCATCTGTATTGGAAGAGTTAAGTCTTTCAATCAAATGACGTTAAATTTGGCTTTATTTGAGATAATTAAAAACAGCATTATAGTTATTTTATTAACATTGAGGAGGAGGATTAGTATTAGAAGTTGGAAAACAAAGAATGAACAAATGGGAAACAGGAGAAGAAAGGAAAATAGGAGAGACTAGGGTGTTTGTGTGTGTGTGTGTGAGAGAGAGAGAGAGAGAGAGAGAGAGAGAGAGAGAGAGAGAGAGAGAGAGAGAGAGAGAGAGAGAGAGAGAGAGAGAGAGAGAGAGAGAGAGAGAGAACAAATAAGGCATGGAAGATGGAATATGGGGCTGGTAATAAAGAACAGAATAGGAGAGCAAAGGAGAGTAAAAACAAACGAAATGATGGTTTATATATGAAATACTGAAGGAATTGAGAGGTAAGGATATGGATGAAAAATCAACCCTTTCAAAATAAGGAAGTGCGTTTTTTTCTTTATTGTGGCTATTAGTAGATTATATTTAGCTTATTAACCCTTTCACGTTTATGACGCAATTTTGAGCCTATTAGGTATACTTTAAAGCCTTTGTTACCATCAGGGGTATTTAGAAACCTTTAGTTTAGTTACTGCAACCTCTGCAGTTGTCTTTGAGTTAGCTGTGGGCAGAAAACTAATTTTGGAGAGGTAATTATAAGAGTGAGAGAAATCTATTTCTTATTGCTAATCTCGCAACCTCTGCGTCATAAAAGCGTGAAAGAGTTAAGGCATTGTGGGTGTGAGATGGTTTATGACATAGTTTTTACCCTTGACTCTTAAGGGGGTAGTGGTTATATTTTGAACTATTTATCTATTTATATATAAATATTGAAGTAACTTCGCTAGACCTCTACCAAACTTAACTCCACCCCTCCCCCTTCATGATTAATTTGTACATTTTTCGACAGAAAAATGTACCGGCCGAAGGCCGGTTCCTCCTAGAATTATTATGTTCTATCCAACAACCAACTCTACTCCTAAAATCGATTAATGAAATATTACAAACACATGTGGCAGTCCGTGGATTCGAACCCAGGACGCTCACACCGAATATCAACACCTTATGCATTACACCACGAAGGCAGTTAAAGAATGGTGGACACTGCCTACGATTTATTATGCAACTTCGAATCCTGCATATCAATCTAAGCATGTACACACATCCCAACTGCAACTCACGTAGGCTATGCATATGTGAATGGAAAGAGCAATTAATGGGGCCTTAACCACTAGGAAAGGCCTCTTGAGAAATTACTCCTGAACCAATATCAATTATTATGTTCTATCCAACAACCTGTCTATCCTCTAACGTCTTCCCTTCATGCTGGAAGTTTGCTCACATTCAACCGGTCCCAAAGAAGGGTGACCGCTCTCAACCCTCCAACTATCGTCCAATTGCTCTTATCTCTTGTCTTTCTAAAGTTTTTGAAACTATTCTTGCTTCCAAATTTCTTAAGCATTTCTCTTCTCATAATCTGCTCTCAGATCGCCAGTATGGCTTCCTTAAGGGTCGCTCTACTGGTGATCTTCTTTCATATCTTACTAACTCTTGGTCATCCTCCTTTCGGGACTTCGGTGAGACTTTTTCTATTGCACTAGATATATCGAAAGCCTTCGATAGAGTCTGGCATAAATCTTTAATTTCTAAACTACCCTCCTTCGGTTTCTATCCCTCCATCTGTGCCTTTGTCTCTAATTTCCTTTCCGGCCGTTCCATAGCTGCGGTTGTGGACGGCCATTGTTCACTTCTCACCCTATAAACTCCGGTGTTCCTCAGGGCTCTGTCCTATCTCCTATTCTCTTTCTAATTTTTATAAATTATCTCCTTAACTGTACCTTAATTCCCATCCATTCATACGCAGACGACTCAACCTTACACTACTCCATTAGTTTTTCAGAACGCCCCAGCCAGCAATCCCTCAACGACAAACGTAATGAAGCCATAGAACTCTTAAATTCTGATCTAAATACTATTTCCAATTGGGGCAGAGAAAACATTGTTAACTTTAATGCTTCCAAAACCCAATTTCTCCATCTATCTACCCGTCAGGATCTCCCAGCGGACTATCCCTTATTCTTCAACAATACAAAAAATCAACCCTTCATCTTCTCTCAATATTCTTGGTGTCTCTTTTTCTTCTGCTCTCATTTGGAAGGACCATATTACCAGTCTTGCTAAGGCAGCCTCCCAGAAGCTGGGTGTGCTCAACCGCCTTAGGGGGTTCTTTTCCCCTGCACAGCTTCTTGCTCTGTACAGGGGCATAGTGCGCCCTTGTATTGAGTATTGTTCACATGTGTGGGGAGGTTCCTCTCACACCGCTCTCCTAGACAAAGTTGAAAGGAAGGCCTTTCGTATCATTAACTCCCGTCCACTCACCAACTCTCTGCAATCTCTCTCTCTCCGCCGCAATGTTGCATCTCTCTCGCTATTCTATCGCTACTATAATAATCAGTGTTCCTCAGAGCTATCCCAGTGCATACCACCTCCTTTACGTAGGGCACGTGGTACCCGTCTTGCAACTCAATCCCACCCCTACTCTGTGCAACTCTCCAACCCAAGAGTGAAATGTTACTCTCAAACTTTCTTCTACTCAACATCTGAGCTCTGGAACTCTCTCCCAGAATCAGTCTTTCCCTCTTCCTATGACTTAAATTGCTTCAAACTCCGGGTGTCCAGGCATTTTGGCTCGAACGTCCCTTGATTTTGGCCCTGTCACTCTTTCAACTATGGGGAGGCACTCGCTTATAGGCAGTTATGCCTTTTGCCTCCCTCAATCACATAGAAAAAAAAAAAAAAAAAAAAAAAAAAAAAAAAAACTACTCCTAAAATCGATTAATGAAATATTACAAACACATGTGGCAGTCCGTGGATTCGAACCCAGGATGCTCACACCGAATATCAACACCTTATGCATTACACCACGAAGGCAGTTAAAGAATGGTGGACACTGCCTACGATTTATTATGCAACTTCTAATCCTGCATATCAATCTAAGCATGTACACACATCCCAACTGCAACTCACGTAGGCTACGCATATGTGAATGGAAAGAGCAATTAATGGGACTTTAACCACTAGGGAAGGCCTCTCGATAAATTACTCCTGATTACAGGCTCGGTATCGCTCGCAGGACAAAATTGACACCTAAATGGCACGAAAAGTCTTTATATTGACAAAGAAATGGGTCGAAAAATATTAAAATCGCCAAACTAATGGAACAAATGTCTTAAGACATTTGCAACTACCTCCTCCTTAATGGGATTTTCAGACCCGAGTAAAAATATTCGTTAGAGAAAAGTGAAAAGGTGTCCTTGAATACAGAAAGGGTTAAGGGGAATGGTTGCTTTTTCTGGACCTTTTTCTTCCTTATGTTTAGCCCCAATAGTTTTGAGATTTTAGGACGTTCGCCCCAGTAGTTTGTCGATTTTAAAACCTTTTGCCCCATTTCGTTGTCAATTTTAAGACCGTTCGTGCCATTTATGTGTCGATTTTTTCCTGGCGAGCGATAGCGAGCCTGTAATATTAAGAGGAATCGGCCTTCGGCCGGGACTTTTTCTACCGAAAAATTTACAATTTTATCTTGAAGGGGAATCTAGGTTTTTTGTTTTAAGTTTGACGGAGGACTAGCGAGAAAACTAAATAATATATGAATTAATATATAAATAGACCAAAAAATAACCACTATCCCGTTAATAAAGTGATAGCGTTTGGCATAATAAGAACGGCAGTAAAGGGACCGTATTGTTCCCTGATTAAATAGCATTGTATGAATATTCCCATATTCAAAATATGTTACATGGGGGCAATTCTAAAGCGAGTTAATTGCTCAATAGGTGGCGTTCTGAGAGTGAGGGTCCGAGTGTGGGGGATGAGACCGTGAAGCGCAGAGGCGAAGCGGCTTCAGAGATGGAGTTGGTTCGAGCCGGGGGTGCTTCGCATGTCTCACTCCCTAGACTGGAACAAGACCTCACGGGCCTCACCGTGTTCAGCGGTGAGAGGAAGTAGTTGGAATATAGGAAAAAAAAAAAAAAAAAACGTAGGATGCATAATAATAACGTAATAATAGTAAGGAGACGAGGGGGGGGGGGACAATAGGAAATACAAGATGCAACACAAATAAATTGAGAGTAGAGAAAAACTAAGTATGTACATATCAAATCCAAGTAATATATTCGACAGAGAAGTAACACAACCACAAAAAAAAAACAAAAAAAAAACAAGGAAAACTAAATGAAGAGGAGAGAAAATTATCCAAGTCAATATAAGAAACAAGTGTTATATTAGGTAATAGCTAAACGAAAAGGATTACAAAAAAATAGGGAAAATAAGTACCGTTAAAGTAAACCACAAAAAAGTACAAAAAATCCCATCTAGTATCCTCTTCCCGTTTTCCCTCAACCATGTCGTATAATGTTCAAGACCCACAACAAAAAACGGAATCAGGCCACTCTTGGAACCCTATACTGCCATAAAGGAATCTAGAATACGTATTTTTCCTTTTTATATGACGAGCCCCTCACTCCTCTACGCTACTCCAAGAAGGCATTTTGTAGTAGTCCATATTTATCTTATCAAACTTGTATATTTCCCCCATTATTTTGTCCTACTATTATTATAACTGGAGAATAATGAAATGTATCGCTACACACTACGATTCTTACTCCATGGTTTCGGGGGCTGGCAAATTAAAACAAGTAATAACAAGTGATTATACATTAACCGTTCGTAAGGCAAAAGTTTGTGTTCAATAGAATTTGCGTTTTTCTTTAAGGGGCCCCACCTCGTTTTTTGTTCTCTCTCTTTCTCCCTCTCTCTCTGGGTTGTATCCATTCGGCCCCATTCAGCCTACTGTTTTAAGACGTTTATCCCCATCTAGGTGTCGATTTTTTCCTGGCGAGCGATAGCGAATCAGCGTATTTTTAAAAATGTCCTTAACAGCAGGACACATTTGTAAATTTTTCGATAAAAAAATGTCTCCGGCGAAGCCAGATTTCTCCATACAATGCTGGCTCGCTATACAGTTCTCCAGGAAGAAATCGACACCTGGATGGGGATAAACGTTATAAAACAGTAGGATGAATGGGGCCGATTGGATACAAGCCAGAGAAAGAGAGAAAAGGAGAGAATAAAAAACAGGCCCCCCCCCCCCCTTTGAATTTTTCTGGCTATCAATATACTATTTTATTCAGCTTAGGACAGACTTTAATAATCAAACGGGTATACCTATCTCATTTTAACCTTCAAGTCCCACAGATCAATCCTAAGCTGAAGAAAACCCTCATATGATACCGATAATAATACAATGGTTTAAGGAGGGGGTTTAGTTTGCTCTCTAAACCTCTATCAAACTTAAAAAAACACCCACAAGACCCCCCTTCGATATAAATCTATACATTTTTCGATAGAAAAATGTCCCGGCCGAAGGCCGATTCCTCTTCAAATACAGGCTCGCTATCGCTCGCCAAGAAAGAAATTGACACCTAAATGGCAGGAAAGGTCTTAATATTGGCAAAGAAATGGGGCAAAAGGTCTGAACATCGCCAAACTAATGGGGCGAATGTCTTGAAATCCAATAACTAATAGGGCTAAACATGAGGGAGGAGGAGGACTCGAAAAACCAACTGCCTCCCCTTAATATAAAGCTAGGGGTAACCCTTTCAGTATTCCAGGACACACTTCTTCATAATAGTTTGGACAAATATTTGACACTTTTAAACAGCTTAGGAAGAATGTATGGAAATATTTGACACTTTTAAACAGCTTAGGAAGAATGTATGGAAATATTTGACACTTTTAAACAGCTTAGGAAGAATGTATGGAAATATTTGACACTTTTAAATAGCTTAGGAAGAATGTATGGAAATATTTGACACTTTTAAACAGCTTAGGAAGAATGTATGGACATATTTGACACTTTTAAACAGCTTAGGAAGAATGTATGGAAATATTTGACACTTTTAAACAGCTTATGAAAAATGTATGGAAATATTTGACACTTTTGAACAGCTTAGGAAGAATGTATGGAAATATTTGACACTTAAACAGCCTAGGAAGAATGTATGGAAATATTTGACACTTTTAAACAGCTTAGGAAGAATGTATGGAAATATTTGACACTTTTAAACAGCTTAGGAAGAATGTATGGAAATATTTGACACTTTTAAACAGCTTAGGAAGAATGTATGGAAATATTTGACACTTTTAAACAGCTTAGGAAGAATGTATGGAAATATTTGACACTTTTAAACAGCTTAGGCAGAATGTATGGAAATATTTGACACTTTTAAACAGCTTAGGAAGAATGTATGGAAATATTTGACACTTTTAAACAGCTTAGGAAGAATGTATGGAAATATTTGACACTTTTAAACAGCTTAGGAAGAATGTATGGACATATTTGACACTTTTAAACAGCTTAGGAAGAATGTATGGACATATTTGACACTTTTAAACAGCTTAGGAAGAATGTATGGAAATATTTGACACTTTTAAACAGCTTAGGAAGAATGTATGGAAATATTTGACACTTTTAAACAGCTTAGGAAGAGTGTATGGAAATATTTGACACTTTTAAACAGCTTAGGAAGAATGTATGGAAATATTTAACACTTTTAAACAGCTTAGGAAGAATGTATGGAAATATTTGACACTTTTAAACAGCTTAGGAAGAATGTATGGACATATTTGACACTTTTAAACAGGTTAGGAAGAATGTATGGAAAGCAGGGGGTTATTTGATAGAGTCTTTACCCTACTGATTCACACAGATCCTTACTAAGCTGTATAAAACCGTCGAATAATAACCAGGATAAAAGAAGGACGTCCTAAAACTTCATATACTGTAATATAAGTTAAGGGAGCCCACCTCACTTGTTTTCTCTTTCTCTTCCTCTCTCTTTGGCTTGTATCCATTCGGCCCCATTGAGCCTACTGTTTTAAGACGCTTACCCCCATCTAGGTGTCAACATTTTCCTGGTGAGCGGTAGCGAGCCAGCATATATATGTTTTTGTTTTGACAGCAAGCTAAATTTGTACATTTTTCGATAGAAAAATGTCTCTGGCGAAGCCGGATTTCTCCATACAATGCTGGCTCGCTGTCGCTCGCCAGGAAGAAATCGACACCTGTATGGGGATAAACGTCTTAAAACAGTTGGCTGAATGGGGCCGAATGGATACAAGCCAGGGAAAGAGAGAAAAAGAGAGAAAGATAAAACAAAAAACGGTGACCCCCCTTAAGCCACGAGACACTCCTCATTCTTATGCCTAAAAACTTGCCATACATTTATTATTAAACCGGAATATCGTCACTCTTGTAAATTTATCCAATAACGCTACACTTGCTCAACTTTTACGGGTACGAGATGCTGCAGAAAAAGAAAAAAAAAATGGGGTTCTAAGTGGCCAGTAAGTTAGAAAACATATTTGGCCCCCCCCCCCCCAAAAAAAAAATGAAAAAAAAAATACTAATAATAATACTAATAATACTAATAATAATAAATAAAAGAAAGAACAAGCAGTGCAAAGTAAAGTCAAAAGACTCCCCAGAAGCTTAACCCTTTGAGGATTATGACGTATATTGACAATATATTTTGGCTATCATTAGACGAGTTTATGCAGTTTGGGAAGGGCCTCTGGGAATCTAAGGGATCAAAACCAACCCAATTATGCCTCTGACTCCCATAGATCCTTCCTAAGCTGAATGCAATCGTCTAATGATAGCCAAAATAATTTGCTAAAACGCGTCATATCCCTCAAGGGGTTAAGTAATTAGTATATTCTCAAGTAATAAGTGTAAGAAACTTAGACACCCCTTAGTTTCGTAAACATGAGTAATATAGAGAACATTGATGCTGTTACAAATGGTTAACACATTCAGTACCGGTGACGTCCATTTCATTATATTCTGGCAACTATTAGACGGTTTTATTCAGCTTAGGAAGGATGACTACCCGTTAAAAGATTACAGACTACCTCAATTAATCATCTTGGCTACCATATATCCTTCCTAAGCTTCATAAATCGTCTAAATGCAGCTGAAATATAAACAAAAAAACGTCGCCGGTACTGTATGGGTCAAATAAATAAAATAAAATGTCGCTAGGATACAAGAATGTTATGTACACTGAAAGGGTTAACGGGATATACATAACATTGTTGACATTGTCTCACTGGAATTTTAAGTTTTTGTTTGTATCTAAGTATAGTTATTATGATATGAATTATTAAATAATTTTGATATTTTATTATTAATTATTCTGATTTATTATCACTATTCCAAGTTTACCGACTACTAAATGTCAAAGCATGTCATGATCAGTGAAAATAATGATACAACTGTCTGAGTTAAAGCATAGGTTCCGTGTTCACTCAACTCCAGGTCAGTTCACTCATCATAATCTAGCCTAAACTAATTAGACTAACATAACCTAAACGATATCTCCTTCCTAACCAATACAACTTAACCTATATAAACTTGGCCCTCCTAAAATATGCCTGATCTAACTACTTATTTTTGTTTTAGTTTGCCACCTAGACCTCTATCAAGCTTTAAAGAAACACCCCCTAGAGTCCCTAGGCTACACTTCGAGATAAATGGGATTTTTTTTTTTTATAGACAAATGTCGTGGCCGAAGGCGGGTTCCTTATAAATTACAGGCTATCGCTGGCCAGAAAAAAAGAGACACCTAAAGGGCACAAAGGGCCTTAAAATCGCCAAAATAATAAAAACACTTCTTAAAATCTCATAACTAATGGGGCTAAACATGAGGGAGAAGGGGGGTCCAGAAAAAGCAAACTTCCCCTTAAAGGAAAATCGGTGGAGTAACATTGCCTGAAGATATATTTACCCACCTTTGGTCTGGCCGGCCATGGGATCTTGTAGGTGACCATGGGAGATCTACAACACCTCAACCAGTGCCGGGCTGGAGTTAAGAGGTGTTCGTATGTATGACTCTGTGTGTATCAAGTCTTGTCACATGCAACACAATAACACTTCTCCTTTTGCTAATTGTTCTATATCATGTTCATTTTCACATATTATCACACACTTTCTATATTTACCTCTATTGTACCAGCGACGTCTTTTAAATGTTGTTCTCGCTATTTTTAGACGATTTCATGGAGTACAAGAAGGATTTGTGGTAGTCGAAAGGGTTAAGTGAGATTTGTGAAGCCTATTAATTGCTGGAGGCCTTTTTAAAACTGAATAAAATCATCTAATAGTAGCCAGCATAAAGTTAAAAGGACGACGCCGGTACTGTAAGGGTTCAGATCATAGTAATTCGCTCTACACAGGCAGGCAACACATATTTCATATCCTTAACTATTTCAGTACAGTTGCGTCTTTTATAGTGTGTTGGTTATTGCAGTAAAATATCTCAAATAACCGCTTTACATGTAAGAGGTTGTTTCAGTTACCGCTAAGTAATTTTATCCAAAGGGCCCCGCGTACTATACCCTGTAAATATAATGGGCAAGAAAAGCATAATGTATGTGCCCAGAATAATATAACCCTATTAAGGTATATTGGTAGTAATAAACTCATCTGCTATAAAGATAGAAAGGTAAATCACTATTAATACTGTATACCCCTTGATTCTAAATGCCATATCATATTCATTTGTTTTGTTTACAGTGTAGTGAAGGCGTTAACAATACTACAGTATGTTCACTCGCACACGGCGCTTGCATCATTGATTATACAGGAGGTTATAGGCCGTATTTTTAAACCGAGGAAGGGGTTCCCTGGGTAACTTAACCCTTTTTAGTATACGATGACGATTCCATATTATTTTGGTCATTAGACCATTGTATTCATTTTATGAAGAATAATTGACAACTAAAGGGTTAATTGAGACAGTCTTTACCATTTGCATCTTACAGATTCATCTTAAACTGAATAAAATGGTCTGGTAGCCTGAATAAAAGGAAGAAAAGCATCATAGACTACTGAAAGGGTTAATCATAATAACCACCGTCTTTGCTACCTTGTGTTGTGAACCATTGTGATCTCTTAAAGTACTGGCTCGCTATCGTTCGCCAGGAAAATATCGAGACCTAATTGACACGAAAAGTCTGAATATTGATAAAGAAATAGGGCGAAAGGCCTTAAAATCTGAAAACTAATAGGGCTAAACATGAGGAAGAAGAGGGATCAGAAAAACGATGAATCTCTCCTTAAATGTCAAGCACTTTGTCACTGTATCACTTTTCTTTCTTCATAATGTGATAACACGAGAAACGTTTACTGTCTCACATTAGGTGCTCTTATTAGGAAGTGGTGTACTTTATAGTCGGAGTTAATATCTATTTATATATTTAATTTAGTGTCTATATCGTAAGTACTGCCAGACGATTTTATTCAGTTGAGAAATCTACTCATAGCCGATGAGTCACGACTACTATACCATGCATCTCTCTCTCTCTCTCTCTCTCTCTCTCTCTCTCTCTTCTATCTCTATCTTTCTCTCTCGTGCTTGCCTGAGAAAGTGGTACAATGTAAGACAATTGATACATTCAAAAGAAGTCTAGACATTCATTGTGAGGAGGTGGGAATAATATAGGCAACAAACAACAAAACAACATAGGTTAAGCATCAGCAGTGTATAATGTTTCTCAACTTCGTTCTTTACTATAAATTTCCCAGTAGAAGTTGTTCTCATTCTACTGGGGGACTTCTTTCCCCAACTTAATTTCATGCCGAAAATTCTATATTAGCATTAAGTCCGGACTACCTAGTAGAGACCGCAAGGTTTGTGCAGTCTGTGTATCTATGTAACTCTATATAACTCTTCTCTCTCTCTCTCTCTCTCTCTCTCTCTCTAGATGGGAATACCGTTGAGTGGTCGGTGGTCCTCCTACGCCTTTCAGTAGTATAGGATATGGCTAATGGAAGGACGGATGGATACCTGTCAAGCCTATAGTTAATTGACATCAGTCGGGTTTCATGTTCGCTCGTTGAGGGACCCGCAGATGGCCGCTCGGGGGCAGAGTGATATGCAGGAGGATTTTAAAGCTAGGATTGAGAGCATAAAGGGTATTACAAAACAATACACCATTTATTCAAACGGCTATTTTCGGGCTAGCACCAACACAAATTCTGGTGCCGCCCATAACCTATAATTATTTATTGTATGCATTATTACATTATCAAATACAAATACTTCTAGTTAAGCCAAGGGAATGACCTGCACGGGTCCACCTTTCCATGTTCCCCCAAACAAGTTAATACAATATTTAAAACGTGACTTTGTAATTACTGTAATGGCACAACTAATATGTTGATACAAGGTAACGAACGTGGTGGAGCGAGGAATTGACCACTTGATATATTCCAGTCTATTAGGTAGTTAAAACTGTAGGCAGCTATACTAAGTACACACACACACACATACACATACACATACTGTACACACATACATACATACACCAACACACACACACACACACACGCACACACACACACATATATATACTGTATATATATATATATACCGGTATATATACAGTATATATATATATATAATATATATGACTTTGTGATAAGTGGATATGATGTTGACTTTGACCTAATGTACTGTATTTATGTGTGTACTAATACATATTCGACTTTGTATTTCTGCCAAATATTGATGTCTACAGCTTAAGCTTTCCTACAGATCGAATCTAGCAGTTAGCCCCTTCAATATGGCGCCTAACAAACACCCAGACGAGTGGCTTCCCCGTCTACGTGGCTCCAGTATGAGTCACGGCCACTCTATTACCAGGTTGGTCCCTTTATGTACGATCATGTCATTCGTTCCGGCTCTCTTTAAATAATCTTATTCAGTTTATGAAAGGGCACGCTTTGTCCAAAGGTTGGAAATGATCTTGGGTAACTCTATCAGTGCGAAATCTCTTTACATTTTAGGTGGGTTAAAGTTACTGGCGATTTTAGTCGGATTATAAACCATGTTTCGTATATGAGGGGTTAATTAATTTTACAGGGAAATTAGTATCATTGTATATAATATTTTACGGTAATGATGTAACTCCTAAGTAAAGATATAGTACACATGACTTATTAGCGCGACTGTACATACACAATTTTCTGAATTAAATACTCATAATTATATAATACATTGTTTTTATATATGTATATATTATTCACAGTATTTGTTCTACGGGTGATTGTTGTTAGGATACTTTTAGAGGATACCGAAAATAGTACTATTCGTTGCCTAGAAAATCCCAAGTGGCCTAATAGTGTCTAGGTGAGAGAGAGAGAGTGAGTCCAGCTGGTGTGGTTATCGACCTTCCTTGAGCAGCCCCACACCCCGGAGCACTTGTTACACCGCTACTGCACACACAACGTACAGTCAGGGACACATAGTTCTGGACAAATTATGGAAACTCAATTATCATACACTGACGAACTATTTTGATAAATGCATGAACCACATATATTAAACGACTGAAATTCCTACGTTGGTGAACACCGAGTTGTTTACATTAGCACGAGTTGTTTGTGTTGATGACCACGACTTTACGCTTGCCTACATATATTACTGGTACACTACTTAATATATACGTGAGACAATTAACAGTGGTTGAGGAAAAACAAATAACTGTGCATATGTTGCTCAGGGGTATCTTTCTCTAATATCTTCAGTGTTTCCGAGTTGTCCTATAAAATATGTATCACTACACTCTATTGTACACTTACAAGCCATAATAAGGGTAACACCCATTCGAATATATGAACTTAATAAACACAAACAAACTTTTGAGTATTTAAGTTATAAAACACTACTATTTCGATTCGGTTAGATACATTCAAATAAACGTATATCTATTAAGGCTTCTAAGTATACAGTCGTTTCGAGCATTGTCTGTACAACTATTTTATGGTTAAATATCGCAATACTTTGAAAAATTGCTTGAGCCACAATAATGTAAGTATTGGGTTTCATTAGTCATTGCTCACTGTCTGGATATTATCATCAGGAATCATTCAAGTAATCATTGCCACGACGGTATATCACCTTCATCGATAGGGTTACGTCACATTTTACCATTTTCGTATCAGTTTTTCTAGATCACTGGAAAACTAGCGAAGTTGGGAAAGTCACAGTTGTGTTCCACTTATAATTATTTATATACACATGATACATAAGTTAATAATACATTATTCCTCAAATAAATATATAGCGTATATTATAAAGAGTAGTGAACATTAACTATATATCAAAAGCATATAAATATATACCTGAAAACTGTCTCCAAAGAATCACAAAATGACAAAATAAGACAAACACTAAAGATATAAAAGATATACTGCATATCAATGACGTGTGTCGCTTTGTGACTAAGATCGTAAATTGCACGTTCGAGGGGGGTTGTGGGGGGGCAGTGGTAGTGGAGGGGTGGGGGGGGGGGCGATAGTATACTTCCAGACCTCCCTCTCCCTCCCCTCCACACTCTCTCACTCCTCACATCACACTGCGCAAGGGACCATGGGAGGAGGAGGAGGAGGTGAGGGAGGAGGCGAAGGTGGAGGAAGAAACAGGGAGGACACGCTAGGGAGGGAGAGAGAGAGAGAGAGAGAGAGAGAGAGAGAGAGAGAGAGAGAGAGAGAGAGAGAGAGAGAAAACAAAAAGAGAGAGTGTGAGTGAGAGAGAGAGAGAGAGTGAGTAGTTGTGGAAGAAGGGTGGAGAGAGAAAGTTCTGACACACAAGTTAAGAACAAACAAGAGTCCATAGCAGATTTACAAAGAGGGAAGGCGCGAAGAAAACAAGAAACATAGAAGTAAGAGGGGATGGTTCACTTTTTGGTTGATTTTCTTCCATTTATATATTATTTCTAGTTCTTCCCTACGCCTTCATCAAACTTAAAAAAACACCGCCTAGACCCCCCTTCAACATAAATTTGTACATTTTTCGATACAAATTTTTTTTCGACCGAAGGCCGGTTCCTCTTAAATTTAGAGGCTCGTTATCGCTCGCCAGGAAAAAATCGATACCTAAATGAACACAAAGTCTTATTATTGACTAAGAAATGGGGCATAAGGTGTTAAAATCGCCAAACTAATGCACCGAACGTCTTAAGATCTCAAAACTAATGGGGCTAAACACGAGGGAGAAGGAGGACCAGAAAAACGACACGTCTCCCCATAATAGAGGGTGTGAAGAACGGAGGTGTGGGGTGGAAAGGTTAATAAGTAAAGGAGGGAGGTGGAGGAAACAGTGATAATAGGAAAGGCAAAGGAAGTAAGGCGTACCAGCGATAAACGTAAGAGGAAGGACAATGAGGAACACAGGCGAATAAAGGGCATGGACAAAGTAAGGGGAAGAACGAAGGCACAGAGTAAGAAAATAAAGTACAGGGAAGATCAGTGGGTGGGAAGGAAGAAAGGGAGACAAGGAGGGGAGAGGGGAGCAAGGGGTTGATAAATGGTGCAAAGAAGGAGGGAAGGAAGGAAGGAAGGAAGGAAGGAAGGAAGGAAGGCAGGCAGGAAGCAAGGATGTGTGAGGAAAGAAAAGGTGGTGAAAATAGAATGAAGGGAGGAAAGAGGATACGGATACAGAAAAATAAACATGGAAAACCGGATACGTGAAGAGTGAACATAGAAAGGAAGGAAGTTTGGGGGAATTAGTTATGGTGAAAGAATGGATAGAAAGAAGAGATATAACACGGATATAAAGTAGAAGGTGAGGAGATACGGAAAAATAAAAATAAACAGACATATAAGAGAGAGAGAGAGAGAGAGAGAGAGAGAGAGAGAGAGAGAGAGAGAGAGAGAGAGAGAGAACGCATTAGCACTATCTGGTGAAACGTCTTGGGGGTTATTATGATATTTTGTTAAATTATTATTAAGGGTTTTAATTGTTTTTGCCATTTTCGAACACAGTATTTTAGTTTACCCCATAGACTTAGAAAACGACTCTCCAGACCCCCTTCAAACTAAATTAACGTCCCCTAGACCCCCTTCAAGCTAAATTTGTACATTTTTCGGCTTCTCCCAAATTGGAGGCTCGCGTTCGCTCGCCCAGGAAATACAGACACTTTATTGGGTTGAAGCGTCTTATAATCGCCAAAATAATGAGGTGAAACGTCTTAGAATCTCCAAACTAATAGCGTAAAACAGGGAGGCTCCAAATAGACCCGCCCTGCACCAATAGAGTTAAGAAAGGATGTATTGAGACATGAGAGTGAGGGAAAAATATGAAGTAAAAGCAAAATGATTTAATAAGATACAAGATAACAAACAAATAGAGAGGAGGCTTGGGTAAAAGGACAAGAAGAAGGAAGGAAGGAGGTGAATACATAAAGGAAGGAAGAAGGAGTGTGGAGGGAGGACTGGAGGAGTGCAAAAAGGTGCTAATTGGGATAGTAAAAGGTCACATGCACACACACACACACACACACACAGAGAGAGAGAGAGGGGTGGGTAAAGAGTACATCATGAAAGGAGAGAGAACAAACATGAAGAACTAATCTATAAACTGAAGGAAAGGTAAGAACGGAAGGAGATGAGAAGTGAGGAAGAAGAGAAGAACAAGGGGGTAGAACAGGAGGTGTGGGTAGAAGGAGAGAGAGAGAGAAAAGATCAACAACAGCAAAAAAACAGAAACTAAAACACAACTGGAGATAGGATGTGTGAATGGAAGACGACCAAGAGAGGTGTGAAAGTAAATTGAAGTAAAGGAAGGAGGGAAGGAGTAGGGTTAGAAAGAGACCAAGAAGGTAGAACAGGAGGCGTGGGTAGAAAGAGAGAGGGCGAGAAGGAGGAGGGAGGACGCGTGGAGATTGGATTTGAAGCAGCTAGGACTTAGAAGTGTAGGAGGAGGTACAGATATACTGTAGATAGTGGAAAACATGGAGGAGCAAGAGAAGGAGGAGGAGGAGGAGGAGGAGAAGAAGAAGAAGAAGACAAAGAAAAATAATAAGAAGAAGATAATGAAGAAGAAGAGAAAGACGACACATAAAGCTAGGGGAAGAAGGAGAAGAAGAAGAAGGAGTACAAAGGAGTACAAAGGAAATCAAGCAACAACAGGTCTAGTGACCCTTCTAGGTTGCTTGTCCTCCAAAACACTGAGGATCAAGTGTCCAAACAGTGGTTTAGAGTGGGTAAGGGAACATTGGAAAGGGAACTACTGCCCTGCCACTAACGTGGCAGGACTAGGAAGTTAGTAGGGGACATATGGGTTAGTAACTGAGGGGAGGATAAAGTTATTCATTTACAAACGCAGTCAGGAGGAGGAGGAGAGGAAAGGAAAGGAATGTGGAGAGAAGAGAAGGAGGAGGATGAGGAGGAGTAGAAAGAAACGTAGATGGAAGGAAGATAAGAATACAACAGGGAGGTGGGAGACTATGTGGAGAGAGGATTCGAAGGAGGGAAGAGGGATGCAAGTGGATTAGTAAGAGATCCCAAGGGAAGCAGAGATAAAGAGGCTGGAAAGATGGAAGAGAAGGAGACGTAGAGGAAAGGAATAATAGGAGAGAACAATAATATGGAAGGTGAAAATGAAGGAATATGAAGGAGTAAATTAACAGACACTAAAATAGAGTACAATGTAAAATTATAGGTTATAAAAAAGGAATATACGATCATTGTGTATATTGAAAATGATGTACAGTGGCGCTAATAAGTCATGTTTCAGATGACATTACGTTTGGCTCGCTCTGTGCTGTATTAATGTCTGTCAGATGTTGAAGGGGGTGGGTAAGTGTAGGAACATTTTTGTATATCTCACTCAAATATAAGAAATCATGTGTAAATGTTGCTGATACGAATTATTGATCAAAACATAATTGGTGCGGAGACATCACTTATTAGGCCGACTGTAGCACCAATACACCTTTACTGTAAATGGGTAGATTACTTTCAACACTTTAGTTACCCTATGCATACATATTATTTGTTTACAGTGTGAAGAGTAAGAGGAGACAAAAAAAACGGATGAAAAAGACGGAGAGTTCAGGTGGAAATACGAGTCCAGACGTGTGAATGACAGAAGAAAATGGAGAAAAGAAATGAGGTGGTGTGGCAGGAAAACAGAAAGGAAAACGGGTGTAGGTGGACGGCAGAGATAAAGAAAGAGAGCAAAGGAGGAGGGGAAACACAAAGAAAAGTAGTGAAGAAAGTAAGACGAAGAAGGAAATAGATCAGATGGAAGGTGAAATAAAAGAATAAGGAGGGAAGTAAACAGAGAGTAAAAGGAGTAGGGAGTAAAAGGGAAACAAATATGACATGAAAAAGACGGAGAGCTCTGGTGGAAATTTAAGGGGGGTCACCTGTTTTTTTTATCTTTCTCTCCTTGTATTTCTTTCTCTGGCTTGTATCCATTCGGCCCCATTCAGCCAACCGTTTTAAGACGTTTATCCCCATCCAGGTGTCAATTTATTCCTGGCGAGCGTTAGTGAGCCAGCATTGTATGGAGAAATCCGGCTTCGCCGAAGTCATTCTTCTATCGAAAAATGTACAAATTTATCTTTGCTGTCAAAACAAAAATATATACTGCATATGCTGGCTCGCTACCGCTCGCCAGGAAAATATTGACACCTGGATAGGGGTAAACGTCTTAAAACAGTAGGCTGAATGGGGCCGAATGGATACAAGCCAAAGAGAGAGAGAGAAAGAGAAAAAAAGCGAGGTGGGCCCCCCGAAGGGAAGGCGTGCGAGGACTAAAGAAAATGGAGAAAAAAGGTGTGGCCGAGAGTAAGAAACGAGGCGTAGAACGAAGAGAGAGAGAGAGAGAGAGAGAGAGAGAGAGAGAGAGAGAGAGAGAGAGAGAGGGAGAGAGAGAGAGAGAGAGAGGTTTACAATTAAGGAGAGGATGAGAATAATGACAAAAATAGGAAATGCGAATTAGAAAAGTTCAAGGGAACGTAAACAATTCAAAAGATACTAAACAATAACGACAACAGTAAGAAATATATTGATCCTCAAGAGGTTGTAATGAAAAAGACGGAGAGCTCTGGTGGAAATTTAAGGGGGGTCACCTGTTTTTTTTATCTTTCTCTCCTTGTATTTCTTTCTCTGGCTTGTATCCATTCGGCCCCATTCAGCCAACCGTTTTAAGACGTTTATCCCCATCCAGGTGTCAATTTATTCCTGGCGAGCGTTAGTGAGCCAGCATTGTATGGAGAAATCCGGCTTCGCCGAAGTCATTCTTCTATCGAAAAATGTACAAATTTATCTTTGCTGTCAAAACAAAAATATATACTGCATATGCTGGCTGTGCCCCGTAGGGGCACACTCACATAGAACGCCATCGTTCAGGGGGTGAAAACATCTCGCTCTGCATTTGCTAGGTTAACCCACTGAACCCCAGCGACGACAACGTGTCGTCAATGTTAATTACTCCGGTCCTATGGCACCTAGAGGGCTCAGATTTGTATGGGAACTGTGTAAGTATCCCACACAACCTTGCCGATGATTGAATACTCTCAAAGTCCAACCGTGTGCGCGTGAGCGCGCAAAAACATGGTTTTTGTGTGTTTTTGCCTTCAATTTTTTACTCCTGTAAAATCGACTTTCGAGGGCTCCGTAGGACCAATTTTTGACCTTTTGATAGTTTTTTTGTGGTTTTTCCTTCATTCCTAACCCATTCGCTATTGTTTCTGGATTTTTTTTTTCTTCAAAACCTGCCGGTCCCTGGTGGTACATTTATTTATAACTAGCTGGGGCTCAGTGGGTTAAGTCAGTTTAGTTGATATTAGAAGTGATGGTTGTAATAGTGGTAGTAATGGTGACAGTACTAGTAGTAGTGATGATGGTCATAATAGTAGTGATGATGGTGACAAGTAATGATGATGGTTGTAGTGATAATGATGACAGTAGTGATGATGGTAGTGACGATGGTGACAGTATTGGTGAGTAGTATTGATTATGGTGAAAGTTGTAGTGATTATACAGTAGTAGTGATGATGAGAGTAGCAGTAATTATGGTGAGAGTAGTGGTGATGATTATAATAGAAGTAGTGCTGATGATATTAATGGTGATAGTGACTAATAGTGATGATGGTGACCGATCGTAGAGTTGGGTATGCCGTTTTGATTTTGGGCAAAACGGCACGTCTACTTTATTATTATATTGTTATATGTTTTGTTGTACTTTGCTCGCTGGACCTCTATCAAGCTTAAACAAATAACACCCCCAAAACCCCCCTTCGAGACAGAGCTTCTTGCGCTGTACAGGGACACGGTGTGTCCCTGTATTGAGTATTGTTCGTATGTGTGGGGAGGATCCTCTCTCACTGCACTTCCAGACAAAGTAGAAAAAAAAGCCTTTCGTCTCATCAGTTCACGTCCACTCACTGATTTTCTGCAGTATCTCTCTCTTCGCCGCAAAGTTGTATCTCTCTCGCTATTCTACCGCTATTTCAATAATCAGTGTTCCTTAGAGCTCTCTCAGTGTATACCACCTCTACGTAGAGCACATAGCACCCGCCTTGTAATACAATCCCACCCCTACTCTGTGTAACTTTCCAACCCAAAAGTGAAACGATATTCCCAATCTTTCTTCTGTTCAACAGCTGAGCTCTGGAAGTCTCTCCCTGAATCCATCTTTCCATCACCCTATGACTTAAATTGTTTCAAACTCCATGTGTCCAGGTATTTTGGCTTGTACATTCCTTGATTTTGGCCCTATCACTCTTACAACTCTGGGGCCTTTTGTATCCCCCATCCACATAGAAAAATAAATATAATAAAAAAGAATGAAATACAAAATATAAATATAAATAAAAGGCGAGCTGTCGCTCGTCAGGAATGACACCGACACCTAAATGGCACGAAAGGTCTTAATATTGACAAACACATGGGTCGAAAGGTCTTAACATCGCCAAACTAATGGGGCGAGAGTCTTCAAATGTTATAACTAATGGGGCTAAACATGAGGGAGAAGGGGGTCCAGAAAAATTAAATACCTCCCCTTAAAATTAAGTAATACATGTGCTGCAAGAGGTTTGCTTTCTTATAATTTATTTGGGATCTACTAATGACGTCATAACTGAGGTATACCAGATACTCTACTAACCTTAAACATTCAACCCATGCAATATACGATGACGCGAAGTTTACTTTTATTCTGGTTATCATTAGACGACTTTAAGCAGCCAAAACTAATTCACCTATGCCTCTGACTCCCATAGATTCACCTATGCCTCTGACTCCCATAGATTCACCTATGCCTCTGACTCCCATAGATTCACCTATGCCTCTGACTCCCATAGATTCACCTATGCCTCTGACTCCCATAGATTCACCTATGCCTCTGACTCCCATAGATTCACCTATGCCTCTGACTCCCATAGATTCACCTATGCCTCTGACTCCCATAGATTCACCTATGCCTCTGACTCCCATAGATTCACCTATGCCTCTGACTCCCATAGATTCACCTATGCCTCTGACTCCCATAGATTCACCTATGCCTCTTACTCCCATAGATTCACCTATGCCTCTGACTCCCATAGATTTTTCCCCAGCTGAATAAAATCGTCTGATGATAGCCAGATTAAACTGTCAAAATGCGTCATAATCTCTAAGGGTTAAATTGGCTACCGTAACTATTGGTAATCTGCCCAAGAGGTATGTATCCTAAATGTGTATGTCAGAAAAACGCGAAGAGCATGAGAGAAAACAGAAAACTATGTACCATCCTGAACATTGGGACAACTATAGAGTATGAATAGGAGAGAGAGAGAGAGAGAGAGAGAGAGAGAGAGAGAGAGAGAGAGAGAGAGAGAGAGAGAGAGAGAGAGAGAGAGAGAGAGAGAGAGAGAGAGAGTGTGTGGGCCAACTAGCGATAATAAAGTTGAAAGACATTAGGAAGAGAGAGAAGATAATGCAGAGGAAGGAGAGGGAAACTCGGGATGATAAAGGAAGAGGGGAAACCAAGAATCAGACAAAGTGAAAATAAAACATAATATGTACTATGACATTTTAAGAACTGATGTTGGGTAAAATGAAGAAATACAATTACTCGCTATGGAGCACACACAAACTGAATTACGGATAAAATAAACAGTAATTATGAATACAGGTACGCAGAAACATGTGTTTTCACACTATCCATCCATTTTCTCTGTATCTATGCATCTATAAATATATATTTACATTTATATTTACAATACAAATATGCATACGTCAGCCATGTTTCCCACGTTAGTAAAATGGTCCACAGAAGCACAAAACGCTAAAAAATAAATAAATAAAATAATAGACGGAGAAAACAGTAAAAGAATGACGTTCACACACTTCTATGCCCCCATTAGATCACATACTCACTTTCTAGCTGTATCCATTAACAAGCACAATATACAGTATATAGGCCTACTGTATATACACAGAATATGTCGGATAAGAGATGGAAGAGGAAACTTTAACACAAAATGCTTAAGCAGTCAGAAAAAAATGAATTCATAAGAAAAAAAAAAGAGCAACAGAAGTGCAAAAGTAAGTAAAGATAATAATAGTGTAATCAAGGAGGGACAGGGGAGGGAGGGAGGGAGGGTGGAGGAGGAGGAGGAGGAGGGAGTAGGATGAGAAAGAGTAGGGTGTGGTTAACAGGGAAGGGCTCTCTCTCTCTCTCTCTCTCTCTGTCTCTCTCTCTCTCTCTCTCTCTCTCTCTCTCTCTCTCTCTCTCTCTCTCTCTCTCTCTCTCTCTCTCGCTCTCAATTGATACGTTTAAGAAGAGACTGGACGATCATCTGATGGAGATTGGATTAATATAAATTAATCAGTAAGAGTAATTTCCCTTTCAAACTAATTTCTTTCTATACTCTATAAAAACTTTCCTTGTGGGCATTTCTTGACCGAGAAGGTTACACTTCATCCTATTTTCCGGTAAGACTTTTTAGCCGGAGGGAGTGGGAGGTGGGCAGAGAGCCTTCTACTTTGCTGTGCTATTCTTCTAATATACACTGTCCCTGTGTAGTAGTATTAAGGCCGGACCACCTAGTAGGGACCGCAATGTCTGTGTGGTCTGAGTATATGTGTAACTCTGTGTAATTCTCTCTCTCATATTTTTTTTAGCCCTATATCTCTATTCATATGGCATTTATTTACAAGAGAAAAATGAAGCATCTGAACATATGTCTATGTATTGCTTAGAGACAAGTAGGCTGTTGGTTAGTTAGATATATAAACAGACAGACACACAGATATAAGGAAACAAAACTAGACAGGTAGACTGATATACCAACAAACATATATTACACATAAAATAGAAACACAAACACATAGATAAATATACAATCCTACAGACATACAGACAACTAAATATATGTAATGTGTATCCATATTTATAGACCGGCATACAGATATATATATATATATTCTGTATATATATGTATATATATATATATATATATATATATATTAAAATAAATATACTATATATATATATATATATATATATATATATATACAGTATATAATTATAATATATATATATATATATATATATATATATATATATATATATATATATATATATATCTATATATATATATATATATATATAGGTATATATATATATATATATATATATATATATATATATATATACATATACTATATATATTTATGTATATATATATATATTATATAATATATATATATTATATATATATATATATATATATATATATATATATATATATATATATATATACAGTATATATTTATATATACTGTATATATAAATAAACAGTTTCATATATAAAAGAGAAAGATGGATATATAGACAGAAAGAGAGAGAGACAGATACGCACACATATTTATAATTAGATATTAGATATTATATAGTTAGTTAGAGATATAGACAAAGAGAAAACCAGATAGCTAGAGACCACCCGGGTGTGGTATAAAAGTGGGTAACTGAGAAATATCGTCTTATCCTGGAGAGAAAACGGATCGGTTTTCTATAAGCTTTTATGGTGGCCTCAAGAGAAGAAAGAAAGGCAAATACTCCATTATTTATCTAACGTTTCCAGTACCAAGACGACATTAGTATTATATTTGCTATATGTACACGCGCATTTAACTCTGCTTTGAAGAAATAGAACCAACAGAATATTATATATGATAATTATGGTAATAATACAAATTCCATAATAATATATATATATATATATTTGTGCTGTACCTAGTTTCAGTGCATTACCACAGCACACCGAAATGCCAACAAAAATACCCTCATTGTTCCCTGATTAAATAGCACTGTATGAATATTCCCATATTCAAAATATTCTACAGGGGGGCAATGCCTAGAGAGTTAATTGCTCAATAGGTGGCGTTCTGAGAGTGAGGGTCCGAGTCTGGGGAGTGAGACTGTGAAGCGCGGAGGCGGAGCAGCTTCAGAGATGGGATTGCTTCGGGCCAGGGTGCTTCGCATGTCTCACTCCCTAGACCGGAACAAGACCTCACGGGCCTCACCGTGTTCAGCGGTTGAGTGTGCGGGCTCTCAGCCTATGATCGAGAGGGAGTAGTTGGAATATAGAAAGAAAAGAAAAAAAAATATATATATATGTACAGTATATACATATATATATATATATATATATATATATATATATATACCCGGTATATATATATATATAAATTACAGAAGAACGCATTATCTTTATGATAGTTAAGTCTTTCTGTAAGGATCTTTCTTTCCTGTTCTATGTTTGTATTTTATATTATTTATTTTTCTCTCAAACTCAGTCTCCTTCTCACTCACTCAATTGTTCTCACTCTCATTGTATCACTCACTCATTCGTGAGACCTCATATAGATTATGCTGTTCAATTGTGGTGTCCTTATTACATAATGGACATCAATTCCTTAGAGAGAGAATAAAGAAGAATGGCAAAAATTACCCATAATATTAGAAATCTTCCATTTGAAGAAAGGTTGAAGAATTAAGGCTTACATTCGTTAGAAAGACGCAAAGTTAGAGGGGATATAATAGGTGTTCAAGTGGGTTAGTGGTATTAATAAAGAGGACATGGAAGATGTACTAAAGCTCACTGACACCATCAGAACTCGAACTAATGGTATCAAATTAGATAAATTTCGTTTCGGAAAAGATAATAGGAACGTATTGGTTTGGTAACAGAGTTGTAGACATGTGGAATAGGCTACCGAGTGCTATAGTAGGATCAAGAACGATAGAGAGCTTCAAGATAATATTAAATAAGCATATTGACAAGATGGGTTGGGTTTGAAAGGGATCTGCCTTGTGCGGGCCAATCGGCTCTCTGCAGACTCCCGTTTTCTTATGTTCTCATCCTCTCACACTCACTTAGGCTACTCATTCTCTCACTTACTTTCTCATTCTTTCATTCTCTCACTTTCTCTTTCTCATTCTCTCACTTTCTCATTCTCTCACTTACTCAGTCTCTCACTCACTTTATCATTCTCTCATTCACCTACATTCTCATTCCTCACTCACTCACTTTCTCATTCTCTCATTCCCTCACTTTCTCAGTCTCTCACTTTGTCAATTGTATTGCTCCCATCTCATCACTAACAAACCGCGTCCACTCTCTCTCACTCAGTTTAACACTCTCGCTCTCTCTCTTTCTCACTTACACAACGCCACCAAACCCACACACTAAATCACATAGCCACACACACACACACATATACACCCACACACATAAGAAGAAAAGGAGAAAAGAATCACACATACAAACATAAACACACACACACACACACACAATGACAGGGTATAAAAACTGTCCCCAAACCAGATATCCACTTTGCTGACGTCTCCGCAGAATCAAGGACTTCCTTTATTATTATTATTATTATTTTTTTTTTGACCTTGTAAGTATGATAAGCCATTTTTATAAACTAAATAAAATCACATGGTGGCAGCACGAGTTAAAAAAAATCGTCTTAGTATAGAATAAATTGTGTTATCTGATTGGTAATGCCATTGATTACTTAATATATTTTCTAAGCCAAATATAATCATCTAATATAAGCGAGAATATGATTATAAAGAAATTATTGGTGAATAGGGTTATGTATAATAAATCTGGCCTTTCCTCAAATTTTATCAATGATCTCATAGTATTTGTTAGTTTTATCAATTCTTCAATTACAAAAATACATCTAAATTCTTCAAGTATGCCATTGTTTAAGTATCGGACGCAAATTAATTATTTAGCAATGGATGGATGAAAACATTCTCAAGGACAAATAGTATAGAATTCTTTAATAATCTGTATAATTCCAGCTCTAGCTGAATTTATAGTTCTTAGTTTTGTACTGTATAATACAAAGAACACACCAACTAAATTTAACCACTATTTCACACATAAATGCAATTTTATATTTCACACATAAATATAATTTTATATGGTGCTGAAACTAGATGACCCTATGCCAGAGAAAGGAATCTACACACTCAGCAACTATGGAAGGAAAATTGCGACCCCAACGGATCTCAGGTCGGGCAGAGAATCAAGATGACTATTGGAAATTCTCCTTACGTACTTGATTGGTGGCTAACGTGGTCTGCAGGGCTTCGATAAATTCCATCCGACACAATGCCATGTATTCTAGTATTTGTTTTTGCCGAATACCAATGTGTATTCGTCGAACTTCCTTACTGCTACACTGTCAAAATTATCCACACATACACACACACATATATATATATATATATATATACAGTATATATATATATATATATATATATATATATATATATATATATATATATATATATATATACAGTATATATATATATATATATATATATATATATATATATATATATATATATATATATATATATACTGTATATATATATATATATATATATATATATATATATATATATATATATATATATATATATATATATATATCGATATATATATATATATATATATATATATATATTATATATATATATATATATATATATTTATTAACTCGTTCAGTATCAGCGTCATCCTTTTAATTATATTCTGGCAATGATTAGACGATGTTATTAAGCTTAAGGAATGACCTCTAGCAATAATAAGGCTTCAAACTATCTCAACCAATCCTTTTAACTACCACAGACCCTTCTTAAGCTGCATAATATCGTCTAAATATAGCTAGAATAAAATATAACACACGTCGCTGGTACTCCAAGGGTTAATTTGTGGTCTTTTACTGTTATTTGTTAACAATAAAAGAACATTAAATTATGACGTTCGAAAACCGTATTAAGCATTACGGTTTCTAGTAAGTAGTATGCCTCTAAATTGCGGCAATAACGGTAAAGAACTAGCAATATTGATGGTTAGGTAGGCTTGTGACCGTTATGGGGGTCACCGGATTTATTATCTTTATCTCCTTTTCTCTCTTTCCCTGGTTTGTATCCATTCGGCCCCATTCAGCCAGCTATTTTAAGACGTTTATCCCCATCCAGGTGTCGATTTCTTCCTGGCGAGTGATAGCGAGCCAGCATTGTATGGAGAAATCCGGCTTCGCCGGAGAAATTTTTCTATCGAAAAATTTACAAATTTAGCTTGCTGTCAAAACAAGAATATATACAGTATATGCTGGCTCGCTACCGCTCGCCAGGAAAATATTGACATCTGGAAGGGGGTAAACGTCTTAAAACAGTAGGCTGAATGGGGCCGAATGGATAAAGCCAAAGAGAGAGGGATAAAGAGAAAGATAAAAAAAAGTCGGTGACCCCCCTTAAGAAAAATAACAGAAAAGGATGTCTTGGGTTTTACTGCTGTCTTACTCACTCAACACATCGTGGAACATTTCCAACATACTACAAAGGAGTACAACGGAAATCAAGCAACAACAGATCTAGTGACCCTTCTAGGTTGCTTGTCCTCCAAAACACTGAGGATCAAGTGTCCAAACAGTGGTTTAGAGTGGGTAAGGGATCATTGGAAAGGGAATTACTGCCCTGGAACTAATGTCCGTGGCAGGATTAGGAAGTTAGTAGAGGACAGATGGGTTAGTAACTGAGGGGGGGATAAAATAAAGTTATTCATTTACAAACGCAGTCACTCGCGGGTTTGATGCGAGATATTTGTCTAGGCGGAGTTTAAATGAATCAACGGTGATGCAGTCTGTAACGTTTCGGGCAAGCCCATTCCACAAGTTGACAACTCGATTGAAGAAGAAATTCTTAGATTCGTGCGAGTTAAAAGATTTTCCAATAATTTTGCATAACCGTTTCCCCGCGTGTAATTAGATTGGTCGATAGTGAAGTACTTACTACAGTTCATATTGTCGATGCCTTTGATGATTTTTGAACACTTGAATTAAGTCACCTCTTAATCTGCGCTGGGTTAAAGGAAATAGATTTAATTCTCTAAGACGCTCTTCGTATGGTTTGTTCTTTAGGCTAGGTATCATTTTGGTAACTCTACGTTGAACTCGTTCTAGCTTGTTTATATCTTTTTGGTAATAAGGGCACCAGGATTGAACGCAGTATTCCAGAAGAGGGCGGACTAAGGAATTGTAAAGGGTTAGGATAACTTCTTTGGATTTATGCTCAAATGACCTGCCTATAAAGCCAATTATTCTGTTTGTCTTCTTAACAACTTCTGAACATTGTTGACTCGGTTTTAGGTTACTCGATATTGTTACTCCCAGATCGGTTTCTCTGTTTACATTCTTAAGCTGAGTGCCATTCATCGAACAGTTTGCTTTCTCATTTAGGTATCCGATATATAGTACTTTACATTTATCCGCATTGAAACTCATTTGCCAAATTTGGGCCCAACATGACAATTTATCTAGATTGTGTTGCATATCGTCAACTTGTTCTTTTGAGAGTACGCTATTTGCAATTTTTGTATCGTCAGCAAATTTTGAAATTGTACAGGTGAGACCCTCATCTATGTCGTTGATGTAAATTAGAAAGGGAATTGGTCCTAGTACCGATCCCTGGGGTACCCCGCTACTTACATTGGTCCATTTAGATGCCTTACCGTTTATGACTACTCTTTGCTTTCTGTTGCTGAGCCAATTTTCTATCCATTTCAACACACCGTCTTGTATTCCATGCGCTTTTAGTTTTAGCAGTAAACGTTTGTGGGGAACTTTGTGAAAGGCCTTTTGAAAATCAAGGTATATAATATCTACAGCTTTATTCTAATCGTAGAGGTTGAGGATATCGTGGAAGAAGTCTAAGAGGTTTGTTAAATAGGAACGTTTTTTACGAAAGCCGTGTTGAGTATCTTTAAGTATGTTATTTTCCTGTAAGTGATTTACGAGTCTGTCTCTTATGACCGTTTCTAGCATTTTACATACAACTGAGGTTAAGCTAATTGGACGATAGTTACTGGGTAGGGATTTGCTGCCTTTTTTGAATATCGGTGTTACGTTGGCTAGCTTCCACTGATCAGGCAGAGAGAGAGAGAGAGAGAGAGAGAGAGAGAGAGAGAGAGAGAGAGAGAGAGAGATAGAGAGAGAGAGCGAGAGAGAGAGAGAGAGAGAGAGAGAGAGAGAGAGAGAGAGAGAGAGAGAGAGAGAGAGAGAGAGAGAGGTGAGATGGGAGATAAACACGAAGGTGGACGTTTAAGTGTTTTAAGAGAGAGAGAGAGAGAGAGAGAGAGAGAGAGAGAGAGAGAGAGAGTACAAGTACAAAGGAGTACAAAGAAAATCAAGCAACAACAGGTCTACTGACCCCTCTAGGCTGCTTGTCCTCCAAAACACTGAGGATCAAGTGTCCAAACAGTGGCTTAGAGTGGGTAAGGGAAAATTGGAAAAGGAACTACTGCCCTGGAACTCAGAGAGAGAGAGAGAGATTTGGGGGAGGAGTTACTTAGAGATATATCTGTATATTTACCACACAGACATCATGTATGTAGTGAGGTGCTCAGCAATTACTTCTACTGTAATAAGGAGAATAAATTTCATATCAAGATAATTGAAAGCAAAACACCATATGTAAACTAAATGGCTCTCTCCCGACCCTCGTCACCCATAGGCAAAGATCTATGCCGGAAAGAAACAGTTATAAATTAATACCTTTGGCTGTTATAAAGTTGTGTGATATAGAAATTATGGGGAGGTTTTTAGTTTGATCCCTAGACCTCCATCAAACATTAAATAATACCCCCAAGACCCTCCTTCGAGATAAATATGTACACTCGCTCCAAGAAGTATTTACACCCCTATGCTGATCATCTGGTGTGCACAGCACGGTAGGGTTGGCACCTCTGCCTGCAATTATATCCATGTGTCAGAGACGATCGTCTCTGATGTTTTTGTAATATCTGACACAGTTGAATTAAAGGACATTTCCCACTCTGATAATGTCCCTACTATGTTAAGATCGAATTGCAAACTAACCTAATTTGCCTCTGAAATTATTGCATAACCGATTCTGATGTCTTGCCAATTTTGAAAGAGAAAGAGAGAGAGAGAGAGAGAGAGAGATTCAGAGTTAGTAAGAAAAAGAAAAGCTGACAAGATTAAAAGCTTGGGTTAAATCCTGTTATGTTTGTTTAATCCGATGACAACTTTTATTTTTTAGGTTTATTTTACACTACTACACAGTTTTATTTTTCTTAAGGCGGTAGTGGTTATTTTGTTGGCCTATTTATTTATTAATATATTTGCTTTAGTTTCCTCGCTAGACCTCCATTAAACTGAAGAAAACATCCCCTAGAACCTCTTTCAAGATAGATTTGTATATATTTCGGTAGACAAAATTTCCCGGCCAAAGGCCGATTTCTCCTAAAATTACAGGCTTGCTATAGCTCGCCAGGAAAACCTCGACATGTAAATTGCACAAAAGGTCTTAAAATCGCCAAACTAATGAAGCGAACGTCTTAATATCGCAAACTAATGGGGCTAAGCATGAGGGAGAAGGGGGCCAGCATAAACAACCACCTCCCCCTTAACCCCTTCAGTATATGAGAGCATCAGTTCATCATTCAGGTATATTCACCTAGGCCCTAGGGCTTCTGTTAAGGGGAGGTATGTCGTTTTTCTGGACCTCCCTTTCCCTCATGTTTAGCCCCATTAGTTTTGAGATTTTAAGATATTCGTTCCATTAGTTTGTCGATTTTAAGAGCTTTCGTCAGATTTCTTCTTCAATATCAATACCTTTCGTTCCATTTAGGTGTCGATTTTTTCCTGGCGAGCGATAGCGAGCCTGTAATTTAAGAGGAATTGGCCTTCGGCCAGGAAATGTTTCTACTGAAAAATGTACACATTTATCTTAAAAGGGGTCATGGAGGTGTATTTTAATCCTGTTCGAGGTCTATGGAGCAAAATCCTCGTTTCAGATGGGGAAGAGTCAATATCTCGCTAGCTAAAAAAAAACAAAAAAAAAACAACAACTACAGGCTCTAGGTCCCTCAACGCGCCTCACTAAATAATCACAAGCACTACTCCACATTGTAGAACCTCTGCTGTTCGTCTGTAATGAAAAACAACTGGTGACGTAGTTTGCATTATATTCTGGCAAATATTAGACGATTTAATTCAGCTTAGGAAGGACGATTACCCATTAAAAGGCTACAAACTATCACACTTAACCCCATTTACAACCACAGAACCTTCTCAAGCTGCACAACATTGTCTAAATATAGCTAGAAGAAAATTAAAAAGACGCTGCGGTACAGAAGGGGTTAAAGGGACGTTATATTATTTATTGTTTTTATTATTATTATTATTATTATCATTACCGGTAGATATATTTATTATTATTATTATTATTATCATTACCGGTAGATATATTTATTATTATTATTATTATTATCATTACCGGTAGATATATTTATTATTATTATTATTATCATTACCGGTAGATATATTTATTATTATTATTATTATTATCATTACCGGTAGATATATTTATTATTATTATTATTATTATCATTACCGGTAGATATATTTATTATTATTATTATTATCATTACCGGTAGATATATTTATTATTAGTATTATTATTATTATCATTACCGGTAGATATATTTATTATTAGTATTATTAGTATTATCATTACCGGTAGATATATTTATTATTATTATTATCATTACCGGTAGATATATTTATTTGTTATTGCTCCCTAGATCTGGCTTGTATCCATTCGGCCCCATTCAGCCAACTATTTTAAGACGTTTATCCCCATCTAGGTGTCGATTTCTTCCTGGCGAGCGATAGCGAGCCAGCATTATATGAAGAAATCCGGCTTCGCCGGAGAAATTTTTCTATCGAAAAATGTACAAATTTAGCCTGCTGTCAAACAAAAATAAAAAATATGCTGGCTCGCTACCGCTCACCAGTAAAGAATTGACACCTGGATGGGGATAAACGTCTTAAAACAGTAGGGTGAATGGGGCCAAATGGATACAAGCCAGAGAAAGATAGAAAAGGACAGAACAAAAACAGGTCACCCCCCTTAAAGAAAAATACCCGCAAGACCTCCCGTCGAGATAAATGAGTACATTATCGGTAGAAAAGTGTCCTGGTTCCTCCTACATTACAGGCTCGCTATCGCTTGCCAGGAAAACGAAACGACACCTAGATAGGGCGAATGGTCTTAAAACCGCCTAACTAATGGGTCAAACTTCTTAAAATCTCATAACAAATTGGGCTATACATGAAGGAAAATGGGTCCAGAAAACAACAACAAATACTTCCCCTTCAGACAATGGACTACTAGTTTATGAGATTGTCTTTTCTTTACCCGTGTTTCATTAACAAAAGAAACACAACTTAAGGGAACAGTGGTTATTATTTGGGGGCTATATTATTATACTGTATATTCAAATTGTTACGCTGGCCAGCTTGCCAGAATGCAGTCGTAACTCGTAACTCGCTAGCGCTCGCCTGGGCAGTGAAATAGGCTACAATAATCGTAGAACGATGTTCTTTCTTTCATAGAGTTAATGTTGTCACAGACAGATCAGTGGTGGTATTTATTCTCGTCTGTGACACTTGGAAGTATTTTATATCATTGATAGAATATAAGGTGCATTGTGTGAAGTTAAGGAGAAAGAGCGAGGTAGGCAGCGAGGTGGTAGTATGTGCGTGTGTATGTACGTGTGCCTCCCTTGCTCGGAGGAGTTTCCCACGCCCGTGATTGGCCGGCGGGCCTGACGCGTCATATAACGCCTGGTCCTCATGACGTAGTCGTCTGTGATTGGGTGCTGCTGCCTTTGTTAGTGCTGGGGGGCTCCTGCCCGCGTTTCTCCTGCAGAGCTTGGCACAGCGTGCTTGGTCCTACATGTCCTTTGCAATCTGTCCCCATATAACCCCCTATACTACTTTCTCTCTCTCTGAACTTCTTCCTTTTCATACTTCTCTCTTTATTCAATTACTTATCCCTTCTGGTTCTGCATACGGCTTCCATAGTCGGCCAGTCGTATTACCAGCACCAGTTCTCAATATATGTTTGCACTAGCATTAGGGATTATTAGAGTCATAGTCAAATGGTATCATAGTATTGGGGTGCTTCTAATTATTGAGTTTTTCTTTCCTACTATTTAATGCTAGACAGTGTAAGGTATCTTTGGTCGTTGTCTGAGTTATGTATGTGGCAAGTCAGAGCCTGTACAACATCGACGAAGCTAGCTAGCTTGTAACCCTTGTGCATATTTTCCTTTGCGAGTGTAGCAGTATACAGGTGAAGGGCTTTTGCCTACACTTACCTGTATGATTGCTACCTCATTGTGTTGACCTTTGTGGAGTGCCAGGGTAAGACCAGATACTAGAGATCTGGACTTACCAAGAGAGCCTCCAAGTCACTTAACGTAACATAAGGGAAATCTGTTCAAGGGGAGACAGTAGGCTACGAGCATGCTTGCGCTCTGCCTAGTTTCCTAGTACCTTTTATGCCACTGCTAGACTTTATTAGTGAGAAAGACAGCATTGTGTTTATTAACTTTAATTGTGTATGCTTTAGAAATTATTCATGCCTTATTTTAGCCTAGGTTGATGCATAGTGCACAACCCAGTTTGGCTGTTACGTTGGCTAAGGAAGTACTGTTTTTGAGTGGTTATTATTAGTGCTGTCACAGAGTTGTTGCACTCCCTTGTTATATATATATGTATCCTACTTATTGGTGTATTTAAGATACACGCTTTGGTGTCCTGCCCCTGCATTATTTCTGTTCTATATTAACGAGCATCTTAGAGCATCAGACGTTTTCAGAAGATTCTTTATCTGTTTGCTGTAGGACTAGACTTCCAGTGTTTTCATAGAGCATTGAAGAGTTTAGTGTTGAGTACAGACTCACACTAAAGTTAACGTAAGCATATACTCCTTTATTAAATCTTGTTATAGTTTATTCAAGCATTGTTATTACTTAAGAGCATTTTATTAACGTAAAGTACTCCTGTTGTGAGTAGGCTTTGCCGTCATCGGTAAGCCTTTGTAGAAGTGCACTAAAACCCAGTTAATTGATACCCCGTTATCCAGTAGATTAACTCTGGAGGGTTTTAAGTGTTTTTGTTCACCGGCGTAATAGTTCGAGGGTTTGGAATTAGCGTACCGTTGTTGCAGATATAGCCTATCATCTAGTCCATTCTTAAGTGCCCTTGTTTATTTCGTAGTGCCGGTCGTAACAAAATATTTTTATTTTCCTCGTTAGACCTTCATCAAGCTTACAAAAAACAGTCCCTAGACCCCCCTTCTAGATAAATTTGTACATTTTTCGATAGAAAAATGTCCCGGTCGAAGGCCTGTTTCTCTTAAAGTTACTGGCTCGCTATCGCTCGCCAGGAAAATATCGAAACCTAAATGGCACGAAAGGTCTTTATATTGCTTTAGAAATAGGACGAAAGGTTTTAAAATCGACAAACTAATGGGGCGAACATCTTAAAATCTGAAAACTAATAGAGCTAAACATGAGGAAGAAGGGGGACCAGAAAAGCGACCTATCTCCCCTTAAGGATAGACAAAAGTTAACATGGTGAAGTCTTTCTCAGTTTATCTTTCTTCTCAAACAACTCCTTCCAAAATTGAGTAAAATACAAAACATCTGAGGTGAAGCCATTGATTTTGGGGGCTGATGAGTGATTGGTGTTTCTGAATGTTTGGGTGGTTGTTTTCTTTTTTTGTTGTGGGCGAACTGTTATATGTGTTCTTCTCCTGTCACCTATTTTTCCTTGTTCGTGTCTCTTGCTGATCCTCCCTACCCCTTGTGGGAGTAAGGGCTGGCTATTGACTGACTGACTGATTGAAAGGAAAGAATAGCGTAATATACTAAAGGGGGTAAATTAGGTATATGGATGTTTCTTACAACCCTATTCTTATATTAAGGGGAGATTTCCACTTAAGTTATTTTTTTCTTTACCCCCTTCTCCCTCATGTTTAGCCCCATTGCTTTTGAGATTTTAAGACGTTCGCCCCATTAGTTTGCCGGGTGCCCAACCCCCGAAACGGGTTGAAATAGGGGAGCTATCCCCCCCCCCCACCTCCCCGCCAAAGACGGCTTTCTAGGGCCTTTCCTAGCTGATGCTGAGAGGATTGGGTTCTAGTCATGTGGTGATGGGCTGGTCTATCAGAGTGAGAGCTGAGCAATCTCTGCCATACCCATAGCTTACTCTGAATGTTCCTTTAACTTATATATTTTATAGATCTCAAGTGACGGCGTCTCTTCCGTGGAGGTCATCCCAATCTACCAAGATTGGAAGCCAAAGAGTCACATTTTTCCCTTGCTCCTCAACTTTCTCTTCATAATTGCTGAGGGGCACAGCTCTAGGGCCCTGGGTGGGGCTTTGGTTTCCCGGGCGTTTCCGCACCCTCCTCAGCTCCCCGCCATGGAGTGGCTTCGGTCACCCAGGCTTTATTGTGGTCGGCAGGGAGGGTTCTGTGGGGGCGCTCGGTTGTGGCCTTGGAATTGCTCGGGGCCTTGGGGCTGTTCGGCCAGGCAGCTTGGGGAACAACAACAACAACAACAACTTTCACCCAATTTATGTCACTTTTAAGCCCTTTCCTCCCATTTAGGTGTCAATTTTTTCCTGGCGAGCGATAGCGAGCCTGCAATTTAAGAGGAATCGGCCTTCGGCCGGGACATTTTTCTACCGAAAAATTTGCAAATTTATCTTGAAAGGGGGTCAAGGGGGGTGTAATTTCAAGCTTGATGGAAGTCTAGGAAACACACTAAAAACCTCCCCTTAAATGGGTTTACTAATATCAATATACCTCTTTAAGAATATATCATTATGGACACTTAAATGGGTTTACTAATATCAATATACCTCTTTAAGAATATATCATTATGGACACTTTAATTAGGGTTTTGTTTATTAGTTTGATTGTTTTAACTTTCTTTTTCACAGCCATATTCCTTACAGCGTGTCTCTCCTTTGACAACATTATTGATATTCCTGTAAATAACGCCCGACGCATATACTGTACAGTATTCATGTTAGCAGGAAACTTAAGTAGAGTTAATCACATTACCATAAACTAATATATTACCATAGTTAGACTGGTATTGAGGGCAGGTTTTTAGTTTGTTCCCTACAGTAGACCTCCATCAAGCTCTAAATTACACCTTGACCCACTTTCAAGATAAATATGTACACAAATATATATTTGGTGGCTCGCTACCGCTCGCCAGGAAAATATTGACACCTGGATGGGGGTAAACGTCTTAAAATAGTAGGCTGAATGGGGCCGAATGGATACAAGCCAAAGAGAGAGGGAGATAAAGAGAAAAATAAACCCGTTGACCCCCCTTAATGGCCCGCAGTAGAGCACATACCTACGCCATACTTATAGTCCATGGGAGTGGTGTTGTATGCAAATTATAGGTTTGATTCCCGAAGGGAAGTAGAGAAAACCTAATATTTAGTAGGGGCCCCGGAATCATTGACGATGTTGCCTATTAGTATAATAGTCTCCATTCAACATCCACGTCAGTCGTTTGAATCACCCTCCGCGAGGAAGAATAGGAGTCAATCTTCATAAGTGCAACGCTACTTCTCTTATGGTGTCGTCACAGATCGGGTACCCACTACGAAAAAACTTCGTAAAAAATAAGAGAACAAAAAAGGGAAAAAGAATTTTCCATCTTAACACTGTTATTCACAAGCTTCCCACATTCGGTGGATTTTCTTGCGCTGTGGCTTCTTACCGCCTCTCGCCAAGCGCAACAATCCTTCCTTCAATGATATAACAAGATAACTCAAAATATCAGCGAATGGGAAGGGGATGGCTGGGAGGGACCTCGTCGTCAATGATTCCGGGGCCCCTACTAAATATTAGGTTTTCTCTACTTCCCTTCGGGAATCAAACCTATAATTTAATAGTGGCCCCTCCATCATTGACGCTGTTGCCTGAATACCAAGACTAGAGGGGGACATTCGTAGTATTAAACTCCTAATAACCGCATGGTTAAGTCAAGAAACCTCATAACAGGAAAAGCAATTCGTATAATATGTAGTTGTGCATACAACACAGTTAAAAAATATTGACAGAGTGTGAGCAGTGCGTTGCTTCAAAGAAGCCTGCTCCAACAACAGAGTCCTCATACATGAGGTGTTTGTTGTACCGGGTGAGACAGAGTTAAAAGCAAAAAAGCCTGCATCACCCTGACCCGGAACCTATGCTGAGCTCAACTAGGTTCCTGGGCGTAGTCATTTTGACAATTATCAAACCTATTGAAACTAGTGTAACTAGCCTGGAACATATTGGAGTGGCCATCTGATCTCTATCGACCTTCTGAGTCTAGTGCGACTAGCCTGGAAACTTGGAAATCATATAAACCGTAGGGCAAATAATTCTTTATTATTCATAAACTGGACAGGTAGATAATGGAAATATTTACAGAGTCACTTAGGACCTATTGTAATCTAGTGCAACTAGTTTCGAAAATTGAAACATAAAACAACTTTCTTTTTATTAATCATAAAACCTGAGTGTGAATTAAGCAATCTAAATTCTCAATTCTTTCTAAATCAAGCAAACTGAGCTTCTAAGTTCATACATATTTAATTTTGGGCACAGCTCGGCTTACACAGCTTGCCCTTAAACCCACTTGTAATCCTGTGTAAGGGGGAGTTCCTCTCTTGTACTGGGATCCACCTATCCCCCTCCCCCTTTTTTCTGAAGCCTTTCAGGGCGCAACTATCACAGTACATACAAAACTCGGAATACAAGAACAAACAACAGGAGTGTGTCCATGGGCATACTTACAACAATCGTTTTTTTTTTTTTAAAGAAAATGTAGTTTGTACAGAACACGGGGAAGTAACTTTTGCCATGACAAACTGTCGCGATGGCACTTCCTACGTCTATTACTGAGCCATGTCTTCACGGCGAGGATCAGCGCGTAACTGAGTTAGTCGACTATCTCAGGTAGTCCGCCGGAACCCTTATAATCTCAATTTAGGAGGGTATCGAGGCATACACTCGGGGAACCTGAGCCGGGGACTGTGACAGGCTTCTGCCGTGACCCCCGCCCATCATGGTGTGACCCAACCGGCACATAGACATTATGGTGAAAGGTTGATCTTATATCTAAAACATAATTTGGCCCATCCGGCACATAGACATTATGGTGAAAGGTTGATCTTAACTCTAAAATATAATATACCATACACCCAGGGCCAGAGCAGGCTAGTTACTTAAGAGTGTAATGATCTGGCGAAACGTAGGGTATCCTACGGCGGGACTGTTGTTAAGGTCATGTGGAATTGAATGGGAAAAGAAATTTCCTGTGAAAGGATGAGTTAGAGAGAACTGAATTGCCTCGGGACTAACCGGGCCGAAATGAGGTCGGGGAGCCCTAACCAAAGGCATCAGCCACAAGGATTGCAGAAACACGGACGTGTCTGTAAGATCAAGTGAAGCCCGCCACCCGGCAAGGAGAAAGGGATTGTGGTTATGAATCTATATGGCATAAAAAACAAGAGAAAGACAGGACCGAGAGTATCCTGAAGGGCTCCCATTGCTGACAACAGAACTTTAAAAGAGGTTGGAAAATAATCACCCCGGCCAGCAGTGGTTGTTTTGTAAAAATTTCGAATTGCTGCTGAGCTGATTCTGACCCTGGGAAAACTTTTCCGGGTGCATACCCCTAGGTTAAGTATATGGAGACAGACCCCAATCCCTTGGAGATAGGAAGAAAAAACCCTGCCGGGGTGATGTCCTATCCCCAACGGCGGGGGGCGATCTCTAAAGGAACCGCCGGCAGCCAGACGAGCCGAGGACTGGAATGGCTTAGGATAGGGAGGGAAACTGATGTGTTACACCTTATCTATCGTATCAAGGGGGGCCTGTTAGGGGATCTACATGCATTATTGAGGGTGAGAGTCCTTTGGTGACCTTCTCTGCCTGTTAATGACTGGTTATTACATCGTTTTAAGGGAGCAAGCCGGCGGGCGGTTGCTTCCGGTAATCACTTATTCAACGAAATGTGAGATATACTCCAGATGCGGATCCGTCGGGGGGTTAACGGTTGTAGAAGAACCGACCCTGGATGGCGGACGCAGTCCTTCATCCCAGCGTAATGAGTTAGTCGCCTTATCCCTTATGCAGAGGGTGGTGATCGGTCTGTTATGCCACGCCATGTGAGGTAAAGCCGCATGACTTTTGTTCCGGCGTGCTTTTGTGTGGACTGGTTCCGGACAGTCGGACCGAAGCCATCAGGGGGCGCTGCCCCCCGCAGGAACTAACACTTGGTCGAACCTCAAAACCCTATTGCGCTAGCATGGCCGAGGGAGGGAGGAAGACAGAGGGAGGACTGGAGAATCCGGGACAGTAGTCCTAAAAGTATATGTGAATTTTAACCTCTAGAGCCGGAGGTGAACCCGTCCGCCTGCCGCCTGGGGCCGACAGGGGGAGAGCTATTGGTTTGTCTTTTTCTTCAAGCGCAACATTACCCGGACATCACGTTCCGTCTGTTTATCTATGACTCTCGCAGTTAAGACAGGGGAGAACAAGATCCTATAGTAAGCATTCATAGGTAAACCTTGCGCCATACCGAGTCTGAGTAGCTGACGTGACCGGACTGCCTCAAACAAGGCTGTACGAATTTCCGTGAGTGTTCTAGCCGGGGTAAGGAGGAGGTATTGTTGAAAAAGTTTAACTAATTCCTGGGTTCAGGGAGAGGGATTCGGCCTTGGTTCGGCAATAGCCTGGGCCGTGTCTCTAGTTAACAGGAAGCTAATAAATGTCCTGTGGGCCCTATCTCTGACCAGAGATTTGCGTTGAAGTTCATTAGGTTCAGGAGTAATGAGGGGCAAGGGAAAATCTTCCGCCGTCAATTGAGGGGCTATAAGAAAATTAAAAATAGGGAATGGAACTCCGCCCGGTCGTTGTGCTAGCCAGTCAAACTCGGTAAGGGGGGGAGGGAGAATTGGGGACAAGGAATTGGATGTAATATCTATAGCAAATTGTTGCAGTTCCTGATCCCACGTAACCCACGGCCCATCGCCCACCTCACTCAGATTCAACTCCCTTAGGTCTTTATGTGGACCACACCTGTGAAATTTACCAGAAGGCTCCTGCTGTGTGGGCAGAGAACGAAACCCACTAGGGCCACATTTTTTATAACAATCAGGGCAAATGGGAGTGTCTGGGTGAGGAGGATCCTGGACCAGGGAATCCGCCGGAATAGGAACCAGCTGGCAAGATTGTACACAAAATATTGAAAATTTACCGGGTCAGGTTTGGCATATATAGAAACCTGTAAGACTGTACCGGTAGCATCTTTGGCCCTAAAGACTTGTTTACGGTTAACTTCAATAGTCCAGTCCACCGGCACCGGGACCTCCCCTTGTATTGATTTATGCTCTTTACCTTGTGTCACTGCCGTCACTGGAAGCCAGAGCCTGCCTGGCGCTTTATCTACCTGAGATTTGGATGGAACACCCGGCGGGGCTAGTGCAGCACCGGGGTGAGAACTGGGGGTAGAAGAGGGACCCGGCAGGCTACTCGCCATATGGGTCCTATCTATCGAGGGGGACAAGTAAGGTTGGGTATCGTCCGAACTGACAGAACTATCCAGACTTAGGCATTCTTGACTATGAACTGACTCAGTGTCCAACCTAGTCAAGGGGGATCTAAGGCCGGGAGGCACAATTACCCAAGGTTCCGCCGGTAGTCCCTGCCTGGGTCGGCCGGCGGAAGGGGGAGTTACATTGGAGGGCTTGGACATACCCATGAACTCGAGGTCTCCTAAACCTAAGAGTTGCTTCGAGTTTGAGGGATGGACTAATGGGTCTGGCAATGAACCTGGGGTAACATTTACGGCCCGCGGCTGAAACTCTTGCCATTCAGGTCGGGAATGCATTGGACTGTTTAGTGCCGGGCCCGTGGGCGGCGGGTAGTCCATTATGCGGGCCGTTGCTGGCCCGGCGGAGGGGTCTGCCGGAGAGGGAATGCCTACATTGATATGAGAGGGGGGCCTAGCTACACTGTGAGGTGGTCTCGGCGCCGGAGTAGGGGTTTGACCCTGTTTAATGGCACACTGGCTTATGACCTTCTGTAATAGTTAATTTAGTTGTACAGCTGTTAACCTTGTGGTAGTGGTTTGTGTCGTTGGCCTATCATGTTGGTCTGTTTGTATCAGAGTGTCAGCCTGTTTGACAGTGGCCGCGTGTATCTTATGAGTGGTCATCAGCGTCAGACTGCTACTAGCCATAGCCGGGTGGGGCGAACTGCAAGCCGGTGACTTCTGGTCACGCGGCCGAGGTGTTATTGGGTTGGTCGCCTTTTGCGAACCTATCTCCGTGAGGGCGGCTGTCAAGCCGGGCTGGACTTGTAGCTCTCGCAACCGCCGGGAGGCGGAGGCAAAGTCCGAGGGGTTGAGAAGCACCTTACTAATCAGATCTATATCGGCGTCTGCCGGATTCCCGAGGGACCAGGGACCAGGGGGCAGTGGCGCCGCCACACCCACCGACGTAAAGACCCGGCGAGGGAGACACGAGCTCATGAACATGCCGGCACGGCGGACCGACCAAACGGCTACTAACCGTAGGCCGGCGAGCTCAGCGAAGTGAGGGGGAGACTCGGAGCAAGACACAGCCGCGAGGGAACAAAACCCCAAACTCATGCACTCCCACACTTGGAACACGTTGTCGGACTCCCGGAGAGTGGCACACTAACCACAGGGAGACCAACACACAGGGGACATAATAAAGAACAATCACAGAAATAATATAATCCCCCCAAAACTAGATAACCTAAGGGCTTATCCGGGAAAACTATACAGACCACACGAAGAACTCAGAACCTTGCCAAAAGGGCGAAGAGAAAAGCCCCCACGAGGGGCCTCTCCACAGGTTCAATGCTGGAGGACGCCACAACCACGTGGGACAATCCTAACCCTGGCACGTCTGTAACAAAGACAGGATCCGTAGACCCTCAAGCTGTTCCTAAGAACAGCAAGAAACTTAAAGGAAAGCCTCCTAACTAAGTAAAAAGCAAAAACTAAGGCGCCTAGCAACAATAAAAAAACACCACACAGTGTGGTGGAAAAATTGAACCCAAGGAAAAGCGCCTAAACGTACCCTAATTTAACACTTCCTGCGGGCCAACAATAACACAACCCGTGCTATCTAGTCTAAACCCTGCTCACTATCTCCCAGACACATACAAATGAGAAAGGACTCACTAGAGGAGAGCGAGCGTCGAATGAAGCCGGAGCGCGGGGGCACAAGTGTTTACAGTAGGCCCGCCAGGAAGAGAAGGAAGAATTGTTGCGCTTGGCGAGAGGCGGTAAGAAGCCACAACGCAAGAAAATCCACCGAATGTGGGAAGCTTGTGAATAACAGTGTTAAGATGGAAAATTCTTTTTCCCTTTTTTGTTCTCTTATTTTTTACGAAGTTTTTTCGTAGTGGGTACCCGATCTGTGACGACACCATAAGAGAAGTAGCGTTGCACTTATGAAGATTGACTCCTATTCTTCCTCGCGGAGGTTGATTCAAACGACTGACGTGGATGTTGAATGGAGACTATTATACTAATAGGCAACATCGTCAATGATGGAGGGGCCACTATTAAATATAACTTTATCTAGTATGTTGAGGCATTATCAAATTTTAAACTTTATGTATCTCAGCATTGTGAACATCAACCACGATGTTTTAACCCTTTCTGGACCGGTGACGTGTTTTGCATTTGATTTCAGCTACATTTAGACGATTTTATGTAGTTTAGGAAGGATATATGATAGCTAAAATGATAAATCGAGATAGTCTGTAGCTTTTTAATTAGTAGACGTCCTTCCTAAGCTGAATAAATTCGTTTAATAGCAGCCAAAATAAAGTGAAGTGGACGTCGCCGGTACAGAAGATGTTAATAATGAATTCTCAGACGGTTAATGTAGGAAGGTGTTGAGGGCGGTGGGGTCAATGGAAGCCTAAAGTTAACTGTGTCGAGTCAGGAACCATATAAATAAAGATACGAACCCCCAAAAAAACTTTCCTCTATATTCGTTAAGGGAGCCCACCCCGCTTTTTTTCTCTTTCTCTCCCTCTCTCTTTGGCTTGTATCCATTCGGCCCCATTCAGCCTACTGTTTTAAGACGTTTACCCCCATCAGGTGTCAATATTTTCCTGGCGAGCGGTAGCGAGCCAGCATATAATTTTTTTTGTTTTGACAGCAAGCTAAATTTGTGATAGAAAAATGTTTCCGGAGAAGCCGGATTTCTCCATACAATGCTGGCTCGCTGTTGCTCACCAGGAAGAAATCGACACCTGGATGAGGATAAACGTCTTAAAACAGTTGGCTGAATGGGGCTGAATGGATACAAGCCTGGGAAAGAGAGAAATATAAAAAAAAACGGTGAACCCTCTTAACAAGTATTTAAAAAGTACTACAGTTAAACAGCCAAGCAAACAAACAGGGATGTACAGACCGACCATTGCCACAACCGTATTGGTATAATTCACGTATATTAAGGGGGGTCACCGGCTTTTTTTATTTTTCTCTCTTTCCCTGGCTTGTATTAATTCAGCCACATTCAGCCAACTGTTTTAAGACGTTTATACCCATCCAGGTGTCAATTGCTTCCTGGCGAGCGATAGCGAGCCAGCATTGTATGGAGAAATCCTGCTTCGCCGGTACAAATTTAAATATTGACACCTGCATGGGGGTACACGTCTTAAAACAGAAGGCTGAATGGGACCGAATGGATACAAGACAAAGCGAGAGGGAGAGAAAGAGAAAACATGCGAGGTGGGTTCCCTTAAGTCATTTGGTACATTGACAGTGATTAACCATTCTAGCCTTATATTATACGGGTATATTACTGCCAACATACCTACTGTATATGATAAGAGTGTATTATGATCGAAATTTTAGATACTTATTTCATCTCCATACTTTTAGTGTGTGCTAAAATATACTTTATATGTCACAAATACACGTGATATATACTGTGTATATTTTTTTTTTTTTTTTTTTTTTTCTATGTGATTGAGGGAGGCAAAAGGCATAACTGCCTATAGCGAGTGCCTCCCCCATAGTTGAAAGAGTGACAGGGCCAAAATCAAGGGACGTTCGAGCCAAAATGCCTGGACACACGGAGTTTGAAGCAATTTAAGTCATAGGAAGAGGGAAAGACTGATTCTGGGAGAGAGTTCCAGAGCTCAGATGTTGAGTAGAAGAAAGTTTGAGAGTAACGTTTCACTCTTGGCTTGGAGAGTTGCACAGAGTAGGGGTGGGATTGAGTTGCAAGACGGGTACCACGTGCCCTACGTAAAGGAGGTGGTATGCACTGGGATAGCTCTGAGGAACACTGATTATTATAGTAGCGATAGAATAGCGAGAGAGATGCAACATTGCGGCGGAGAGAGAGAGATTGCAGAGAGTTGGTGAGTGGACGGGAGTTAATGATACGAAAGGCCTTCCTTTCAACTTTGTCTAGGAGAGCGGTGTGAGAGGAACCTCCCCACACATGTGAACAATACTCAATACAAGGGCGCACTATGCCCCTGTACAGAGCAAGAAGCTGTGCAGGGGAAAAGAACCCCCTAAGGCGGTTGAGCACACCCAGCTTCTGGGAGGCTGCCTTAGCAAGACTGGTAATATGGTCCTTCCAAATGAGAGCAGAAGAAAAAGAGACACCAAGAATATTGAGAGAAGATGAAGGGTTGATTTTTGTATTGTTGAAGAACAAGGGATAGTCCGCTGGGAGATCCTGACGGGTAGATAGATGGAGAAATTGGGTTTTGGAAGCATTAAAGTTAACAAGGTTTTCTCTGCCCCAATTGGAAATAGTATTTAGATCAGAATTTAAGAGTTCTATGGCTTCATTACGTTTGTCGTTGAGGGATTGCTGGCTGGGGCGTTCTGAAAAACTAATGGAGTAGTGTAAGGTTGAGTCATCTGCGTATGAATGGATGGGAATTAAGGTACAGTTAAGGAGATCATTTATAAAAATTAGAAAGAGAATAGGAGATAGGACAGAGCCCTGAGGAACACCGGAGTTTATAGGGTGAGGAAGTGAACAATGGCCGTCCACAACCGCAGCTATGGAACGGCCGGAAAGGAAATTAGAGACAAAGGCACAGATGGAGGGATAGAAACCGAAGGAGGGTAGTTTAGAAATTAAAGATTTATGCCAGACTCTATCGAAGACTTTCGATATGTCTAGTGCAATAGAAAAAGTCTCACCGAAGTCCCGAAAGGAGGATGACCAAGAGTTAGTAAGATATGAAAGAAGATCACCAGTAGAGCGACCCTTAAGGAAGCCATACTGGCGATCTGAGAGCAGATTATGAGAAGAGAAATGCTTAAGAAATTTGGAAGCAAGAATAGTTTCAAAAACTTTAGAAAGACAAGAGATAAGAGCAATTGGACGATAGTTGGAGGGTTGAGAGCGGTCACCCTTCTTTGGGACAGGTTGAATGTGAGCAAACTTCCAGCATGAAGGGAAGACGTTAGAGGATAGACAGAGACGAAAGAGTTTGCCTAGGCAGGGAGTCAGCACGGAAGCACAGTTTTTGAGAACAACATATATATATATATATATATATATATATATATATATATATATATATATATATATATATATATATATATAGCCTAACCATCCGTCTACCTCCCCCTCCCATTCCCTCTCCCTTCCACTCCCACTCACTCTCTCTTTCGCTAATTTTTTGACCTAATAAATATCACACCGTAAGCCCTCACTTCCACCCACACGCTCTCTTACACGTTTTTGATCATCTCTCTCTCTCTCTCTCTTTTTTTTTCTCTCTCTCTCTCTCTCTCTCTCTCTCACACACACACACACACACTCTCTCTCTATGCTTGGACTTTCAAAAGGTCTTCGACAAGGTCCCTCATATAAAATTGTTTCAAAAGATCGAGAGAGCTTAGGAATACAAGCAATACACACGATTGTATTAGTAAATGGTAATATTATATCTAATGGAGTAGAATCAGCTTAGACTCCAGTGACTAGTGGAGTCCCACAGGGCTCAGTACTGGGTCCAATATTGTTCACAATATATATTAATGATTTAGACAACGGCATCAATAATATATTTTCTAAATTCGCTGATGATACGAACATAGGAAATGCAATAATTTAGGAATGCAATAGCATTAGCCTGCAATCAGATCTATACAAAATCACGGAGTGGTCAGAAAATTAGGAGATGACCTTTAATGTAAGCAAATGTCAGATACTTCAAATAGATTCCTAAAATTATAAACACGAATACCATATGAACGGAGAAAAGGTAAATGTCGCATCACAGATTAAAGAACTAGGGGTGCTTATACACGAACATCTAAAATTTACAAACCAATGCATGGCATCAGTTAACAAAGCAAACACAGCACTAGTATTCATTAGAAGAAAAAAATTATCATAAAAAAGCCATAGTTTTACCATTATGCATACATATTGTGAGTCCCCATCTGGAGTTTGCTGTGCAGTCCCCATCTGGAGTTTGCTGTGCAGTCCCCATCTGGAGTTTGCTGTGCAGTTTTAGCATGCCTACTTAACCCCTTCTATTCCGGCGATATCCTTTTAATTATATTCTTGCTCCTATAAGCAACTGACAGGCTTCGAACTATCTCACTTAACCCTTTTTACTACCATAGATAATTCTTAAGGTGCACAAACTCGTCTAAATATAGCTAGAATCAAATTTAAAATACATCACCGGTATAGAAAGGGTTAATAAAAGACATTGGAAGTCCTTTCAGCGTAGGGCAACAATAGTAATCCCATTCCTTAGAATTAAACCATACAATGATAAATTAGGAGAACTCGATCAGTTTTCACTTAAGCAATGGAGTATTTGCGGGCAGCTGATAGTGTTTTAAGCAATGGAGTATATGCGGGCAGCTGATAGTATTTAAGCAATGGAGTATATGCGGGCAGCTGATAGTGTTTTAAGCAATGGAGTATATGCGGGCAGCTGATAGTATTTAAGCAATGGAGTATATGCGGGCAGCTGATAGTGTTTAAGCAATGGAGTATATGCGGGCAGCTGATAGTGTTTTAAGCAATGGAGTATATGCGGGCAGCTGATAGTGTTTAAGCAATGGAGTATATGCGGGCAGCTGATAGTGTTTAAGCAATGGAGTATATGCGGGCAGCTGATAGTGTTTAAGCAATGGAGTATATGCGGGCAGCTGATAGTGTTTAAGCAATGGAGTATATGCGGGCAGCTGATAGTGTTTTAAGCAATGGAGTATATGCGGGCAGCTGATAGTGTTTAAGCAATGGAGTATATGCGGGCAGCTGATAGTGTTTAAGCAATGGAGTATATGCGGGCAGCTGATAGTGTTTTAAGATTCTGATTGGATTTAAGAGGAAATAAATTGAAACTAACAGGCAGGAAAGCGAACCAAGGTAAAACTAAAATGTCTACACCCAGAGTATAGTTGGTGAGTGGAATAAGCTCCCTAATGAAGTTGTAGGCAGTGGCTCAATAGTCACATTTAAAAAAGGTTAGACTCACAGCATAGAGAAGTTGGTCTAAATAGATAATGATTATTGATAAGAGAACCTGGCAGAAATGAACACTGTTTTCAGTTGAAGAGAGCAGAAGGGGGAATAAATATATAGTATAGTGAAGGTGTGCATGACATATCCTTTCCAATTCTAAATATTTTTTAAATTCCTTCAGGCGATTTCCAAGCCCTGCAGGGTTCTTCACTTCTAACTATTTCTAACTATAACATGTACGGCAAATTGCCGGAGTGAGCGGAGGGTGGGGAGAGAGCCTTCATCTTTGCTCTTCTTTTCTTCCACAATCCATTACTCTTAGGTTTGTTATGTCTACTAGGATTAAGTCTAGCCACCTTGCAGGGATCGTAAAATCTGTGTGGCCGGTGTATCTATGTAAATGAAGGTGTGCTTGCGATTTCATTTTCATTTCTAACTCTATATATATTCTTTCAAGTTAATTCTAACCGTCTCCATTATATGGCAACTTGCCAGAGGGAGGGAAGGGAGGTTAAAAATAGCCTGCTTCTTTGCACCAGCATTCTTCATATATTTTTTTTAAAATTTCTGCTCTACTAAAATTAAGTTCTGACCTCCTCTTTTGGATTGTAAGGTATATGTTGTTAGCGAATCTATGTAAATATATGTAAATGTATTTTTCGTACAAATTCATTCGTGGCCGACTAGACGTCCTGGGAGTGATAAGGTCTGTTCCAGTGAGTGAGGAACTTATAGATAATTATGCTAGTGTGTGTGTGAGTGAGTCTGTGTGTGTGTTTAAGAGAGAGAGAACGAGAGAGAGAGAGAGAGAGAGAGAGAGAGAGAGAGAGAGAGAGAGAGAGAGAGAGAGAGAGAGAGAGAGAGAGAGAGAGAGAGAGAGACGGGGGGGGGGGGGTTGAGATCTAAGCTTCCGACTGACTACGTTTACAAGTTAATATCTACACAGGTCATCGAGGTACAGTGGTGGTCAACAAATTCTGGACACTTTATGGAGGCTAGGAACTATTTTGTATATTGGTGCTAGGTATTATGAAACCCCGGTATTTGAAGCCAAGTAACCGATGGACCAGATCCCCAAATAACAGGAGTCGGTACCATTCAAGGGGGTCAAACTTTAACTATAATCTCTAATACAAGGCCATTAAGGGGGGTCCCCGGCATTTTTTTATATATCTGTCCTTTTCTCTCTTTTCCTGGCTTGTATCCATTCGGCCCCATTCAGCTAACTGTTTTAAGACGTTTATCCACATCCCGGTGTCGATTTCTTCCTGGCGAGCGATAGCGAGCCAGCATTGTATGGAGAAATCCGGCTTCACCGGAGACATTTTTCTATCGAAAAATGTACAAATTTAGCTTGCTGTCAAAACAAATATATATATATATATATATATATATATATGCTGGCTCGCTACCGCTCGCCAGGAAAATATTGACACCTGAATGGGGGTAAACGTCTTAAAACAGCAGGCTGAATGGGGCCGAATGGATACAAGCCAAACAGAGAGGGAGATAAAGAGAAAACAAAAACGAGGTGGGCTCCCTTAAGGGGGTAGGTTTATATATTTGTTTAGGTATATATTTATTTATTCTTTAAGTTTCCTCCCTAGACCTCCATCAAGCTTGAAAATAGAAACCCCAAGATCACCCTTCGTAATAAATTTGTACATTTTTCGATAGAAAAATGACAGGTTCGCTTTTGCTGCTCGCTAGGAAAAATCAACACCTAAATGGCACGAAAGTTTTTAATATTGACAATAAAAAGGGGCGAAAGGTCTTAAATTCGAAAACTAATGGACCGAACGTCTTAAAATTTCAAAACTAATTGGGCTAAATATGAGGGAGAAGATGGTCCAGAAAAACAAAATACAAAGAAGTGACATGGGAACTCAATGGCCAACCTTATCATATAAAAATAACATTTCCACACCAATAAACTTATAGTTTTTTGGGTAGATTATAACGGTAGCTAAGAACTCTCTCAGATATGACCGATTTCACTCTGTATGATTTATTTTTTATTTTAGTATATATATATATATATATATATATATATATATATATATATATATATATATACCGGTATATATATATTATTATTTTTATTTTTTTATGCCAGACGACGTAATTCCCAAGGCCATGAACATTAGGCGTTTGTCACGAATCGAATCGCTAGGTCAAGTTACCCGGGCTTGACATCTACCAATAACATTTCGACAGTGCGGGCTCGATCCGCCGACCTTTTGATCAGCATCCGACGCTCTACTGACTATGCCACGGCTTGCGACCTGATTGATACCTTTCTAATTTGGAGAGTTTATACTTATTACAAGTGGAATTATTTTGATTATTTACAAACGCTCAAGTGGAAGTAGTTGCATTGAGTCTCAAATAAATACCAGCAATTCATTAATAGTAGTGACGTATGAAGCACTCGAAGTTGTGTTTTAATACCAGTAATTCATTAATAGTAGTGACGTATGAAACACTCGAAGTTGTGTTTTAATACCAGTAATTCATTAATAGTAGTGACGTATGAAGCACTCGAAGTTGTGTTTTAGGAACAAGCTCGAAAATACTGTACCTGACTAAGAAAATGCTCCTAATAATGATCCCACAATTTGTGGAGCAATTAGTAAATCACCAACTACCTTCCCTCATTGAAGGGGGAGGTAGTCGCCTTTTCTGGATCCCTTCTCCCTGATGTTTAGCATGTTAGTTTTGAGATTTTAAGACGTTCGTTCCATTAGTTTGGCTATTTTGAGACATTTCACCCCATTTATTTGTCAATATTAAGACCTTTCGTGCCGTTTAGGTGTCGATTTTATCCTGGCGAGCGATAGCCAGCCTGTACTTTTAAAAGGAACCGGCCTTCGGTCGGCATATTTTTCTACCGAAAAATGTACAAATATATCTTGAAAGGGGGTCTAAGAAGTGTTATATTTTATAGCTTGATGGAGGTATAGCGAGGAAACAAAAAAACTAAAGTAATAAATAAATGCATAAAAAAAAATTAAAAAAAACAAGCACTACCCCCTTAAATTGTCCCGTGAATAGTGTAGTAGATTTCAGTTGAGGTGCTCCTGCAATTTGTTAGCATTTTGTGCAATATCGTATTCCTTTTATTTAATGTATTATATTAGGTGCATACTATATCATATATTTTATTTTATTTAAACAAACTTAAGGTCTTTTCTTCTATTTTCTATAAATATTTTGGTAGTTTTACCAAGTTCATAATGGTTCATTCGATAATTTCCCCAATTGTAAAATAGAGGGATTTCTGAGTAGAGTATGTCTGTCTATCTATCTATATATTTATCTCATGTTTTCTATTTATATATCTATCTTTCTATCAATTTTTCTATCTATATATACATATATATATATATATATATATACAGTATTCTACCGATAATAATATATATCTATGTGTCTACTTAATTACTTACCCATATAATTATCTATCCACCCATCTATCGATCAAGCTACTGACTCATCCATCTATCTATCTCCCTCCCATACCCCTCCCCCAGTATAAGCCTCTCCCACCCCCGTCCCTGCTCTCATTCATTGATAACCCACAGCCGGGAGTCAAGTATATAGTTCATACCCCTCAGGCCTCTTCACTCACGCCCACACGCCCTCGCTCTCTCTCTCTTTCTCCCTCCCTCTTCCCCCCTCCCCTCTCTGGGGACCTGATACAATCTCACCTAGAGTCCTAAAGGAAGCTAAGGATGAGCTCTCTAAACCACTGACATTGCTATTCAATAAATCCTTGCAGTCTGGAACTATGCCTGATCAGTGGAAGCTAGCCAACGTAACACCGATATTAAAAAAAGGCAACAAATCCTTACCCAGTAACTATCGTCCAATTAGCTTAACCTCAGTTGTATGTAAAATGCTAGAAACACTCATAAGAGACAGACTCGTAAATCACTTAGAGGAAAATAACATACTTAAAGATACTCAACACGGCATTCGTAAAACACGTTCCTGTTTAACAAACCTCTTAGACTTCTTCCACGATATCCTCAACCTCTACGATGAGAGTAAAGCTGTAGATATTATATACCTTGATTTTCAAAAGGCCTTTGACAAAGTTCCCCACAAACGTTTACTGCTAAAACTAAAAGCGCATGGAATACAAGACGGTGTGTTGAAATGGATAGAAAATTGGCTCAGCGACAGAAAGCAAAGAGTAGTCATAAACGGTAAGGCATCTAATGGGACCAATGTACGTAGCAGGGTACCCCAGGGATCGGTACTAGGACCAATTCTCTTTCTAATTTACATCAACGACATAGATGAGGGTCTCACCTGTACAATCTCAAAATTTGCTGACAATACAAAAATTGCAAATAGCGTACTCTCAAAAGAACAAGTTGACGATATGCAACACAATTTAGATAAGTTGTCATGTTGGGCCCAAATTTGGCAAATGAGTTTCAATGCGGATAAATGTAAAGTACTACATATCGGATACCAAAATGAGAAAGCAAACTATTTGATGAATGGCACTCAGCTTAAGAATGTAAACAGAGAAACCGATCTGGGAGTAACAATATCAAGTAACCTAAAACCGAGTCAACAATGTTCAGAAGTTGTTAAGAAGGCAAACAAAATAATTGGCTTTATAGGCATGTCATTTGAGCATAAATTCAAAGACGTTATCCTAACCCTTTACAATTCCTTAGTCCGCCCTCTTCTGGAATACTGCGTTCAATCCTGGTGCCCTTATTACCAAAAAGATATAGACAAGCTAGAACGAGTTCAACGTAGAGTTACCAAAATGATACCTAGCCTAAAGAACAAACCATACTTAGAGAATTAAATCTATTTCCTTTAACCCAGCGCAGATTAAGAGGCGACATAATTCGAGTGTTAAAAATCATCAAAAGCATCGACAATATGAACTGTAGTAAGTGCTTCACTATCGAACAATCTAATTACACGCGGGGAAACGGGTGCAAAATTATTGGTAAATCTTTTAACTCACACGAAGCTAAAAATGTCTTCTTCAATCGAGTTGTCAACTTATGGAATGGGCTTCCCCGAGATGTTATAGACTGCAGCACCGTTGATTCATTTAAACTTCGCCTAGACAAATATCTGGCATCAAACCCCGACTGACTGCGTTTGTAAATGAATAACTTTATTTTATCCTCCCCTCAGTTACTAACCCATACTCTAAACCACTGTTTGGACACTTGATCCTCAGTGTTTTGGAGGACAAGCAGCCTAGAAGGGTGACTAGATCTGTTGTTGCTTGATTTCCTTTGTACTCCTTTGTACTCTCTCTATGTGACAGACAAACACAGACACACAGTCACACACACACACATTTAGTCTCGTAATTTGTGAATGAAATCTGTGTGTATGTGGAGTGAAAAGAGTGCATTTGTTCGATACACTGGTGGAAACTAATTCACTCTCCAAAAGGTCATGTCAGTCATTGGCTAACCCCTTCTGTACGGGCGACGTCTTTTAAATTGCATTCTTGCTATATTTAGACGTTTATGTGCAGTTTAACCCTCTCCGACATATGACGCGATTTTGAGCCTATTGGGGATACTTTAAAGCCTTTGTTACCATCAGGGGTAATTAGAAACCTTTAGTTTAGTTACTTCAACCTCTGCAGTTGTCTTTGAGTTAGCTGTGGGCAGAAAACTAATTTTGGAGAGGTAATTATAAGAGTGAGAGAACTCTATTTCTTATTGCTAATCTGGCAACCTCTGCGTCATAATTGCGTGAAAGGGTTAAGAAGGATCTGAGGTAGTAAAAAGGGTTAAGTGAGATAGTTCGAAACCTGTTAATTGCTGGAGGCACTTTTTAAGCTGAATAAAATCGTCTAATAGTAGCCAGGATGAATTATAACCGAAGTCACTGTTACTGAAATAGTTAAACTCCATCACACGAGAGCAACATTTTGAGACTTGTTATATTATTGTCAACTAGACTGGAGGTAGGTTATCCCGTACAGTACCAGTGACGTCCTTATCATTATATTCTGGCAATTATTAGACGATTTTGTTCAGCTCAGCAAGCACGTTTACACATTAAAAGGCTTCAGTCGATCTCACTTAATCCTTTTAGCTACCATATATCCTTCCTAAGCTTCATACAATCGTCTTAATGTTGCTGAACTCAATTAAAAACATGACGTCACTGGTACAGAAAGGGTTATCATACGGTACACTCGGATGCCATAGTCTCTAGCACACTCGTAAGAATTCGTGGCCCCCCTATGTTTTTCTTAAGGGGGTCACCGGCTTTTTTTTATCTTTCTCTCTTTTTCTCTCGTTCCCTGGCTTGTATCCATTCGGCCCCATTCAGCCAACTGTTGTAAGACGTTTATCACCATCCAGGTGTCGATTTCTTCCTGGCAAGCGATAGCGAGCCAGCATTGTATGGAGAAATCCGGCTTCGCCGGAGAAATTTTTCTATCGAAAAATTTAAAAATTTAGCTTGCTGTCAAAACAAAAATGTATATATGCTGACTCGCTACCGCTCGCCAGGAAAATATTGACACCTGAATGGGGGTAAACGTCTTAAAACAGTAGGCTGAATGGGGCCGAATGGATACAAGCCAAAGAGAGAAGGAGAGAAAGATAAAAAAAAACGCGAGGTGGGCTCCCTTAAGCCAATTATAACTATCTGGATGGATGTTTGGATATAACTTGCTTATCAATAAATAGTATATATAGTTTTGTAGTTGATGTATGTAAAATTATATTTATAAATTAGTTTCCAGAGACTATTTCCATAAGTAGAAACAGGTGAAGTCCAGGAATATTCATTAATTGGTTAGAGACTATGGCATCCGAGTGTACAAGTCTCATATAAGTATATTTCAGATGCTGCCAGATCATAGTTGTGGAGAAGTTTAAGGGGGGAAGGGTATACCTACTGCTCGATATGTTTTATTATTGATTATTTATTTTTTAAATTTCCTCCCTAGACCTCCATTATGCTTAGAAAATCATCCTCAAGATAAATTGGTAAGCTGTTTTTTTTTTTCGGCCGGTTCTTCCTAAATTACAGGTTTGCTATCCCTCGCCAGGAAAAAATCGACCCACAAATGACACGAAAGGTCTAAACATTGACAAAGAAATAAGGCGAAAAGTCTTATAATCGCCAGAAAAATGGGCCGAACGTCTTAAAACTGAAAACTAATGGGGCTAAGCATGAGGGAAAAGGGGGGCCAGAAAAACCAACCATATTCCCTTAACGATGACAGCTCTCGTGTGATACCCTTTGGAATCCATACAGTGGATAGTCATGGCCCAAAATAGTGTCCTCACTTGATATACAAACATCACAAGGAGAAGGGAAATCCTACATGAAGAAAGTATGTGCTAGGTTGGGTTAGAATTATATGAAATCAATTTCAACGGTGGGGGTACTTGTAAACATTCCTGTATGGTATCCTGGAATATAGATCCTACGGCATGCGTATAAACTGAAATATTTTCTCCCTGTGGGATTTCCCTTCTTCGTAATGTATATAGGAAAAGGATAAGTATTTTTTAACACGCAGTGGTAGAGTTGATTAAAGCAAGTCCTGTCTGTCGGTGGTTCGATCCCCACTGAGAGTATAACAAACATATTGTAGCTCGCATGTATTCGTGAGATATATATATATATATTTTGTTTTCTTCTATATTCCAACTACTCCCTCTCGGACATAGGCTGAGAGCCTTTACACTCAACCGCTGAACACGGTGAGGCCCGTGAGGTCTTGTTCCAGTCTAGGGAGTGAGACATGCGAAGCATCCTAGCTCGAAGCAATCCCATCTCTGAAGCTGCTCCACCTTTGCGCTTCACAGTCTCATTGCCCCCCTCTAGCATTTTTTGAATATGGGAATATTCATACAGTGCTATTTAATCAGTAAACAATGAGGGTATTTTTTTTTTGGCATTTCGGTGTGCTGTGGTAATGCACTGAAACTAGGTACAGCACAAATTCCATCCCAATAATATCTTCCCATTGACATATTGGGATTCGAACCCGGGTCCATTGGATTACCAGTCCAGTGGCAAGACCACTCTGCCACACCTCCCCTAATATATATATATATATATATATATATATTCTTTAATACATACGAGGTTGAAAGAAATGGCATTTTCTGCGTTGGAAATTTTATTATTCAAAGTTTCCAGGTCTCTGATGAGTTTTCGCTGGGTGTCAGGAAGTAGATGAATGAGATTAGCAAAATTCATGGTGGTACAGGGTTACATTAATGTACATGATGATACAGGATATACGACGCGTTTCACTGGACAACCAGCATTATCAAGTAAGGATAGAATGATATAAAAGGTAAACAGGAAGGGTATATATAGAGGGTCAGAGGAGGCGAAAATCAGGGGGCAAAAGTCTGCTATTGGTGGAGGGGTATTCTAGGAGAGAAAAAGAGAGGACCGCGTCACGCATCCGCACTGGATGCGGGAAGGTAGTGGTCAGTTGGCGGGGTCGAAGCTGATTGGCTGCGTGTTGAGGGGCGTGGCCTAAGTTGCGTAGTACGTGTGGCGCCGGCAGAAGACGAAGCTGAAGGAGGTAGTGCGGGGGGCCGCGTCAAGGGCACCGGGGGGCGAGGGGGGGCGTTAGGTCCTGTAGGATAGTGCCTTTTGGCAGAAGGAAGGATCTGAAGGTCCAGAGTTTGGTTGTTGATGTTAGGATGTAAGGCTTGGATATATAACGCTTCGAGTATAGGTAATCTCCTTGGGTCACTTTCTTTATCGAGTATGGTGGTGTGTTTCTCTAACTCGTTGCGTGTGAGGTAGGGGTGGTTAGGGGTGAGATAGTGGTCTTTGATGGCTCCACCCTGAAGGTGAAGAGTTAACCGACGTGAAAGACGAGTCTGCGTCATGCCAATATAGGAATGAGGTCCACAGTCCTCATAATTACAGGTATGTTGGTAAATGACGTGATCGTCGGTCATCGGGCTCTTTATCTTGGTGGAAGCAGGTTTGTTGCCGAGAACGAGGTTGAAGGTCTTGGGGGATTTGTAATAAATTATTAATTTGATTTTGTTTTCCGGGTTGGTTGGGTGGACATGCTTGGAGATTATTTCTTTTAAGATGGCCTCGTCATTTTTGTGTACAGAGGACATCAAATTGCGGTAGAAGGTCTTAATTTCATTGGGGGGGTCAATGTTGGGAGGGCTTTGGGTGTACCATTTTTCAAGATGGTGGTTGATGGTGCTGGAGATGTCGGAGTTGGAGTATCCGTTATTCACTAAAACTTGGGATAGTCTTTCTAGTTCCTGGTGGGTGTCGGCCCAGGTAGAGCAGTGCGTTATCTCCTTACATAAGCGGAGATGGAGGATAGAAGATAACGGCGGGGGCATTCACTATCGCCGTTGAGGCATTGTCCTATGTTAGTTGGTTTAGTGTAGACGGTGGTTTTGAACCCATGGTCGTTCAGAGCTACGAGGATGTTGAGGAAGGGGAGTTGTCCATTGTTTGATTTTTCAAAGGTGACGTTAAGTCCGGAGGAGGTCATGAAGCGACGCTGGAGTTCCTGTAGTTCGTGGAGGTCCTTGATTTGCACGAAGATGTCATCCACGTATCTACAGTAGACGGCGGGTCGTTGGGCAGCTAGGAGCTCTTCCTCAATGGTACCCATAAAAAAGTTCGCAAAAAGAACTCCTAGGGGGCTGCCCATCGCCACACCGTCTATCTGCTTGTACATGTTGCCCCGGGGGCAAAGGAAGGGGGCCTCCTTGGTACATAGCTCCAGCAGTGTTTTCAGGGCCTTCTCCGGGATGTCCAGTGTTGGTGTACCCTGATTTTCGCCTCCTCTGATCCTCCCCCCTCTATATATACCCTTCCTGTTTACCTTTTATATCATTCTATCCTTACTTGATAATGCTGGTTGTCCAGTGAAACGCATCGCATATCCTGTATCATCATATACATTAATGGAACCCTGTACCACCATGAATTTTGCTAATCTCATTCATGCCACCCAGCGAAAACTCATCAGAGACCTGGAAACTTTGAATAATACAATTTCCAACGCAGAAATTGCCATTTCTTTCAACCTCGTATGTATTAAAGAAAATGTATTACCTTGCTTTGCTAACATATATATATATATATATATATATATATATATATATATATATATATATATATATATATATATATATATATATATATATATATATATATATATAATATATATATACTGTATATATCCTCCTAATAATTAGATAATTTTATAATTACCAATATACCTTTATATGGACATATTAGTCCATAATAACACATGGACACTTTAATTACTCTTTTCCTATTGTCATAAGTTCACATTTTAAAAGTGTATATTTAAGCTTCCTTTAGTTTGGTTAAGAGTTATTATTATAAAGCGAGAACCATACAGTAATATTGTGAACGTGAAACACGCTGTACATGAGAGGAAGGCATTATTATAATGCTGGATGTAATGTTTTATATCTAGTTCTGTACTCTAAACTATTGGTTTATTATGTGCTCAATATTATTGTTATTATTATTATTATTATTATTATTATTATTATTATTATTATTATTATTATTATAAAAATACTAATTATTATTATTTGTGCATACCGTACTATAATTATCTTATACTAAGGGGGTTGGAGTAACTCGACAGTTATACTCGCAAGAAGTTTTAGTTAATTTGAATAACATTTAGTGTCACAGTATTTATATACTACTAGCATACTTTGAAAATAACTTTGTAACTACTGGTAGAAAGTATCAGACGAATAAGAATTGACTAAATGAACAGTGTTAACATGGCACAAGCTATTTTTAGTGTGGTATGATTACTATAAATTGGGCTACACGGTGAAAAGCATTACAAAAGATCTTAATTTTTGTGTTGTTCTATGTGTGTTCCCTCCCACCTAATATATCCAGTTGTCAATATGTAGCAGACACACGGTACCATTAATTCCTTTTGGAGTCCCACTACTGTAGATACAACTGTGGGTGTTATTGATGTGGACGGTAGGAGTGGCTAGTGGTAGTATTGGGTTACCACAAAGAACCCATTTGTCTTGTACAATATACTGAATACTGTATACCCCTTGCTAGGATCCAATGGTGTTATTATATTTGTTGGTGTTATTGATATTGACGGTAGGAGTGGCTAGTGGTAGTATTGGGTTACCACAAAGAACTCACTTGTCTTGTACAATATAGTCAATGTACAGAGGAGTACAAATGAAAACAAGCAATAGAAGATCTATCGATTCTTACGAGGCTGCTTGTAATTGAGACTACCTAATCTATTTGAAAAAGGTAACAGTAGCACAGTAAAGAGTGGTGCTATTCGTCTGTAATCGTTGTTAATCAGAGATATTTATCTAGTCAGATTTTGAAAGTTTCAACAGTACTACACTCCATGACATTACTAGGTAGTTCATTCCATAGGTTTACCCCTCGATTGAAAACGAAATGCTTTGCCTCATGTGAGTGAAAAGGCTTTCCAATTATCTTACAACCGTTTCGTCTAGTGTAATTTGAATGATGAATTGTGGAGTATTTGTTGAATCCATATTGTCAATACCTTTAATAATCTTAAACAATTGGATTAGGTCCCCTCTTAACCTGTGCTTTGCTAAACTAAACAGATTTAACTCTTTTAGACGTTTTTCATAAGACCTATTTAATAGTCTAGGAATCATTCTTGTTACCCTCCACTGTATTCTCTCCAGTTTATCTATATCCTTTTGATAATATGGACACCAAAATTGTACACAGTCTTCCAGATTGGGGCGAACCAAAGAATTATATAAAGTGAGAATAAAATTGTCAGATTTGTAATCAAATGATCTTCCAATGAAACTAATAATTTTCTTTGCTTTCTAGACTATGCCAATAGCTTTACTTTCATCATACATAACACCAGTAACATACATACCCCTCGCTAGGATGCTATGGTGTTATTAATGTTATGGTGTTATTAGTGTTATGGTGTTCTAGGTGTTATTGGAGTGAACGGTGTCGAAAATGCCTCTCCTCATCACCATCCAAAACACTAATTTATTTTTATTTACAATTATAAGAAACTCGGACTACAATTATTGCACATAGGAGGTATACTGTACACTAATATTTATGATAATGAGGATAGCTGACCTCGTGAGCTATTAATGCAAACTTTCGTATATTTCTTTATATACAGTATGTTGGTATGTATATTGTATAATTTTAATCATACACATATATATGTTCACTTATACAAATACTACAATAATCAGGGTTCGTTCCAAGGACATTTAGATTCTATATTTGCGTGATGCTAACGAAACCCTAAATTAAATAATCATGCCGTGTAGGCTTAGCTGTGTAGGCCAATATTTATGTATGTATAAATGCATGCATGTCTGACTGTCTTAATAAGATGTTAACTGTTTAGGTCGACTGCCACAATAGAAGCTCAATACCCTTCATAAGATCAATATGCCGCTTACAATAGTAAAGTAAATTATTGACTATCCTAAAAAGAGCAAGATGTTAACTCATCAAAAAGAGCTGATAGCGTGATCAAATAAGCTAATTTTAGACAACATTCTGAACCCTTATTAAAATATTTGCAATTATTATGTTTTCCTGACGTTTATGATTGTGTTCTGCATAGAAAAATCAATGTTAAAATATATCAAGGGTAGTACTCCTTCGGTAATGGATGGTATGTTTAGTGTAAATGTTGTGTGTACGTACGCAACAATCTTACTTGCTCTCGTGTTCCCAACTTTGACTCTCCTGAATTTTCAACTATCTGGCTTAAGCTATCTTGTCACTCTCTCACTAAATATATCTGTGCTGTTTATCTCTCCCCCAATTCTACTGACTATCCGAAATTCTTTGACTATCTTACTTCTAAATTGGAACACATTCTATCCATCTCTCTCTTCTCTGAAATATCCACCTTAGTAGATTTCAATGTTCACCACCACCAATGGCTCTCCTCTAATTTCACTGACCAACCTGGTGAACAAACCTACATCTTTTCTATTCTAAATGACCTAGAGCAGTTAGTTCAGCAACTCCCCCGTATCCCGGACCGCCTTGGAGATCGGCCCAACATCCTTGAGTTATTTCTAACTTCTAATCTTTCTGCTTATACTGTAAACCTTCTCTCTCATAACCTTATCTCTGTCACGAGTCCTGTCTCTCCAGTACAGCCTTCTGACCCCCCCAGCAGGCGGCGCTTGTGGCACTCTGGCGCTGCCGACTGGGAGGCTATATGGCAGTACTTCTTTGATTTCCCATGGATTGATTTTTGCTTCTGTGGCCAGGGACCCTCAGAGAGTGCAGAGCGCATTGCTGAGGTAATCCTTTCGGGCATGGAAGCATACATCCCATTCTCTTTCTCTCAGACTAATTTCACAAATATCTTGGTTTACTCACGCTTGTTCTACTGCTGTTCGCAATAAGGAAGAAGCATTCAAATGGTACCGACGCTTTAAAACTAATCAATAACAAATGCTCTGAACTTTACAATTCTAGCTCTTCCCAAGCATTTTAACCTCTCCAACAATTTCACTTCTTCATCTTTTCCTCCCCTCTTCCACTCTGATGGTACCACCGTCACCTCTTCCTCTGACAAAGTTGAACTCTTCGCTCAAACATTTGCTAAAAACTCCACCTTGGATGATTCCGGTGCTATTCCTCCCTCTCCACCCGCCTCTCACTTACTTATGCCTAATATCATAATCTCTTCTAAAGATTGTTACGACCGGGGCTACGAATAAAACAAGGGCACTTAATGATTGGACTAGTAATAGGGCACTATGCAACAACGGTATGCTAGATCCAAACCCTCGAACTTATATGCCGGCGAACAAAAACACCTATACCCTCCAGAGTTAATCTGCGATAACGGGGTATCCTTAACTGGGCATAAATGTACTCTACTTCAGGCTAACCCACACTGGTATAGCCTGATAACAAACAAGATGCAAGTTACGTTAAAATGCATAAAAGGGAATCTATGGAAAGATCAATTAAATCACTGCAAGATTTAATACAATAAAAAGATGCTTCAATACAGTTACTTTAAACAACAATAAATGCTTCACTCCTATCTGAAAGAAAGTGAAGTATAGTCCTACAGCATAGACCTGGAAACTTCTGAAGAAAGTCTGATGTTCATAAGATGCTCGTATCTTAAACTATATAAAGGCAGAAGGCAGGACACCACACGTGTAAACTGAATACACCAAAAGATAGGACACATAATGTTAACTGACACGAGAATACTATAAATGCGCAACGGTAGTAATGCTCGACACTAAAAGAAGTACTTCCTCATCAACGAAACAGTCTGCTATGGTTGTGCGGCTCAGCAACAACCTAGACTAATAAATGCTGTGAATAATAATGCGTACATATCAAAGAGCTTATATTAAATACTAATAAGTGTTTACGCAATTAATAATGTCTAGCTGGGATACTATAGGTAAGGAACTGGGGTTGAGCAAGACAGGCTCGTAGCCTAGCGATGTCCTTAAGACTGCATCCTTTTAGTTACGTTAATTGACTGGGGTGCTCTCTTGATAGATCCAGATCACAAGTATCTGGTTCTATCCTGGCGACCCTCAAAAGATAAGCAAAGAGGCAGCAAAGTGTGGAACTGGAACAGGCCAAAGCCCTCAGTCAACACAATGCTGCACTCGCAAAATACGCAGCCGAAAAGACAACCTAGGCTACCACAGGACCGGTCGAAGTCGTGTAGGTATAAACAAACCATACACACATTGGAGACAACAAATACAGAAACCTTATCCCAGTCTAGCATTAAATAAAAGAGCAGAAACACTAAATCAATAATGGAGACACACACAGAGTTCTTAACCTCTACTAACTAAGAACCCTCAAACCTATTCTAAGTACATGTAAATAATGATCTCAGAGGACGGCGCATGCAATACAATGGGCCGGCTATGGAAACCGTATGCAGAACCCAAGGGGATAAGTAATTGAATAAAGGTGAGGAGCAATGGAAAAGAAGAAGGTCAGATAGAGAGACAGTGGTAAAGGGGGTGATCGGGAGAGAGTATGCAAAGGGATGTTAGAAGCATGCACGCCAAGCCTGTCCTGAGGAGGGCAGCTCCTGGGAACCCTCCTGGAGGAGGTTAGTTACACAGGAGCCCGCAAGGGCGCGATGGTCGACCAATCACAGGCCCCTAGGACGCGCCAAGGATCCACCAGCCAATCAAAGGCGAGGGAAAGCCCTCGCGAGCAGGAAAACTCCTCCGAGCGAGGCAGCACATACATACGCAAGCACATATTACCACCCCGCTCTCTATATCTCTCTCTCTCCTTAACTGTACACAATGCATCTTATATTCTATTAATGATATAAAATACTTCCCGTTGTCACAGACGAAAATAAAGACCACCACTGGACTGTCTGTGACAATGAGAGTACTAGGAAAGAAAGAACAACATTCTCTGATAACTGTAGCCCATTTCACTGTCCCTGGCGAGCGCTGGTGGCTAACGAGAGGCGATTCTGCCCACGCTGGTAGACGTCACAAGATGTACTCTCGGCCCTCTCTGGACTTAATAATAAGAAGGCGTACGGACCGGATTGTGTTCCCCCTGTTGTACTCAAAAACTGTTCTTCCGTGCTGACTCCCTGCCTAGGCAAACTCTTTCGACTCTGTCTATCCTCTAATGTCTTTCCTTCATGCTGGAAGTTTGCTCTTATTCAACCTGTCCCAAAGAAGGGTGACCGCTCCAAGCCCTCCAACTATCATCCAATTGCTCTCATTTCTTGCATATTTAAAGTTTTTGAAACTATTCTTGCCTCAACATTTCTTAAGCATTTATCTTCCCATAATCTAATTTCAGATCGCCAGTATGGTTTCCTTAAGGGCCGCTCTACTGGTGGTCTTCTTGCCACTCTTACTAACTCTTGGGCATCCTCCTTTCGGAACTTCGATTAGATTTTTTCTATTGCTCTAGACATATCGAAAGCCTTCGACAGAGTTTGGCACAAATCTTTAATTTCCAAACTACCCTCCTTCAGTTTCTATCCCTCTATCTGTGCCTTTGTCTCTAATTTCCTTTCAGACTGCTCCATAGCTGCAGTTATGGACGCCATCGCTCACTTCCTCAACCTCTCAACTCCGGCGTTCCTCAGGGTTCTGTCCTGTCTTCAATTCTCTTTCTATTATTTATCAATGATATCCTCAACTATACCTCTAGTCCTATCCACTCATATGCTGATGACTCTATCTTACACTATTCAACTAGTTTTTCCCATCAACCCAGCATGCAAGCACTCCTAATCAAATGTGGCGAGGCCATAGAATGCCTATCTTCTGATCTTTCAATTATTTCCGATTGGGGCAGAGAAAATCGTGTTACTTTCAACGCCTCCAAGACCCAGTTTCTCCCTCTATCTCTCCATCACAATCTTCCACAAGACTATCAACTACTGTATTCTTCAACAACACACAACTCAACCCTTCATCTTCTTTCAACATTCTAGGTGTTTCTTTTTCATCTGACCTTTCATGGAAAGATCATAGTACAACTCTTGCTAAAACAGCTTCCCAATAGTTAGGTGTGCTCATCCGTCTTCGTGGATTCTTCATCCCCGCACAGCTTCTTGCTCTGTATCGAGGCACAGTGCGCCCCTGTATTGAGCATTGTTCGCATGTGTGGGGAGGCTCCACCCATACCGCACTTCTCAAATGAGTAGAATCCAAAGCATTTCGCCTCATCAACTCGCATCCTCTTACTAGTTCCCTACAATCTCTGTCTACACGCCGCAATGTTGCATATCTTTCACTCTTCTATCGCTATTACAACAACCAGTGTTCTTCAGAGCTCTCTCAGTGTATACCCCCTGCCTTGTGGCGAGTGCGAGGCACCCGCATTTCAACTTTCTCCCTCAATCAATCTTGCCTTCATCCTATGACTTAGACTGCTTCAAACTTCGTGTGTCCAGGCATTTTGACTCTAACGTCCTTTGAATTTGGCTCTGTCACTCTTTTACTTTGGGGGAGACACACGCTACAAGCAACCTGCCTAATTTTGTCTCTTCCATACACATAGAAAAAAAATAGGGATGTACATGCACATCTTACTAGACAAAGGCACAAATTACATGTGCAAGTGAGCAGAACAACGCTGATGACAAGAACATTTAGACATAAGGGAGTTGAAGTATAGCATAGAATATCAGAATTATTAGATACTCAGTGTAGTTTTTCAGCATTTAACGAAAACTAAAATTGTACTTATTAGATAAATGAAAGCATTGCTTGGTATACAAAATGATGTGTGAATCTGGTGTGTGCTATGTTTGTTAATTTATATATATTATTTTTATCTCACTTTTCTTGTTTACTAATGCACGTGTTATTCCTTATGCTTACCATATAAATATGTAGTAAAGAATAAGATGACATATATGCCAAATAACATCAAATCCTAATTGATGCAAATACCTATTTATTTAGATTTCATTATAGGTTAAAGCCATACCTTTGTAATTTACTGCAATTGTATCAATAATTTTTTTTTAATTGGATTGGATTAATATTAATAGTAGATGTTAGCTCTCTAAAATATTAAAACGTTGATTTGTTTCTATATAAAAGTATTATATTGACGTCTTAAGAGGAGTCAGATGTTAACAGATTCAGTAAGATGTTGACGAAGCAAGAATGAGAGTGAAAGGGTGAATGAAGTGTGGGAGTGATGACAAGAAGGTGTGTGTGTGTGGTTTTTTGTCTTCTATATTCCAACTACTCCCTCTCGGGCATAGGCTGAGAGCCTGTTCATTCAACCGTTCTACATTGAACGATGAAGCCCGTGAGGTCTCGTTCCAGTCTAGGGGGTGAAACATGTGAAGCACTTTTTGCTGCAACCAGCCTCTGCCATCTTGTCTTCGCAGGATGCATGGGGCTTAGTTGTTCACTCACAGCTCGAAGCAGCCTCATCTCTGAAGTTGCCTCGCTCCAGCGCTTCAGTGTCTCACCTCCTAGACTCAGACCCTCACTCTCAGAACACCACCTATAGAGCAGTGAACTCACTAAACATTGCCCCCCTATAGCATATTTTAAATATGAGAATATTCATACAGTGCTATTTATGTGATATATATATATATATATATATATATATATATATATATATATATATATATATATATATATATATATATATATATATATATATATATACATATATATATATAGAGAGAGAGAGAGAGAGAGAGAAGGAGAGTAAGAGAGAGAGAGAGAGAGTAAGGTGTGTTTGAGAGTCTGCGTGTGAGAGTGAGATGGGTTATAAGATTAGGTAAGAGGACGTGAATGAGGAGAGAGAGAGAGAGAGAGAGAGAGAGAGAGAGAGAGAGAGAGAGAGAGAGAGAGAGAGAGAGAGAGAGAGAGAGAGAGAGATTATTATATCAAATAATTTACAGCGTTTTCATATACATAAATATATACATAAAGTAGAAAACTGGGTGACCTAGATGTGTGTGAATTTGTGTGTTGTCTGTGTTTGTTCGTTGTTTTATGTTGTGTTTTGTGTTTTCCCTGTTCTTGCTCTGTCTTGAGGCGGCCACCCCTAAGAAAAAATACAAAATAAAATAGAATTAATTAGTAAACAAAAAATAAAAATAGGAACAGTGGGGATTGGGGCTGAGCATATAGATAGACAGATAGATAGATAGAAAACTCACTTTAATATGTGCAGTATTATAATTATTATTATTATTATCGTTTTTCACCAACCAACTTCACTTCTTAACTCAATTAATGAAATCAACAAATACATGTGACACTCCAAGGACTCGAACCTAGGATACTCACACCGAAATCCCGCACACTTATACATTACGCTATCAAGACATTTACCAATTACTTGTAATATCTAACTAAACCTTTCTACTAAAAGACTATTTGCAGTCACCAAGGTATGTTTGCTCCAGATAGAGTAGGTCATGTATGTAAACTTTGGCTACATATATTCGTGGTAAGCTTACAGTGCAATAATTTCCAGTCGTGGCTGTTTGTTGTATCCATATTGAGGTTCAATTTTCATGCAAAGTTATTCAGCCCTTCAAATATTTTAAATGTGCCCACCTCGCATTTTTTTTTTATTTTTCTCCCCCTCTCGCTTTGGCTTGTATCCATTCGGCCCCATTCAGCCTACTGTTTTAAGAAGTTTACCCCCATCCAGGTGTCAATATTTTTCTGGCGAGCGGTAGCGAGCCAGCATACATATATTTTTGTTTTGACAGCAAGCTAAATTTGTAAATTTTTCGATAGAAAAATTTCTCCGGCGTAGCCGGATTTCTCCATACAATGCTAGCTCGCTATCGCTCGACAGGAAGAAATCGACACCTGGATGGGGATAAACGTCTTAAAACAGTTGGCTGAATGGGGCCGAAGGGATACAAGCCAGGGAAAGAGAGAACAGGATAGAAAGAAAAAAAAGCAGGTGATCCTCCTTAATATTTACCCCAAGTGTAATGTTATTGGCAACATTTAAAATAATATCCAATAAAACAATATCAAATGCTAATGATATGTATTACAACAACAATGAGCCCAGCACATATCCCTAAACTGCTTCTTTAGTTAGAGGAATCTAGAGACAACAAACACCGTTCATCACAAACTAGTTGTTGTTGTTGTTGCTGTTCCCCAAGCTGCCTGGCCGAACATCCCCAAGGCCCCGAGCAAGGCCAAGGCCATAACCGAGCGCCCCCCACACAACCCTCCCTGCCGACCACAATAAACCTGAGTGACCGAAGCCACTCCATGGCGGGGAGCTGAGGAGGGTGAGGAAACACCCGGAAAGCCAAAGCCCCACCCAAGGCCCTGTGCCCCTCAGCAATTATGAAGAGAAAGTTGAGGGGCAAAGGAAAAATGTGACGCTTTGGCTTCCAATCTTGGTAGATTGGGAGGTCAATCCACGGAAAAGACGCCATCACTTGAGATCTAGAAAATATACAAGTAAAAGGCACAGTCAGAGTAAGCTATGGGTATGGCAGAGATCGCTCGCTCAGTTCTCACTCTGATAGACCAGCCCATCACCACATGACTAGAACCCAATCCTCTCAGCAACAGCTAGGAAAGGCCCTAGAAAGCCGCCTTTGGCGGGGGGATAGCTCCCCTATTTCAACCCCTTTCGGGGTTGGGCACCCGCCCTCACAAACTAGTTTTTCATACTGCTAGGCAAACTTATATTCAGTCAGAAATATAGTAATATATATTGTATACTGTAAATAAATACACACACGCGCACACACACTCACACCCACCTTATATATCTATCTATCTATCTATCTATCTATCTATCTATCTAACTGTCTGTCTATCATTTTATCTATCTATCTATATATATCTATTTATTTATGTGTTTTTAATATTTCATTAATCGATTTTAGGAGTAGAGTTGGTTGTTGGATAGAACATAATAATATATATATATATATATATATATATATATATATATATATATATATATATATATATATATATATATATATATATATATATATATATATATATACAGTATGTATATATATATATATACTGTATATATATATATATATATATATATATATATATATATATATATATATATATATATATATATATATAATGAGAGAGAGAGAGAGAGAGAGAGAGAGAGAGAGAGAGAGAGAGAGAGAGAGAGAGAGAGAGAGAGAGAGAGAGAGAGAGAGAGAGAGAAAACTGTATTGATTTCCCCAACGACCTCTCAACCTCGTGACCCAGACTCCCAGAAAGGTTACACTTAACCTAGTTTGTAGACTTCACCTGGTTAGTACAGTACACTTCACCTGTTTAGTACACTTCACCTGGTTAGTACAGTACACTTCACGTGGTTAGTACAGTACATTTCACCTGGTTAGTACAGTACACTTCACCTAGTTAGTACAGTACAGTTCACCTGGTTACTTCACTTCACCTGGTTAGTACACTTCACCTGGTTAGTTCACTTCACCTGGTTAGTACACTTCACCTGGTTAGTACAGTACACTTCACCTAGTTAGTACAGTACACTTCACCTGGTTAGTACAGTACACTTCACCTGGTTAGTACAGTACACTTCACCTGGTTAGTACAGTACACTTCACCTGGTTAGTACACTTCACCTAGTTACTACACTTTACCTGGTTAGTACAGTGCACTTCACCTGGTTAGTACACTTCACCTGGTTAGTACATTACACTTCACCTGGTTACTACACTTCACCTGGTTAGTACAGTACACTTCACCTGGTTAGTACACTTCACCTGGTTAGTACAGTACACTTCACCTGGTTACTACACTTCACCTGGTTAGTACAGTACACTTCATCTTGTTAGTACAGTACACTTCACCTGGTTAGTACACTTCATGTGGCTAGACAGAATATGGAATAGCAATTATTAATGATGGTAGAAGAATGATAGTCTCGACAATTACTAAGGGAGCTCACCTCGTTTTTTTTCTCTTTCTCTCCCTCTTTCTTTGGCTAGTATCCATTCGGCCCCATTCACCCTACTGTTTTAAGACGTTTACCCCCATCCAGGTGTCAATATTTTCCTGACGAGCGGTAGCGAGCCATCATATATATATTTTTGTTTTGACAGCAAGCTAAATTTGTAAATTTTTCGATAGAAAAATGTCTCCGGCGATGCCGGATTTCTTCATACAATGCTGGCTCGCTATCGCTCGCCAGGAAGAAATCGACACCTGGATGGGGATAAACGTCTTAAAACAGTTGGATGAATGGGGCCGAATGGATAACAGCCAGGGAAAGAGAGAAAAGGAGAGAAAGATATAAACAGCCGGTGACCCCCCTTAACCATACGAATGTTTATGTGATTGCAAAGGCTGGAGTGGTGTTTGTGAATGTCAGTGAAAGAAACAAATATAAATATATATATAATAATAATGATAGTACTACACTGGGAAGCGGTGAACACACTGGATATATCTTGTTCCAAATAAATAGGCCAAAACGCTTAAACATTAAACTCTATACTGTAATTCACAAGCGACTAAAGTAATTGAGCTAATATATCTTCCAATTGGAAAGGGTTAGCCAGGGAATATAAGTGTGGAAATTTACAGCCCATTTGCTCTAGCCCATTTTGAGTTCCAGAAGTTAGGAGTCACGATTTCTGACCTACCTACTTGGAATAAGGTATAGGATACTCAACTGAATACAGAAATTCCTGGAAAGTTGCTATCTGAAATAGCTTGGTGCCAAAATATGCAAAGCAGAAACATGAGCAAGAGATAATGAACATTGAATCGATAAGCGATGAAAGTTGAAAGTAGATGCATGAGCTTAGGTTCAGTAAGGTTTACGAGAGCGAAAACTAACCCCTTCAGGATATGAGGGGGCGTTTCTTCCGTTTATTTATGGGTATAATTGTACGATTTTATTCAGATTAGGAAGGACTTGTGGGAGTCAGAGGGTTAATTGAGATTGACTGTATCCTTTTAATTCCAACAGATCCTTCCTAATACATTATGTATAAAACCGTCTAATGATAGGCAGAATAAACTATCAAAGAGCGTCATACTCCTCAAGGGGTTAACAATGCATGATAGAGAATAATGAGAAGGTTAAGCGTGTCTAAAAGGGAAGCAGTTAAATCAACTGTCTAAAAACTGCTGTTTTAATATAAAAACATGGTAACCTAATGCATAAGTGTGCGAAATTTCGGTGTGAGTATCCTAGGTTCGAGTCCTTGGAGTGCCACATGTATTTGTTGATATCATTAATTGACTTTAGAAGTGAAGTTGGTTGTTGAAAATAATATCTATTGCTACATAAATCAAAGGAGTAGGTATTTTACTAAAAATGTAAAACAAATATGAATGCTTAAACTTATTTATAATAATAAAGTACCACTTTCGTATTCATACATACATACATACATACATACATACATACTGTACATACATACATAAAATTGAAAACTGAGTGCTCCGTTCGAGGTGCGGTTTCATCTCATGTTCTAATAGCGGCGTTCCAGGCAGACCTTATCAGAGCTGCGTCACTTGTCAGGTTTGTAAATTCAAGATCAGGGCGAATAGACTGATCCCACATTTGTCTAGATCAACTCCTTGGTGCAGCTCCTTCCCTGTTTATAGACTTGCATGATTTCATCCAGTTAGTTCATCCATCCTTTATACATGCCCAAACCATCCAAGCCTGCTTGTACGCATCTCATCACTGATACTCCTGATACCTTACTATCTCCTCAGCTCTTCACTAGATATCCTATCTTGCAGTTTGGTCCCACACATCCATTTTACCATTCTCATCTCGTTACATTCCAGTCTGTTGATATATGCTTTAACAGGCCATGTTTTTAAAGCATAGGTCCTTGCGTTTCTAATAAATGAAGCGTACACTTTCCCTTTAAGGGAAGTGAGAGTCTTCTCATGGTTAGAATTGGCAACAGTTCTCTGAATTTTCTCCAGCAACAAATGTTTCTGGCGATAGTGAAGGCCTCGGCCCCTCCACCTGCAGAGATGGTATCTCGCAAGTAGCAAAACTTGTCCACCAACTTTAGTGACTCATTGCTAAAGTTACACTCTTGAGCCGGTCATTCAACACAAGTTAACCTTGGCATGCTTATATGTAAATTTCTCAATTTCGAACTTCTTCATCAGCAGAAGTCCTTTTATTCTAGTACAGTGCTTCTTGCCATGGTGTACCAGGCAACGACAGACACTACACTGAATTGAGTATTCGCCCTCCCATTTCCTGCTTACTGCACGTGGGTATGCACCACTTTCTTCTACATTTCCATGCTGAATTATGTGTGTAGAACCTTGGTTATATTTATATCAACTCTTAATCCTTTACTTGCCATGCCCTCCTTCCATCTTCTGAATTTAGCCTCAGAGACCCGGTGGATTCCAACACTAACTGTAATTCCTCACTCAGTACACCTTTCACCCTCACTGCCGTTCGTGAGTTATCGTACATCTTCATTATCCCATGCACCAGCCAATCCTCTATGCCAAGTTTTTCATAGTTCACTGCACAACGTCCTTGGGCATCCTGTCAAAGGCCTTCTCTAGGTCTACAAACACAAATTACAAATCCCTATCTTTATGTAACTATCTTTCCTGCAGCTGCCTAGCCAGATTATGAAGATATCATTGATTGTACCATGTTCTGACATGAACACGTACTGCAGATCATCGATAGTTATGCTTTCCCTAATCATACCTTCAAAGACTCTCTCAGGCTTTCAAGATTATTTAAGCATTTTCAGGTCCCTATCTCAAAAAAACCAGAAAAAAACCCTAATCCTTACAGTATATATATTTACTATCACACTTTTATGCCTAATATCTGGGATTCACTCCTCCCTACTAATGGAGTTAATTAACTCTGTGACCAGTCTCACTCTATGTAATCTGAGGCTCATTTCATCTCAGCGACAATGCCAGAGTACCCTTCAGCTTTCCTGTCCTTCATTTTATTTACTGCGCTGCTCACTGCAGCTAGAGCTATCAAGGGGAAGAGGCCAAGTACCATACTGGCTTTTCATTTCTGAGCTGCTCTCTTTTCCACCCAAGCTCCACGTTAAGTAATCATTTGTAGTGTACCATCGAAGCATCTCTGACTTTTTCCTCAGCAAAAACAAATGCCCATTATTATTCCTGACACACTGCTCACCTACAACATCTCCAATATCATCTTTCACTCGCTTAGCTAGGTTGAAGATCCTATTAGGATTTTAGGTGTTATACACTTGGTCAATAATTTAAGTCCAATATAGTTTTATTTGCCTTGTATGTCTCTCTTTTTTGATTATCCGCCATTGCATTTTCAACCTCGTCAATCTACCACCAAGAAATCTTATGCCTTGGGGGACATAAGACTGCCACAGATTGTCAGAAGCATGAAGAAGGCTATGCTCAAAGAAGTTTCAGTAGCAATTTACATAATTTGACATAGCGCCTCTATTCCTATCCATTTCTTCCAGTTCGCTACAAAACCTATCACTATATACTGCTTTATTCAACAACCATACTTTCCTTTTTTACAAATATATGTTCTTGCACACAGGATCTCTACTTAAGCTCATGTCACACACTAGGAGCTTATGTTGGGAGATACATTCTTCGCTCGGGTTGACCGAACCCACTTCCAGACTTATCTGTTCACCAAGAACTAATTTATCTGGGTACTGGTGCCCCCAGAACTGCATGCGATCAGATGACTCAATCTGTTCTTGAACTTAGTGTTACACACAACCGTGTTGAGTGCAACGTGTGGGAGGCTGCTATTCCTCTCCGGTGCGATTTTCTGTCATCAAACTTGCGTGGTTTATGTGATGGGCACTGGCTGCTAACTGCCCAGGAGGCCGTTCCTAGCACCTTTACCCAAGGATTGTAAGGGGTAGAATCCGGTGGCCCTAATGCATCCCATTAGAACTAGCTGCGTCGAAGCACTCAGTGCACGTACACGGCACTACAGCTAGCCTGGAATTGTACACCTAAAGATAGGGCAGCCTCTGCCCTTCTGGAGCACTACCACCAGGATCTCCCCGCTGTGCTGTTAGGCAGGAAGTGCCAGTTGGAAAGAACACTATGCCTTGTAAACTCTGGATCCTTTAGGCCAGGATGGCTCTAAGGCGCCAAAGGGGGGAAGGGGGACATTCGGTACCAGCGTGCCGCCATTAGGCAACTAATATTATTCAACAATTAAGTTCTGTCATAACACTGCCCCACCATGAACACGATTGTGGCAGACACTGGCGTGGCATCAAAACAATGCTCAGGTAAGACTCTAGTAGTTCACTCTTCGCACCCCACCAACCTCGGTAGCGCCATACCAAGAAAGCACCGATAGCAAAGGCTTTATTTTATAATAATGGCTGTTATTCCACAACTCTATTGCCATCCTCTCCAACAGTTGTCTTGTACGACATGCTGTAGATGCGTACAACATATTTGTTTCCCTCCACCTTAAAATGGAGGCCGCCTTACCCCCTGGGAATAGCGCTAATAAATGGATATATATGTTATTAAACTCTCGACAAAAGTACATGAATATGGTCTACTATTTTATATTTTATTAACCTATACTATACACCACTGATTAAACTACCTTCTTGCCTTGTATTCTTTTCCTTTTGTGAGTTCATATTATTTATATATTAGTAATCTCTTATTTGTGTTACTACTTATTTTTTTGTCAGCTTATTTATCTATCGATTTAATTTATTACATGGAAACAGGATATTATTTTAATAGGTGTGCCGGCTAATAGTTTTGGTGTGTTAATTATGAGAGTGGGGATTACCTGGGTTAATGACCGGGGTTATAGCAGTGCGGTAGTATAATTATAGTATGTGTATGTCTGTGTATGCCAGGGGACTGGAGTTCTCGCAGAGAGGCTCCAGTCCTAACGTTATTCTTGACTACAGTGTGTTGGCTTAATAATCCAATAGGGTTGATAGCCTCTGAAGTCCTATTTTAACCAACTGTGTATGTATGGAGAGAGAGAGAGAGAGAGATTTTACTCTTCCCATTTACTCTCTTCTTCACTCTCCGATGAGAGCAATTTTACTCATCTGTATATCCTCCTACCTACCGTCATGTGGGATATACAGCATATGCATATACAGTATATATATATATATATATATATATATATATATATATATCTATATATATATATATATATATATATATATATATATACTGTATATATATATATATATATATATATATATATATATATATATATATATATATATATATATATATATATATATATATATATAAATATGGGGTGGCGCAGAATTCCGTTACCCACCGGGCATACATACATTGTCAACACTGCCTTTCTAACCCTTTGTGTAGCCAAGTAGAGACCTGCGTGAAACCGACCGATGGATAGTTGGTTTTAACAACAATATTTTCATAATTATTGTATACATTACTATGTATACATGGGCGTCCGCAGGGGAGGGGGGGGGGGGGGCAATAGGGGGTTGGGTAGTCCCCCCCCCCCTGGATATTCAATGTGCTTGGAATTTCACATTTTATCTAATTTCTTTATTATCCGCTATTATTATCCGCTACTCAAAACAGCAGCTGACGGATACTGGTCGCGTGGGTTCCACCCACACTCTGTTTTACATTTTGCATAATTTAGGTGAGTTACATACAGTTTAGCACGAATACTAATCAACTTACTAATCCGCCATGACCATGGGACAAGGGAAGTAGTATTGCTAAAATGTTATTGGTGGTAGGTAGTAGTGGGTAGGCTATATTATTTTAGAAAACAGTCAAAATGATTGGACTCGAGTTTGAGAGTGGAAAGTTTTTAGATCATAATTTCATTTTTTTTTTCTGAATCTACAATATCTAGTTAGGTATATTTGTTATGTCAATATATAACAGCCATGCCTCGTTACTGTAGGCACAGCCTAATTTGCTGTAGTAATGATTTTGATTTTTTTTCTTCAGACGGCTATAATGGATATCAGAATATATATGAAGCGAAAAAGAGATAACTCGCCTACATCTACCCACACTTCATCACCTTCAATTTCAGCCAAGTTAGACAATGATCCAGTTTCACTTCCATCAAACACTGGTCAAGAATCGGTGAGCAAGGACACAACACAACCAACCAAATCAATAACTGCTATGAATCCGACCTCGGTGAATCCCAAGGAGCCTAAGGAGGCGTCAGATAATGTATAATGGCCCAATAAAGGCAGACTGAGTAGTAGAAACAACTGGAATTTTTAATAGTTGCAATACAAATAAACTTACAGTGTATGAATATTGATGAGTATAAGAAGAGATGCGCACAATAATAATGTATTCACTATTAATTCTAAGCAAGACAGATGAGCAAGTCTCCTTACACTATAAGCCTCTGTTCACCTAACAGTAAATAGGAACCTGGAGTTAGTGGATATTTGTGACGTCCCATCCGTGGAAGTAAACTGTAGTAACCCACAACAATGCAGTATCCCCTGGATGGAGTTAATACCGCAGGTTCCAAACGGCAATTAAACGGAGACGAGCGCTGCGAATACACTGTTTCGGCGTATAGCCTATCCCTCAACTTTACTTATATACATATATATATATAAAGAGAGAGAGAGAGAGAGAGAGAGAGAGAGAGAGCGAGAGAGAGAGAGAGAGAGAGAGAGAGAGAGAGAGAGAGAGAGAGAGGGAGAGAGAGAGAGAGAGAGAGAGAGAGAGAACAATTATTACCTATGTTGGTACCTAAAAGATCATTATTACTTACACGCAAACTCCCCCCCCCCCATCTCTCTCTCTCTCTCTCTCTCTCTCTCTCTCGCTCTCCAACCTTGTTATCATTAGCTTAGTGGATCTTTTCGTGAGGTTTATGTGTGTGTGGGCGTGTGTTTTATATACTGTATGTGTGTGCTGTTAGTGTTAGTGTGTGTGTGTGTGTGTGTGTGTTAGTTTGTGCTTCATTGTTTGCGTGTGTGTGTGTGTGTGTGTTAGCTTGTGCTTCAGTGTGTGTGTGTTAGTTTGTGCTTCAGGTGTGTGTGTGTGTGTGTGTGTGTGTGCTTGAATGAAATATTGTTGCATAAATGAATGTGTTCGTATAAGTATAACTGCTTTGCATATACACATTAGGTCAACAAACTAAAGTAAACTATGTGACTGTTAATGATGGTGGTGGCGGAGTGGTGGTTGGATCTGGCTCAGGGACGACTAACCGTACTCTATTAAGGGAGCTCAGACGGTATTGTGCAGCATAATTTACTGGTTCGGCTCAATGGTTTAAGGAGGGGGTTTAGTTTGCTCTCTAAACATCCATCAAACTTAAAAAAACACCCACAAGACCCCCCTTCGATATAAATTTGTACATTTTGCGGTAGAAAAATTTCCCGGCCGAAGGCCGATTCCTCTTCAAATACAGGCTCGCTATCGACCCCTAAATGGCACGAAAGGTCTTAATATTGGCAAAGAAATGGGGAAAAAGGTCTGAATATCGCCAAACTAATGGGGCGAATGTCTTGAAATCTCATAACTAATAGAGCTAAACATGAGGGAGGAGGAGGACTCGAAAACCCAACTGCCTCCCCTTAATACTGCCTCCAAATGTAACAAAGACGATACACATACAAAGAGTGTTTCAAGTGTTCATGGGTGCTGATTTGAACACGTGAACGATTGACAAGCTTATTATGTGTATGTGTTACAATTAACCCCTTGAAGCTCTAACGCGTTTTAACAGTTTATTTTGACCATCATTAGACGATTCTATGCAGCTTAGGAAGGATCTGTGAGTATTAAAAGGGTAAATACTATCTCAATCAACCATTTGACTTCCATATACCGTTACTAATCTGAATAAAATCATCTAATAGTAGCCAAAAACAGAACTGAAATGCGTATTGGACCTTGAAAGGGTTAAGCATGACATATTAATAGTGTATTGTCAAAAACATAAATGGCAATGCACTCATATGAAGCAGTCACGAACGTAAACGAGACAATACAATATATACTTTATTACAGCCCAAATACTTCAGAACATGGCTTTAAGGGGGGGGGGGGGGGAATAACTTTTTGGGCGATTTTTGCATGTATTCATTATTTTGTTAGTTTCCTCCCTAGACCTCCATAAAAAAAAAAAAAAACATCCATTAGATCCCCCTTCTAGATTAATTTGTAAATTTTTCGGTAGAAAAATGTCCCGGCCAAAGGCCGATTCTTCCAACATTACAGGCTCACTATCGTTCGCCAGGGAAAAATCGACACCTAAATAACACGAAAGGTCTAAATACTGACGAAGAAATGGGGCGAAAGGTCTTAAAATCGACTAACTAATGTGGCAAGCATCTTAACATCTGAAAACTAATGGAGCTAAACATGAGGGACAAAAGGGTCCAGAAAATCGGCCCACCCCCCCCTTTTTTTTTCTTTTCTATATTCCAACTACTCCCTCTCGGGCATAGGCTGAGAGCCTGTACATTCCACCGCTCAACACGGTGAAGCCCGTGAGGTCTTGTTCCAGTCTGGGGAGTGAGACATGTGAAGCATGCATCATGGCTCGAAGCAGCTTCATCTCTGAAGCGGCTGGTTGCTTCGCTCAAGTGCTTCACCGTCTCACCCTCCAGACTCAGACCCTCACTCTCAGAACGCCACCTATTGAGCAGTGAACTCACTAGGCATTGTCCCCCTGTAACATATTTTGAATATGGGAATATTCATACAGTGTTATTTAATCAGGGAACAATGAGGGTATTTTTTTGGCATTTCGGTGGGCTTTGTGGTAATGCACTGATAATATAGGTACAGCACAAATTCAATCCCAATAATATATTCCCATTCCCATTAAAGGTTCAAAGATTGAAATTGGTGTAACCTTACGCTCACGACTACTATCAACGACAAAAGTTCGTTCCCCCAACTATAGTCTATTCGCTGTAAGTAGGCGATAAATCATGACCTTTATCCTCTGTAACCCAAAAAGGGCTTGAGCAAATTGGCTTTAAATCTCCACATCTATTCCTTGAGTGACCCTTCCCAAATGGTAGAAATATTAGCTCGATTACTCTAGTCGATTTTTAGTTACCGAGGTTAGAGGTCATATTTTTTCGCCTACTTACAGCGAATAGCCTATAGCCACTGAGTGAATCCGAAACACCTGGGGGTCGACAAAGGAAGCATTTGAAAGGAGACTTAAGGAGTGCCATTTACACCCATAAATGCTTCGTTTTTCTATCCCCAGCTGTTGGGATTCACACAGTGGCATTTTGGAGGAAGGAATTTTTGGGTAAGAGTTGTGTTATCGGGCGTACCACTACCGACATACAACATAAATAATCTATAAATACTTAACCTAACTAAAAACCCTAACCTTACCTAGTATTCTCATTACTACATGAATACTAGGTTAGGTTAGGTTAGGTTGTTTGGTTAGGTTAATGTTTTAGATAGGAGTTATGCTGTATGTCTGTAGTGGTACGCCCGATAACACAACTCTTACCAATTTTTGTCGTTGATAGTACACTCGGATGCCATAGTTTCTAGCCCACTCATACAAATTCGAGGACTTCTCCTATTTCTAATTATGAAAATATATCTCTGGAAACGAATAGGCCTACATGAATATAGTTTTCTATAAATCAACTACAAAACTATATATATTATTTATTGAAAAGCAAGTTCTATCTAAATATCAATCCAGATAGTTATAATTGCGTAAAGAAAAACATAGGGTGTCCAGGAATATTGATGAGTGGGTTAGAGACTATGATACTCTACTGTATTTTGTATATTTTCCATCGAGTTATTATAAAGAGGAAAGAGTACGAGGTTATACTCATCGTGAGCACCAAGCTAACTCAGCGACAGTAACAGACATTATAGTAGTGCTGTGATATCACTTAAGGGGGAGGTAGTAGCTTCTTCTGGACCCCCTTCTCCCTCATGTTTAGCACCATTTGTATTAAGATTTTAAGACCTTCGCCCTATTTCTTTGTCAATAGTAAGACCTTTCGTGCCATTTAGGTGTCGATTTTCTCCTGGCGAACGATCGCGAGCCTATAATTTTAGGAGGAACCGGCATCCAGCCGGGACATTATTCTACCCAACAATGTACAAATTTATCTCGAAGGGGAGGTCTTAGGCGTAAATATTAAAGCTAGATGGAAGTCTAGGGAGCAAATTAAAAATCTCCCCTTAAATCTACATACACTCCGGGATTTTACGTATAAAGTAAATTTAGTGTGATTACATTAGGAGTTCAGTTTGTTATGTAGTAGTTAATTCATAATTATGATCAATTAATGGCTTTGTAAATCACTATTCTTGTGAGGCAATCATAATATTTGTTATACAATTTATATAATTAGGGAGCGGGTACGAATTCCTGTGGCGAGATAAGGTACCGCTTTAGTCCTTTAGGTACATTTGTGATTATAACAAGAACTGCAGCCCCTCTCCCTCTCTCTCTCTTAAACACTGACTTTTACTGACAAGAGAACCTGACACAAATGGACACTGTTTTCAGTTGAAGAGAGCAGAAAAGGGGGGTAGGTATGTATAAAATTTACTTTCTATTTCTAACTATTCTATAAATTCCTTCGGGTGAATTCCAAGCCCTGCAAGGTTATTCACTTCTAACTGTTTTCATGTATGGCAAATTGCCGGAGAGAGTGGAAGGTGAGGAGAGAGCCTTCATCTGTGCTATCCTTTCCTTCCACTTTCTCTTACTCTTAGGGTTGATATCTCTACTAGGAATAAGTCCTGGCCACCTCGCAGTTATCGTAATATTTGTGTGGCCAGTGTATATATGTAAATCTATGTAAATATCTCTCTCTCCAGCTTAAATATGTTAGACGAAGACAGGGCAGTTAAAGCCAGAGGAGAAACCATTATAATATTATCAGCCTAACCCTTAAAATATATTTGTCATTAAAAGTAACAACCTCTCTCTCTCTCTCTCCTTTTCACTCTTTTTTACAATTTTGAATATTTTGGGAGGTAAATTAGGATTTTTTGTTTTTTTTCCCATATGTAAGAATGATACAAAAGGCAAGTTGCCTGTAACGAGTGTCTCCTCCAAAGCCAAAAGAGTGACAGAGCCAAATTCAAGGGACGTTGGGGTCAAAATACCTGGACTCACGAAGTTTAAAGCAGTTTAATTCATAGGATGAAGGAAAGATAGATTGAGGGAGAGAGTTGTATATCCCTTAAATTATATGTGATTAAATATTACATTATCATCACACACACACACACACACGCACTCTCTCTCTCCAGTTTAATGAGGGAAAACTAAAGACGAGAAAAAGCATAATTTAGCCTTAGCAATTAAAACCAACAAACTCATTATCACCCCCACCCCTCTCTCTCTTACACACACACACACACACACACACACACACACACACTATTATTACGTCACGGTAATATGGTCTAGGATAAGGTTATTAAGGCTAGACACGGAACACCACTTTAATCCTTCAGTTAGTTGAGAGGAGTGAAACAAAAGTTACCTCGAGCTGGGAAGTAAGAGAGGAGCGGCACACGTAGTCACCATTATAATATATATAAATTATGCTGTATATATATTTTGTTTGTTTTAAACCTTTTTAGTACAATGATGCATTTTTCGTATTCTTATGGCTATCAATAGATTATTTAAGGGGGGATGGGCGTATTTATTTGGTCAGTTACGTATATACAATATATATATATATATATATATATATATATATATATATATACATTCATATATATATATATATATATATATATATATATATATATATATATATATATATAGTATATATATATATATATATATACTTTTTCCTCCCTAGAGGGGAGCTTGAAGCAATCTAAGTCATAGGATAAGGGAAGACAGATTTGAGAGTGAGATTTCCAGAGTTTGCTTGTTGAGTAGAAGAAAGTCTCGGAAAATCGGATTACTCTTGGATTAGAGAGGTGGACAATTTTTTTTTCTTCTATATTCCAACTACTCCCTCTCGGGCATAGGCTGAGAGCCTGCACATTCACCACTCAACACGGTGAAGCCCGTGAGGTCTTGTTCCAGCCTAGGAAGTGAGACAGACGCGCGGCTCTTGGTTGCTCACTCATGGCTCGAAGCAGTCCCACTTCTGAGGCTGCTTCGCCTTTATGCTTCACTGTCTCACTTCCTCGACTCGGACCCTCACTCTCAGAACGCCACCTATTGAGCATTTAACTCACTAGGCATTGCACCCCTGTAGCATATTTTGAATATGGGAATATTCATACACTGCTATTTAATTAGGGAACAATGAGGGTATTTTTTTGGCGTTTCGGTGGGCTTTGTGGTAATGCACTGATACTAGGTACAGCACAAATTCCGTCCCAATAGCATCTTCCCATTGACATATCGGGATTTGAACCCGGGACCTTTGGATTACCAGTCCAGTGGCAAGACCACTCCACCATACCTCCCCTAATAGGGATGGGAATGTGTTGTGAAAGGCGGGTGCCAACCACTTTCAACAGTGAGAAAGCTCTGAAGAACACTGATTATTGCAATAGAGGTAGAAGATAGAGAGAGATGCAACCTTGCTGTGTGTGGAGAGAGATTGTAGAGAATTAGTAGGAGGAAGCGAGTTGATGAGACAAATTGATTTTGACTACTCTTTCGAGAAGTGCGGTAATGGTGGAACCTCCTCACACATTCGAACAGTATTCGATACATAGGCGCACAGTGCCCCTGTACGGAGCAAGAAGCTGTGTGAGGGTCAAGAATCAATAGAGATGGTTGAGTACAACTGACTTATGCGAAGCTATTTTAGCAAGAGTGGTAATAGGATCTTTTCAAGAAAGGGAAGACGAAAAAGAAACACCAAGAAAACTGAGAGAAGATGCAGGGTTGATTTGTGTATTGTTGAAGAGTACGGGACATTCCTGTGGAAGATTGTGATGGATAGATAGATGGAAAAATTAGGTTTTGGAAGCATTGAAAACAACAAGGCTCTCTCTGCCCCAATCTGATATAGCTGATAGGTCAGAAGATAGATATGCTATGGCCTCAGTATTTGAGTTTTGGAGTAAATGCATGGTGGGTCTTTTTGTAAATGTAGTTGCATAGTGTAAGGTAGAGTCATCAGCATAGGAGTGGATAGGACTAGAGATACAGTGGAGAAGATAATAAATAAATATTAGAAAAATAACTGGAGATAGAACAGAACCCTGAGGAACACCGGAGTTGATAGGTTTTGGAAGTGAGCGATGACCATCCACAACAGCAGCTATGGAACGGTCAGAAAAGAAATTGGAGATAATGGCAGAGATAGAGGGATAGAAACCGAAGGATGGTAGATTACAAATAGGAGATTTGTGCTAGACTCTATAGAAGGCTTTTGATATGTCTAGCACAATAGAAAAAGTTTCACCGAAGTCCCGAAAGCGACTCAAAAACTCATGTCCTGCCTTCTCTACTTCAACTCGATTTGTTTTTGACAAATTTTGTTTTGGTATTTCGAATTTGTCCCATTCTAAGAGTAAGGATTAATACACATTCTGGCTCCTAAGTTGATAATCTATATTCAAATGTGTTTTCGCTGTCAATGTACAGTAGCTCTCAATTAATTCCAGACTGAATAATAGTTCGCTTACAGTAAGTCTGGCTTTGGGGTGCTACTAAAGAAATTTCACAGTACAGCCATGTTTAAAATTCGTACCCTACTTTTACAACTTGAACTTGATTTCCCTCCCTTGATAAAAGAAACACATACTATATTGAAGATTTATGGAAGGCTTCATAGGTCATTACTGCATAAATATTTCTGTCCACGCCTGTAAACTCTAGAAAATAATCGTAGCAAAAGGTTTTCGAAGCTATCTCGAACTGAACCAAATCTTATTATTGATTTTTTACCTAATAATTACATTTCGGAGGTCCATTTATGTTGTTTGAGGGTTCATATAGGCCAGGGCAAGGTAATTACATTTCGGAGGTCCGTTTATGTTGTGTGAGGGTTGTTATTAGGCAAGGGTAAATGTCTTAGAGTGCACACATTATACTAAAACCAAATAACAAGGGAACACTCACATTTTTTGTTCTTGGGTATCTCTGGCAGCTTCCGTCGCTTCCTCTCTCCAGTCTTGGGGTCCCACAGAGGGCGCGCCGCTCCCTCCAGCTCACCATCAGGAGGACTCGGGGGGCCTAAGTCCTCTAATTCACCTGGGGAGTGGTACCATGACTTAATAACTTAATAAAACAAGGGTGTATAAAAGGTCTATAAAGTCATTGGGTATATTGATAGTGAAAACCTTTCTATTCTTATATTAAATGGGTTTATTACTACTAATATACCTCTAGACGGGTATATTATTATGGATAATTAATCCACCCTTGTTATACCATTTTAAACTTACATTTTTTTTCTGGCTGTTATTAGGCGACTTCATTAAGCTAAGAAGGATTCTGTAAAACTCAAAAGGTTTATTAACATTCTTCTTTTATATTCCTAGATGTGTGTGGGGCACACACATTGAATAAAACCGTCCAATGGTTACCAGAATGTAAATGAGCGTGTAAATGACCGGAGAGGAAGTGTAGGTTAGTCATTGCAGTCCCTGGTAAAATAAAGCAAAATACATTTTATTGGTTTTTATTTACGAACAAAGACTAAAATAGGTTCATTTATATTCCATTACATTTGGGTTTGCCTGGCTGTGTAGAGTTAGCTTGGTTGGGTTGGGTAGGACGAGAATTAAAGGGTGATCACACGAGAGCTTTTGTCGTCAATATTCGACGATGTACATATTTCCTGGTGTTGGAAACTAACTAAAGATGGATAAATTTAAGTGAGATAATATCTTTTAAAAGTTGACCTTATAAGCTGCCAGACCAGTGTTGAATATAGATGTTGATGGAGAACGTGCTAATGTGATACCGACTTTAGTTGGTTGGAGTTGGGTTGAGTTAGGTTGAGATGGGTTGGAGTAGCTTTGTTTAGGTTAGGATTAGTTAACTTAGACGGTATGAAAAGCTAAGGTTGATATTAGGTTTGGTTGATATTGGCTTGATTGGATTAGCACAGATTTACTCTGATTTAGTTTAGTATTTATGAGTTATCGAAAGACGGATTAAAATGAACCATGGTTGAGCTGTAATAATGAATTATTGAACAATATCGTGAATGTTATAAGGTATTTACACCTTTATATTCCGAGGCAAACCCATCATTTTCGGTGCTAATTACTATTTTTTAACCGTATTCCTAGCCCGTCAATGTGATATAATAAGTGTTGTAATTGCAATGAATACGAACATTTTTGGAACATTATTACAGTTCCCTCATTACAATTATAAAAGCTAGCACACCGTATTGACCGGCTAGGATACAGCAAAACTATAGTAAGTACCACCGATAATGAAGGGTTGGTCTAAGAATAAGTACGGCCAGGCCTATTATGATGTAACCCCTCCAATTATTTCTATCAGTATTGGTGACTAACTGTTGACTAATTGACCATGTTGGCTTGTACAACATTTATCATTGACAACATAAGAATTGTCGGTATTTATTTAGTCGATGGTAAGTGAGGGTGAAATGACTCTCTCTCTCTCTCTCTCTCTCTCTCTGTATTTGTGTAAGTGTGTATGTATCTGAATGAGTACATATATGTAGTGTGTGTATATATTATACAGTGTATATACAGTATACTGTATATAATATACCTGTACAAAGGAGTACAAAGGAAATCAAGCAACAACAGATCTAGTGACCCTTCTAGGCTGCTTGTCCTCCAAAACACTGAGGATCAAGTGTCCAAACAGTGGTTTAGAGTGGGTAAGGGAACATTGGAAAGGGAACTACTGCCCTGGAACTAATGTCCGTGGCAGTGCTAGGAAGTTAGTAGGGGACATATGGGTTAGTAACTGAGGGGAGGATAAAATAAAGTTATTCATTTACAAACGCAGTCAGTCGCGGGTTTGATGCGAGATATTTGTCTAGGCGGAGTTTAAATGAATCAACGGTGCTGCAGTCTATAACATCTCGGGGAAGCCCATTCCACAAGTTGACAACTCGATTGAAGAAGAAATTCTTAGATTCGTGTGAGTTAAAAGATTTACCAAGAATTTTGCAACCGTTTCCCCGCGTGTAATTAGATTGGTCGATAGTGAAGTACTTACTACAGTTCATATTGTCGATGCCTCTGATGATTTTGAACACTTGAATTAAATCACCTCTTAATCTGCGCTGGGTTAAAGGAAATAGATTTAATTCTCTAAGACGCTCTTCGTATGGTTTGTTCTTTAGGCTAGGTATCATTTTGGTAACTCTACGTTGAACTCGTTCCAGCTTGTTTATGTCTTTTTGGTAATAAGGGCACCAGCATTGAACGCAGTATTCCAGAAGAGGGCGGACTAAAGAATTGTAAAGGGTTAGGATAACGTCTTTGGATTTATGCTCAAATGACCTGCCTATAAAGCCAATTATTTTGTTTGCCTTCTTAACAACTTCTGAACATTGTTGACTCGGTTTTAGGTTACTCGATATTGTTACTCCAAGATCGGTTTCTCTGTTTACATTCTTAAGCTGAGTGCCATTCATCGAATAGTTTGCTTTCTCATTTAGGTATCCGATATGTAGTACTTTACATTTATCCGCATTGAAACTCATTTGCCAAATTTGGGCCCAATGTGACAATTTATCTAGATTGTGTTGCATATCGTCAACTTGATCTTTTGAGAGTACGCTATTTGCAATTTTTGTATCGTCAGCAAATTTTGAGATTGTACAGGTGAGACCCTCATCTATGTCGTTGATGTAAATTAGAAAGAGAATTGGTCCTAGTACCGATCCCTGGGGTACCCCGCTAATTACATTGGTCCATTTAGATGCCTTACCGTTTATGACTACTCTTTGCTTTCTGTCGCTGAGCCAATTTTCTATCCATTTCAACACACCGTCTTGTATTCCATGCGCTTTTAGTTTTAGCAGTAAACGTTTGTGGGGAACTTTGTCAAAGGCCTTTTGAAAATCAAGGTATATAATATCTACAGCTTTACTCTCATCGTAGAGGTTGAGGATATCGTGGAAGAAGTCTAAGAGGTTTGTTAAACAGGAACGTTTTTTACGAAAGCCGTGTTGAGTATCTTTAAGTATGTTATTTTCCTCTAAGTGATTTACGAGTCTGTCTCTTATGACCGTTTCTAGCATTTTACTTACAACTGAGGTTAAGCTAATTGGACGATAGTTACTGGGTAGGGATTTGCTGCCTTTTTTTAATATCGGTGTTACGTTGGCTATCTTCCACTGATCAGGCATAGTTCCAGACTGCAAGGATTTATTGAATAGTAATGTCAGTGGTTTGGAGAGCTCATCCTTAGCTTCCTTTAGAACTCTAGGCGAGATTGTATCAGGTCCAGGCGTTTTATTTACCTTGAGTTTATCTAAACAATTCAATACTTCTCTCTCTGTAACGGTGATATTGCTTAGAACATCTGAATTATCAATCTGAATCGGCGATGGTGTAGGGATATCACTGAGGTCTTCTGTTGTAAAAACTGATGCAAAGAAGGTATTGAGGGCATTACTCATTTGTACTTCGTCTTTGGTGTATTCTCCATTTTCATCGACTAACGGTCCAACAGTTGAAGTAACTACTTTTTTCTTTCTGATATAACTATAGAATTCTTTCGGGTTTGTTTTACTTTGATTCGCAATATGTAACTCTAGGGTCTTTTTACTTTGCTTAATTAACTTTTTGGCTTTGCGTCGTAGCTCTACAAATTTCACCCGTTCTTCGTCATTTTGTGAGGATTTTAATCTATCATTAGCAAATTTTTTAGCAAGCAGGCAGTTTGAAATATCTTTATTCCACCATTTGGGCTTATTATTATGGCCTGGACGCCGTATTTTCGATGGTATGCAGTATTGCACTGCTTTTAGGTAAGTGGTTTCGAATAACTTCCAAGATGTATTTATGTCGTTATTGTTAATTAAAAAGCTCCAGTCAGTTTCTTTAAACATAGCTCTAAGTTTATGAAAGTTTGCTTTCTTGAAATTAGGGACTTTTTCGATGCTACTATTTGGTTCGTTACTAGTAAAGTTTAAAGTGAAAGTTATCGTACGATGGTCGCTGTTACTGAATTCATCACCAACATTCAAATTCTCTATTAATTCTTCTTTTGTTGCAAGTACAATGTCAAGAACGTTAATACCACGGGTCGGTGTTCGAACAAATTGATAAAGCGAACTCTCTTGCAAGTTCGTATACAAGTCATGTTCGGAGTGTGAAGTAAGAGTATCGCCCCACTTGGTCACAGGTAAACTAAAGTCGCCAATAAATACGGTATCTTGTGAGTTACTTACATCTGCAATTTGTTCGTAAATTTCTCGGTCAGTTTGCACTGATTGAGCTGGAGGTCTGTATATTAATGCAAGTATTATTTTTGTACCTTTATTATTCTTTATTAGCACAAAAGATGTGTCGACGTTCACAATTTCAGGTTTTGACAAGAGGGTCGGGTTAAGACTTTCTTTGATATAAAATAAAACGCCACCTCCATTTTTATTTATTCGGCTTTTCTCAAACATTACATAACCAGGAAGTGAATACTCTGCTAAAAAGTCTCTATCTACTGTATTTGAGCCAAGATTCTGTTATACCAATCACATCATAATTTTCAGTAAACACTAGTTCCTCTAAATCTGAAAATTTATTGCGTATGCTACGAGCGTTTGCATAGAAAACCTTTAAAGTTGCGGTTTTAGAACTCACAGAACGTTCTTTAATCAAATTTTTGGTTCTGGTCGGATCTACATTTACATTCATGGCTGACATCGGTCCTCGGTCGTTATCCCTGGCGGTTTTGAATTTGGGTCGTGTTGGTGGAGCTTTATCCAAATTTGCGGTTCTTGACAGATTAGCATTTAATTCCTTCGCAGGTTGCCGCCCTCGCTGTCTTCGGTCCTCCTTCCTGGTTGTCCTGTGCTGAGTCGATTTCTTCTCCGAAAATCCTTCACCGCATCGTTGAGAAGACGCCCAAAACGTGCTGCTCCCACCTGGTTCAGATGAACTCCATCGTCCGAAAACAAATAGTAATCGTAGTAGAAATTGTCCCAGGTGTCGACGAATCCCACGTTTTCCTTCCTGCAGAGGTTTGCTAGACAACGATTTGTGCTGGTGGCTATGTTGTAAAATCGGCTCTCTACACCAAGCCGGGGGACGATTCCTGAGACGATGATCCTTGATGACTTCTCCTTAAACGACTTGATCAGCTGCTGGTACTTTAAAAGCAAATCTTCCGACCGGGTTCGCTGTACATCGTTGGATCCAACGTGGATGACGTACATTGTATTAGCAGGGGCCAGCTTAGATTCTTCGTCAACTGCAGCAACTACGTCGTCCACACCACCACCAGGGATACAAAAACGCTTCCTGGTCTTAGGTGCTCTGGCGCAAAACTCTGTGAGCTGACCACGTATCATCGAGTCTCCCACGAGCCGGACTTCTTCTATTTCCGCTTCGTCATCTGAGTCTGCGAGTATCTGGAAGCGGTTTTGACACTCGGTAATCGGTATGGGTTTCCTGGTCTTGGGGCAAACGTTGTTCCTCACGACATGGAAGTTGTCTTGAGGGGGAAGAGAGTTACTATTTCTTTCTTGAGTATCGGAACCATCAGATGAAATGGCTACTCAGGCGTTGAATTGTTGGCAGTTGACGTTGGGGCGTTGGTGGCTGCTGGAGTTGCGGTGACAATTAAAGTTTGTGGTACTCCAACGTTGAGTGTTACAAACTCTTGGAGTGATTCCAGCTTCATGGTGAGGACGTTGATCTTGTTGTAGGCTTCATCTAATTTCACTGTCAAATTCTCTCGTTGCTGGCAGAGACGGCAGACTTGAAGATCGACAGTAACAAACATGGACTCACCAAACTTACCGGCGCAGTTCGTACAAGTGCGAGGCATGGTAACAGTCAGTTTCTTCAGATCACTTCACTCACTTTAAAACACTTAACTCACTTTAAAACACTTAACTCACTTTAACCCTCCTGGCCCGGTTGTCATTTTAAAATGACACCACGAACTAAGGGCAGGAGCCCGGGTGTCATTTTAAAATCTGTAAGCTTGAAAGCCTATTCTGCTTGGTCTGAACGCCGTGCGTCCGACGCATGTAAACAAAGCCGATCGTTACGTCACCGCACCTCCGAAAACAAGAAGGAGAAGACTCGTTTGTTATTGTACGTCTGTATGTCGTTGTTTCAGTAGTGAAAAGATCGTCATATTGCTAACATCGCCTGCAAGTGCTCTCCACTGAAATCGTCATCACAACTGAACCAGTTGATATAGAGAGCTCTACTCAACACCAGTCTACAGATTGGAAACCGCACTACATTTATAGATGCGTGGGAAATTTCTAGCAGTTAAACTAAACAAAAATACGGTAGCCTAGGCCTAGACGTTTTTTGGCCAGATCGCCCGGGTAGCCCACACTGTCATTTTGAGAGCCTGCCCGGGCCAGGAGGGTTAAAACACTTCACTCAATTTAGAAACACTTCAATCACTTCAACCAAAAACAAATATGTTGAATTACGCAACAATAGGTTATCAGGGGTGATAGCCTAACCGAAAACAAAAAATTTGAGATATGCAGAATTAGGACTGAGTATACAGTGAGTATACAGTATACCTGTCTACTACTGTCCACATTGGTGTGTCTCGAGGAGATGATACCACCGTGGGGACGTTTGGAACCAAAAACTGACTTACTGTTTTCGGTTAGGATAGGCTATAACCCCTGGTGGCCTATTTCTGTTTAAATAAACATAAAATTGTTTTCGGTTCGGCTATCACTGCGTATTCAAATTTAATTTAGTTTTGTTTTAATTTTCGGTTAGGCTATCACCGCTGATAACCTATTTGTGTGTATTTCAACATTTTTGTTTTCGGTTAGGCCTATTTAAGTAAGTGAAGCGACCTGAAGGGAGTGAAGTGTTTTTAAAGTGAGTTTAGTGTTTTTAAAGTGAGTTAAGTGTTTTTAAGTGAGTGAAGTGATCTGAAGAAAGTGATCGTCACCATGCCTCGTGCCTGTACGAACTGCGCCGGTAGGTTTGGTGCTTCCATGTTTGCTCCTGTCGATCCACAAGTCTGCCGACTCTGCCAGCAACGAGAGGATTTGACAGCAAAATTGGATGAAGCCCACAACAAGATCAACGCCCTCACCAGGAAGCTGGAATCACTCCAAGAGTTTGTAACACTCAACGTTGGAGTATCACTAACTCCAATTGTTTCAACTCCAGCATCCACCACCGCCCCAACGTTATCTGCCAACAATCCAACACCTACAGTAGACACTGCAGCAGATGCTTCTGACGAACCTGAGCCGACATCAAACCAGGACAGCCGCCCTGTTCACCTTAGTCTCTCCCCCACTCCTCGTGCAAGAAGCCTGCTAGCACGAACAGTACCAACCCCTCGCCCCCGTTCTAACCACTCCTCTCCCCGACCTGTACGTAGAGTCCCGCCACCACAGGTTTCCGGATTTACACCAGTGAGGAACGGTGCACGGCCAACGCAGAAAAGGTCTCATCTACCAGTCACAATGTCAAACAGATTTGAGATATTGGTAGAGATGGAAGACGAACCAGAGGAGACCAGGCTCGTTGGGGATTCCATCCTACGAGGACAGGTCGAAGAGTTCTGCGACAGAGTCCCAAATCAACGAAAAAGATTTTGCATCCCAGGAGCTGGACTGGACGACATTGTGGAAGCCTTCGAAGATACCACAAAGGATGCAAATGAAAATACCCTTTTTGTCATCCATGCTGGTTCAAATGACGTCATGCGCACCAGATCCGAAGAGTTGATGGAGAAATATCGCAAGATGATCCAGCACTACAAAAACAAGTCAAGGAATATCATCATCTCAGGCATTCTCCCCAAGATCGACGCACCTGACAAATTGTACGACAAGGCCTTCAGCACAAATAGCCGACTAAAATATTTGTGTCTGAGGGAAGAAGTTGAATTCATCAACCTCTGGGACAACTTCTACAACCAGCCTACTCTGTTCCGCAAGGATGGCACTCATCTAAACCCTGTGGGTTCAGCACGCATGGGTCGTCTCCAACACGAAGCAGTCCGCAGCCATGGATCAAAAAACGCCATCCGAGAAGAAGCAGCAGTGACATAAATCATCCAACGCCAAGAAAAAAACAGAGGCAACTGAGGACCACCAGCGATAAGGACCGAAGACAGCGAGGACCGAGGACAGCCATGAACATAAATGTAGATCCGACAAGAACCAAAAATATTATTAAAGAGCGTTCCGTGAGTTCTAAAATAACAAATTTAAAGGTTTTCTATGCAAACGCTCGTAGCATACGCAATACATTTTCAGATTTAGAGGAGCTAGTGTTTACAGAAAATTATGATGTGATTGGCATAACAGAATCTTGGCTCAATACAGAAGATAGAGACTTTTTAGCAGAGTATTCACTTCCCGGTTATGTAATGTTTGAGAAAAGCCGAATAAATCGAAATGGAGGTGGCGTTTTACTTTATATCAAAGAAAGTCTTAACCCTACCCTCTTGTCAAAACCTCAAATTGTGAACGTCGACGCATCTTTTGTGCTAATAAAGAATAATAAAGGTACAAAATAATACTTGCATTAATATACAGACCTCCAGCTCAATCAGTGCAAACTGACCGAGAAATTTACGAACAAATTGCAGATGTAAGTAACTCACAAGATACCGTAATTTTTGGCGACTTTAATTTACCTGTGACCAAGTGGGGCGATACTTTTACTTCACACTCCGGACATGGCTTGTATACGAACTTGCAAGAGAGTTCGCTTTATCAATTTGTTCGAACGCCAACCCGTGGTAATAACGTTCTTGACATTGTACTTGCAACAAAAGAAGAATTAATAGAGAATTTGAATGTTGGTGATGAATTCAGTAACAGCGACCATCGTACGATAACTTTCACTTTAAAGTTTACTAGTAACGAACCAAATAGTAGCATCGAAAAAGTCCCTAATTTCAAGAAAGCAAACTTCCATAAACTTAGAGCTATGTTTAAAGAAACTGACTGGAGCTTTTTAATTCACAATAACGACATAAATACATCTTGGAAGTTATTCGAAGCCACTTACCTAAAAGCAGTGCAAGACTGCATACCATCGAAAATACGGCGTCCAGGCCATAATAATAAGCCCAAATGGTGGAATAAAGATATTTCAAACTGCCTGCTTGCTAAAAAATTTGCTAATGATAGATTAAAATCCTCACAAAATGACGAAGAATGGCTGAAATTTGTAGAGCTAGGACGCAAAGCCAAAAAGTTAATTAAGCAAAGTAAAAAGACCTTAGAGTTACATATTGCGAATCAAAGTAAAACAAACCCGAAAGAATTCTATAGTTATATCAGAAAGAAAAAAGTAGTTACTTCAACTGTTGGACCGTTAGTCGATGAAAATGGAGAATACACCAAAGACGAAGTACAAATGAGTAATGCCCTCAATACCTTCTTTGCATCAGTTTTTACAACAGAAGACGTCAGTGATATCCCTACACCATCGCCGATTCAGATTGATAATTCAGATGTTCTAAGCAATATCACCGTTACAGAGAGAGAAGTATTGAATTGTTTAGATAAACTCAAGGTAAATAAAACGCCTGGACCTGATACAATCTAGCCTAGAGTTCTAAAGGAAGCTAAGGATGAGCTCTCGAAACCACTGACATTACTATTCAATAAATCCTTGCAGTCTGGAACTATGCTGGTCAGTGGAAGCTAGCCAACGTAACACCGATATTCAAAAAAGGCAGCAAATCCCTACCCAGTAACTATCGTCCAATTAGCTTAACCTCAGTTGTATGTAAAATGCTAGAAACGGTCATAAGAGACAGACTCGTAAATCACTTAGAGGAAAATAACATACTTAAAGATACTCAACACGGCTTTCGTAAAAAACGTTCCTGTTTAACAAACCTCTTGAACTTCTTCCACGATATCCTCAACCTCTACGATGAGAGTAAAGCTGTAGATATTATATACCTTGATTTTCAAAAGGCCTTTGACAAACGTTTACTGATAAAACTAAAAGCGCATGGAATACAAGACGGTGTGTTGAAATGGATAGAAAATTGGCTCAGCAACAGAAAGCAAAGAGTAGTCATAAACGGTAAGGCATCTAAATGGACCAATGTAAGTAGCGGGGTACCCCAGGGATCGGTACTAGGACCAATTCTCTTTCTAATTTACATCAACGACATAGATGAGGGTCTCACCTGTACAATCTCAAAATTTGCTGACGATACAAAAATTGCAAATAGCGTACTCTCATAAGAACAAGTTGACGATATGCAACACAATCTAGATAAATTGTCATGTTGGGCCCAAATTTGGCAAATGAGTTTCAATGCGGATAAATGTAAAGTACTACATATCGGATACCTAAATGAGAAAGCAAACTATTCGATGAATGGCACTCAGCTTAAGAATGTAAACAGAGAAACCGATCTGGGAGTAACAATATCGAGTAACCTAAAACCGAGTCAACAATGTTCAGAAGTTGTTAAGAAGGCAAACAAAATAATTGGCTTTATAGGCAGGTCATTTGAGCATAAATCCAAAGAAGTTATCCTAACCCTTTACAATTCCTTAGTCCGCCCTCTTCTGGAATACTGCGTTCAATCCTGGTGCCCTTATTACCAAAAAGATATAAACAAGCTAGAACGAGTTCAACGTAGAGTTACCAAAATGATACCTAGCCTAAAGAACAAACCATACGAAGAGCGTCTTAGAGAATTAAATCTATTTCCTTTAACCCAGCGCAGATTAAGAGGTGACTTAATTCATGGTGGGGAGATTGTAGGCACCAATTGATCAGGGCTAGACCCAGGTGAGGTTATAGGCATGTGATAAAGAGTCGCTGGAACTCCTGTTTCATTTGCTTGGCCTCTCTTACTGATTTTCTTTGTGCCTCATTTACACTGAGAGCAATCCAGCTAGCTCTCACAAACACCTCCTCCTCCTATCCACTTCACTACACTAAACATGCACACCACACTTCATTCCTCCACACCAAAATTAAAAAACACAAAATGATGAATTTTAGCCCAGCCTCGGAGTCCCCAGGGGGGGGGACCATAAATGCCCCCTCACCCGACCGACCATCCCCTGACGACCCCACACAATTACCTGGACCTCGGCCTGTTACTCTTTCTATTAATTTCTGCAACATTCGCGGACTTTCCTCTAACTTTCACTCTGTTGAGCACCATCTCTCCTCCTACAAACCTGATCTTCTCTTCCTCACCGAAACCCAGGTGTCTGTAGCAACATCCAGCAACCCCTTCTCTGTATCCTCCTACTTTCTCTATCCTAGTTTCAAAGCCAAAGGCGGATGTTGTGCATATGTGCACAACAAACTCACTTGCTCTCGTGTTCCCGATTTCGACTCCTCTGAATTCTCAACTTTATGGCTCAAACTTTCCTGTCATTCTCTTACTAAATATTTCTGTGCTGTCTATCTTTCCCCTAACTCTACCAACTTTCCTAAATTCTTTGACTATCTAAACTCTACAGTGGAACACATTCTATCCATTTCTCCTTTCTCAGAAATCACCATCTTAGGAGATTTCAACGTTCACCACCGCCAATGGCTCTCCTCTCACACTACTGATCCACCTGGTGAACAAGCCTACGTCTTTTCTATCCTAAATGACCTAGAGCAGTTAGTTCAGCAACCCACCCGTATCCCGGATTGCATCGGAGATCGGCCCAACATTCTTGACCTGTTTCTAACTTCTAACCCTTCTTCTTATACTGTCGATCTTTTCTCTCCTTTGGGCTCCTCCGACCATAAACTTATCTCTGTCACCTGTCCTATCTCTCCAGTACAGCCACCCGATCCTCCTAGCCGGCGGCGCTTGTGGCACTTTGGCGCTGCCGACTGGGAGGCTCTTCGGCAGTACTTCTTTGATTTCCCATGGAATGATTTCTGCTTCCATGGCCGAGGACCCTCGGAGAGTGCTGAACGCATTACCGAGGTAATCCTATCGGGCATGGAAGCATACATTCCATTCTCTTTCTCTCAGACTAATGCTAAAAAATCTTGGTTTACTCACGCCTGTTCTACTGCTGTCCGCAATAAGGAGGAAGCATTCAAACGGTACCGACGCCTTAAAACTCAAGACTCTCATTCTTCATATGTTTCTGCCCGGAATCAAGCCAAATCTGTTCTTCGACTTGCCAAACACTATTTCATCAATAATAAATGCACTGAACTATCCAACTCTAGCTCTTCCCAAGCTTTCTGGCATCTAGCCAAAAACCTCTCCAACAATTTCTCTTCCTCGTCTTTCCCTCCCCTTTCCCACTCTGATGGCACAACCATCACTTCTTCCTCTGACAAAGCTAAACTCTTCGCTCAAACTTTTGCTAGAAACTCCACCTTGGATGATTCCGGTGCTATTCCTCCCTCTCCGCCCTCCTCTCTCTTACTTATGCCTAATATCCTAATCTCTTCTAAAGATGTACTTTCTACCCTCTCTGGGCTTCACACTAATAAGGCGTACGGTCCGGACGGTGTTCCTCCTGTTGTTCTCAAAAACTGTGCTTCCGTGCTGACTCCCTGCCTAGGCAAACTCTTTCGTCTCTGTCTATCCTCTAACGTCTTCCCTTCATGCTGGAAGTTTGCTCACATTCAACCTGTCCCAAAGAAGGGTGACCGCTCTCAACCCTCCAACTATCGTCCAATTGCTCTTATCTCTTGTCTTTCTAAAGTTTTTGAAACTATTCTTGCTTCCAAATTTCTTAAGCATTTCTCTTCTCATAATCTGCTCTCAGATCGCCAGTATGGCTTCCTTAAGGGTCGCTCTACTGGTGATCTTCTTTCATATCTTACTAACTCTTGGTCATCCTCCTTTCGGGACTTCGGTGAGACTTTTTCTATTGCACTAGACATATCAAAAGCCTTCGATAGAGTCTGGCATAAATCTTTAATTTCTAAACTACCCTCCTTCGGTTTCTATCCCTCCATCTGTGCCTTTGTCTCTAATTTCCTTTCCGGCCGTTCCATAGCTGCGGTTGTGGACGGCCATTGTTCACTTCCTCACCCTATAAACTCCGGTGTTCCTCAGGGCTCTGTCCTATCTCCTATTCTTTTTCTAATTTTTATAAATGATCTCCTTAACTGTACCTTAATTCCCATCCATTCATACGCAGACGACTCAACCTTACACTACTCCATTAGTTTTTCAGAACGCCCCAGCCAGCAATCCCTCAACGACAAACGTAATGAAGCCATAGAACTCTTAAATTCTGATCTAAATACTATTTCCAATTGGGGCAGAGAAAACCTTGTTAACTTTAATGCTTCCAAAACCCAATTTCTCCATCTATCTACCCGTCAGGATCTCCCAGCGGACTATCCCTTATTCTTCAACAATACAAAAATCAACCCTTCATCTTCTCTCAATATTCTTGGTGTCTTTTTCTTCTGCTCTCATTTGGAAGGACCATATTACCAATCTTGCTAAGGCAGCCTCCCAGAAGCTGGGTGTGCTCAACCGCCTTAGGGGGTTCTTTTCCCCTGCACAGCTTCTTGCTCTGTACAGGGGCATAGTGCGCCCTTGTATTGAGTATTGTTCACATGTGTGGGGAGGTTCCTCTCACACCGCTCTCCTAGACAAAGTTGAAAGGAAGGCCTTTCGTATCATTAACTCCCGTCCACTCTCCAACTCTCTGCAATCTCTCTCTCTCCGCCGCAATGTTGCATCTCTCTCGCTATTCTATCGCTACTATAATAATCAGTGTTCCTCAGAGCTATCCCAGTGCATACCACCTCCTTTACGTAGGGCACGTGGTACCCGTCTTGCAACTCATTCCACCCCTACTCTGTGCAACTCTCCAACCCAAGAGTGAAACGTTACTCTCAAACTTTCTTCTACTCAACATCTGAGCTCTGGAACTCTCTCCCAGAATCAGTCTTTCCCTCTTCCTATGACTTAAATTGCTTCAAACTCCGTGTGTCCAGGCATTTTTGGCTCGAACGTCCCTTGATTTTGGCCCTGTCACTCTTTCAACTATGGGGGAGGCACTCGCTATAGGCAGTTATGCCTTTTGCCTCCCTCAATCACATAGAAAAAAAAAAAAAAAAAAAAAATGTGTTCAAAATCATCAAAGGCATCGACAATATGAACTGTAGTAAGTACTTCACTATCGACCAATCTAATTACACACGGGGAAACGGTTTGCAAAATTATGGTAAAATCTTTTAACTCACACGAATCTAAGAATGTCTTCTTCAATCGAGTTGTCAACTTGTGGAATGGGCTTCCCCGAAACGTTATAAACTGCATCACCGTTGATTCATTTAAACTCCGCCTAGACAAATATCTCGCATCAAACCCGCGACTGACTGCGTTTGTAAATGAATAACTTTATTTTATCCCCCCCTCAGTTACTAACCCATCTGTCCCTTACTAACTTCCTAATCCTGCCACGGACATTAGTTCCAGGGCAGTAATTCCCTTTCCAATGTTCCCTTACCCACTCTAAACCACTGTTTGGACACTTGATCCTCAGTGTTTTGGAGGACAAGCAACCTAGAAGGGTCACTAGATCTGTTGTTGCTTGATTTCCTTTGTACTCCTTTGTACTCCTTTGTACTTTGTACTACATTACCTATCCACTCCATACCTTACCTTACCTATCCACACCATACCTTTCCTATCCACTCCATACCTTACCTTACCTATCCACACCATACCTTACCTATCCACTCCATACCTTACCTATCCACTCCATACCTTACCTTACCTATCCACTCCATACCTTACCTTACCTATCCTCTCCATACCTTACCTATCCACTCCATACCTTACCTATCCACTCCATACCTTGCCTTACCTATCCCCTCCATACCTTACCTATCTACTCCATACCTTACCTTACTTATCCCCTCCATACCTTACCTTACCTATCCACTCCATACCTTTCCTTACATATCCACTCCATACCTTACCTTACCTATCCACTCCATACCTTACCTTACCTATCCAATCCATACCTTACCTTACCTATCCACTTTATACCTTACCTTACCTATCCACTCCATACCTTACCTTACATATCCACTCCATACCTTACCTTACCTATCCACTCCATACCTTACCTTACCTATCCACTCCATACCTTACCTTACCTATCCACTCCATACCTTATCTTACCTATCCACACCATACCTTACCTTACCCATCCACTCCATACCTTACCTTACCTATCCACTCCATACCTTACCTATCCCCTCCATACCTTACCTTACCTATCCCCTCCATACCTTACCTTACCTATCCACTCCATACCTTACCTTACCTATCCCCTCCATACCTTACCTATCCACTCCATACCTTACCTTACCTATCCCCTCCATATCTTACCTTACCTATCCCCTCCATACCTTACCTATCCACTTCATACCTTACCTTACCTATCCCCTCCATACCTTACCTATCCTCTCCATACCTTACCTATCCACTCCATACCTTACCTTACCTATCCCCTCCATACCTTACCTATCCACTCATTACCTTACCTTACCTATCCTCTCCATACCTTACCTATCCACTCCATACCTTACCTATCCCCTCCATACCTTACTTATCCACTCCATACCTTACCTTACATATCCTCTCCATACCTTACCTATCCACTCCATACCTTACCTTACCTATCCACTCCCTACCTTACCTTACCTATCCTCTCCATACCTTACCTATCCACTCCATACCTTACCTTACCTATCCCCTCCATACCTTACCTTACCTATCCACTCCATACCTTACCTATCCACTCCATACCTTACCTTACCAATCCCCTCCATACCTTACTTATCCACACCATACCTTACCTTACCTATCCCCTCCATACCTTACCTTACCTATCCACTCCATACCTTACCTTACCTATCCACTCCATTCCTTACCTATCCACTCCATACCTTACCTTACCTATCCACTCCATACCTTACCTTACCTATCCCCTCCATACCTTACCTATCCACTCCATACTTTACTTATCCACTCCATAGCTTACCTTACCTATCCACTCCATACCTTACCTTACCTATCCTCTCCATACCTTACCTATTCACTCCATACCTTACCTTACCTATCCCCTCCATACCTTACCTATCCACTCCATACCTTACCTATCCACTCCATACCTTACCTTACCTATCCACTCCATACCTTACCTTACCTATCCACACCATACCTTACCTTACCTATCCCTTCCAAACCTTACCTTACCTATCCACTCCATACCTTACCTATCCACACCATACCTTAACTTACCTATCCACTCCATACCTTACCTTACCTATCCACTCCTTACCTTACTTATCCACACCATACCTTACCTTACCTATCCACTCCATACCTTACCATACCTATCCACTCCATACCTTACCTTACCTATCCAAACCATACCTTACCTTACCTATCCACTCCATACCTTACCTTACCTATCCACTCCATACCTTACCTTACCTATCCCCTCCATACCTTACCTTACCTATCCACTCCATACCTTACCTTACCTATCCACTCCATACCTTACCTTACCTATCCACTCCATACCTTACCTATCCACTACATACCTTACCTTACCTATCCTCTCCATACCTTACCTTACCTATCCCCTCATACCTTACCTATCCACTCCATACCTTACTTATCCACTCCATACCTTACCTTACCTATCAACTCCATACCTTACCTTACCTATCCTCTCCATACCTTACCTATCCACTCCATACCTTACCTATCCACTCCATACCTTGCCTTACCTATCCCCTCCATACCTTACCTATCCACTCCATACCTTACCTATCCACTCCATACCTTACCTTACCTATCCACTCCATACCTTACCTATCCACTCCATACCTTACCTTACCTATCCCCTCCATACCTTACGTTACCTATCCCCTCCATACCTTACCTTACCTATCCACTCCATACCTTACCTTACGTATCCACTCCATACCTTACCTTACCTATCAATTCCATACGAATTTGTCTCTGTCACTCGTTTAACTTTGGGGGAGACACTCGTTACAGGCAACCTGACTTTTGTCTCCTCCATACAGATAGAAAAAAAAATACCATACCTTACCTCTCCTACTCTTACCCTGTCTCCTTTTCCTTCCTCTCACTCCCCTTCGCTTCCCTTTACTACCATTCCACCTCATTCTAATCCCTCCATTCCCTATCCGCACAAAGTACTCGATCACACATCCATCTACTCATACTCTCTCTCTCTCTCTCAAACACCTCCAAACACGTCCTGTACCTGGGAAGAACTCGCTGGCACTGATGTCCCCGGTGTCACTACTGTCAACACTGTCCACACTGGGGGGCCCTGAGGAGATCATGCCGCTCTGGGAACGTCTGGGACCGGGGCTGCCGCAGATCGGGCTTGAACATGTCACCTGCAGGATAAATAATACACACACATACAGTATAAATATAGTATATATATACAGTATATACAATATATATATATATATATATATATATATATATATATATATTGAGAATATATCACAAATACACGTGAGCCACTAAATGTTTCTAGTCTATCAGTGGGGATCGAACCATCGACCATCCGGACGATAGCCGATGCTTTAATCAATTACACCACGGCAGTCAATTACACCACGGCATATATATATATATATATATATATATATATATACCTGTATATATATATATATATATATATATATATATATATATATATAAGCAACAATGAACTCTGGGATAGAATTGGCAATAGTTAATTTAATGATACTTTCGTTGCAACAACAAATGACCCTTTTTCAATCGGTAATTTACTCTCTCGTGATTACCTACGTAAATACTATGCAATAGGGTTAAGTATCTTGTGTTCCTAGAAACTGTGTTCGTTATTATCTCTCTGAGCCTTGTATGCCTGGATGGGGTGGTCTAACCTGAACAGTTTAAGTAACAAATCTAGGCTTCGCTTGATGTAAGATTCTCTTAACATCTATAAGTCGTCGTGACGGTTCCTAACTTGATTTCATCGATATGTAGGCAACACTAAGCACAGGGATTAAGCTAATTAACTGCCTATCGACTAGCTCATCCATCTCGTCACATCTATGGCAAGCAAGTTCTCTAGTTAACTGAGTCTTCAGCAAGACTCTGTTGGTTAGATAGGAAGTTACTTTTATAGGAGCTAAGCTGGAGATTAATATAAGCAAGTTTATATGAGTTTGACCAATTACTCTCGTCACATCTATGGCAAGCGATGAATCTTATCAAGATCGTCTGTCAGTACTGCTACAAGTATTCTATTGATCGTCTAATGGTCCTGGAAATGTCTAATGCAACTGTAACAAAGGTGATGGGGCTGGTCCTCCTAGGCCAGGGGTGTTTCGGCAACTATCACCTTGTCGTTAGCTGTGCCTTCGTTTCAGCTTTGCAACAAGGCCAAAATCAAGAGGGGGTAGGTGGGGAGTTGACAGCAGGTATTCGTTTCAGGGGTGTCGGTCAAGGGCGGCCTCAGTTAGTGGGGTCAAGAGCCTCAGTATCCAGCCTGGTTCTCCTCTCTCAGGACCTTTGGTAGTTAGGTCTCCCAGAGGGAGTTCAATTCGGTGAAGTAGACGCCGGGAGTACCGAGGGTCTGGTGTTGATTCAGTGCCTGGAGCTCCAGGAGTTCAGGGCAATGAATAGTGGGAGATAGCTGCAGCAGTGGCTGGGGGAGGATTGAGGGCAGTTTAGAACATTCTGTGTCTGAGTCAATCAAATCATCTCTTTCAGTTTTGCCTCTTTGTGAGCTTTCCACCGAGCCAGCTGGTGCTACTGCAAAAGGAGCTTTGGGCTGCGAGGAGAGAAGGGGAACCGTGTTCAAGGGAACAGCGGCGACAACTATGTGTCAAGGGGTGGGTGAGGGGTCCTTATAAGGTCTGCTAGAGGATCCTGAATATTGCTGCCAGGTAATCACGGAGCTTCCACGTTTTGTCATAACTGGATCCTGATCTTCCAGTTTTGTGTGATGATTTGGTGATCTCCCATGATCGTGTTTTCTTCTTTTACTATCTTGGGTCGGCCAATCGGATAGCGGCCCGAGCGAGCATCTCTGCCAATCCTGTACCCGGCCAGCCGTGACGTCATGTCTTGTACTGCCTTGCCTAGGTCAATGGGGGAGCGTGTTGGTGGGGAAAACTCCGCTCATTCTCTAGGCTTGATGAAGGAGGAATCTTGGCCACCTATCTCAATAAGGGCGGCTGTAGGTGGCACCATGCACCTCTGTCTCCAGTTGGTCGGCGCCCCTCCTCCCATCCACCACCGCCTTCACTCATATACTTCTTAACTCCATCCTTCCACCTCTCACTCAGTTTATATCTCCCTCTCTGTCCTTTCACCTCACTCTCATGCACTCTCTTAGTCAATCTCTCTTCCCATACGTTCCACATGGCCGAACCATTTCAAGGTGTTCCTTTTCACACTTTCCAGCACATCTACATCTACACCACAACTCTCATATTTCCTCATTCGTCTGTCTATCCCTCCATGTAACTCCGCACGCACTTCTCAAGTAACAAATTTCCACCCCTCTCACTCTTGGTTTGAGACTCTTCAGCAACGTCCATGCTTGGCTCCCGTAAGTCAATGTCAGGATTACCACACTGTCATGCAAGGACTTCTTTGCTTCATGCTGACCACCCTACTTCTTGTTACTGCTTTCAGCATTCCTACAACCCTCTTCCCCTGTAGCACCCTCTCCCGTACTTCTTCATCCATACTCCCATCTTTACTCAACACACTACCCAAATACTTAAATGAGCTGACATTCTCCATAACCTGACCATTCAACCTCACCTCACACTTTGTGGCTGCACCCCTTTCAAAGACCATAACCTTGCTCTTCCCTGCATTTACCTTCAGATTCCGTTTTTCACACAATGTTTATAGCCATATATATTGTAAATTATGAAAACTTGGCAATAATATGATGCAAAGATAGGGTACTTTCTTATTTATAATATGATGCAAAGATAGGGTACTTGGCAATAATATGATGCAAAGATAGGGTACTTTCTTATTTATAATATGATGCAAAGATAGGGTACTTTGCAATAATATGATGCAAAGATAGGGTACTTTAATATGATGCAAAGATAGGGTACTTTCTTATTATAATATGATGCAAAGATAGGGTACTTTCTTATTATAATATGATGCAAAGATAGGGTACTTTCTTATTATAATATGATGCAAAGATAGGTACTTTCTTATTATAATATGATGCAAAGATAGGGTACTTTCTTATTATAATATGATGCAAAGATAGGGTACTTTCTTATTTTCCACTAATCATCGAGAAATCATATGCTAAGATATTAAGCTTTCCGCCAAGTCAAAAACAAATCGCGTATAGTCCATTATATAGAGTTAGTTATAGTCCATTATATAGAGTTAGTTATAGTCCATTATATAGAGTTAGTTATAGTCCATTATATAGAGTTAGTTATTTACTTTATATACTGTATATCAACTAAATTATTTTGAGTAATAAAGAGTAGTTAAATGTTAGTATGAACTTCGAAAACATTGACTTTATATATAATTTATAAAATTCGCGGTAAAATAGGCACTTGTACATAGTTTAAGTCGTACATTTCTGAATATCCAAAGCAATTAATTTCCTATGACACTTCTTTACTCTAATAACGTACTCCAATTTACCTGCGGCACTACTTGTAATACATCACCTGTGTCATCTATCTCGCGGGTAACACCTTTCATCAATAATCTATATATCCTATTTGGTTACCCCTTTCAGTATTAGAACGCCTTTCTTTAGTTCGTTCTGGCTCACAGCAGGCGATTTTATACTGCTTAGGAATGACCTATAGCAATACATACATACATACATACATACATACATACATACAAACATATACTAAGTGCTCCACCCGAAGTGCTGTTCCGGACTCACGTCCTAATGGTGGCCCTCCAGGCAGCCCTGTTCAGAGCTGCCTCACTCTTGTCATTTATTTTTTTGTTTTTATTTTAATTATTCAAGATCAAACCGTAGAGTTTGCTCCACGTCATTCTTAATCTCCTCCTTGGTGCAGCTTCCTCCATGTCACTCTTTCAACTCTGGGGAAGGTACTCGTCACAGGCAGTTTTTCCTTTTGTCTCCCTCATCCACATAGAAAAAAAAAATATATATATATATATACGTACGTGATCATACAAATAGGTAATAAATTATACCAAGGAACGGTACACGCCAGTACAGAAATTATAAAGCAGTAATGCCTTGATGTAGTAAACTTGTTCTCTCTGCTAGGGCAAGAGGCTGTATATAAAATCCATAAGAACACTCTGTTTTACTTTATGACTTGTTGGGATAAACCAAATTGACTTGGTAGAGCTGAGCTATTACTGTCGCTAAGTAGAAAACATGGTCCTAGTACCCCCTCCTCTCTCTCTCTCTCTCTCTCTCTCTCTCTCTCTCTCTCTCTCTCTCTCTCTCTCTCTCTCTCTCAACTTCTTGAGTAAAAGGAGGGCTTAGATCATACTTTCATAGCTATCTTCAGAATATATTTATTCAGCGTAAACGAGATCTTTCAAATTCATAAGTCTCAGAACATATATATTTAAGTTAAAATGTATAATAAATATTACGTCTTGAATGGTTAGCCTTTGACCTCTGTTCTCCCTAACCTTAATTACTGTACATTATTTAATGACTGCGAGCATGGAAAAGACTGTAATTATACTTGGAGAGTTTCACGACACATCCTATAACACCTTCACTACTACTGAAGCTCATGCATTAGCTAAACAAAATTGTTTAGCAAATGTGTTCATCGTATTAAAATAGTTGATCCGGCTTAAGAAGGGCCTGTCGGGTCCAATGTGCATTATATGTAATTCCAGAATAGTTGTAAAATCAAGATATTTGTTTCTTTCCTTGAGAATATAATACTGTGGAGATTATTACAAATTAAAACTATAATCTATAGGATCTTTGAGTACTATAATCTATAGGATCTTTGAGTACTATAATCTATAGGATCTTTGAGTACTATAATCTATAGGATCTTTGAGTACTATAATCTATAGGATCTTTGAGTACTATAATCTATAGGATCTTTGAGTACTATAATCTATAGGATCTTTGAGTACTATAATCTATAGGATCTTTGAGTACTATAATCTATAGGATCTTTGAGTACTATAATCTATAGGATCTTTGAGTACTATAATCTATAGGATCTTTGAGTACTATTGAATTTGAGTGCTATTGCATCCGGTGATGTGAAGATCTGGCTCTCATGACGATTAAATAATTAGTATTTATTATAATTAAGGTATTATATTTGTAACCTCCGAAAATCATGTTTCCCAAGAACGGCGATAACTCAACGAATTGAACTTAACGGAGCCCACCTCGCTTTTTTCTCTTTCTCTCCCTCTCTCTTTGGCTGGTATCCATTCGGCCCCATTCAGCCTATTGTTTAAAGACGCTTACCCCATCCAGGTGTCAATATTTTCCTGGCGAGCGGTAGAGAGCCAGCATATATATATATTTTTGATTTAACAGCAAGCTAAATTTGTACATTTTTCGATTGAAAAATGTCTCCGGCGAAGCCGGATTTCTCCATACAAAACTGGCTCGCTATCGCTCGCCAGGAAGAAATCGACACCTGGGTGGGCATAAACGTCTTAAAACAGTTGGCTGAATGGGGCCGAATGGATACAAGCCAGAGAAAGATACAAACAAAAAACGGTGACCCTGTACTACCAGTACTACCTGAGAATATAAATATTTTCAATACTCAGTTAATTAGTCTTTATTGATACTATGTCTTCTGTTTTTGCTATACCGAATTTAATAATAAGTAATTATTCTAACATTCTAAATAAACATATAGTTTGTAGTTGCTGGACGCGGAAATGGGTCTTATATAAACAACTTGATACCACTAATAAACATATAGTTTGTAGTTGCTGGACGCGGAAATGGGTCTTATATAAACAACTTGATACCACTAATAAACATATAGTTTGTAGTTGCTGGACGCGGAAATGGGTCTTATATAAACAACTTGATACCACTAATAAACATATAGTTTGTAGTTGCTGGACGCGGAAATGGGTCTTATATAAACAACTTGATACCACTAATAAACATATAGTTTGTAGTTGCTGGACGCGGAAATGGGTCTTATATAAACAACTTGATACCACTAATAATAATTGATCATCTATCAAGCGGCTGGAAATAAGGGTATTGAGAATCCAGTTTCAGTTACCGATGTGCAATAGTATGTTGTTAAGGGGGGATGGGCCGGATTTCTGGACCACTTTCTCCCTCATGTTTAGCTCCAATAGTTTTCAGATGTTAAGATGTTTGCCCCATTAGTTAGTCGATTTTAAGAACTTTTGCCCCATTTCTTTGTCAATATTAAGAACTTTCGTGCTATTTAGGTGTCGATTTTTCCCCTGGCGAACGATAGTGAGCCTGTAATGTTGGAAGAACCGGCCCTCGGCCGGGAAATTTTTCTACCGAAAAATTTACAAATTTATCTAGAAGGGGGATCTAATGGATGTTTTTTTAAATTTGATGGAGGTCTAGGGAAGAAACTAGAAAACTAATGAATACATGCAAAAATCGCCCAAAAAGATAACCAAACTTAAAGGATCAAACTTTTCATTACGGTGGTGTCAGTTGCGTTATATTTTGGTTAAACTATTTTATTCAACTTGAGAAAAACCTTAATAGCTATACATTATGTCGAATAACCTATTGATTCACACAGGTCCTTCCTGCGCTAAATAAGATATTTAATGATGGCCTGAATTATACAGGGTGTCCCAGGAGGAAAGGGGATAACTTTAGGAAATGATAAAACAAGGTATTCTAAGCCTAAAATGTTCTATAACAAAAAGTCCAAATCTCAATCGTTAAAAAGATATTGAAGGTTTTATGTAGTGTCCTCCCCCGCCTCACTGTAATGGACTCTTCCATGTCAGATAGTTTTCAACTGGTCCAAAGTGAGCTATTATATCTATAATCATTTTACAGCTTACAGAATTATAATATCTTCACAATAACATGGTAACATAATTGCAGTTAGATGGAGGTGTGGTAGGTACTAGGACAGTTAGGCGCCCTTATGGGGAAATACTGAAGACAATGCCATTTTCAACATGCAATATCTATTTACTGGTTGAGAATTGGAATATTTCTTATAGAATATTTAGGCTTAGAATATTTTGTTTTATCATTTCCCAAAGTTATGCCCTTTCCTCCTGAGACACCCTGTATATGGGGTGACCCACCCCATATACACCCTGTATATGGGGTGACCCACCCCATATGTAATTCAGGCCATTTTTTAGCGCGAGTGTTACATTTGTATCAGGTTCAGGTAGACGGCGATATTTGAGTTAACATTTTGTAACATTAAAGATTTTTTTTAACTGTGTTGGAAGACCGTTAAGGTGGGTAACCAGTTTTTGTATATCTTTCTCTACTTCTCTCTCTTTCCCTGGCTTGTATCCATTCGGTCCCATTCAGCCTACTGTTTCAAGACGTTTATCCCCATCCAGGTGTCGATTTCTTCCTGGCGAGCGATAGCGAGCCAGCATTGTATGGAGAAATCCAGCTTCGCCGGAGACATTTTTCTATCGAAAAATGTACAAATTTAGCTTGCTGTCAAAATAAAAATATATATATGCTGGCTCGCTACCGCTCGCCATTAAAATATTGACACCTGGATGGGGGTAAACGTCTTAAAACAGTAGGCTGAATGGGGCGGAATGGATAAAAGCCAAAGAGAGAAGGAGAGAAAGAGAAAAAAGGCGAGGTGGGCTCCCTTAAGAAGTTAACGGTGATGCTATCTACTGTAGTCTCAGTTAAGGTAATCTAGATTAAAAATACGCAAATAATCCTGAAATTGTTTGGATAATTACAATTATTACAATACATTAGGTGACAGAAGTCAGTGTTTATACTTCCAACGCGTCATGAATAGATGATATGGATTGGTCTGGAATTAGCTATTATAAAACAATTGGACAATAAGGACATTAACTGAATTCAGGTCCAAAATGTAACAACAACTACTGTATAAAATAAACACAAATATTGTCCGGAGCTAAGGGAATTTTAAAGCGGAAAACCTACTGCTTGCCTTTCCTTAGCTGCCATTTAAGTACACGACATTAGTACTAGGGTTCATCAAACCTATTCATTTAAGTGCTAATAGTTAGCTTCATATTAATTAAAATGTGTACAATGATCTCAATAATACGAACAAAATACTATTAGGCAAAAACTGAAGGTTAAACTACTAAATACTATTGCTTCCTAGAATAATACCTACGGTTTTTGTTGAAACTATATCATTTCACAAATGAGATCACTTTTAATTGATATTCAGCTAATTATTTGCACAATATTTAACAAGTTTGGTGGTACTAGTGTTAATTTCGTGTATTTTCATGTCAGTAATAATCAGACACTCTATACTTTGTTCATGTATAGAAAGAGTTAGCAGAAACAAGTGTCATATGTTGTCCTTACCGATGAGACCTTCTGCCGCTTGGGACTACTACAGACAGGTCCCGCTCCTCCCCTCAGCTCCTGTAGTTGGGGGCAGCAGTGGTCCTCGTCAGAACAGCACTTGCCCCCGGCCCCTCTGCAGGTCTCGCTAGGGGGGTCTGGGGGGTCGGGGGCCGCCTCAGGGGATGGTGACTCCAACCAGATATCATGGGCCAATCTGTATAAGGGAAGAACACATGAATCAATTTCTGGTCTACGAGCGCCTTGCTAAGTACAATAAATCTATATAGTGGTAACAATGACTCACATCTATATACTGTATAAATGTACATTCATGTGTATATAAGGAACACATATAAGGTTTTAAGTGACAATTCTAGGATTCAGTATTTGCCTAACTTGATCAGCTACCATTATATAGAATGTTTGTTTGTTCACCGAATATTGATTTTGTAGTAAATCATATCTTTGCTATGGAAATATGGTGCATATGTAATCGCGGACATGTGACAGAGATACATATGCTATGGAGGTGTGACTAGATAATTTAATACACCCATCAATATGATTGTAGTTTGAAGATCTATATCTTTATATATGCCTTATATAGTATGCATTGGTGTTTTTTAACATCAAGAAAAACGTTCGTGCCTCATCATAATTAATTAATAATACCTATTGTGATGGTCAATGAAGTACAGCCCTTTTCAAATTTGTATGTACTGTATTTGATTTTGTCTGTATACGATGACACATTTTGTCTGTATACGATGACACATTTTGTTCCTTCTTTTCAGATTATGTTTAGAGGATTTTGCAGCTTTTGAAGTACCACTAGGAATTAAAGAGGTGAACTCGATCTCAATTAACCCTTTGACTCCAACATTGTCTCTCTAACTTAATATTTTGTTTTCTATTTGTATGAAGGAGGCACAAGGCAGGTTGCCTGTAACGAGTGTCTCCACCAAAGCCAAAAGAGTGACAGAGCCAAACTCAATGGATGTTGGGGTCAAAATGCCTGGACACACGAAGTTTAAAGCAGTCTAAGTCATAGGATAAAGAAAAGATTGATTGAAGAAGAGAGTTCCAGAGTTCACTTGTTGAGTAGAAGAAAGACTGAGAATGCTTGCTATTTCTGGGGTTGGAGAGTTAGAGTTAGAGTATGAGTGGGACTGTGTTGAAAGACGGGTACCTCGCACTCGCTGCAAGGGAAGGGGTATGCACTGAGAGAGCACTGAAGAACACTGATTGTTGTAATAGCGATAGAAGAGTGAAAGATATGCAACATTGCGGCGTGTACACAGAGATTGTAGGGATCTATTAAGAGGAAGTGAGTTGATGAAGTAAAATGCTTTTGACTCTCCTCTTTCGAGAGTGCGGCATGGGTGGAACCTCCCCACACATGCGAACAACACTCGATAGATCTTTCCAAGAAAGGCTAGATGAAAAAGTTACACCAATAATATTGAGAGAAGATGAAGTGTTGATTTGTGTATTATTGAAGAGTAATTGATAGTCTTGTTGAAGATTGCGACGGGTAGATAGAAGGAGAACTTGCATCTTAGAGACATTGAAAATAATAAGATTTTCTCTACCTCAATACAAAATTATTGATATATTGGAAGATAGGCGTGCTATGGCCTCATCACGTGATTTTTGGAGTGATTGCATGCACCTGAACCATTCATATTGTGCTCTTTCTCTCTCTCAGCCTTCGTGAGTGTGAAACGATCAAGTACTTCAAGTTGCTGTACTATTATACTGCATAACTTACAAGCAAAGAGAAAAACTGGATAATATGTAACTACAGTTATAGTACAACATTCAATTGATTAACTAAAGAGCTCATTAATATATTTGAGTTCTGCATATATAACTTTAACGCTTTTAGGTACTTGCATATTGTCAAGTAATGATATTGTGCTATTAATATTGATAAATACAAAGACTACTTCATTTATTTATGTTTTTATTCATTCCTCTCTGATAGTTTGTGAATTATTGTGTAGTCGTTCATCATCAGGTGTAGTAAAGATCCTAAACATATAAATATTTTGATATATTTTGATTATTTACAATATATATATATACTATATATATATATATATATATATATATATATAATTTTATAATATATATATAAATATATATATATATATATATATATATATACTATATATATATATATATATATATATACAGTATATATGTAATTCTATATTAACTATACATAAATTGTTATATGCAGCTTAGAAAGTGTTAGTGGTTAAAATATAATTGTTAAAAGCGTTAATAATTGTGATAGCGTGCATCCATCAAATTGCTAGAAGTACTTCGTAGGCTGAATAAAGCAAGCTAATAGTAGGTAGAATATAATGAAAATGACAGAAAGGGTTAAGGTACTGCAGCTATATAAGATAAGACAGGTAGTAGAGGGAATGAAGATTCCGAGAGACAGAAACGAGCGAGGTACGTGGAGAGTAAGAGGGTGGTGAAGAGAGTAGTGAAGGAAAGTAAGAGAAGAGTAGATGAGGAATTTGGAAGGAATCTGAGTGTAAAATGGAGGGAGAGTAAGAAACTGTTCTGGAAAGAAGTCAAGAAAGTTAGGGAAGGTAGCAAGGGAAACAGTAAGGGTGTGAAAGATAAGAATGGGAGAATGCTAGCCGAGAAGCAAGAGAGAGTCGAAAGATGGAGGGAGTACTTCAGTGAGTTGCTAAATGTAAGGAATGAAGAGCCAGCAAACATAGCTGGATATGGTATGGGAGGGAGAAGAAGATAAGTAGTGGAGGAGGAGGTGGGGATCAGGAGGTCATTTGTGTAGGAAGCCATGAAAAGAGTGAAGTTGGGGAAAGCACCAGGAACAGATGGAGTGTGTGGGGAAATGTTGAGGTATGGTGGTGAGATAGTGATAGAATGGGTATGGAAAATGTGCAAACTAGCATGGGAGAAGGGGAGTGCACCCGATGACTGGAAGACTGGCATAATAGTCCCCCTATATAAGGGCAAAGGGGAAAGAGGAGTGTGTGGTAACCACTGAGGAATATGTCTTCTAAGCGTAGTAGGGAAGGTATACAGTAGGGTAGTGATTGAGAGAGTGAGAGTGAGAACGGAGAAATGGATAGGCGACGAGCAGGGAGGTTTTTAGGAAGGGAAGAGGATGTGTAGATCAGATTTTTACCCTGAATTGTGTTGTGGAGAAGTATCTGGAGAAGAAACAAAAGGTGTATGTTGCCTTTATGGACTTGGAGAAGGCCTATGACAGAGTGGATAGAGAAGGTTTGTGGAAAGTACTTAGAATATACGGAGTAGAGGGCAAGTTGCTGAAAGCAGTGAAGAGCATGTATGAGGGTGCAAAGGCGGCAGTACGTGTGGAGAGTGAGCAGAGCGAGTTCTTTGACCTGAATGTTGGTTTGAAACAGGGGTGTGTGATGTCCCCGTGGTTGTTTACTGTATATATGGATGGAGTCATGAAAGAAATACTATGAAGAGCAGTGGATGTTGGTGTATCACTGAAAAGGGAGGGAATTGAGTGGAAGCTACCTATACTGCTGTTTGCGGATGATACAGTTCTGATGAGTGATAATGAATGGGAGTTGCATGGTCTGGTAAATGAGTTTGGAAGAGTGTGCGAAAAACGGAATTTGAAGGTAAATGCGTGGAAGAGCAAGGTTATGGTCTTCGAAAGGGGTGAAGTCACAGAGTGTGAGGTGAAGCTGAACGGTCAGGCTATGGAGATCGTCAACTCTTTTAAGTATCTGGGCAGTGTGTTGAGTAAAGATGGGACTATGAATGAAGAAGTGCGGGAGAGGGTACAACAGGGGAAGAGGGTTGTAGGAACGCTAAAAGCAGTAACAAGAAATAGGGTGGTCAGTATGGAAGTGAAGAAGTCCTTGCATGACAGTGTGGTAATCCTGACACTGACTTACGGAAGCGAAGCATGGACGTTGGTTGAGAGACTCAGACCAAGAGTGAGAGCAGTGGAAATGAATTACTTAAGGAGTGCGTGCAGAGTTACATGGAGGGATAGACAGACTAATGAGGAAGTAAGAAGGAGGTGTGGTGTGGAGGTAGATGTGCTGGAAAGTGTGAAAAGGAACAACTTGAGATGGTTCGGCCATATGGAACCTATGGAAAGCGAGAGAATGACTAAGAGGGTGTACGAGAGCGAGGTGGAGGGACAGAGAGGGAGAAGTAGACCGAATGAGAGGTGGAAGGATGGAGTGAGGAAGTACATGAACGAAGGCTGTGCTGGTTGGGGGGAGGGGCGTCGACTGACTGGGGACAGAGGTGCATGGGGGCGGTTCGTTCGTGGCCACCCCTTCGGGGATTACGGCGTCAGGCAATAGATAGATAGATAGATAGCTATATAAGATAAGACATTCTCCACATGTCTGTCATTCTCACACCACTAAGGGTTAAGGTACTGCAGCTATATAAGATAAGACATTCTCCACATGTCTGTCATTCTCACACCACTCACGTCTCTCGGTCTTAAGGGGGGGTCACCGGCATTTTTGTTTATCTCTCTCTCCTTTTCTCTCTTTCCCTGGCTTGTATCCAATTGGCCCCACTCAGCCTACTGTTTAAAGACGTTTATCCCCATCCAGGTGTCGATTTCTTCCTGGCGAGCGATAACGAGTCAGCATTGTATGGAGAAATCCGGCTTCGCCGGAGACATTTTCTATTGAAAAATGTACAAATTTAGCTTGCTGTCAAAACAAAAATATATATATGCTGGCTCGCTACCACTCGCCAGGGGTGAACGTCTTAAAACAGTAAGCTGAATGGGTCCGAATGGAGACAAGCCAAAGAGAGAGGGAGAGACAAAAAAAAAAAGCGAGGTGGGCTCCCTAACATTTTACTTCCTGCTCTCTCGTCTCCTCCGTCATCTGGTCTTAGTCTTTACCTTTATTCTGTCATACCTTTAGTTCTAATTTTCCCAGTTCACATATTTCGCTTTATATATTTCAAAGTTTCATTTATACAACATTTATAATTGCTTCATGATATATCTCGCAGCTCTCTCCAAGTACTACATCTCATAAAGTCTAATGTACTAACTTGGTTTACCCATTCATACCCATTAGTGAAGTTTAATGAGCACATCGTTATCTATTGCCGAAATGTTTCAAGTATATAAACTTACTAAAGTACATATCACAATTCCTACTGAAGTGTTCGTATTATTTGTTCTGTTCTTTCCAATTAGTACAAATATTATTGTAATGCTTATTTTCTCAGTAATCTAAAATCCTAATCTCACAAAGCATAATTAACTAACACATTTTACAACTTAGCTCTGCTCTTTATACCTCATTGCCACTTCTCTCTTTCCATTCATATATTTCCCTCTCCTCTCTTCACTTCACTCCCACTCCTCTATTTCTATTCATATATTTCCCTCTCCTCTCTTCACTTCACTGCCACTCCTCTCTGTCCATGCATATATATCTTTCCTCTTTATTCTTTCACATATATTCCTCTCCTCTCTACTCATTCATATATATTTTTCTCCTCTCTTCACTTCACTCCCACTCCTCGCTTCTGATTAACTTATTTCCCTCTCCTCTCTTCACTTCACACTCTCTCCTCTCTTTCCATTCACACATTTCCCTCTCCTCTATTTACTTCACACTCTACCAATTTACATAGTTCTCTTACGTATCTCTTCCCTCTCTTCACTTCATTCTCGCCCCTTTCTTCCTATTCTTCACTTCACTCTTGCTTATCTCTTCACATTCACATATGTTAATCACTGTATACTACTCTTGCTCCTCTCTAATCACCCGTTCCATTCACATATTTTAATCACTGTATACTACTCTTGCTCCTCTCTAATCACCCGTTCCATTCACATATGTTAATCACTGTATACTACTCTTGCTCCTCTCTAATCACCCGTTCCATTCACATATGTTATTCACTGTATACTACTCTTGCTCCTCTCTAATCACCCGTTCCATTCACATATGTTAATCACTGTATACTACTCTTGCTCCTCTCTAATCACCCGTTCCATTCACATATTTTAATCACTGTATACTACTCTTGCTCCTCTCTAATCACCCGTTCCATTCACATATGTTAATCACTGTATACTACTCTTGCTCCTCTCTAATCACCCGTTCCATTCACATATGTTAATCACTGTATACTACTCTTGCTCCTCTCTAATCACCCGTTCCATTCACATATTTTAATCACTGTATACTACTCTTGCTCCTCTCTAATCACCCGTTCCATTCACACACAATTCTCACTTCTCTCTTCCTTCCCTTCGCTTCATTCATAACTCACGCTTGACATCTCACACTCACACATTACTCTCACTCTTCAATTCCCTCTCTTGACCATACTCTTTATTTTCTTCCCAACCCCCCTCCCTTTCTTTCCACACATATATATCCAGTTCCTCTCTTCCCACTCAATACTTCACTACCACTCCCCTTCTCCCTCTCTTTAATACTCTTACTCCTGTTTATGTCTCTTTTCACTAACACACTTCTGTTACTCCTCTTTTACCTCTGTTACACTCTCGTCCCTCTCTTCCCTCTCTGCATTTTAATTTTGTCATCTATTCACAAATACACAGCATCAACAATGTTCACCTCTCCCGTCTTTCCTCTCTTCATTTCATAATCCTTCCTCTCTTCCCATTCATACATTTCTCTAACTCCCCACTTCACTCTCACTATTTTACCGTCCCTCTTCTCTGTCCTCTCTTCCGAATTTCAAATTTATCTTTCCCCTATTCTCCCTCTCATCAATTCATCCGTTCCTCTCCTCCAATTCAACCCTATCTCTGACTGAGCTCATTCATAACCACCGAAACCGTCAAGTCTGTAACTATAATCAACTGCAGCTCGGGGAATACACTGATATCATTCATTACCGTAAGGTACGGGCTATATATACAGTGCATATATATATCTATATATATATATATATATATATATATATATATATATATATATATATATGTATATATATATATATATATACCGTATATATATATATATATATATATACTGTATATATATATATATATATATATATATATATATATATATATATATATATATATAAAGAGAGAGAGAGAGGAAATGGTAAGTAATGGAAGTTATAGGGTAGGAAGAGATAAAGAAATTATGCGAAAGATGGGATGGGGAAGCGATGAAAAGCTGAGAGAGAGAGAGAGAGAGAGAGAGAGAATGTCCCCCATCTGGGTCTGTGGTTCAGGGTCAATAAGAGAGGAGGGAGGGAGGGAGGGAGGGATTGGCCCCTTTCTCTCCCCTCCTCTCTCTCTCTTTTTCTCTCTCTCTTCAGTTTTGCTGTTCTTTTCTTCCACTTTCCCTACTCTGGGTTTTGCTATTTCCACTGTACTGAAGTTTAGTCGTTGGGGTCGTAAAATCTATGTCTAGTGTGTCTATCTATCTCTCTCTCTGGAGTACACAAGAGGTAATTGGACTCATCCTCTTATTTCATCAGAGCGTTGAAGTGTGTGTGTGTGTGTGTGTGTGTGAGCGTCTGTGTGAATTTTGAAAACCTGGAAGAAGGGATTATTTAGCAAAATTAGCGAACTTGTGTATATTCGAATAGGCAAACTAGATGCACCTCTGCTTAAAATATAATAGATAATTACACATTATATTTACTTATTAATAATCACATTCGTACAATAGTCTACTCACATACCGTACCTTCTTTAATGTTGACCTACTTAAGCCAAATTGGTTAAATTTTCATCTAAACCTTCTCCCCATCGCACACCCACACCCACACACGCCATCTCTCTCTCTCTCACACACACTTGCTCCCCCCCCCCCCCCCCTCTCTCTCTCTCCCACTCACACACACGCACATTCTTTCTCTCTCACACACACACACACCCTAGCAGCGGTGACATCGTACCTGAAGTGTGGCCTGCTGCCTGGTTTCACACACACCCATACACACACGCTCTCTCTCTTCCCCTCACACACAAGCTCTCCTCCACCCCCCACACTCTCGCTTTCCCTCACACACACACTCCTTCTGTCTCACTTTCGCACACACACAAACATACACAGTCACTCTCTCTCTCTCTTCAAGACACAAGAACACACACACACACACACATACACACCCTGGTAGTGGTGACACCATGCTTAAGGTGTGGCCTGCTGCCTGGTTTAGTCATCAGGGACAGAGCAGGGGGCGCATCCCCCCTTCCCCCCATGTCACCCGGGAACAATTTGCTTCTCTTTGTTTTCTCTTTTAGGCCTCCGAGTACTAACCATTTGTACCTAAGTCAGCGCGTCTCGTCTGACTGACATACAATACAATACAGTACATGTTCACTATACTTGATTTGTATTGATTTCAAACAGTAAGTTAATATTATATATATATATATATATATATATATATATATAATTATATGATTGGAACAGACTTGGACACAAATTTAACTTCCATATATCCAATACATACACATGTTACGTGAAATGTCCATACTTTGTTCTGTGTATGAACTACCTAATCACCGTAACATTGATTAAACTGGTTGCCTCCCTGTACCTACCGCACGATCATGTCTGGCCACAGTCGACACAGCTCTGCGAAGAACCTGGGACCGTCTGTGTCCTCCTCCCCTTCGGCACCACTCATGACAGGGGCCCCACAGGTCAGTGCCAGGCCTTGTCCAGAGGGATCAGCGCCCCAGAGGATGTCCCCGAGGTAGTGGCCACCCCCGAGGTACTCCCCAGCACGAGGAGGGACGATGGGCTGGGGTGGGGACGGAGGACATACAGGGCAGTGGTCATTTCCCGCTAAATCGGCAGGAAGGACGTCTTTGAGGCGCCTCCACACATCATCTACCCCACCCTCTCCCTGGGGCACCTCACAGCAAGCCAGAAGTCCAGTACCCCTGCCTTCACTTAGGGCATGGAGGGCGGCAGGGGCAGGGCTGTGGATGGCAGAGTGTGGAGGAGCAACGTCTTCATGAATTAACTCGGTAGTGGAAGGTGGGTATTGGAGGGTAACGACGGCAGGGCTTATAGAGCTGGCAGGAAGATGAACACGCCCACTCCCTAAGATAGATGGTGGTAGCTGAGGTGCTGTAGGTGTGGGTGGGGTGATGGGCGGGGTGAGCGGGCTGCATTCACTGAGGGACGGGGCGGACCAGGTAACAGAAGTGGGCGGGATGACGGAAGTGGGTGTGGTTATTGGGGTCAATATGGGCGGATTAATCAGGGACTCGTTTACCATGATCGTGGATGGTTGTGGTGAGGTATTTTGCTTGTTTTCATTTTCTCTTTGCTCTTTTTCTAATCCCATACCGTGAACATTCACGATTATTTTCGCTTGCTGCATGTCCTTTTCCATTTCATCGCGGTTTACCTCTTGCCTTTCCACTAGTATAATATTGTTTACCACATCATCTCGTTTCAGCTGCTTTCTGTCTCTTTCTATTTCATCGTCTATCAAATTTTCCCGTTTCACTTGAGCCGTGTCTCTTGCCATGCTTTCATCCACAAGATAATGTATCTGATCTATGTTCGTATATTTGTCTAAGTCATTATCAGTCGCACCCACTGTCTGAATTCTGTTCGTGTTGTCTCTTTCCATATCAGTTTCGTTTTCCAAATTTTTCGTGAGTGTTCCAGCCTCATCGTCTATCAAATCTCCATGACCATCACACTTCCCATTTCCACCCCGCCTCCCACCGTCATCCCTCACTTCCATGTATCCATTCCGCAAGTTATTTCCCTCTTCGCCTCCACGCCAGGAATTGTTATTGTCTTCTGCAGCGGTAAATCGAGTCTCTCCAGCCCCCGCCACCTGGCCACCGAGCCTATCGCACGAATAGTTATCGTCTTCAATGGTACAACGAGTGTGCTTTTCTCTCACTTGCTGCCCATTGAGCTTATCGTTCGAGAGGCTATTGTTAGGCAATCGAGTTTGCTTATCTGGCGCGGGTTGGGGAGCGTCTGCAACTGGCGAAAGACTATTGTTTTTAACTTTTAATTGCATTTGCTCTTTTTGTGCAAGCACTCTACTGAGCTTATCGTAAGCAGGGATATCTTCAGGGGGAATATGAGTTATTTTGCCCATTTTTAGCTGACTACTGTGCCTTTCATCTTCATTTTTCCAAGGGTCCAAATCAGAATCGGGAGAACTAGGTGATATGGGACCTTCATAAGAGTCGAGAGCATCGCACTTTCGCACCAAACTTATTGATATGTGTTCGTTCGCGCTGTTGCCGCTTCCGTTCCCATCCTGGTCGAAGGTCTTGCTTAGCTCGTTGTTGTGATTTAGGTCCTCGGGGGGCTCAATTACATCGATTCCACTGCCGCCTTGGTCTGGGGTGGTCGGGGTCAGGGGTGAGTAGCCTAAATCTACGAACACCATCTTGAAGTAATTTACAAATTGCTTTCGGATTTACAGTTTCTATCTTAAATTTTGAATGCTAATGTTTATCAATCTTTAAATTCATACGGGTACTGTCATATTGAGGTTCATCTTTATTTTTAAAGCTTCCTTCTTGAATTGTTTTTCCATTAGGTTTACATTCTTAATGTTTGATTGGTTTTCATAGCATCTTAATGTATCACATAGAGTATATTACCGAATCACTTTTTCCAACACTACATTAAATATTCTGGTTTCTGGATACTGTCGAGGTTGAATATGAACCTAAATGTTCTGTGATAAAAAATACTGGACATTAACTACAATACAGACTCTACCACATCGTTTTCAGTCAATTTATGTAGGTATCACACGAGAACTTTAATTGTCAATTTTTTTTATGGCCAACAACTTTCCGGCAACATTACTGGGTTCGTTTTCCCTGGTATCGGAAACTAGAACAAATATAGATTAATTTTAGTGCAAGAATAATCTGAAGTGTTTATCTCAAGCTGCTTGACCAGTGTTGAAGATAAAAGTTGAGGGGAAAAGCGCTCGTATAATACCGGTTTTATGATTTGTGTTATTCATTCTCTCTTAAGCTAGAATATACTCCTTTTTAATGTTCAATATGTGTGTCTGGCTTATAATGATATAACACAGATTATAAAATAAATCAATTTGATACATACCGGTACGTATTTTGCAACATTTATTTGCATATGGAGTGTCTTGAAATATGTTATTACTATTTCACTGAATAACTAAAAATTAATTTGAAGATGAATCCATTAATCTTGACTCCTTAGTTATTTCCAGCACACTTTAACTGGTCACCATTAATTTCGCTCATAAGATCGTTATATTAACCCTCTCAGTATTCTAGGACGCATTTTCCCTTCGTTCAGGCTATTATTAAACGATTTTACTCAGTTTTGGAAGATCCTCTACTAATCAAAGGGGCAAAGCCTATCTCAATAAACCCTCTGACTTCCACAATTTCTTCTTAAATTGAATCAAATTGTCTATTAATAGCAAGAATAAAAGGAAGAAAGGCATCATCGTATCTTGAAAGGACAAATGTGATAATCTCTAGATTTTAAACAATTTCTAATCAAGGTATTGGCAACGCTTTTGAAACCTGGTATACAATCATGATCACCAATATGATTATAGGTAGCGCCAACGAACTTGACAATAATCTTGATCCCTGACCTCTCTGTAACTCAAAAGGGCCTAGAACAAACTGGCTGTAAATATCCACATCTATTTCCTGGTGGACTCTTCCGAAATGATAGAAACGTCAGCCCGATTGCTTTCATGCACTTCGAGTTATAAGAAGCTAAGGGGTCAAGTTGACTGTCAAGTTCGCTGGTGCTACCTTATACACCCCTTATCAACACAAAAGAGAAACTACAATGCTTCAGTATATTCCTAATTCTTCAGAACTTAGGCTTAAGGGGAGAAGACCGTTTTTCTGGACCATCTTCTCCCTAATGTTTAGCCCCACTAGTTTTGATATTATAAGACGTTCGGCCCATTAGTTTGGCGATTTTAACACCTTTCGCACCATTTCGTTGTCAATTTTAAGATCTTTCGTGCCATTTAGGTGTCGATTATTTCCTGGCGAGCGAAAGCGAGCCTGCAATTTTAAGAGGAACCAGCCTTCGGCCGGGAAATTTTTCTACCGAAAAATGTACAAATATATCTTGAAGGGGGGGGGGGGGTCCTAGGGGGGTGTTTTTCTAAGTTTGATGGAGGTCTAGGGAGGAAACTAACAAAATATATGAATACATTAATTAATAGACCAAACAAACGGCCAGTCTTCCCTTAAAACTTCAAAGATTCAAATGGGTGTTGCATTATGGTATTCACGCCTGTAAGTAGCCCACTGAGTTACGGTTCAGTACTTTACATAAACAAAACATAAGGAATACATAATTTGCATATACTGTATAATCCAAGCCCATATAATCGTGCGGATAAATTATACTCATATAATGGTAATTGTTTTTATTGTAACGACACGACAGTTTCGAATCATTCTGGAGTCCTCTTCAGAACTCAAGAAAGAGTCAAAGTGATCGTTTCGTTAGATGTTTGTTATATGTGTATTAAGGGAGCCCACCTCGCTTTTTTTGTTTTTCTTTCTTTCCCTCTCTCTTTGGCTTTTATCCATTCGGCCCCATTCAGCCTACTGTTTTAAGACGTTTACCCCCATCCAGGTGTCAATATTTTCCTGGCGAGCGGTAGCGAGCCAGCATATATATATTTTTGTTTTGACAGCAAGCTAAATTTGTACATTTTTCGATAGAAATATGTCTCCGGCGAAGCCGGATTTCTCCATGCAATGCTGTCTCGCTATCGCTCGCTAGGAAGAAATCGACACCTGGATGGGGATAAACGTTTTAAAACAGTTGGCTGAATGGGGCCGAATGGATACAAGCCAGAGAAAGAGAGAAAAGGAGAGAAATATAAAAAAAAACGCGGTAAACCCCCTTAAGAAGATAAAGGCAATGCTGCCTGTAACAAATCCCCCCCCCCCCCGCCCCTCAAGGTTGAAAGAGTGGTAGAGGCAGCCATACTTCCAGCCTGATACCGTAATTGTAACGGTAACGGACATACATAACCATCATCACTACTATAGTCTATTCGCTGTAAGTAGGCGAGAAATCATGACCTCTATCCTCTAGTAACTCAAAAACTACTAGTGTAATCGAGCTAATATTTCTACCATTTGGGAAGAGTCAGCCAAGGAATAGATGAGGATATGTACAGCCAATTTGTTCAAGCCCTTTTTGAGTTACAGAGGATAGAGGTCATGATTTCTCGCCTACTTACAACGAATAGACTATAGTTATTTACTGTCTGACTATCATCATAGTAATAGAGGTTGTATACAGTTAAGAACAATACATAATTAATATTGTTTTCGATAGAGGTAATTATCGGTCTTCTACTGTTAATGTTACGGATATTGTTTGTCATGTTAAGAGAGCCCACCTCGCTTTTTTCTCTCTTTATCTCCCTCTCTCTTTGGCTTGTATCTATTCGGCTCCATTCAGCCTACTGTTTTAAGACGTTTACCCCCATTCAGGTGTCAATATTTTCCTGGCGAACGGTAGTGAGCCAGCATATATATATTTTTGTTTTGACAGCAAGCTAAATTTGTAAATTTTTCGATAGACAAATGTCTCCGGCGAAGCCGGATTTCTCCATACAATTCTGGCTCGCTATCGCTCGCCAGGAGTAAATTAACACCTGGATGGGGATAAACGTCTTAAAACAGTTGGCTGAATGGGCCGAATGGATACAAGCCAGAGAAAGAGAGAAAATGAGAGAAAGAGAAAAACAGCCGGTGACCCCCCTCAATATAATGTCTCCATTCAAGTATTGCCTGAGTTCCCAGAGTGTGGTTACAGTGAGAGACCCGGAAGCAATACTCCGGAAGTTGGTTGGAGTTCAATAATTAGTCTCCGGCCTGAGTGGAAGTCAATCACAGGCCGCTCTAATACATTAAGGGAGCCCACATCGCTTTTTTTCTCTTCCTCTCCCTCTCTCTTTGGCTTTTATCCATTTGTCCCCATTCAGCCTACTGTTTTAAGACGTTTACCCCATCCAGGTGTTAATTTTTTCCTGGCGAGCGGTAGCGAGCTAGCATATATATATATTTTTGTTTTGACAGCAAGCTAAATTTGTACATTTTCCATAGAAAAATGTCTCCGGTGAAGCCGGATTTCTCCATACAATGCTGGTTCGCTATCGCTCACCAGGAAGATATTGACACCTGGATGGGGATAAACGTCTTAAAATAGTTGGCTGAAAGGGGGCCGAATGGATACAAGCCAGGGAAAGAGATAAAAGAAGAGAAAGAACAAAAAAGCAGGTGACCCCCCTTAACGTATTAGCGCGGCCTGTGATTGACTTACACTCAGGCCGGAGACTAATTATTGAACTCCAACAAACTTCCGGAGTATTGCTTCCGGGTCTCTCACTGTAACCACATTATCACACTATCTGGTGGAGGACGGGTATTTTTGGACCAGCCCTGTTTCACTCCATTAGAGATTTTAAGACGTTTCACCTCGTTAGTTTGGCGATTATAAGTCGCTTCAGCCCATTAAGGTGTCAAGTTCATCTGGGTGAGCGGTAACGAGACTGCATTTTAGGAAAACCGGTCTTTGATCAGGACGTTTTTTTACTGACAAATTTACATATTAAGTTTTGAGGGGGTCTGGTCGGCGTTTTTTAGTTTGCATGGGGTCTGGCGTGGAGTTTCTCTTAGTCTAGGCCAGGGGCCACACGAAACATACACTGCTCGAAAAGGGCTTGATTAATAAAAATATAATATAATTTACCCCCAAAGCGTGGCACCAGATAGTGTTAAGGGGAGATTTTTACTTTGCGTCCTAGACCCCAATCAAACTTTGATATTATACCCCAAGACCCCCTTTCGATACAAATTTGTAAATTTTTCGGTAGAAAAATGTCCTGGCCGAAGGCCGGTTCCTCCTCCTTATTACAGGCTCGCTATCGCTCGCCAAGAAAATATCGACACCTACTGTAAATGGCACGAAAGGTCATAAAGTTGACACAAAATTGGACGAAATGTCTTCAAATCACCAAACGAAAAGGGCGAACGTCCTAAAATCTCAAAACTAGTAGGGCTAAACATGAGAGGGAAGGAAGTTCGAAAAGAAATCCCTAAAGTGAAAAATCTGGCCTTAACTTGGAGTGTATAGGCAGAGTCACACGGCCAGTTATTTGTGGCGTTTCTTGTAGCCTGTCACCGATACTGGCTGTACATTTCCGTCACATTATCGCTCAATATGCCTCGAATTACTGGATTTGTGCACGATCATTATCTATTATTATGTTTTTTCCACCAACCAACTTCACCTCTAAACTCAATTAATGAAATCATCAAATACATGTGGCACTCCAAGGACTCGAACCTAGGATACTCACATCGAAATTCCGCGCACTTATGCGATACGATATAAAGACAGTTCCAGGCACTGACTTGAAAGTGGGTGTGAAGGCGGCATGACGTGGGCACATAATATTATGTGTAGCTTATGAATAATTTTGAATGATTGATTCATAGACTTAAACACTTGAAAGGCTTTCATCCCAATAGCTGTACCACAGTAGATATCCTAAAGTAATGGAAAGTGCCCAACCACCGCCATCTTGGTAACACTGGTGATATTTTCATCTCTTTTTATTAAATATCTATTAACAAAAAAACAAAAAACAAAACACTGACACAAGGCTTCTGTGAGTAGCCTATCCCTATTAGGAAAACATGTCCCTTAGTGTGATAACGACTATTAAGGACATGTCCCTTAGTGTGATAACGACTATTAAGGACATGTCCCTTAGTGTGATAACGACTATTAAGGACATGTCCCTTAGTGTGATAACGACTATTAAGGACATGTCCCTTAGTGGATACGACTATTAAGGACATGTCCCTTAGTGTGATAACGACTATTAAGGCTGTCAGTGTGATAACGACTATAAGGACAGTCCCTTAGTGTGATAACGACTATTAAGGACATGTCCCTTAGTGTGGATAACGACTATTAAGGACATGTCCCTTAGTGTGATAACGACTATTAAGGACATGTCCCTTAGTGTGATAACGACTATTAAGGACATGTCCCTTAGTGTGATAACGACTATTAAGGACATGAAGAACCTTGGTTGTCGATATTCCATAATCTATAATTTGTGAAACCAATGATATTTCGCTAATATAAGAATGGTGAATACAAATATAGTTAAGAACCTTTAACTTTTGTCTATCTTTGCTTTGTTTCCTCTCATTATTCATCTAAACATTACTGATCCTCATTTACCCCTTTAGAAATTGATCCTTTGCTAACTAATAAAGTACATGAAATATACATAGTATATATATATATACTGTATATATACAGTATATAGTAATTAATGTAAGTATTAGTGTACATGTGGTAAATGATTATAGTATATATATTTATATAAGGAACTTTCGTGAATATCTAGGCAGAAGCCGCTGTCTTGCAGAGTTTGTATAGGTAAAGATCGTTGATTAAAAAACAAAACAAAAGAAACAATACGATACCTACAAAACAGGCAAACACACACATACGGATGCACGCACACACACATACGCACACGTGTGATATCTCAATCACAATTGAATCTGAGAGCATTTTGGTATTAACACATAGCGTATTGTCTTCTCCATAATCCGATCTCAGAAAATAGCGATCAAATAAAGATAACTATATTACATCTTATCTGTCAATATATCTACAGCTATATTTTTTCTATAAACAAGTCAATTGAAGGACTTTAAGATTCACCCTATAATCCGCTGTATTCTATATATTGTGGCAAGTCAAGACATTGTGACATCTATCCACTTGTAACTCATGGAGGGCTGGACCAACGGCTGCAATATCTGACAACTGTTTACTGTTTAACTCTTCACAAATGCTAGAAAGATAATCTCGAATGCGCAAGTAAATTTGAGTTACAAGAGGTTGGGATCGGGATGTCTATACTCGTCATTATGAATAGCCTCTTGTTAGCATGTGCGTTACCTGTTAAAGGTCTACGGTCCTGACTACCCGCGTTTCACTTACTTTGATATGGGAATTCCCTAGTAAGTGAAGCAAACTTGCTGTACGTGCAGTACAATTATATATATATATATATATATATTCTATGTGAATGAAAGAGACGAAAGGCAAAGCTGCCTGTAACAAGTGTCTCTCCCAAAATTGAAAGAGTGGGAGAGCCAAAATCAAGTTACGTTACAATAAAAATGTCTGGATACATGAAACTTGAAGCAGTTTACGTCATAGGATTAGGGAAAGACAGATTGAGGGAGAGTTCCAAAGTTTGCTTGTTGAGAGAGAGAGAGAGAGAGAGAGAGAGAGAGAGAGAGAGAGAGAGAGAGAGAGAGAGAGAGAGAGAGAGAGAGAAGTTGCATTTCGAATGTTTCAAGAATAATAAGAAATCCAATGCCACCCCCCCCGCCCATACACACACATGCATATCATATGCAGCCGCACACATATACAGACACATAAATACTGCCCGTCTCAACACACAAACATACACACACACACACACACACACACAAACACACCCACATACAAACACAAACACGCCCACCAACACACCTTTGTACCTCAGTTTGTTCTAGCAGTCTAAATATTTACATTTCCCATCGCGCAGCTGAAATAAAAGCACAAGAAGAAAACATGGCAGAACAGTCACCACAAAGTTTTCATATCAAAAAGTTTTTCGAAGAATTTGTAAAATATTTCACTCCAACACGGGGAAAATTGAAGAAAAATAGACGAGGATGGAAATAGATCTTTGGAAATTTTGTATGCAAATGTTAAGAGGGAAATATATATGCAAAGAGAGGACCATGCCGAAAAAATAAAACAAGAACAACAACTATTTTAAAAACATTAAGACAGAAAACTATTGCAATGGAAATAATATGAAATAATGAACTAATAATATTATTAGGAATTCGAAAAATGATTTAAAATATTGAGCAAATATAAGTTATACTGTAATATAGATAATGGAGACAAATGAATGGAAAAGAACCAATATAAATGGACAGAACGAAATTTATAGATAAATATTTATAAGTGTAAGGTATAGACCGATTGTCAATATATAGCCTCTAACTGTAAACAAAATCGGGATGAATACAAAATATATAAATAAATAAACAAAGTAAAGAAGAGACGGATTATATATCTAGCGAAATCTTTTGGTAAACAAAAAAAAATATGCCTTCGATAAAAGTGTTCAAAAACATTAAACATGGCATATAATATCAAACGTGAGAATAAAAATGAAAAAGTAAAATGTAATATATGTATAAGACAGTACAAGATGTATACTGTATATATATATATATCTGTATATATACTGTATACTGTATATATATATATATATATATATATATATATATATATATATATATATATATATATATACAGTATATATATATATCATCATTAATAAAAAATAAAGAATAGGGGGCAAGGAAATGAGAATAGGTGAATATAATGAGAAGGGGAGACACAGAGAGAAGTCTGCTAAAGAAAGGAATTAGGGAAGGGATTTAGGTAATGGGAAGGGAACCCGGCAAGGACAACGGAGAGAAAATGAAGGAAACGGAAGAGAAGAGAAGAAATGGGAAGATGTGTTAGTGAATGGAAGGGGAAGAGAAGAGGAAAGGAGGGAAGGGATGGAAGAGGCACGGGGTACTGAGGAGGAGTTAAGGGAGCCCACCTTGCTTTTTTGTCTTTCTCTCCCTCTCTCTTTGGCTTGTATCCATTCGGCTCCATTCAGCCTACTGTTTTAAGACGATTACCCCATCCAGGTGTCAATATTTTCCTGGCGAGCGGTAGCGAGCCAGCATATATATATATATTTTTTTGACAGCAAGCTAAATTTGTACATTTTTCGATAGAAAAATGTCTCCGGCGAAGCCGGATATCTCCATACACTGCTGGCTCGCTATCGCTCGCCAGGAAGAAATCGACACCTGGATAGGGATAAACATCTTAAAACAGTTGGCTGAATGGGCCCGAATGGATACAAGCCAGAGAAAGAGAGAAAAGGAGAGAAAGATAACAAAAAAGCCGGTGAATAATAAGGAACATGAAGAATGTTACCAACATAGATGACAAAGGAATGGATAGGGAAGAAAGGTAAGGAAAAGGAAAACAGGGGAAGTGAGAGCAAGGGAAGGAAGAGAACAAATAAAGAGAAGCGGAAATAGTGATAGAAAGGCCTACGTTTTCAGCCACCCGTTTTGCTCGCTCTGCCCGGTAAGAAAATATTACATAAGGGAAAATACATACTACACTACGAGAGAGAGAGAGAGAGAGAGAGAGAGAGAGAGAGAGAGAGAGAGAGAGAGAGAGAGAGAGAGAGAGAGAGAGAGAGAGAGAGAGAGAGAGAGAGAGAGAGAGAGAGAGAGAGAGAGAGAGACAGAGAGAGAGAGAGCGAGAGAGAGAGAGAGAGAGAGAGAGAGAGTACAAAGGAAATCAAGCAACAACAGGTCTAGTGACCCTTCTAGGCTGCTTGTCCTCCAAACACTGAGGATCAAGTGTCCAAACAGTGGTTTAGAGTGGGTAAGGGAACATTGGAAAGGGAACTACTGCCCTAGAACTAATGTCCGTGGCAGGATTAGGAAGTTAGTAGGGGACAGATGGGTTTGGTAACTGAGGGGGGGATAAAATAAAGTTATTCATTTACAAACGCAGTCAATCGTGGGTTTGATGCGAGATATTTGTCTAAGCGGAGTTTAAATGAATCAACGGTGCTGCAGTCTATAACGTCTCGGGGAAGCCCATTCCACAAGTTGACAACTCGATTGAAGAAGAAATTCTTAGATTCGTGTGAGTTAAAAGATTTACCAATAATTTTGCAACCGTTTCCCCGCGTGTAATTAGATTGGTCGATAGTGAAGTACTTACTACAGTTCATATTGTCGATGCCTTTGATGATTTTGAACACTTGAATTAAGTCACCTCTTAATCTGCGCTGGGTTAAAGGAAATAGATTTAATTCTCTAAGACGCTCTTCGTATGGTTTGTTCTTTAGGCTAGGTATCATTTTGGTAACTCTACGTTGAACTCGTTCTAGCTTGTTTATATCTTTTTGGTAATAAGGGCACCAGGATTGAACGCAGTATTCCAGAAGAGGGCGGACTAAGGAATTGTAAAGGGTTAGGATAACTTCTTTGGATTTATGCTCAAATGACCTGCCTATAAAGCCAATTATTTTGTTTGCCTTCTTAACAACTTCTGAACATTGTTGACTCGGTTTTAGGTTACTCGATATTGTTACTCCCAGATCGGTTTCTCTCTTTACATTCTTAAGCTGAGTGCCATTCATCGAATAGTTTGCTTTCTCATTTAGGTATCCGATATGTAGTACTATACATTTATCCGCATTGAAACTCATTTGCCAAATTTGGGCCCAACATGACAATTTATCTAGATTGTGTTGCATATCGTCAACTTGTTCTTTTGAGAGTACGCTATTTGCAATTTTTGTATCGTCAGCAAATTTTGAGATTGTACAGGTGAGACCCTCATCTAGGCTATGTCGTTGATGTAAATTAGAAAGAGAATTGGTCCTAGTACCGATCCCTGGGGTACCCCGCTACTTACATTGGTCCATTTAGATGCCTTACCGTTTATGACTACTCTTTGCTTTCTGTCGCTGAGCCAATTTTCTATCCATTTCAACACACCGTCTTGTATTCCATGCGCTTTTAGTTTTAGCAGTAAACGTTTGTGGGGAACTTTGTCAAAGGCCTTTTGAAAATCAAGGTATATAATATCTACAGCTTTACTCTCATCGTAGAGGTTGAGGATATCGTGGAAGAAGTCTAAGAGGTTTGTTAAACAGGAACGTTTTTTACGAAAGCCGTGTTGAGTATCTTTAAGTAAGTTATTTGCCTCTAAGTGATTTACGAGTCTGTCTCTTATGACCGTTTCTAGCATTGTACATACAATTGAGGTTAAGCTAATTGGACGATTGTTACTGTGTAGGGATTTGCTGCCTTTTTTTAATATCGGTGTTACGTTGGCTAGCTTCCACTGATCAGGCATAGTCCCAGACTGCAAGGATTCATTGAATAGCAATGTCAGTGGTTTGGAGAGCTCATCCTTAGCTTCCTTTACAACTCTAAGCGAGATTGTATCAGGTCCAGGCGTTTTATTTACCTTGAGTTTATCTAAACAATTCAATACTTCTCTCTCTGTAACGGTGATATTGCTTAGAACATCTGAATTATCAATCTGAATCGGCGATGGTGTAGGGATATCACTGAGGTCTTCGGTTGTAAAAACTGATGCAAAGAAGGTATTGAGGGCATTACTCATTTGTACTTCGTCTTTGGTGTATTCTCCATTTTCATCGACTAACGGTCCAACAGTTGAAGTAACTACTTTTTTCTTTCTGATATAACTATAGAATTCTTTCGGGTTTGTTTTACTTTGATTCGCAACATGTAACTCCAGTGTCTTTTTACTTTGCTTAATTAACTTTTTGGCTTTGCGTCGTAGCTCTACAAATTTCACCCGTTCTTCGTCATTTTGTGAGGATTTTAATCTATCATTAGCAAATTTTTTAGCAAGCAGACAGTCTGAAATATCTTTATTCCACCATTTGGGCTTATCATTATGGCCTGGACGCCGTATTTTCGATGGTATTCAGTATTGCACTGCCTTAAGGTAAGTGGTTGTGAAACACTCCCAAGATGTATTTATGTCGTTATTGTTAGTCAGAAAGCTCCAGTCAGTTTCTTTAAGCTTTGATTTAAGTTTATGAAAATTTGCTTTCTTGAAATTAGGTACTTTCTCAATGCTGCTATTTGATTTGTTACTAGTAAACTTTAAAGTGAAAGTTATCGTACGATGGTCGCTGTTACTGAATTCATCACCAATATTCAAATTCTCTATTAATTCTTCTTTTGTTGCGAGTACAAGGTCAAGCACATTATTACCACGGGTCGGAGATTGTACAAATTGAAAAAGTGAACTCTCTTGCAAGATAGCATAGAGGTCGTGTCCAGAGAGTGAAGTAAGAATATCGCCCCATTTAGTCACGGGTAAGTTGAAATCGCCAAGAATTACGGTATCTTGTATGTTAGTTATTTCTGCAATTTGTTCATAAATTTCACTGTCAGTTTGCACTGATTGAGCTGGGGGTCTATAATAAAGCTAGTGTTATTTTAGTTCCTCGTTTATTATTTAATAGTACGTAAGATATGTCTATATTCGCAATTTGAAGTTTTGACATTAAGACGGGATTAAGACTTTCCTTTATAAAAAACAGAACTCCTCCTCCATTTCTATTGATCCGACTTTTCTCAAACATTGTATAACCAGGAAGCGTATATTCGGCTAAAACGTCTCTGTCTTCCGTATTTAACCCAAGATTCTGTAATGCCGATTATATCATAATGTTCTGTAAACACGATTTCCTCTAGATCTGAACATTTATTGCGTATGCTACGAGCATTTACATAAAACACCTTAAGAGTATTAGAGTTGGATGTTACTGATTGTGCATTGTCTGAATTTTCAATTCGTATTTGACTTACACTACCCTGTCTGGATACTGGAGAGAGAGAGAGAGAGAGAGAGAGAGAGAGAGAGAGAGAGAGAGAGAGAGAGAGAGAGAGAGAGAGAGAGAGAGAGAGAGAGAGAGAGAGAGAGAGTGAATACATGGACTGACAGGTTGGAAAATAGAGGTATGCAGGGAATGAGAGAGGTGGTATGGAGCTAGAATGGGTCACATTAAAGGATGCAACTTGGATATAGCTATATAACTGCATTATATATAACTGAATAATATATAGATTGTATATATATACTGTATATATAATATATATATACACAGTATATATATATATATTTTTTTTTTTGGAGTAAGGGGTCGGGCGCAAGTTGGACTAGATAATAGTCCATCAGGCGCCTGGCCCGGGGAGACGATTAATATGAAGGGTGCGCCTGGAAGTGTGGTGGGAGGGCTTGTGGCTTTGGCTCCGCTGCATGTCTGCCTGCCGAGATCGGAACCTCTCCAGGTGGTCGGGGGCCGGGGGAGTGCTGGAGCGACCTTGGTGACCCTGGTCTCTGGGTCTTCTCCTGGGTGACCTGGATGTGTGTGAGTTTGTACTTTTTATCTGTGTTTATTTGTTGTTTTATGTTGTTTTTCTGTTTTCCCTGTTCTTGCTGTCTTGAGTCGGCTACCCCCAAAATGGGGATTGGGCCTGAGCATATAGATATATATATATATATATATATATATATATATATATATATATATATATATATATAATGCTTAACTATTATATGTAGTCTCTACCTTTTTTATTAAATTACATATATATGGAATTTTGCAGTAAAGATTAACATTTAATTTATAGAGATTATGTGATATACTTTTTCTTGTGAATGAATTTATCGAAGACCCACGTTGAAGTCTGTGTAGTTAACCCTGGCGCAGAGTGCGAAGACACATTTTTCAATTATTTCTGGCAAAAATTAGACGATTTTACTCAAATTTGGAGTCCCTATGTGAATCAAATTTGTAAAATATAGTCAAATGTCCTTCCTAAGCTGCCATTTCCCTATTTAGTTTACTAGGCTAATACAAATTTGTTCAGCAATATGTTAATTATAAATCCTGGGAATTCATATGATACAGAAACATAGTAGCTCCCTATTACTTCATAAGTATTTGATAAATCACCTGCTAAGAGATAGAAGTTTCCGCCATATGATAATATAACATGCACTATTTTTTATTTTTCAATTAAATTGTGGTAGGATTCACGTCCTTGGAAGCATATCATTTGGGTACTGCGTATGAGTGTTACTGTTGCTCTCTCTCCTCCCCCCCCCCTCTCTCTCTCTCTCTCTATCTATCTCTCAAAGGCCTTTAACAAAGTTCCCCCACATACGTTTACTGCTAAAACTAAAAGCGCATGGAATACAAGACGGCGTGTTGAAATGGATAGAAAATTGGCTCAGCGACAGAAAGCAAAGAGTAGTCATAAACGGTAAGGCATCTAAATGGACCAATGTAAGTAGCGGGGTACCCCAGGGATCGGTACTAGGACCAATTCTCTTTCTAATTTACATCAACGACATAGATGAGGGTCTCACCTGTACAATCTCAAAATTTGCTGACGATACAAAAATTGCAAATAGTGTACTCTCAAAAGAACAAGTTGACGATATGCAACACAATCTAGATAAATTGTCATGTTGGGCCCAAATTTGGCAAATGAGTTTCAATGCGGATAAATGTATAGTACTACATATCGGATACCTAAATGAGAAAGCAAACTATTCGATGAATGGCACTCAGCTTAAGAATGTAAACAGAAAAACCGATCTGGGAGTAACAATATCGAATAACCTAAAACCGAGTCAACAATGTTCAGAAGTTATTAAGAAGGCAAACAAAATAATTGGCTTTATAGGCAGGTCATTTGAGCATAAATCCAAAGAAGTTATCCTAACCCTTTACAATTCCTTAGTCCGCCCTCTTCTGGAATACTGCGTTCATTCCTGGTGCCCTTATTACCAAAAAGATATTAAGAAGCTAGAACGAGTTCAACGTAGAGTTACCAAAATGATACCTAGCCTAAAGAACAAACCATACGAAGAGCGTCTTAGAGAATTAAATCTATTTCCTTTAACCCAACGCAGATTAAGAGGTGACTTAATTCAAGTGTTCAAAATCATCAAAGGCATCGACAATATGAACTGTAGTAAGTACTTCACTATCGACCAATCTAATTACACGCGGGGAAACGGTTGCAAAATTATTGGTAAATCTTTTAACTCACAAGAATCTAAGAATTTCTTCTTCAATCGAGTTGTCAACTTGTGGAATGGGCTTCTCCGAGACGTTATAGACTGCAGCACCGTTGATTAATTTAAACTCCGCTTAGACAAATATCTCGCATCAAACCCGCGACTGACTGCGTTTGTAAATGAATAACTTTATTTATCCCCCCCTCAGTTACCAACCCATCTGTCCCCTACTAACTTCCTAATCCTGCCACGGACATTAGTTCTAGGGCAGTAGTTCTCTTTCCAATGTTCCCTTACCCACTCTAAACCACTGTTTGGACACTTGATCCTCAGTGTTTTGGAGGACAAGCAGCCTAGAAGGGTCACTAGACTGTTGTTGCTTGATTTCCTTTGTACTCCTTTGTACTCCTTTGTACTCTCTCTCTCTCTCTCATTTGTCCGATTTAATTTGCACTCCGTACACTCTGAACCTCTTCTCTCTACATGCTCACTGTCTCTTCCCTTAACACTCCTCCTCTTACTCACTTTCTCCCTCCTGCTTTTCCTTTGTTTCCACCTCTTTCTTTATCTCCCCCCCTCCTTCCCTCTCATTCTATTCCCTTCCTCTTCTTACTTTATTCTTCCTCCTCCTCATCCTTTTCTTCTCCCTCCACCCCTCTCACCTCCTCCTACTCCTCCTCATTTTCTTCTCTCTCCACCCCTCTGAACTCATCCTCTTCCTCCTCCTCCTCATTTTCTTGTTTCCATCTCTCTCACCTCCTTCTCCTCCTTCTGTACCTCCCTTCAGCTATCTCGCTAGCCATCACGTCAAAGTAAATTACATACTGGCATATATATATATATAGAGAGAGAGAGAGAGAGAGAGAGAGAGAGAGAGAGAGAGAGAGAGAGAGAGAGAGAGAGAGAGAGAAAGAGAGAGAGAGAGAGAGAGAGAGAGAGAGAGAGAGAGAGAGTGCGCGAGTGTGTATGTGCTTGTGCGTGTACGTGCGTGTATTTGAGAGTGAGTGTGGGATTATACGAAGGGACCAGCTAACAACCAAATTCAAGATGAAAGCACCACAAAAATTTAAGTCAACAAGAAAAACTTATATACAAAAGCAACCCGGTGAAGCCTGGGAGGTCCTGAGATAAGATAACCAGACAGAGACATGGTAACTCTGATTGTTGTGGAAACTAGGTCACGCTACTGCTAAGATCAAAATAATGGATATCTATCTAACTAACTATATATATATATATATATATATATATATATATATATATATACAGTATACAGTATATATTTATTTTTGGCAATATAATTTGTTTTACTTTTTTATAAATGTTCCTTTTCCCGGTGCAAATATACCCTCTTGACCTTGCATTCTTTCTCTCCCAACATTCAATTTTCGTTCACTCCTTATCTATTTAAAAAAAATCTTTCTACTATATTTTGTACCCATTCATTCGTCGTATTAACATGCTAGGTTTCTTCCTTTCATTCCATTTGTCTTTTGCCTTTACTCATGTCGTCTATTATGATTCCTCCTCTTGTATTCTCATGTTCTCTTTAAATCATATATTTTCTTCTTTTTCTTCCATGTTTTATGTACTTTTCTTCCGGGAATTGTACATTTTTTCTGTGTTTCTGTTCATTCTTAATATTTCTTTGCTCCTCTTGATTCACTCGAGCATTTTACCACGTTCCATCATAACAATATATTATCGTTCGTCCTACTTTGTTTTCTATATTTCCACGTTTCTTAATGTCTACTGGATTAGCTCCTCTGTTTTCGTTCCTCATTTACCCCTCCACTCCTTCCCTCTTATCCACTCTCCCTCGATTCATCCTCCCTCTCCTACTACTCTTTCCTCCCCTCTCGTTTAGTTTCCTTTCCCCTCTCTATGGCTTCCTTTCCCTTCCCTCAACCCATTTTCATATCACCTTCTCCCCTCTTCTCTTCCCCTTCTCTCCCTCTTCTTTTCATACCCTTCCCGTCTGTCTTCCTTTCTCTCCTCTTCTCTCCGTTCTTTGTTTTTCTCATTCCCCATCCCTGCTCCTCAACTTCTTTTGTTCCCCTTTACATTGTCTTCCCCCTTCACCCCTCTCCTACCCCTTCCCTCACATACTCGTTCCCATCCCATCTTCTCTCATTTCTCTTCCCCTTTCTTCTCTTGTTTCCTCTTCTCTCCTATCCCCCTTCTCCTTATTCCAACTATTATTCTAGCTTCCTTTATTCCCCCCCCCCTTTCCTTCGCCTCCCCTTCCACATATCCATCTTCTTCCCCCTTTTAACTTCTTTTCCTCCTTATTCCTTCTTATTTTTTCCCACTTCCCCTTTTCTCTCCCTTCTATTTTTCTCTCTTCCCCTGTTCCCTC
>CM064495.1:32918665-32931165 GCA_032716605.1 Paralithodes platypus | reverse complement strand
CAGACCAATACAAATAGAAGACAAAAACAACAACAACGAACCCTTGAGACACATAATACTAACACTAATAATACAAATAGAAATAGCCTCGAAACAACAAACAGACTTTAACAATATAGACCCACATATCAACACAAACAGACACACGTACAATCTTAGAAGTCAGTCTCGTTCCAACCAGCAATAGAGGTACACCTCAATCTGTGAATTTACGTTTATACTGTAATGTTACTCAACCTTACTTAATTTACGTTTATACTGTAATGTTACTCAACCTTACTTAATTTACGTTTATACTGTAATGTTACTCAACCTTACTTAATTTACGTTTATACTGTAATGTTACTCAACCTTACTTAATTTACTTTTATACTGTAATGTTACTCAACCTTACTTAATTTACGTTTATACTGTAATGTTACTCAACCTTACTTAATTTACGTTTATACTGTAATGTTACTCAACCTTACTTAATTTACGTTTATACTGTAATGTTACTCAACCTTACTTAATTTACGTTTATACTGTAATGTTACTCAACCTTACTTAATTTACGTTTATACTGTAATGTTACTCAACCTTACTTAATTTACGTTTATACTGTAATGTTACTCAACCTTACTTAATTTACGTTTATACTGTAATGTTACTCAACCTTACTTAATTTACGTTTATACTGTAATGTTACTCAACCTTACTTAATTTACGTTTATACTGTAATGTTACTCAACCTTACTTAATTTTACTTCATTAGTTTTATATTAATAATTATATGTGTTAATATGTCTTTATATTTTCCAGCAATATTGATGATGTGCTAAGATGCACGAAACGTCTATGAAAGAAAGAAAGAAAATAAAGAAAATATTATTATTCCAACTTTATTTCATTTGTTCAATAGTTCATTCTCATGCTATATTCTATGAAGGAAATACACTTTACTTGAAGATTAATGACAATAAATACACTGGGTAGACTGGAAGAATTAAAAATTCAATGTATAATTTCAATTATCAATGTCATATATATACAGTATATACCGTACTGTATATATAGGCTTATATATATATATATATTTATATATACGGTATATATATATATATATATATATATATATATATATATATATATACCGGTATATACTGTATATATATATATATATATATATATATATATATATATATATATATACAGTATATACAGTATATACTGTATATACTGTATATGACAATGATAATTTAAATTATATATTTAATTTTTAATTCTTCCAGTCTACCCAGTGTATTTATTTTGATTAATCTTCAAGTAAAGTTTATTTCCTTCATAGAATGTAGCATGAGAATGAAGTATTGAACAAATGAAACAAAGTTGGAATAATGATGATGGAATTTGAAGGGCTATAATTTATGACAAATAATATGTGTGTGTGTGTGTGTGTGTGTGTGTGTGTGTGTGTGTGTGTGTGTGTGTGTGTGTGTGTGTGTGTGTGATAGATAGAGAGAGTGAGAGTGAGAGAGATGTAGAGAAAAATATTGGAGGCTGAAACAGATTGGAGAATATTGCACTGTGAAGAGAGAATACATCTCTGTCTCTGCCTCCCTCACTCCCACTTTCACTATCACTCTCTCTCACTCTCATTTTCATTCTCATTCTCACTGTCACTCTCACTCACTCTCTCACACACACACACACACTCTTGCTCTATCATATATTGCTAAATACTATTCAAGGTAATATTAATAAAAAAAACATGAATGTCGTTATCTTGAGGATTCAGTTATAAAACAAAACAAATAAAAGATATATCAGAAAAGGAAGAAATACAAGAATGGTATGAAGAAATACGAATATATCAGCTACATACAATCAGTAAGCATAAGATAGTCTAATAAACATAACAGAGGATAATTACAAGTGAATAAATGACACAGTGACCTATCTGTTTCACTTTAAATACCTTACATAACCCCTTCCACTACTACATAATATATAACACAGTGACCTATCTGTTTCACTTTAAATACCTTACATAACCCCTTCCACTACTACATAATATATAACACAGTGACCTATCTGTTTCACTTTAAATACCTTACATAACCCCTTCCACTACTACATAATATATAACACAGTGACCTATCTGTTTTCACTTTAAATACCTTACATAACCCCTTCCACTACTACATAATATATAACACAGTGACCTATCTGTTTCACTTTAAATACCTTACATAACCCCTTCCACTACTACATAATATATATAACACAGTGACCTATCTGTTTCACTTTAAATACCTTACATAACCCCTTCCACTACTACATAATATATAACACAGTGACCTATCTGTTTCACTTTAAATACCTTACATAACCCCTTCCACTACTACATAATATATAACACAGTGACCTATCTGTTTCACTTTAAATACCTTACATAACCCCTTCCACTACTACATAATATATAACACAGTGACCTATCTGTTTCACTTTAAATACCTTACATAACCCCTTCCACTACTACATAATATATAACACAGTGACCTATCGGTTTCACTTTAAATACCTTACATACTCCTTCCACTACTACATAATATATAACACAGTGACCTATCTGTTTCACTTTAAATACCTTACATAACTCCTTCCACTACTACATAATATATAACACAGTGACCTATCTGTTTCACTTTAAAATACCTTACATAACCCCTTCCACTACTACATAATATATAACACAGTGACCTATCTGTTTCACTTTAAATACCTTACATAACTCCTTCCACTACTACATATATAACACAGTGACCTATCTGTTTCACTTTAAATACCTTACATAACTCCTTCCACTACTACATAATATAACACAGTGACCTATCTGTTTCACTTTAAATACCTTACATAACCCCTTCCACTACTACATAATATATAACACAGTGACCTATCTGTTTCACTTTAAATACCTTACATAACCCCTTCCACTACTACATAATATATAACACAGTGACCTATCTGTTTCACTTTAAATACCTTACATAACCCCTTCCACTACTAATATATAACACAGTGACCTATCTGTTTCACTTTAAATACCTTACATAACTCCTTCCACTACTACATAATATATAACACAGTGACCTATCTGTTTCACTTTAAATACCTTACATAACTCCTTCCACTACTACATAATATATAACACAGTGACCTATCTGTTTCACTTTAAATACCTTACATAACCCCTTCCACTACTACATAATATATAACACAGTGACCTATCTGTTTCACTTTAAATACCTTACATAACCCCTTCCACTACTTAACCACCTTTTCACTATTATTGCTAACACTAGACGGTTTTATATAGTTTAGGAGGGAAGTCTAGCAATAAACAGGGCTAACTTTTATCTACTTTTACTTTTTGATTCGCTGTGATCCATTGTAATCTGCATAAAGTCGTCCAATAATAGCCAGATTATAATAAGTCTTCGTCATGGTTAATCGAAAATTATAGTACACTGAGGTATTAATTTAAACAATGTTTGGTAGTTTATATAATAATACGATACTAATATAATAATTATGACATTTATTTAATCAACCTCTGGCAAGCAAAACCCTTACTGTATAATATAGGTAAGTGAAGACAACTTTGGGAGCGTCCACACCAAAGTTTAGCCTTAAAGGAAGTAAGTATAAGCCTAGTTATTGTATATAATTAGCGCACTGCAGATACTACATGTTGCATACACATATATAAAGTTGTCTGAAACCATGTATGTGTGTGAGTGGGTGTACACACACACACACACACAAAACACACACACACACACACACACACACACGTTGTGTGTGTGTGTGCGTGTGTGTGCGTGGGTGTCCTTCAAAGGGGTGTGTTTGTATGTATGCATGTATGTACCGTATACTGTATATGCAGGTACGTATAAATGTGTAAGTATATAATTATATAGTATGTAAGACAATTATCATTACATGCCTTCAATATTACAACAGCACAATAATAACCCTCTTCCTCACACACTAAGGACCATCAACATTCACCTGGACCAACATAAGCTGGGTCTGGCGGCGGATAAAAGTCAACACGTATTTTAGGCTTGGATGGGTCTAACAAATCCTGAGTCGACGTGGGAAATATTTATGTACGTATAAATATTTTGGCAACGACATTAAAACAACATTATTTGTATTTTAGCGTGCCATCATACATAAGAAACCTATGTCAAAGAAATATCAAGAACTATTTATTGAGTATCAGTTAAGAGAATAGATTTGTTTTGGCCAAGTTGATAACGCTTAACCCTTTGATTACCAGCGACGTGTTTATATATTTTGTTTTAGCTATATTTAGACGATATTATGCAACTTAGAAACGATCTGAGGGAAGGTGAGATGGTTCGAAGCCTGTTGATTGCTGCAGGCCTTTTTTAAACTGAATAAAATATTCTAATAGTTGCCAGAATATGATGAAAACGACGTCCCTGGTACTGAACGGGTTAACTATAATTACAATACAGTTCAGTCTCATATGGTTTGATAAAACATGTGTATTGAGTGCTCCTAAATTACAATACAGTTCAGTCTCATATGGTTTGATAAAACATGTGTATTGAGTGCTCCTAAATTAACGGTAGTCCACAAAACCTCTTGCTTGCCTGATATGATATAAATGTGTTGAATTATAAAGTGTCAGTCCCCTTAAGAATTGAACTAAGCTTGGTGGTTGGAGGAAGGGGGTCAGCCTTCCCCTCCACCATCTATTCATATTATTGAAACATGGGTGGGTAAGAGCATAGAGTTTTATATAAATATTTGAGAAATACCACAGAGCCATTTGATGTCTTTTGCATGGTTGATGACATTACAGGTCTGATTTATGAGGTGATATTATGGCAACACATGAACCACACACAGTGGTTGGGGAGAACGAGCATTACCCCGAACCCGGCCGCCACCGTCAACTCTTAATTTTGAAAACAATTGGTTAGACAATGGGTTAGACTGTGATTACTTTGCTATAATTCTAATACAATCAATCCCAGGCCGATCTGATAATTATTACTGGAAAATAGATTGCATAATATTAAAACGTGTATGGACAATATGATTTGTGCTTGTTAGACTGCATCATAGTGATGGCCAGATCTGATAATAATGCTAGGACTCGACTATGTGGCATATATACCTAGATGCGATTTGGCACCACCGCTGCGTATATTTCTGTATATCTCTATCTATGTATGTATGTATCTATCTATCTATCTATCTATCTATCCATCTCTCTCTCTCTCTCTCTCTCTCTCTCTCTATACATATATATATATATATATATATATATATATATATATATATATATATATATATATATATATATATATATATATATATATATATATATTTATATATATTTTTTTTAAAAGGGGATCCTGTAAGACAGTTACAGCATTACTCAAAGTACTTTCGTCTAGTCAACTAAATAGTTCCCTGAAGTTTCGGACAAAGAAGCTGTAGGGGTTGTTGACTACTCAAGTGTACTGGGTTGACACTGGGTGCTGAAATATCTGCATCTCACCCAACACTCGTTTAAGAGGCATACCGTAAGTATTTTTGCTGTTCATCTGTGTGTGTGTCGGTTGTGATCTCGATATACGAAATCGCTTTGCCTAAGTATTTTCGTACAGGCTTCGGAACAGTCTCTAAATTGGTGTCCTGTGAGAGTGCAGGTGTAGGAGAACGAGTGTGGTAGAACTTTTGAGCACAAGTTTGATTTTTTGCTCTTATAATTCAATTCGAGCACCTCACCAGGGTTAGTGGACGAGTGTACTGGTGATTAGTAAGTTTGACAGAGCTTTGGAACAGCGCACATTTAACTGAGTGCCGTGCTCTTAGTATGAACTTTGAGCGCCTCGCCAGTGTTAGTGAATGAGTATAATAGAGATAGACACATTTAACTGAGCCCTGGAACAGCACAAGTTTAACTGAGTGCCGTGCTCTTAGTGTGAACTTCGTGCACCTCACCAGTGTTAGTGGACGAATATACTGGGGACTGGCAAGTTTGACTGAGCCTTGGAGAAGTGCAAGTTTGACTGCAATGATTGACAGGTTTGACCAAACCCCTGAGCTGGTCTGGTAGGGAAGCTACCGAAGGTAATTTCTCGTTGAATATTCTTCTTGCTCTTCTTGTTGGTGATGCAGCTGGGAGTAAGGGGGGCTTTGGAGTCCAGATGTGGGCTGAACTAATGTCCTTTTTTCCTTGGCGTAGTAGGTAAGGGGGAAATTCTATGTGCTGGAGCTTCTGGCATCTTGATGGTGTTGGATGGGGCCTCTACAGTACGAGATATTGGCATGTGTGCTGGGGCTTAGGGCATATTGATAGTGTTGGATGGGGTCTCTGCAGTTCGAGATTTCGGCATAACACAGTTATTATTATAGTGTTAAGCAAGAACAGCTTAATGAGTAAAATTTGGGATTTGTATTAAGTCTTCTATAATATTCCTTTGAATTCATGTAAAGCTCTTCGTACACTGTACAACTTGTGTATGCACAATAGAACATATGGACTGTAATTCATGTAAAGGTCTTCGTACACTGTACAACTTGTGTATGCACAATAGAACATATGGACTGTAATTCATGTAAAGCTCTTCGTACACTGTACAACTTGTGTATGCACAATAGAACATATGGACTGTAATACATCGGTTTGACGAGTGTAATCCGTTTTATAAATATTTTTCTTATGATATTGAACACGTAACTTAGAGCTTTCTGATCATATTTGTATGCAGTGTTCTAAACTAATGACATCATTTTGACATTTGTATCACTCCTTATCAAATATAACGTCTCTTAATGACTTTCGGCAAATAATAATAACAATACTACTACTACTACTACCACTACTACTACTACTACTATTACTACTATTTTTTTTTTTTATAACAACCACTCAGCCTGTGCATCCCCTCTTTGGACCCTAAACCAGGTCAGAACAGTCATCAAAGCGTCCGACTTGGTAGTCATTCAGCTACTTACTATTCCGGGGTCAGCACTCAGACTCATCATCGTGGATTACTACTACTACATTGGTTTTTATTTAATATTGTTCATACATTTTATTTTACAAGCATCAGATAGGAGGTCTAGGGGGTGTTCTTTAAGCTTAATGGAGGTCTAGCGAGGAAACTAAAATAAAATAATAAATTAATACATGAATTAATAGGCCAAAAACCCCGGCCTATATCCGCTTAAGTTACTACTACTACTACTACTACTACTACTACTATTACTACTACTACTACTACTAAAAATACTAATAATAGTAATAGTAACACCAATAATAATTATACGCTACAGTATTTGTAGTAATTACCCACCTCCCCCTACATCTACTCTCTCTGGTCAAACCTAGGTAAATTTAGGCCTAGTGAAAAAAAAAAAAAAATAAATAAATGGGATACGGGCTTGACTACGTTTTCCTTTTCCCTCTACCTACCCGACACCCCACATACATCTCTGTTATTACCTCCCACCGCTCCCTTTCCCTCACAGATCTTTCTACTTCATTCTTCCCCAATCTCTCTCTCTCTCTCTCTCTTTAGATCGTTCTTTACCCTTCCCTCCACGGTTCATATAATATCATAAGGGGACCGATCGTTCTTTACCCTTCCCTCCACGGTTCATATAATATCATAAGGGGACCGATCGTTCTTTACCCTTCCCTCCACGGTTCATATAATATCATAAGGGGACCGATCGTTCTTTACCCTTCCCTCCACGGTTCATATAATATCATAAGGGGACCGATCGTTCTTTACCCTTCCCTCCACGGTTCATATAATATCATAAGGGAGACCGATCGTTCTTTACCCTTCCCTCCACCGTTCATATAATATCATAAGGGAGACCGATCGTTCTTTACCCTTCCCTCCACCGTTCATATAATATCATAAGGGAGACCGATCGTTCTTTACCCTTCCCTCCACCGTTCATATAATATCATAAGGGAGACCGATCGTTCTTTACCCTTCCCTCCACCGTTCATATAATATCATAAGGGAGACCGATCGTTCTTTACCCTTCCCTCCACGGTTCATATAATATCATAAGGGAGACCGATCGTTCTTTACCCTTCCCTCCACCGTTCATATAATGTTATAAAGGTGACAGCACACCTCGACCAGTAGCTCAAAACCAGTACTGTTATGTTAGGTTTGGTTCGTATAAGGGGAGATGGTTCGTTTTCTTGAACCCCCCTCTCCCTCGGCTTTAGCCCCATTAGTTTTGAGATTTTAAGACGCTCGGCCATTTAGTTTGGCGATTATAGCACCTTTCGCCCCATTTCGTTGTCAACTTTAAGACCTTTCGTGCCATTTGTGTAGATTTTTTCCTAGCGAGCGATAGCGAGCCTGTAATTTTAAGAGGAACCGGCCTTCGGCTGGGACATTTTTGTACCGAAAAATGTGCAAATTTATCTTGAAGGAGGTCTAGGGGGTGTTCTTTAAGCTTAATGGAGGTCTAGCGAAGAAACTAAAATAAAATAATAAATTAATACATGAATTAATAGACCAAAAACCCCGGCCTATATCCGCTTAAGTTATGTTAGTACTATAAATAGACACTGTTGACCTTTGTAGAACTGGCACTGGTTGAGATATACTGGCTGACATGGTAGTTTGGTGGACTTGTCCGGGAACCCATTGTAAGCCATGTATTACTTTACATATCAGTGTTTATACAGTATTTAATATAATAGCATTAGTAGTTGGCTTAAGGGGATTTTTTTTAGTTTGTTCCCTAGACCTCCATCAAGCTTAAAATTACACCCCCTAGACTCCCTTTCAAGATAAATTTGTATTTTTTTCTGTAGAAAAAAGTCCCGGCCGAAGGCCGGTTCCTCTTAAATTACAGGCTCGCTATCGCTCGCCAAGAAAAATCGACAATTAAATGGTACGAAATGTCTTAAAATTGACAGAAATTAGGTGAAGGTTCTTAAAATCGCCAAACTAATGTGGCGACCGTCTTAAAATCTCAAAAGCAATTGAGCTAAACATGAGGGGGGAAGGGGTCCAGAAAAAATATCTCAAGTGGAAATCTCCTCTTAAGCTGTCCCTTCCTTCTGACAGACCCCCCCCCCCCCCCCTTCCCTACTCCTCTACTATAGTCCGTTCATTCTAGGTTGGGCAGAAATGGTAACCATAACCTCTGTAACTCAAAAAGGCCTAGAGCAAATGAGTTGTCAATTTCCACACTTATTCTCTGGCCAAATCTTCCTATTTGGTAAAAATATTAGTTCAATTACTCTAGTCCTTTTTGAGTTACAGAGGTTACAACTTCTGCCCAACCTAAACTGAACAGACTATATTCCAGGTTTCTCTCTTACTAACCTCACTCCCTCTTAACAGATAACCCTCTCTCTTCCCCTCCCCATCCATCCCCCACCTCCCCCGGGTCTCTTCTCTCCTCCCCCCCCCCTCCCCCTCCCACACACAGATTACTTCCTACCTTCCCCTTCCTAACCCCTTCCCCCTCCCCTTCTATCCCTCCTCCAACTTCCCCAACTCACACCCCTCTTATAGATTACTCCCTCTCCCCCTCCTACAGTATACTGTATAATTATATCTCTTCTCTCTCTACTTCCCCAACTCACACCCCTCTTATAGATTACTCCCTCTCCCCCTCCTACAGTATACTGTATAATTATATCTCTTCTCTCTCTACTTCCCCAACTCACACCCCTCTTATAGATTACTCCCTCTCCCCCTCCTACAGTATACTGTATAATTATATCTCTTCTCTCTCTACTTCCCCAACTCACACCCCTCTTATAGATTACTCCCTCTCCCCCTCCTACAGTATACTGTATATATCTCTTCTCTCTCTACTTCCCCAACTCACACCCCTCTTATAGATTACTCCCTCTCCCCCTCCTACAGTATACTGTATATATCTCTTCTCTCTCTACTTCCCCAACTCACACCCCTCTTATAGATTACTCCCTCTCCCCCTCCTACAGTATACTGTATATATCTCTTCTCTCTCTTTCTCGCCTCTCATCACTATAGTGTTTTTGTACCTTGGCTGACGGTAAATTGTCATGGCTTCTCAATGATTATTTACCTAGCTTGAACATTTTGTAGCAAGATGGCATTGATATGATTCAGAGACATAGTAGTTCCAAATTTACCTTTAATAATCGAGTAATCATATGCTAAGGAATTGAATGTTTTCGTTTGGTGAATAATACTAGACTGTAGTTCTCCTCTCTCTATCTCTCTCTCTCCACTTCCCCTCTTTCCCCCCACCACCCCCTTCCCATAATTCCCCTCTGCCCCTGGTATAAATCTCCATATCACCTTGCCTGAAGCCTCTGTAATCCTACACTAGTTCCCCTCTCCACTCTGCCTCACTCTTTTTTTAAGATTTCTTCACCAAATTTATTTTTAATTTGTATTTAATACTTGCCTATCTATAAATGTACGCATAGTTCTCCATAACGGTATAACTATTTACTATTTAATATGCTACATTAAACACATATAATCAATTAACAATTAGCATACTATTTAACATTAATAAATATACAACAATGCATTTATATGGTCAGACTTGTTGCTATGTATTACCTTTAACAGTTAAATGTGTTTATATATTGCTGTAGTAGAGCATATATTTGCTGAAAAGCTATACATATATCTAATTTGTTAGTAAGGTATTTATCTACAACCCTTCTTCCTACCCAATCTTCAAAAGTCACAATCTTATATATTCTACCTCTCGTCACACCAATTAATTTGCTTAAATGGGAGTCACAAGATTAAATTTTTGTGGGTCTCTGTAATTGTGTGATAAATAATATTTCATTAAAAAGCCATATTTGTTTTTGTTTTATTGTTAGTATGCAGAAAGTTAGTCATATGATGACGCATGAATGTTTAAAATTAAAACTTAGTGATATATACCACTGCAATTAACACAAACTGAAGTTAATTTAAATATATGTAGCATATATTAAAATAAACTCTACATGCTATTTGTGTGACGTTCATGTATAGCAAGCAGTTAAACTTAGGACGAATATATCTTTGTTGTTTCTTCTTCTTCTTGTTATTATAATAATAATAATAATAATAATTAAAGTTGCAAGCAACGTTGTCCGGGGTTCGACGGTTTTGCAAGCAGGGTATTGTGTTGGATACAAATGCTGTGTCACAGATATCAAAAGATCATTTAACTTATCGGGCATGGAGAAACTACAGAAGGAGCAGATTGTGCAAACAAACAAGAGCGAGAGAGGGAGAGATTGGCTGTAAAAGGGATCTGCCTCTATCCGTTTAGTAACAGAGCTGTAGATATGTGGAATAGGCTACCGAGTGCTATAATGGGATCAAGAACAATAGAGCTTCAACTTGAAATTAGATAGAACGAGATGGGTTGGGTGTGAAAGGGATCTGCCATGTGTAGGTCAATCGGCTCTGGAGACTCCCGTTTTCTTATTTTTTTAATTTTCTCATTTGTGAAGGAGAGAGAGGGAGTATGGCAAGAGAGAATAGGATGTCGTAAACGTAAGGAACATAGCGATAAATATGAGAGAGAGAGAGAGAGTGCGGGAGGGGTTGGGTGTGAAAGGGATCTGGCATGTGTGGGCCAATCGGCTCTCTGCAGACTCCGGTTTTCTTATGTTCTCATTTGTGTGAGAGAGAGAGAGACTAGGATGTCATAAATGTAAGGAAGACAGAGATAAATGAGAGAGTTTTTTTATGAGATGGGTTGGGTGTGAAAAGGATCTGTCTTGTGTGGGCCAATTGGCTCTCTACAGACTCCCATTTTCTTATGTTCCTATTTCTTACAATTGTGTTTTGGTTGCAGGTATATGATAACATGGGTGTATAGTAAGTATATAGTGTAAATAACAGGTAACATCTATGAGATGGGTTGAGTGTGAAAGGGACCTGCCTTATGTGGGCCACTTGGCTCTCTGCAGACTACCATTTTCATCTTGGTTGCATGTGTAAGGGATCTGCCTCATATGTACCGGTGTGCAAACAAACAAGAGCGAGAGGAAGAGATTGGCTGTGTAAGGGATCTGCCTCTATTCGCTTGGTAAAAGAGTTGTAGATATGTGGAATAGGCTACCAAGTGCTATAGTGGGATCAATAACAATAGAGCTTCAACATAAAATTTTATAAGACGAGATGGATTGGGTGTGAAAGGGATCTGCCGTGTGTGGGCCAATCGGCTCTCTGCAGACTCCCATTGCCATCTTGGTAGCATGTGTAAGGATCTGCCTCCTTTGTACCAGTGTGCAAATAAGAGAGAGAGATTGGCTGTGTAAGGGATCTGCCTCTCGTAACAGAGTCGTAGATATGTGAAATAGGCTACCTAGTGCTATAGTGGGATCAAGAACAATAGAGAATTTCAAGATAAAATCAGATAGTCATATGGACAAAATGGGTTGGATGTGAAAGGGATCTGCCTTTTGTGGG
>CM064495.1:32911165-32913665 GCA_032716605.1 Paralithodes platypus | reverse complement strand
GCGTCTCTTTCAACATAGTGAGTAGTGTTGTGGTGTACCTTCTCTCTAAGCTAGAAGGATGATGAAGAGACTCCCCAAGACGGCTCACTATATTGAAAGATACCAGCACATATATACATACGCGTACAAAACACAAGCCTGTCAAAGAGAGAGAGAGAGAGAGAGAGAGAGAGAGAGAGAGAGAGAGAGAGAGGGGGGCTATGTAGTATCCAGATATATAAATAGAAGGGGATAATTTGGGTTATTAATACTGTATAACACTGCTATAAGTGATTGTTTGTGTATCTGGGGAGAATAGTAACATCTTAGTTATTCATTTATAAACGCAGTGATCCTCGACGTATCTGAGGAAAATGGAAAAACAGTTATTAATTTACAAATGCAATCAGTTGCGGATTTAAGGCAAGGTCCTTGTTTGTCTAAACGATGTTTAATGAAATAAACGGTGCTGCAATTTATAACATCCCTAGGAATCCCATTCCATAAGTTGACTCGACTGAAGAAGACATTCTTACAGACTCATATGAGTTAAAAGATTTACCGATGATTTTGCAACCATTTCCCCACATACAATTTGATTGATCGTAAAGTACTCATTATAGTTCATGTTGTCGATGCCTTTGATGATTTTTAACACTTGAATTAGGTCGCCTCTTAATATGCGTTGCATTAAAGGAAATATATTTAATTATCTAAGATGTTATTCGTATGGTTTGTTCTTTAGACTAGGTATAATAATTTGGGCTCAAATTTGGCAAATAAGTTTTAATACGGATAAATGTAAAGTGTTCCATGCCAGAAACCGACAAGGGGAAAGCAAACTATTCAATGGATGGCATTCAGCTTAAGAGTGTAGAATTGTAGATAGAGAAAAATATCTGTGAGTAACAATATCGAGTAACCTAAAACCCAGTCAACAATGGACAAAAGTTGTTAAGAAGGCAAACAAAAGAATTGGCTTTATAGGCAGGTCATTTGAGCATAAATCCAAAGATGTAATCCTCATATTTTACAGTTCCTGATTCCGTCCTCTTCTGGAATATTGCGTTCAATCCTGGTGCCCTTACTACCAAAAAGATATAGACAAATTATAACGAGTTCAACATAGAGCTACCAAAATTATACCTAGTCTGAAGAACAAACCATACGAAGAGCGTCTTTGAGAATTAAATCTCTCTGCTTTAACCCAGCGCAGATTAAGAGGCGAACTAATTCAAGTGTTCAAAATCATCAAAGGCATCGACAACATGAATAGTAATAAATAGCTTACAATCGACCAATCAAATTACATGAGGGAAATGGTTGTAAAATCATTTGTAAATCGTTCAACTCACACGATTATAATTATTACTTCTTCAATCGAGTTGTCAATTTGTGGAATGGGCTTCCTAGAGATGTTTTAGACTGCAGCACCGATGATTCCTTTAAACATCGCCTAGACAAACACTCTGCCTTAAATACGCGACTGACTGCATTTGTAAATGAAAAACTGATTTTCATATTTTTATCAAATACATCAAGGATCACTACAAATATAAATGAATAACTAAAATGTTACTCTCTTTTCCCCACATACTTGAAAGATCACTAGTCTTATATCTGTGTTATGTTAATAACCCAAATTGTCACCTACTAACATCTCCTAACCATGTACTATGGACATTAGTCCCCGGGCAGTACTTCCCTTTCCATTTATCCCTTATCCACTCCCACTCTAATCCACTGGTGTACACTCTCTCAACCTCGAGGGGCCGCTATACCTGTTGTTGCTTGACTTCCACTTTTCTCTCTCTCTCTCTCTCTCTCCTCATGTTCCTCTAACTCTCTCGCACCTGCCAAACTCTTCTTTTGATCTTATTTTACTCCTCCCTCCATCGACCCTCTCCCTCCCCCCTCGCTCTCGCTCTCTCTCTCTCTCACACACACACACACACACACACACACACACACACACACACACACACACACTCTCTCTCTCTCATTATTTTTTCTCTTCAGCCTTTTACTCTCCCCTTCCCATGTCATAATCAACTATCTCGCTATAATATCTAATTTGCCTATACAGTATATTTTATGTCTCTGGTCACTATTTTCCATCGCTACTCTGTCCGTCTGTATGCCCACCGCCTATTTACTATCACTAATCTATTCGTCTATCATTAAGACTATCTTACATTTTCTCTATCTATCCACCTATTGCAACTCTGTCCTATATATAGTTTTTAAATTCCTTCACTACGGATGACGTATTTTACATTATATACAGGCTATCTGTAAACGATTTTATTTCATTTAGAGAAATCCTGTGAGTTATTATTTATTTTATTCGTAGAGGTCGTTCCTAAGCCGAGTTAAATCGTGTAATGTTAGCCATGAAAAGATGAAAGGGTTAGTTTCTCCTCCCCACCTCGTTCTCTCCCCCTCCACCTTTAATAATCTTTTAAAGTTAAACTATTATACGATTGTCAGCCCAGATATACGTTAACGAATGTCGCAGAGA
>CM064495.1:32824510-32911065 GCA_032716605.1 Paralithodes platypus | reverse complement strand
GCAAAGTTGCCTGCAACAAATGTCTCCCCCAAAGTTTATAGAGTGACAGAGCCAAATTAACCCTTTCACTGCGGCCGATGTACTATTACATCCTATGTAAAGAAAGGCCTATTCTGCGGATGATATATACACGTTGTGGTAGTACTAGCTGGTTGGTGGAACCAACCAGCCCCGCTTGCCAGATGCTTCCAGAATGTTCTAGCCTTGTCACCCATACTTGTATCAGTGTGCTCTGTTGCTTTGGATAAGGGAGGATGTGTGTACAATGAAGAGGTGTTTTAGAAGTTGAAAATCAACATAAACAGGGCCACTTCTAATGTAATTGTGACAGCTATATACCAGGTATGACTATGAGGTTAATTGTGACAGCTATATACCAGGTATGACTATGAGGTTAATTGTGACAGCTATATACCCGGTATGACTATGAGGTTAATTGTGACAGCTATATACCAGGTATGACTATGAGGTTAATTGTGACAGCTATATACCAGGTATGACTATGAGGTTACTTGTGACAAGCCTATATACCAGAGTCATGGACTATGAGGTTAATTGTGACAGCTATATACCAGGTATGACTATGAGGTTAATTGTGACAGCTATATACCAGGTATGACTATGAGGTTAATTGTGACAGCTATATACCAGGTATGACTATGAGGTTAATTGTGACAGCTATATACCAGGTATGACTATGAGGTTAATTGTGACAGCTATATACCAGGTATGACTATGAGGTTAATTGTGACAGCTATATACCAGGTATGACTATGAGGTTAATTGTGACAGCTATATACCAGGTATGACTATGAGGTTACTTGTGACAGCTATATACCAGGTATGACTATGAGTTTAATTTCATCTTTAAATCAATATCCCATCCTATCTTACAAGCAAAAATCATGATAAAATAACTGCAAACCTCATAGAGTTATTTGGAGTGGCAGTGAAAGAAAAAAAATACTGGTTGATAGGGAGAGGGTGGTGACTCCTATAGGGAGAATTCGACCCAATCTTTTCATTGAAGCTACTTCCAATTCACTCAAGGATACAGATATTGAGCTAAGGCGACATATAATGAGCAGATTTAGCGAGAAAATAGCCACCTAGGTGTATTCTTCCCTATACAAAGACCGCATCAAAAGGGTTAAAAGGCGGTTGGTGGCTATTTTTAATATGTGTTTTTTGGTGTATTGGAAAGGAGTCTGGTGTGCTTGCTTAATGTTGTGAAATGAATAGGAGGAGAAGGAGGTGTTTGTGAGAGTTGGATTACTCTCTGTGTAGGTGACACAAACAGAAACAGTGAGGGAGGCCAGACAAATGAAACAGGGGTTCTAGCAACTTCTTATCACATTCCTATGAGGCCTTCCCTCGATATTGCTCTGTTCGATTGGTATCTACAGTCTTCGACCCCCCCTTCCCAAACACACATACACACAGACACACACACACGTACGCAAACACTCACACAAACGCTCAAACGAACAGGTGAAAACAGGTAAAACGCCGATGCATAATTATAAAGAGAAACAGGAGGAAAGACAGACGAGAACAAAAATATGTAGCATGGAGAGAGGGCAAAACAGTGGAATAACAGAGATAGAATGTTGTGTGGTCCATCACCAAACATTGAGCAGGAAAAAGGAAAAAGGATGGGGATAGGGGGGGGCGGGGAGGAAGACAAAGAATGAATGGACGGAAAGTGGTGAAGAATGTGGGAACAGGGAGAAGAGAGAATGAGAAGTAATGTGGTAAACTGAGATATACAGTATATATTTATATATATACATATATATATATACCGGTATATATATATATATATATATATATATCAGTTTACCACATTTCTTCTCATTCTCTCTTCTCCCTGTTCCCACATTCTTCACCACTTTCCGTCCATTCATAGAGAAAACTACCCCAAAATAAGGAAAACTGGAAGAAAAGGATGGCAAATCAGAGATAGACCCAATTCTAATCCACACACACCACACAGGTCTTACGGTCCCTTTGAAGTAGGCTGACCTGAATTATTGAAAATAATGAAGAACGTAGTTATACTGACTTAAAAAACAATGCAGCGAGAGCACGGAGACTGGAGAGAGAGAGACGCGAGAGCCGGAGGAGATGAGGACGACGAGGAGACCGAGGAGACGGCGACGAGAGAGAGAGGAGGAGGGAGGAAGAGGAGAGGATGAGAGGGGAGGAGGAGAGAGAAGGGAGGGGGAGAGGAGAGTAGAAGTGAGAGAGAGAGAGACGGAGAGATGAGAGAGAGAGGCGATGAGTGAGGAGAGAGAGAGCGCAGAGAGAGAGAGACCGACGGATTAACCGGGGGAGAGAGAGAGAGAGAGAGAGAGAGAGAGAGAGAGAGAGAGAGAGAGAGAGGGACAGTAAGTAGGTTAAATAATTAGAGAGTCCACTTCATCCCCCCCTTATTTCTTTCTCTCTCTCTCATCGAGCATCTCGGGATCTCTCTCTCTTCTCCCTCTCTCGTGCTCATCATTTCTCTCTCTCTTGGGGGGGGGGGGGAAAAAATTTTTTTTTTTAAGTCACTATAACGTTACTTCAATATTTCAATTCAGGTCAGCCTACTTCAAAGGGACCGTAAGACCTGTGTGGTGTTTGTATAGAAGTGTCTATCTCTGATTTGCCATCCTTTTCTTCCAATTTTCCTTATTTTGGGGTAGTTTTCTCTACTAGAATAAGCTATGGTCACCTTGCTTTGATCGTAGGATTTGTGTGGTAAGTATAGCTACACACTGTAAATACTGTATATACAGTATATATGCAAATCTCTCTCTTTCTCACACACACACTTAAAAATTACAGCACGAGGAATTCAGGTCAAAAGGAGAAGTTATTCATCTGGTGGTCTCTCTCTCTCTCTCTCACTCACTCCTACTCTCTCTCTCTCTCTCTCTCACACTCACTCGCACTCTCTCTCTCTCTCTCGCTCTCGCTCTCGCTCTCGCTCTCGCTCTCGCTCTCGCTCTCTCTCTCTCTCTCTCGCGGTCAATCCCTCACCTGGTCTGTCACGTAAGAGCCTAATACCTTTAATCTGGTTTAGTTTTAATTAATTAGATTAAAGGTGGGTCAATTAATCCTGTCGGTGCGAAGTGTGTGTGTGAGTGTGTGTGTGTGTGAGAGAGAGTACAAAGGAGTACAAAGGAGTACAAAGGAAATCAAGCAACAACAGATCTAGTGACCCTTCTAGGCTGCTTGTCCTCCAAAACACTGAGGATCAAGTGTCCAAACAGTGGTTTAGAGTGGGTAAGGGAACATTGGAAAGGGAACTACTGCCCTAGAACTAATGTCCGTGGCAGGATTAGGAAGTTAGTAGGGGACAGATGGGTTAGTAACTGAGGGGGGGATAAAATAAAGTTATTCATTTACAAACGCAGTCAGTCGCGGGTTTGATGCGAGATATTTGTCTAGGCGGAGTTTAAATGAATCAACGGTGCAGCAGTCTATAACGTCTCGGGGAAGCCCATTCCACAAGTTGACAACTCGATTGAAGAAAAAATTCTTAGATTCGTGTGAGTTAAAAGATTTACCAATAATTTTGCAACCGTTTCCCCGCGTGTAATTAGATTGGTCGATAGTGAAGTACTTACTATAGTTCATATTGTCGATGCCTTTGATGATTTTGAACACTTGAATTAAGTCACCTCTTAATCTGCGCTGGGTTAAAGGAAATAGATTTAATTCTCTAAGACGCTCTTCGTATGGTTTGTTCTTTAGGCTAGGTATCATTTTGGAACTCTACGTTGAACTCGTTCTAGCTTGTTTATATCTTTTTGGTAATAAGGGCACCAGGATTGAACGCAGTATTCCAGAAGAGGGCGGACTAAGGAATTGTAAAGGGTTAGGATAACTTCTTTGGATTTATGCTCAAATGACCTGCCTATAAAGCCAATTATTTTGTTTGCCTTCTTAACAACTTCTGAACATTGTTGACTCGGTTTTAGGTTACTCGATATTGTTACTCCCAGATCGGTTTCTTTGTTTACATTCTTAAGCTGAGTGCAATTCATCGAATAGTTTGCTTTCTCATTTAGGTATCCGATATGTAGTACTTTACATTTATCCGCATTGAAACTCATTTGCCAAATTTGGGCCCAACATGACAATTTATCTAGATTGTGTTGCATATCGTCAACTTGTTCTTTTGAGAGTACGCTATTTGCAATTTTTGTATCGTCAGCAAATTTTGAGATTGTACAGGTGAGACCCTCATCTATGTCGTTGATGTAAATTAGAAAGAGAATTGGTCCTAGTACCGATCCCTGGGGTACCCCGCTACTTACATTGGTCCATTTAGATGCCTTACCGTTTATGACTACTCTTTGCTTTCTGTCGCTGAGCCAATTTTCTATCCATTTCAACACACCGTCTTGTATTCCATGCGCTTTTAGTTTTAGCAGTAAACGTTTGTGGGGAACTTTATCAAAGGCCTTTTGAAAATCAAGATATATAATATCTACAGCTTTACTCTCATCGTAGAGGTTGAGGATATCGTGGAAGAAGTCTAAGAGGTTTGTTAAACAGGAACGTTTTTTACGAAAGCCGTGTTGAGTATCTTTAAGTATGTTATTTGCCTCTAAGTGATTTTCGAGTCTGTCTCTTATGACCGTTTCTAGTATTTTACATACAATTGAGGTTAAGCTAATTGGACGATAGTTACTGGGTAGGGATTTGCTGCCTTTTTTGAATATCGGTGTTACATTGGCTAGCTTCCACTGATCAGGCATAGTCCCAGACTGCAAGGATTCATTGAATAGCAATGTTAGTGGTTTGGAGAGCTCATCCTTAGCTTCCTTTAGAACTCTAGGTGAGATTGTATCAGGTCCAGGTGTTTTATTTACCTTGAGTTTATCTAAACAATTCAATACTTCTCTCTCTGTAACGGTGATATTGCTTAGAACATCTGAATTATCAATCTGAATCGGCGATGGTGTAGGGAAATCACTGAGGTCTTCGGTTGTAAAAACTGATGCAAAGAAGGTATTGAGGGCATTACTCATTTGTACTTCGTCTTTGGTGTATTCTCCATGTTCATCGACTAACGGTCCAACAGTTGAAGTAACTACTTTTTTCTTTCTGATATAACTATAGAATTCTTTCGGGTTTGTTTTACTTTGATTCGCAAAATGTAACTCCAGGGTCTTTTTACTTTGCTTAATTAACTTTTTGGCTTTGCGTCGTAGCTCTACAAATTTCACCCGTTCTTCGTCATTTTGTGAGGATTTTAATCTATCATTAGCAAATTTTTTAGCAAGCAGACGCAGACAGTCTGAAATATCTTTATTCCACCATTTGGGCTTATCATTATGGCCTGGACGCCGTATTTTCGATGGTATGCAGTCTTGCACTGCCTTAAGGTAAGTGGTTGTGAAACATTCCCAAGATGTATTTATGTCGTTATTGTTAGTCAGAAAGCTCCAGTCTGTTTCTTTAAGCTTTGATTTAAGTTTATGAAAATTTGCTTTCTTGAAATTAGGGACTTTCTGAATGCTGCTATTTGATTTGTTACTAGTAAACTTTAAAGTGAAAGTTATTGTACGATGGTCGCTGTTACTGAATTCATCACCAACATTCAAATTCTCTATTAATTCTTCTTTGGTTGCGAAGTACAAGGTCAAGCACATTATTACCACGGGTCGGAGATTGTACAAATTGAAAAAGTGAACTCTCTTGCAAGTTAGCATAGAGGTCGTGTCCAGAGTGTGAAAGTAAGAATATCGCCCCATTTAGTCACGGGTAAGTTGAAAATCGCCAAGAATTACGGTATCTTGTATGTTAGTTATTTCTGCAATTGTTCATAAATTTCACTGTCAGTTTGCACTGCTTGAGATGGGGGTCTGTATAATAAAGCTAGTGTTATTTTAGTTCCTCGTTTATTATTTAATAGTACGTAAGATATGTCTATATTCGCAATTTGAGGTTTTGACATTAAGACGGGATTAAGACTTTCCTTTTATAAAAAACAGAACTCCTCCTCCATTTCTATTGATCCGACTTTTCTCAAACATTGTATAACCAGGAAGCGTATATTCGGCTAAAAAGTCTCTGTCTTCCGTTTTTAACCAAGATTCTGTAATGCCGATTATATCATAATGTTCTGTAAACACGATTTCCTCTAGATCTGAAAATTTATTGCGTATGCTACGAGCATTTACATAAAACACCTTAAGAGTATTAGAGTTGGATGTTACTGATTGTGCATTTTCTGAATTTTCAGTTCGTATTTGACTTACACTACCCTGTCTGGGGTCTGGTTGACCCCGTTTTTTGAACGGAAATCCTTGACTGCATCGTTCAGCAGACGACCAAGACGTGCAGCTCCTACTTCATTGAGATGTACACCATCTCCTGAAAACAAAGATTTATCATAGAAAAAATTATCCCACGTGTCGACAAAGCCGATGTCCTCCTCCCTGCAGAGTTTGGCTAGTCGGCGATTTGTACTGGTAGCTATGTTGTAGAATTGGTTTTCTACATCAATCCGGGGAACAATTCCAGAAATTAAGATTCTATTAGATTTTTCCTTGAAAGACCTGATCAGCCGCCGGTACTTGCAAAGTAGTTCCTCTGACCGTGTCCGTTGGACATCGTTAGATCCAACGTGGATGATGTACGTAGTGCTTGCGGGGGCGAGCCTGGAAACCTCTTCCACAGCTGCAACAATGTCGTCCACGCCGCCACCTGGGATACAGAATCGCTTTCTGGTCCTGGGTGCCCTGGCGCAGAACTCGGTTAGTTGGCCACGGACCATGGAGTCGCCCACAAGCCAAACTTCTTCCGTTCTTTCCGAGAGAGAAAGAGAGAGAGAGAGAGAGAGAGAGAGAGAGAGAGAGAGAGAGACTTAACCATAGTGATTGATGATTGTACTAAACAAGAACAAATGGGGCCTACAAAACAGGCCCTTGCTATGATGATGATAATGATGATAGCCAAAAATTAAACTACAAATCACTAATGGGTTAATAACAATAATGCTTAATAATTTGCAATGAGGAAGAGGAACTAGAAAAAAAAGAACATGAAGATTTTCATATGCAAAACAAATATTTATAGCAAATTATATTAGAAACTAGATAAACAGCATTCGCATGAGATGAGAAAAACTAAGAATTTGATAAAACAATGCCAATACTACTACTACTATTATTATTCGGGTTTTGATTGTTGATGCCATTTTCGACCAATATTATCTAGAACAGAAAAAGAAAAAGAAAAAACGCAACCCAGACCTCCTTTAAGTTGAATATGTACATTTTTCGGTAGAAAAATGGCGTTGCCAAAGGCCGGCTTCTCCTATATTGTAAACTCGCTATTGCTCGTCCAGTAAAAATCGACACCTGAATGGGGTGAAGTGTCTTATAATCACCAAACTAATGTGTTGAAACATTTTAAAATCTCCAAATAGAGTGAAACAGGGCGGTTCCAAAAAGAGCTACCCTGCACTAGATAGGAATAACTTTGATATATAAGAGCTACCCTGCACTAGATAGGAATAACTTTGATATAAAAGAGCTACCCTGCACTAGATAGGAATAACTTTGATATATAAGAGCTACCCTGCACTAGATAGGAATAACTTTGATATAAGAGCTACTCTGCACTAGATAGGAATAACTTTGATATATAAGAGCTACCCTGCACTAGATAGGAATAACTTTGATATAAAAGAGCTACCCTGCACTAGATAGGAATAACTTTGATATATAAGAGCTACCCTGCACTAGATAGGAATAACTTTGATATATAAGAGCTACCCTGCACTAGATAGGAATAACTTTGATATATAAGAGCTACCCTGCACTAGATAGGAATAACTTTGATATAAAAGAGCTACCCTGCACTAGATAGGAATAACTTTGATATAAAAGAGCTACCCTGCACTAGATAGGAATAACTTTGATATAAAAGAGCTACCCTGCACTAGATAGGAATAACTTTGATATATAAGAGCTACCCTGCACTAGATAGGAATAACTTTGATATATAAGAGCTACTCTGCACTAGATAGGAATAACTTTGATATATAAGAGCTACCCTGCACTAGATAGGAATAACTTTGATATAAAAGAGCTACCCTGCACTAGATAGGAATAACTTTGATATATAAGAGCTACCCTGCACTAGATAGGAATAACTTTGATATAAAAGAGCTACCCTGCACTAGATAGGAATAACTTTGATATATAAGAGCTACCCTGCACTAGATAGTAATAACTTTGATAAAAGAGCTACCCTGCACTAGATAGGAATAACTTTGATATATAAGAGCTACCCTGCACTAGATAGGAATAACTTTGATATAAAAGAGCTACCCTGCACTAGATAGGAATAACTTTGATATATAAGAGCTACCCTGCACTAGATAGGAATAACTTTGATATAAAAGAGCTACCCTGCACTAGATAGGAATAACTTTGATATATAAGAGCTACCCTGCACTAGATAGGAATAACTTTGATATAAAGAGCTACCCTGCACTAGATAGGAATAACTTTGATATAAAAGCTACCCTGCACTAGATAGGAATAACTTTTATATAAGAGCTACCCTGCACTAGATAGGAATAACTTTGATATAAAAGAGCTACCCTGCACTAGATAGGAATAACTTTGATATATAAGAGCTACCCTGCACTAGATAGGAATAACTTTGATATAAAAGAGCTACCCTGCACTAGATAGGAATAACTTTGATATATAAGAGCTACCCTGCACTAGATAGGAATAACTTTGATATAAGAGCTACCCTGCACTAGATAGGAATAACTTTGATATAAAAGAGCTACCCTGCACTAGATAGGAATAACTTTGATATAAAAGAGCTACCCTGCACTAGATAGGAATAACTTTGATATAAAAGATGGGATTGGAATGTACAACGTTTTTAGGGAGCCCACCTCGCTTTTTTTTATCTTTCTCTCCCTCTCTCTTTGGCTTGTATCCATTCGGCCCCATTCAGCCTACTGTTTTAAGACGTTTACCCCCATCCAGGTGTCAATATTTTCCTGGCGAGCGGTAGCGAGCCAGCATATATATATTTTTTTGTTTGGCAGCAAACTAAATTTGTACATTTTTCGATAGAAAAATGTCTCCGGCAAGCTGGATTTCTCCATACAATGCTGGCTCGCTATCGCTCGCCAGGAATAACTCGACACCTGGATTGGGATAAACGTCTTAAAACAGTTGGCTGAATGGGCCGAATGGATACAAGCCAGAGAAAGAGAGAAAAGGAGAGAAAGATAACAAAAAAAGCCGATGACCCCCCTTAAACCTAATACAACGTACGAGGTCGGCTGTGACCGTTATTATTTCCAAGCCCGTTTCATTTTGGTATTAATTTTCTTTACTATCACGAAACTATTTCATTATATATAAAACAGATTCATCCTACGCACAAGTTAAATGAGCAGTATTTTTATTTACAAATTGTGTAGAAAAAGTAATGGGAATCAGAAATGTAATATAAAATGAACACACACACAATAAACCCCAAACTATTACACACATGCAATTTACTTGACAAATAAACAAAGACTTACACAGGACAGGAGTTATGAGAATTCTAAGAAACTGTGGGAAAATAAAAATCCACTTGGAAAACCATTGGAAAAACCCAGCCTCCAATAAACCCCCCTCCCCTCCTCCCTTTGTCCTCCTCCTCCCCCTCCTCCTCCCTCTTCTCCTCCTCCACCCTTTTCTACTCTCCAGGGCATCATTCAGCTCGCACACACAGACACACACACGCTACACCACATATTCTCTCATATATGCCCTATTTTCTAGCTGTTTTACGCACACATATACTTTACATACAGCCAGATACCACACACACTCTGGTATATCTCTCTTATACTAAAAACAATATGACACACACACACTTTATTTTCATTTCTCCATCACACACACACACACACACACACACACACAATGGGACAAATTTGTATCTACCACCACCGAAGCCTACCACCACTTCTTCCCCACCAAGAGGACCAAAATGCACCCCTCTGACGTCCCATTGATTACTCCTCGGATCAAGAGACTGATGCAGAATCGGAACAAGGCCTTCTACACGGACAACAATCGCTACAAGGACCTACGCAACATTGTGATAAGGGAAATCCGTTGGGCGAAGAAGTCCTACTACCCTACAAAGATTCATCATTTAAAACAAACCAATATCAGTCAGTGGTACTCTAAAATTAAGAATCTTTGTGGCTTAAGTAGTGGGACTCCTACGATCCCCTGTGTTTCCCATGTCCCTCGTGTAGATGCACCTGAACTGATAAATAATCACTTCTCTACCATCTGCCAAACCCTCCCCAAACTAGACCGCACCAACCTCCCTGCCTTCCTCCCATCCCCTTCCCCCCCAGTAACTGTTCAAGAATATGAAGTGGCCAAAAAGCTTTCCAGTTTCAAATTAAAAAGATCAACAACCCCAGTAGACCTACCCATGAAAATATACAAAGAATTTTCGGTGGAATTTGCCACCCCCCTTTGCTCGATAATTAATGCCTCCTTAAGGCAAAGTAAATGCCCTGCAGACTAGAAAACTTCATACGTCACTCCAATTCCCAAAACTCCCTCCCAACATTCTCTTAATGAACTCAGACCAATTGCCATAACGCCCATCCCTAGTCTAATCTGTGAGGACTTTGTATTCACCTGGGCTTACTCACAAATCCGTCACTTGATAGATCCCCAACAGTTTGGCAACGTAAAAACCTCCTCCACCACTCACTGTCTTATTAGCTTCCTAGATTATATTTACACAAATCTTGAGAAGAGAAAGACTTCCCTCGCCCTTGCCTTTATTGACTTCAGGAAAGCATTTGACCTTGTTGACCACACCATCATCATCAACAAGGCCATAAAGTTGGGGCTACATCCTACCCTGGTTGCGTGGTTGACCGACTTATTAGTGACAGACGACAAGCAGTGCGATACCAAGGCTTCATCTCCACCTTCCTAGACATCACATGTGGAGTCCCACAGGGCACAAAGATGGGGCCTCTATTGTTCCTCATCTTGATTAATGATGCCCTAAAGGACACCCCATTCCACTGGAAGTACGTGGACGACTCGACAGTCGGCATTACTGTCGATAACACCTCCCCTAACTATGACCCCCTACAAGACATCCTCGACCGTCTTCAAGCCTGGACCACAGACAATCATGTGACTATCAATCATGACAAGACAGTGGTCATGCACATCAACACCTCCGTTACCGACGTTCCTCCACCCACTGTCACAATTGGTCCTCATCCCCTTCAGCTTGTTGAGTCCACCAAACTCCTCGGACTCACTGTGGACAACAAACTGAACTGGAAGAAACATGTAACTACCACAGTCAGGACCGCCACATACAAGTTGTTTATGCTAAGGCGGTTGAGATCCCTGGGGGCGCCGGAGAATGAGCTGAAGAATATATATAACACCTTCATACTCCCTAAGCTCACCTACGCCTCTCCCGCCTGGTCCTCCTCTCTAACCCTGACACAACAACATCAATTGGAGAGAGTGCAGAGGAGGGCATGCAGGATCATCCTGGGTGGCACATATCCAGGGTACGAGGAAGCTCTCACCACCCTTAGCATACCTGCACTTTCAACCCACCACTACAACACACTCAAACAGTTTGCATCTAAGCTGCTTGTTCACCCATGACACAGAAACTTACTTCCACCAGACACCCCTAGACCAACACGTGCAGCTCGTCACTTCAACACACTCCAACCAATAAGAGCAAGAACTGACAGATATAAAAATAGTCCTATCCCAACCATTGTAAATATTATTAATAATGTGTAATAACGGACTGTCACACCATATATACGCGCCCACCTTTAATAATGTATGCATAAGTGTGTGTGCGTGTGTGTATTAGAATATAATTATGTATGTATTTGCTTGAGTTTGTTTATGTATATGTGTATATGTGTATATGTGTATCTATGTATGTACAGTATATGTGTATGTATGTGTGCGTATATGTGTATGTATGTATGCGTTATTTATGTATATATATATGTCTATAGTGTATACTGTTTGTGGTTCGAGCCCAGCTGAGAGTATCAGGTGGATAAGAGAAGAGCATATATGCATGTAATGTGCATATATTTATGTATATGTATGTCTGTGTGTATGTGCTGTCAATGGTTCGAGCCCGGTTGAGAATATAAGGTATATAATATATATGTACTGTACGTGTATTTGTATAATCATATGCACATATGTATGTAAATATACGTACATATGAGCGAGAACATATTGCTCACTAGCGCAACTTCTGATTATAAATCTACGCATAAGCATTATCTATTATTAAGTGTTTGTGTATCTTCATCCATGTATTTCCACCCTTAACAATAGAACGTCCAGCTTTTCCACATTTCGCCTTCTATCACACACACACACACACACACACACACACACACACACACACACACACCTACACTAAAGAATGTCCTATATACTACAATTCCCCCAAGCTGTCTCTACTGTTTATATCCTTGTTTTGTTCTCTACCGAGGATTAACCTCCCATTGTAGTAGGCTTTGCCTGACCCTAACCTGTACGGACTTGTATGCCGCGCCCTCTTTACCCTTTTCAACTCATCACCTGACCCTACCAAAACAGTTTTTGTATGTATGTATGTTTGTGTGCATACGTGAGCGTTTGTGTATACGGACATGTGCACACTTACTGCATGTTCTTATGTTCTTATATACATAAGATTGATATGCAGGATTCGAAGTTGCATAATAAATCGTAGGCAGTGTCCACCATTCTTTAACTGTCTACGTGGTGCGATGCATAAGGTGTTGATTTTCGGTGTGAGCATCCTGGATTCGAATCCACGGACTGCCACATGTGTTTGTAAATTTCATTAATCGATTTTAGGAGTATAGTTGGTTGTTGGAAGGAACATAATAATATGTATGTATATGTATGCGTATGTATGTGCGTACGTACGTGTATATATGTATGTTCTGTATATGAGTAAGTAAAATAAATGTGTATATGTACTGTATATCACTTACTCTCATGGTTATTTTATGATAATTTGTATTCTGCACCTGCATCATTATTTTTTTTTTTTTTTTTTTTGTAAATTGAGGTTACCATCTTCATATCTGTACATCTCATGTTCATCCACTAAATTGTAAAATGTGTATTTTCAGCTCATGAGGCTGCCATTCTTTAATAAACCGTTTATTATTATTATTATTATTATTACACACACACTCCTATTTCTTTCTTCTAGTTCAGTAATTCTGGCCCAATTTCCTACTCTTCGTCATGAAAGTAGGAATCACACGAACACTTTAACGGCCCAGTGGTTCCCAAACCCATGGTCGCGACCCAAACAAGGGTCGTGAGCCTGTTTCTGAGGGTCGTAGAAGGGTCTGAAGAAAAGAGTTAGCAATAATACTATGTCCCCTTTATCTATTAGTATCTCTTTTCCCTTTATATCTGTAGACCACTCCGTTTATCTTATGCTATTACCAATTACTCCCCCCCCCCCTCCACAATCTTTGACTTCACTTTCTGTCCATATAATTTTCTTAGGTGTATTGTCTAATTCCCGCCTCTCTCTTTTTTTTTCTTTATTCTTGTTTTCTAGTTCCCTTCCCGCACCCTCACCCTCTTTATTAATTGTTCGGTGTCCACATTATATCTAGAGTTTTCTATATATATATTTTGTTGACCTTCCATCTAATTTATAAACCCACAAAAGTTTGTATCCCTATCCCCCATCATAGAATGGTTTACTTTGTACTTTGTCGTCCGTTCTCAATTCTTGCCCACTCCCCCATCCCTTCCCTTGCTCTGGATTCCCTTCCCACTTGGTGTTGCTATATATTTACCCTTTCCAATCTTTTTCTACACTCCCTGCTCCACTTACTTTCACCATTTACCCACATATATACATTTGTTTGGCCATCTTTCTTCTTAAATTTCTTCCAGCCTTACCTTGTACATACCCTTTACTTTCCCAATCCACTTATCGAATGTACTCCGCCCCATTCCACCCCCCCCCTGACTCCCCGGTAGCTTCTTCCGCTACGTACTTATTTGCCCCAAGTCCTGCCCTCCCAATTGTTTTCTATATTGCTTCTAACTGTCTTGGCTATTCTACTGAGCTTCCCAACGGCTCGAATCTACCACTCCTATTATTCAGTGGTATTCAAGAAGTTCGCTAATGAATGGTTAGTATTGTCTGCATCCTACTTGTTTATGCGTAATTGCTGGACTTGGTCTGCCCATTATTATGATATATTGTCGTATTAATGCTACTCGCAGTTAACACTTTCATCTTTAAGCCTTGGTAATGAAGTTATTTTGTAGGTATTGCATGTTACTTCAAGTAAATCTTCCTTATAACATTTAAGTTTTATTTATTACTAGAAGCAACAATGTCTTTACAATATTTACTTTTTACTTGTTACCCGTTTTCACACCACGATACAAGTAAAATGTTATTTTTAATTTACTGTTTATTTATTGCAAGAATTAACAGACGTGTTTTTACTGATTGGAAGAAGAAACATTGTCATTATGATATTTATTTTGACTCATTACCGTTTTTCTCATCGCAATCTTAAATCCAAAATTGTCCAAATAATGTTCAAATCCTTTGAGATTGTTTATTTTTGTTTTATATGTTTATGTGTTTTTTATTTGTGTTTACTTATTACCTGTAACCTGCAACCTATAGTCTCAAAACCAATGTTAATAATAATAGTTAATAATATAATACATTGATATAACAACAATGTATATAGATATAGAGATGAGGAATATTTTTGAGTTTGTGATGATGTTTTTGACAGGGCGAAGCCACAAAATGTACTTTAACAGTACATCATACAATCATGTACTTTTTCGTTGTATGTGGATTACTACGAATATATCCTTGAATGTGTATTATAATTATGTGCATGTGGGTTAGTGAGTGACTGAGAGGGGGTTGATTGAATGTATTTCATGATGAATACTTTTCCTAAAGCTTAACGTTGTGGTAGGCTTATTTTTATTTAATTATAGCAACAGTCAGATTTATATTTTGACTGCCTGATAGACTGTTTGGGAGTGCAAATGTGAGTGAAGAAGATGAGTTGTGCAATCAACTATACGGGGATCAGCTCAAGGATAAACCCATTTTGAATCGAGAAGCAAAGGAAACTCTTCTCCCTTTTCTAACAACATACCTCTGTGATCAAGTATATTCAGACTATGAAAACTAAAGCAAGAGACCAACTTGAGCCCCAACATCCATCAACATAAACCTATACTAGAGAAGCTCAACAACAAAATGAGGCAGCATCAGGTTTCTTAATAATCAATATTTGTTTGTCATTGCTCATAGCACAGCTACTGTTACAGAAATAAGATATCAAGTGTTACATACTAAAATATATGTATCTAAGTTACTGCCTTGAATAATAATAATGAATTACTACGAATCAATATATATAAATATATAACGTACCAATCCAGTGTTTCAGGGTGTAGGGTCGTAAGGACGATGAAATATTGTATTTAGGGTCGCCATCAAAATAGTTTGGGAACCATTAACCCATGGGATCCGGGAGGCCTCATATTGGAAATTTATAATCAAATCTTTTAAATATATACAGTATATATAAGTGATTTATTTTCAACTAAACCTGTCACCTCAATCATGATTGTAATTGACCACTTGCAGGTTTGGTGTATAAGGAAGTTGGAGCTGTGGCCATCAATGTCTAGCAGAATTATCAGGTAAAATACGGTCACAATACATTTATAAATACATAACACCAACTTGATTATACTTTTTATCCATCAGAAACCCACATTATTATTGTTTTCTCTTTAATATCAATGTTTACAGCCCCAACTTCCTAATAGCCTGAAATTCGCAAGTGGTCAATTGGGGTCTTTTACTTCATATTCATGAATAATTTCGTTTAAACCCGAACAGATACAAACAATCTATAAAGCGTATTTGGTAGCCTGTGTTCCGACAAGGATTCACCGCCAAAATTGTGCTTGCAACATTTTATGCTTTCTGTTAAGGGGGGCCACCAGCTTTTGTTTCTTATCTTTCTCTCCTTTTCTCTATTTCCCTGGCTTGTATCTATTCCGCCCCATTCAGCCAACTGTTTTAAGACGTTCATCCCCATCCAGGTGTCGATTTCTTCCTGGCGAACGATAGCGAGCCAGCATTGTATGGAGAAATCCGGCTTCGCCGGAGAAATTTTTCTATCGACATATGTACACATTTAGCTTGCTGTCAAAACAAATATATATATATGCTGGCTCGCTACCGCTCGCCAGGAAAATATTGACACTCGGATGGGGGTAAACGTCTTAAAATAGTAGGCTGAATGGGGTCGAATGGATACAATCAAAGAGAGAGGGAGAGAAAGAGAAACAAAGCGAGGTGGACTCCCATAATGGTTTTGTTTTCTCTTGACTTCTCTGACTTCCTACTTTCCATACAAGTACTTTTGCCTAGTTTAACCCTCTGAGTACCAGTGACGTGTGTTATATTTTATTCTAGCTATATTCAGACGATTTTGTGCAGCTAAGGAAGGATCTATGGTAGTGAAATGGGTTGGTTGAGATCGTTTGAAGCATTAATATTGCTAGAGGTCCTTCCTAAGCTGAATACAAACGTCTAATAGTTGCCAGAATACGATACAAAGAGCGTCCCTGGTATTGTAGGGGTTAATCTGCCTCCCATCCTTTACCTTCCTCCTCTTCAATGTCCGAGTTGTATCACCTTCTTTGTTTATCTTACTCCTCTTCAATCTCCACTTTTATCACAATTTTTGTATTCTTCCCCCGATTCAATTTCCACTTGTTATCACTTCCTTTGCGATCCTTCTTCTTCTTTCCATTGTTATAACCTGTGCTTGTGTTCATAAGTCCCTCCTCTCTCTCGCCCCCCCCCCCCCCCACACTCTCTGGTCTCTGCCTGCTCAGTTGTCCCTATTTTACTAAGCCGCTTTGTCCGGCTTTGTCCTCGTCCATTTCGTCTGACCTCTTTTACTTCCCCTTAGTTTCATTCCAAACCTCCTATCACCTTTCTGACCTCCTATTGTACTTACTTATATATATATATATATATATATATATATATAACTCACGCGTATTTGTGAGATATTCTAAATATAACAAATATTATCTTCTACCCAATATCGTCCGTATATACACCTTCCTTTTCTTGAACACTTTATTTCCCCACTACTTCATCTATCATACCCTAGATATTTTCTTTTGGGTCTGCCTTACTTTTGCCTTCTTTTAGGTTTATATATATCATACATTTATTATTTTCTTCCCCCCCTTAAAGTAAATATAGCTTAGCCTGGCATCCATTCTCTCTCTCTCTCTCTGACTCTCTCCCTCCTCTTCTTTACTCCCGCTACTTTACCTAGTCCCACTTTAAGGGAGCCCACCTCGCTTTTTTTCTCTTTCTCTCCCTCTCTCTTTAGCTTGTATCCATTTGGCCCCATTCAGAATACTGTTTTAAGACGTTTACCCCCATCCAGGTGTTAATATGTTACTGGCGAGCGGTAGCGAGCCAGCATATATATAAATATATTTGTTTTGACAGCAAGCTAAAATTGTAAATTTGTTGATAGAAAAATGTCTCCGGCGAAGCCGGATTTCTCCATACGATGCTGGCTCGCTATCGCTCGTCAGGAAGAAATCGACACCTGGATGGGGATAAACGTCTTAAAACAATTGGCTGAATGGGGCCGAATGGATACAAGCCAGGGATAGAGAGAAAAGGAGAGAAAGATAAAAAAGCCGGTGACCCCCCTTAATGTAATATTGACCTCTGACATTAATGATCACGTCTTGGTGTTTTTTATTTTCCCGTCCCAAGTATTCTGAAGCGATCTGTGGTATTGAGGTCATGGTGTTGTTGGAGTGTTGTTGTTGTTGTTGTTGTTGTTGTCTACCTCTCAAGTCTATCATTGATCAAGTATATTTGTTCTATTATACATCACTTACATTACTATTATACATCACTTACATTACTATTATACATCACTTACATTACTATTATACATCACTTACATTACTATTATACATCACTTACATTACTATTATACATCACTTACATTTCTATTTTACCCCTAGCCTTCCAGTATCATGGCGTCTTATATCATTTTAGTCAGGTTACTGTTAAGGGGACATGGGCCGTTTTTTTTTAGCCTATTAATTCATGTATTCCTATTATTTCTTAGTGTCCTCGCTAGACCTCCATCAAGCTTAGCAAACACCCCCTAGACCCCCTTTCAAGATAAATTTGTACATTTTTCGGCAGAAAAATGTACCGGCCGAAGGCCGGTTCCTCTTAAAATTACAGGCTCGCTATCGCTCGCCAGGAAAAAATCGACACCTAAATTGCACGAAAGGTCTTAAATTTGACAACTAAATTGGGTGAAAGGTGTTAAAATTGCCAAACTAATGGACCGAACGTCTTGTATTCTTAAAACAAATGGGGCGCTTAACACGAGGGAGAAAGGGGACCAGAAAAAGGGCCCATCTCCCCTTAAAGGATTATATACAGCTTTGAAAGGATCTCTAACAATTAATCAAAGAGCTAAAATGTGTCTCAATTATCCCTTTGACACCCGAGGCACTTTCTAAACTTGATAGCATCGTCTATTGACAGCCGGAATAAATACGGAATACTCGTGGAATACTCGTGGAATACTCGTGGAATACTCGTGGAATACTCGTGGAATACTGAACGCGTTAATTATCTGTTATATCGATGTTGATGTTCTCTCTAAAATTATTATTTTTTCCCTAAATCATATTCTTTGATATCACTATTCAATGTCATAACTTGCTTTATTTAGCACGTTTAGCGTACCTAACTTGATACATTATATATTCATCTGTTCCATCTCCCCGGGGGTTACAGTAAATATAGCCCCCTTCGGTTAACTGTACAGCAAATTTCTATTTCCGGCTCTCCGTCCCTTTGCTTAAGGGGGGTCACCGATTTTTGTTTATATTTCTCTCCTTTTCTCTCTTTCCCTGGCTTGTATCCATTCGGCCCCATTCAGCCAACTGTTTTAAGACGTTTATTCCCATCCAGGTGTCGATTTTTTCCTGGCGAGCGATAGCGAGCCAGCATTGTATGGAGAAATCCGGCATCGCCGGAGAAAGTTTCCTATCGAAAAATGTAAAACTTTAGCTTGTTGTCAAAACAAAAATATATATATGCTGGTTCGCTACCGCTCGTCAGGAAAATATTGACACCTGGATGGGGGTAAACGTCTTAAAACAGTAGGCTGAATAAGGCCGAATGGATACAAGCCAAAGCGAGAGGGAAAGAAAGAGATACAAAGCGAGGTGGGCCCCCTTAACTCCTACTACTAGCCTTCCACACAACCCCCCTTTAGAGCCAGTCTTGACCTGTGACGTTATTCATCACGTCACGGTATCTTTTTCCATCGTCTGAGCCCTGTTGACTACCTTCCCACGCGCATGTCACGGCCTACTGCATCTATTTTTATAAATCATTTAAGGGGAGGCAGACCGTTTGTTTGGGCTATTAATTCATTTATTCATATATTTGTTTTAGTTTCCTCGCTAGACCTCCATCAAGCTTACAAAATCACCCCCTAGACCCCCCTTCAAGATAAATTTGTACATTTTTCGGTAGAAAAATGTCCCGGCCGAAGGCCGGTTCCTCTTAAAATTGCAGGCTCGCTACCGCTCGCCAGGAAATAATCGACACCTAAATGGCAGGAAAGGTCTTAAAATTGACAACGAAATGGGGCGAAAGGTGTTAAAATCGCCAGACTAATGGGCCGAACGTCTTATATTCTCAAAACTAGTGGGGCTAAACATTAGGGAGAAGGGGGTCCAGAAAAACGGTCTTCCTCCCCTTAACTCCTCCGGTATTTGAAAGTATTTTGGCTTACCGGTACATTGGACGAATTGGCTTACCGGTACATTGGACGAATTGGCTTACCGGTACATTGGACGAATTGGCTTACCGGTACATTGGACGAATTGGCTTACCGGTACATTGGACGAATTGGCTTACCGGTACATTGGACGAATTTAGTCAGCTTTCGACGGATCCGTAGGAATCAAAAGTGGTAAAGGCGATCTCAACACTCTTAGTATCCACTGATCTTTCACAATCTTGATAACATCGTCTAATAATAGGCAGAATGATATGAAAGGGTGCTTCATGGTATACTTAAAGGGGTAGGGTTTATTTCTAGGCTTCTTTAGTTATTTATATATATATTTTTAGTGTATTCGCTAGACCTCCATCAAGATTAAAAAGCACCCCCAAGACTCTTCACTATACATCTTATCTTGCAGTGTTACCCCACACTTAGACATCTTATCTTGCAGTGTTACCCCACACTTAGACATCTTATCTTGCAGTGTTACCCCACACTTCCGTCTCACCATTCTCATCTAGTTAATTTAATTTTGTTGATATCTGCTTTGACAGGCCACATTTCTGAAGCACAGGTCATTGTGCTTCTAATACATGAAACATACACCTTTCTCTTTAAGGGGGGTGACCTGCTTTTTGTTAGTTCTGTCCTTTTCTCTCTTTCTCTGGCTTGTATCCATTCGGTCCCATTCAGCCAACTATTTTAAGACGTTTATCCCAATCTAGGTGTCGATTTCTTCCTGGCGAGCGATAGCGAGCCAGCATTATATGAAGAAATCCGGCTTCGCCGGAGAGATTTTTCTATCGAAAAATGTACAAATTTAGCCTGCTGTCAAACAAAAATAAAAAATATACTGGCTCGCTACCGCTCACCAGTAAATAATTGACACCTGGATGGGGATAAACGTCTTAAAACAGTAGGCTGAATGGGGCCAAATGGATACAAGCCAGAGAAAGTTAGAAAAGGACAGAACAAAAAACAGGTAACCCCCTTTAAGGGGAGTGGGAGTCTTCACATCGTTAGAATTAGCAGCACTTCTCTGAAATTTCCCCAGCCACATCTAATTCTGACGATAGTGCTTGCCTCAGCCCCACCATCGGCAGAAATGGTATCTCCCAAGTAGCAAAACTTGTCCACCATCTCCAGCAACTCATTGTCAAAATTCACACTCTTGAGCCAGTCATTTAACACAAGCTCACCTTTGCATACCATTCATACATATTTCTAAACTTTGGACTTCTTGACAGAGGTCCTTTTATTCTACTACAGGGCTTCTTCCCATGGTGTCCCCAGCAACGACAGACGTTACCTAAGGAATTAAGGCAAAACAGACACATTTACAAAATATTATAATAGGAGATAGGCCTAAGTTAAATAAGACAAGCAAAGATAAACATAGCAAGGCAAGATAGCAGAAGTCAAGTCTGGGCAAGTCTAAACAAAACAAAAGAAGACAAGATGACAGAGTGAAGAGGCAGATAATATTGGTAGGCCTGTATGCAAATGTAATGTTGTGAACTAATGCAGCAGAGACTAGAGTGAAGTTGTGCCCGTACTTTGCATCAGAATTATACCCTAGCGAGATTGTTGAGAGGTCTGGATGCTGAGACGGAATAGCTATAGTCCATAAACTATACAGGGCTCTATAGACGTAATATTTTTGAAAATTTTTTTTTTTTTTTTTTTTTTTTTTTTACTAATATAATTTATTACCAAAATTATCCTAATGATAAAATGCAGCTATAGCCGTTAGTGATAATAGTTGAATACTGTAATTGCCGTAATCAGTTAACCGTAATTAATTATGAAAACTGTTTTAAGACAGTTGGAAATATGATAAGTAATGTGGAAGCAAATATATATATATATATATATATATATATATATATATATATATATATATATATATATATATACAGGTATATATACATATAAATATATATATATATATACCGGTATATATATACCGGTATATATATATATATATATATATTATACTGTATATATATATATAACTAAGTAAATTTATATATATATAACAATATACTGTATATACATATTAAAATTACAAATAAAACAATATGCGACTTTCTTCATATAATTTTAGGTGCCATCACACAAAACTAATCAGCAAATGAACAACCCGATGGAGTATAACAATCGTGTTTGTCTAAATAATGAGATATGTAATTAATATAATTAACATAATTTGTATCTAACAAAGTGTAACACCATGTAAGAGTGTAAGTTATTTGAGGAGATAAAATACAGACGAACAGCTCAAAGGGAACAGGACACACACACACACACACACACACACAGGATGGCCGAGCGGTTTAAGGCGCCCGCACTGTAACCACGATGTCGAGGGTACAAATCCACCAGAATCCTAAAGGTTTTTCGGCCATTTCGATGGAGAGGACTGTATCGTGATCGCTCCCTAGCCAGGCTGCTCAACTCTCACCTTATGTTAGCCTACACTTACAGTACTTCTCATCAGTGCGTGCATCTGCGTATGCATACATACTATGGTAGGAACCCAGGCACCTCACGGTCACCAAAGGTCGCATGTGACCTCGTAGTTAAGATAGCATATATATAAGCATTGTACTGTACCTAGATTAAGAAAATACTCTGTAGATTTTCAGCCTCACGGCTGCAAGTGAACAATAAGCTGACAATTATTATAATGAATTATGTTTATCACACACACACACACACACACACATTTGACATTTGGGCAAGTCTCCTAACGGTGTAGCCTCTGTTCACCTAGCAGTATAAATAGGAACCTGGTATAAGTGGACGAAGTTGTGACGTCCCATCTGGGGTTGGTGATCGGTTACAAGGTGAGATGGGTATCGTACTGGTCAACCTAATCCTTCGGGTGAGACTGGTACCGTAGTGAGATTGGTACCGTACAGGTTAACCCTAAGCCTTTGTATCCAGATGTCGCCAATTGGCTAAAATACAGACTACACACACATCCACAGCCATTCCAACGATACATAAAACACTTACCATGCATTTCACGCAATACATTCCCAGTTAAGGAGGCGCGATATTAATGAGCTTAGCTCGCATTGCGTGGATTCCCCTTGACGAACAAGTAACTGAGTAACACACACACACACACCCACACCCATACCTTCAAGATATTCCAGGGAGCGAATGCAAATATCCTGAAATAGATGTGGGATCACGTTAGGGATGATCTTATGGGGTGGAGGGGGGGGGGGGATATGGGGGTAATAGAGAGAGTTAAGTGGATGAGAAATAAGGAGATGAGGTAGTTTATAGGCCAAAGTTAGAATTACAGATTATGTAGACCATATTGATCACCTGACAGCAAGGTGTAGACCATATTGATCCCCTGACAGCAAGGTGTAGACCATATTGATCCCCTGACAGCAAGGTGTAGACCATATTGATCCCCTGACAGCAAGGTGTAGACCATATTGATCCCCTGACAGCAAGGTGTAGACCATATTGATCCCCTGACAGCAAGGTGTAGACCATATTGATCCCCTGACAGCAAGGTGTAGACCATATTGATCCCCTGACAGCAAGGTGTAGACCATATTGATCCCCTGGCAGCAAGGTGTAGACAATATTGATCCCCTGACAGCAAGGTGTAGACAATATTGATCCCCTGACAGCAAGGTGTCTTTACTTTATACAGTAGAGTACACTTATTATGTAGACCATATTGATCCCCTGAGAGCAAGGTGGCTTTACTTTATACAATAGAGTACACTTATTTAAGGGGAGGTTTTTAGTTTGCTTCCTAGACCTCCATCAAGCTTTTACAGAATATCTCCAAGACCCCCCTTCGATATAAATTTGTATGTTTTTTGGGCGGTAGAAAAATGTCCCGGCAGAAGGCCGGTCCCTCCTAAAGTACAGACTCGCTATCTCTCGCCAGGAATGGCAAGAAAGGTCTTCAAATTGACAGAAATCGGTCGAAACAATTATAATCGCCAAACTAACAGGGGGAACGTCTTAAAATCTCAAAACTTATGGGGCTAAACATAAGGGAGAAGAAGGGGTGAAAAATAATATCTTAAGTGAATATCTGCCCTTAACCTTCTCAGTACTCGAGGATGTGGTTTTCATTTCAATTTGGGTAACACTACACGTTTGTTCTCTATTTGGGAAATACCTTTAGGAATTAATGGAGAAACGATGATCTCTTACTTCCATAATTCCTTCCTAAACTAAGTAACACCCCGTTCTTAACATTAATCATCAATTACAAACCCCAATGTACTCGAATAAACTAATGAAAGCATATGGTCCTCCCGGGATTCGAACTCGGGACACCACACCCAGAACATAAGCACCTAAACTAAATCAAATCGTTTACTGATAGCCAGAATATAATGGAGAGAGTCATCCTCTTATCCTGACTGGGTTAACCCCTTCTGTACCAGTTCCGTTATAGTCATTATATATTATACTCTGGTCACTGCTAATCGATTTTATTCAATTTAGGCAGGACCTCTAACAATAATAAGGCTTCAAAGTACCTCAACCAACCTTTTAAAATACGACATATCCTTCTTAAGCTGCACAAAATAGTCTAAATATAGCCATATTTAAATATAACACGTCGCTGGTACTCAAAGTGTTAAGGAGAAATGTATATTTTTCTGGACCCCCTTCTCCCTCAAGTTTATTAGTTATGAGATTGTAAGACGTTTGGTCTATTAGTTTGGCGATTTTAAGACCTTTCACCTCATTTTTTGTCAACGCTAAAACTTTTAATTCCATTAAGGGGTCAATTTTTTCCTGGCGAGCGATAGCAAGCCTGTAATTTTAGGAGGATACGGCCTTCGGCCGGGACATTTTTCTACCTAAAAATTTACAGTTATCTCGAAGGTGAGTCCTGGGGTGTTTTTTAAAGCTTAATGGAGGTCTAGCAAGGAAAGTAATAAATATGCAAACACATAACTAAATAGGCCATACAATAAACCCTACCCCCATAATCCCACCATGCCAGATACAACCGTGGTCATAAACACTTGTAATACACAACTCCTTATATACGGTTATTAATCCGAGAATCGCGAGAAGACTCTTAAGAGGCTTTGGTGGTGAAAGGCGACGAACTTCTTAAGATCCAAGGCCTAAAAAAAAGCCTTTTAAAAGGCCCCATTACCACTTAAAACAAAGGAATATGTGATTAAGTGAGATAATTCCCCTCCATACCTCCTATCACTCCTCTACATATGTCAAAAACCCCTCCTTCCTCCCCCCCTTCAATTATCACCTATTTTCCCTCTTATTCCTTTGTTTATCGGTTAATTTACTGCGCCAATATCTCCAACCCGGTTCTAAGGTGTTCTCCTGCGCATATCTAGTGCGTGGGAAGAGAGAGAGAGTGAGAGAGACACCTCAGTCTCGCTTCAGGCCTCGAGAGAGGAGGGTGTACGTCTCGTTCGCCTCACACTTCATGACTGGAGGGTCGTCAATAATTCCTCTTTTTCACCCCCCAAATACTATTCCCACTTGTTTTATTGCTGTTACATGTTAATATCTTCATATTAAACATAAAATAGGCGCATATGAATAAGTACTAACAATATTTATCGTAAAATGACGATTTTAGGCGGGAATGAAGCCTAATATCATCGCTTGGTGGTATACCGTGTGCACTACCAATAGCTCGAGCTTAATGGGTTAAGGGCAGATTTTCACTTAAGGGTTTTGTTTCTGGACCCCATTCTCCCGCATGTTTAGCCCCATTACTTTTGAGATGTTAAGATATTCGCCACATTGGTTTGGCGATTTTAAAACCTTTCACCCCAATCCTGTTAATTATAAGACTATTCGTGCAATTTAGGTGTCAGTTTTTTCCTGGTAAGCGACAGCGAGCCTCTAATTTAGGAGCAACCGGTCTTTGGTCGGGACAATGTTTTACCGAAAATTTTACACATTTATCTTGGGGGTATTTCTTTAAGCTTGATGGAGGTCTAGGGGGAAAACTAAAAACCTTCTCTTAAAGAAACCCAGTAACCCGATTAATGTAGGTCAATCAGATTTTAAATATGTTTAATACTTGTTCGTCCACATGTATTGTACAAACCTGAACAGCTGATTTTGATATGCTTAATGGAGAAATATCAAGCTACCCTGTTTCTGCATCATATAATGTCAAGTTTTCATAATAAACAACATACTTTGCCACAATTGTTGTAATAATCAAGAGAAACATATGGCAATCTACCGTCAGCTGTAAAAAACTATATTGGAGTTCGCTAGGGTTCAGTTCTGGGTGCTCTATTGTTCACATTTTACGTCTAGGACATACACAACGCCATCACTAATATCTTCAAATTCGTAGCAGAAGATCGGAATGCTAGAGAACGACTAAATAGTCTGCAATCAGATTCTTGTAAAATCGCAAAATGAGTAGAAAACTGACAAATTATCTTTAATATGTGTCTTATATTACAAATGGGTTAAACGAATAATAAGATACATGCACTATATGCTAGGAGAAAAGCTAAGCAGCATCTCTCAAGTAAATGATCTAGATGTATCTCTGAGATATTTAGCACATGCAGAGAGGGGGATCTGATATACTGTACTCTTACTCAAGAAGCGAATGATAAGAGAGCAACTGAAAGAATGTTTTTAGGTTTTAAAATGTTTTAACAGTATAGATGCTAGTAAACTATTCAGGAGAGGAAAGGGGGAATTAAACAACGAAATAACCTGAAATGACAGGCAAAAAAGAAAATTGTGATACAACTAACAATATTTACATCTATAGCAATATTAATTAGTGGAATCAGGTCTCTAATAAAGTTATAGAATGCAGCTCTGTAACTTAACTTACTGATGGGGTGGCGGAGCGCCCGGTATTTTCCTCAAAACACTTTCTCTGGCACTGAGGATCTGGTAGAAGTCGGAGGTACTTGGGGTTGCCACCAAACGACAGATTTTGATCTAACTTACCTAACTTACTGAGCTCAATATGACGCGAATGCGTCATATAACTTATTATTGAGCTATTTCACTAAGTTCATATGACGCGTTCGCGTCATACTGTAGATGTCAGAGGGGGTTAAGAACAGATATTGGTGTGGATTGATAGTAATACAGACAAAATGTCATACATGCATGAAATTTCCTTTCCAATTCTAACTTTCTCTAAATTCCCTCAGGTTCTATCCAAAACTTGCAAGGGTCATGATTCTAATATTTTCGCTGTACAGCAGCTTCTCGGAGGAATTGGTGGGTGGGGTGAGAACTTTTACTGTAATTATATAGGTCTCAGTTGTGCTACCTCTGCTAGATTTACTGTTAGTCCCGACCAACTCGCCTGGATCGCATAGTCTGTGTGGTCATTGTATCTGTGTAAATCTGTGTAAATCTCTTTCTTCTATGTCATTACCCAGTACCAGTTTGCTACGCTATTATATCATTCAGCCCTGAGAGTCCCCTACTATTATATCATTCAGCCCTGAGAGTCCCCTACTATTATATCATTCAGCCCTGAGAGTCCCCTACTATTATATCATTCAGCCCTGAGAGTCCCCTACTTCCCACTGCACTGCTATTATATCATTCAGCCCTGAGAGTCCCCTACTATTATATCATTCAGCCCTGAGAGTCCCCTACTATTATATCATTCAGCCCTGAGAGTCCCCTACTTCCCACTGCACTGCTATTATATCATTCAGCCCTGAGAGTCCCCTACTATTATATCATTCAGCCCTGAGAGTCCCCTACTATTATATCATTCAGCCCTGAGAGTCCCCTACTTCCCACTGCACTGCTATTATATCATTCAGCCCTGAGAGTCCCCTACTATTATATCATTCAGCCCTGAGAGTCCCCTACTATTATATCATTCAGCCCTGAGAGTCCCCTACTATTATATCATTCAGCCCTGAGAGTCCCCTACTATCATTCAGCCCTGAGAGTCCCCTACTTCCCACTGCACTGCTATTATATCATTCAGCCCTGAGAGTCCCCTACTATTATATCATTCAGCCCTGAGAGTCCCCTACTATTATATCATTCAGCCCTGAGAGTCCCCTACTTCCCACTGCACTGCTATTATATCATTCAGCCCTGAGAGTCCCCTACTATCATTCAGCCCTGAGAGTCCCCTACTATTATATCATTCAGCCCTGAGAGTCCCCTACTTCCCACTGCACTGCTATTATATCATTCAGCCCTGAGAGTCCCCTACTATTATATCATTCAGCCCTGAGAGTCTGCTATTATATCATTCAGCCCTGAGAGTCCCCTACTTCCCACTGCACTGCTATTATATCATTCAGCCCTGAGAGTCCCCTACTATTATATCATTCAGCCCTGAGAGTCCCCTACTATTATATCATTCAGCCCTGAGAGTCCCCTACTTCCCACTGCACTGCTATTATATCATTCAGCCCTGAGAGTCCCCTACTATTATATCATTCAGCCCTGAGAGTCCCCTACTATTATATCATTCAGCCCTGAGAGTCCCCTACTTCCCACTGCACTGCTATTATATCATTCAGCCCTGAGAGTCCCCTACTATCATTCAGCCCTGAGAGTCCCCTACTATTATATCATTCAGCCCTGAGAGTCCCCTACTTCCCACTGCACTGCTTAATTAAATACTCTGCATTCTCTCTCTCTCTCCCTCTCTCTTTCTCTCTGTCTCTGGGGTTCTGCTATTTCTATTAGAATTAAGTCCAGACCACCTCGTTTGGATCGTATTGTCTTTGTGGTCAGCGTATCTTTGTAAACATAAATGAAAATATCTCTCTCTCTCTAATTAAGAGTTCGCCTCATTTTAGTTTTGAAAGTTAATTTAATCATACTATCCTCCTCCTCCTCCTTCTCCTACTCTCTTTCTATCTCTCTCTCTCTCTCTCTCTTAAAATATTAGTTCATATTATAATTCTAAGTTTTGAGAGTTCATATAGTCCTCCTCACCTCCTCCTCCTCCTCCTACTTTTTCTGTCTCACTACTTTGTCTTCATTAGGTCTTATTCCTTTGTTATTTCTTTCTTTTTAAAAATGTACCTCCTTTACCCCTTTTATTTTACTTTCCTCTAATGTTTTCCTTTATATTCACTCTCTTCCTTCAATACTCTTGCTTTACTTATCACTCTTCTCTTCCTCCTCTTAGAGGAAAATAACATACTTAAAGATACTCAACACGGCTTTCGTAAAAAACGTTCCTGTTTAACAAACCTCTTAGACTTCTTCCACGATATCCTCAACCTCTACGACGAGAGTAAAGCTGTAGATATTATATACCTTGATTTTCAAAAGGCCTTTGACAAAGTTCCCCACAAACGTTTACTGCTAAAACTAAAAGCGCATGGAATACAAGACGGTGTGTTGAAAGGGATAGAAAATTGGCTCAGCGACAGAAAGCAAAGAGTAGTCATAAACGGTAAGGCATCTAAATGGACCAATGTAAGTAGCGGGGTATCCCAGGGATCGGTACTAGGAACAATTCTCTTTCTAATTTACATCAACGACATAGATGAGGGTCTCACCTGTACAATCTCAAAATTTGCTGACGATACAAAAATTGCAAATAGCGTACTCTCAAAAGAACAAGTTGACGATATGCAACACAATCTAGATAAATTGTCATGTTGGGCCCAAATTTGGCAAATGAGTTTCAATGCGGATAAATGTAAAGTACTACATATCGGATACCTAAATGAGAAAGCAAACTATTCGATGAATGGTACTCAGCTTAAGAATGTAAATAGAGAAACCGATCTGGGAGTAACAATATCGAGTAACCTAAAACCGAGTCAACAATGTTCAGAAGTTGTTAAGAAGGCAAACAAAATAATTGGCTTTATAGGCAGGTCATTTGAGCATAAATCCAAAGAAGTTATCCTAACCCTTTACAATTCCTTAGTCCGCCCTCTTCTGGAATACTGCGTTCAATCCTGGTGCCCTTATTACCAAAAAGATATAAACAAGCTAGAACTAATTCAACGTAGAGTTACCAAAATGATACCTAGCCTAAAGAACAAACCATACGAAGAGCGTCTTAGAGATTTAAATCTATTTCCTTTAACCAAGCGCAGATTAAGAGGTGACTTAATTCAAGTGTTCAAAATCATCAAAGGCATCGACAATATGAACTGTAGTAAGTACTTCACTATCGACCAATCTAATTACACGCGGGGAAACGGTTGCAAAATTATTGGTAAATCTTTTAACTCACACGAATCTAAGAATTTCTTCTTCAATCGAGTTGTCAACTTGTGGAATGGGCTTCCCCGAAACGTTATAGACTACATCACCGTTGATTAATTTAAACTCCGCCTAGACAAATATCTCGCATCCAACCCGCGACTGACTGCGTTTGTAAATGAATAACTTTATTTTATCCCCCCCTCAGTTACTAACCCATCTGTCCCCTACTAACTTCCTAATCCTGCCACGGACATTAGTTCCAGGGCAGTAATTCCCTTTCCAATGTTCCCTTACCCACTCTAAACCACTGTTTGGACACTTGATCCTCAGTGTTTTGGAGGACAAGCAACCTAGAAGGGTCACTAGATCTGTTGTTGCTTGATTTTCTTTGTACTTTGTACTTTGTACTCCAATCTTTCTAAAGCTCTTTCTCCAATCCTACTCCTCTACTTTTATTTCTTTTATCCTCCCACTTCCTCCAATCCCTATTCATTTATCTTACTCCCTCCCTCCAATATTTTTCATTTACTCGACTCTCTTCCTTCAATCCGTCTTACATCCTTCCTCTAATTACCATCCATATATCTTAATTCCTTCCTCCAATCTTCCTCAATTACTCTTCATCTATTCCTCCAATCCTTCTCTTCACTATCTTCTTCTATACTCTTCCTCCAGTCCTCTGCTACTACTCTTTCTCCAATAACCCTTTACTCCTACTCTCTTTTTCCAATCTTACTAATTTATCTTTCTCTGATCCCTCAATCGTCTACATTTACTTTTCCCCATTCCTATACATTTAATCTTCCCACAATCTCCCACATTTACTCTTCCCACAATCTTCCACATTTACTCTGCCCCCAATCTCCCATATTTACTCTTCCCCCAATCTCCCATATTTAATCTTCCCACAATCTCCCACATTTAATCTTCCCACAATCTTCCACATTTACTCTTCCCCCAATCTCCCACATTTACTCTTCCCATAATCTCCCACATTTACTCTTCCCACAATCTCCCACATTTACTCTTCCCATAATCTCCCACATTTACTCTTCCCACAATCTCCCACATTTACTCTTCCCACATTTACTCTTCCCACAATCTCCCACATTTACTCTTCCCACAATTTCCCACATTTACTCTTCCCACAATCTCCCACATTTACTCTTCCCACAATCTCCAACATTTACTCTTCCCACAATCTTCCACATTTACTCTTCCCACAATCTCCCACATTTACTCTTCCCCCAATCTCCCACATTTACTCTTCCCCCAATCTCCCACATTTACTCTTCCCACAATCTCCCACATTTACTCTTCCCACAATCTCCCACATTTACTCTTCCCACAATCTTCCACATTTACTCTTCCTACAATCTCCCACATTCACTCTTCCCACAATCTCCCACATTTACTCTTCCTACAATCTCCCACATTTACTCTTCCCACAATCTCCCACATTTACTCTTCCCACAATCTCCCACATTTACTCTTCCCACAATCACCCACATTGACTCTTCCCACAATCTCCCACATTTACTCTTCCCACAATCTCCCACATTTACTTTTCCCACAATCTCCCACATTTACTCTTCCCACAATCTCCCACATTTACTCTTCCTACAATCTCCAACATTTACTCTTCCCACAATCTTCCACATTTACTCTTCCCACAATCTCCCACATTTACTCTTCCTACAATCTCCCACATTTACTCTTCCCACAATCTTCCACATTTACTCTTCCCACAATCTCCCACATTTACTCTTCCCACAATTTCCCATATTTACTCTTCCCACAATCTCCCATATTTACTCTTCCCACAATCTCCCACATTTACTCCTCCCCAATCTTCTTAATTTACTCCTCCCCCAATCTTCTTTACTTACTCCTCCCCCAATCTTCTTTATTTACTCCTCCCCCAATTTTCTTTATTTACTTCTCCCCCAATCTTCTTTACTTACTCCTTCCCCAATCTTCTTTAAATAACTCGTTTACTACTTACTCTCTGCCTCATTGAATATTTTTTTAGCTCTTTATTATATCTCTCGTTGGTCATTATTTTGCTTCCTCTACTCTCCTCTTTCCCTTCAATCCTCTTCCTCTCCTCTTCTTTCCTTCCTCTAATCTCATCTGCTAGCTCAATCTTCCCTACTGGTGGCTTGGTGTCGTCTGTCTTCCCTCAGTGGCTCTTATTTCTGGTCTTATACCTTTATTTATTCCAAGCTTCTTCAGTCCTCTTCTCTCTTATCCTACAGCCTTTTATCGGCTTTTCCTTTATTATTGTTAGCCGATTCTTCGTGGCTTTTCCTCGTCCCCTTTCATTTGTTTTCTTATATTACAGAATAAGTCTATTTTATCTTATACAGTGTTATTATTCATCTCTCATTCTTCCCTGTGTCTTTCTTAAATTATTATTGTAGGACTTCCCGTTTTAGTCTTTCCGTTGGTATATATTATATATTTCATTAGATTTTGTTTTCATTCAATCCTTACTGCCTCTGTTTTCATCTTCTAACTTCACAATAATATTCCTTTTTTACTTCTTCATTCCTACCTCTTTGTTTACAATTTTATCTAGTAAAAGGTCTTTCCCTTTCCTCATTCTCTCTCTCTCGACCCGACCCTCGTGTCAAAATGTGCTAATGATAGATTAAAATCCTCACAAAATGACGAAGAACGGGTGAAATTTGTAGAGCTACGACGCAAAGCCAAAAAGTTAATTAAGCAAAGTAAAAAGACCTTAGAGTTACATATTGCGAATCAAAGTAAAACAAACCCGAAAGAATTCTATAGTTATATCAGAAAGAAAAAAGTAGTTACTTCAACTGTTGGACCGTTAGTCGATGAAAAAGGAGAATACACCAAAGACGAAGTACAAATGAGTAATGCCCTCAATACCTTCTTTGCATCAGTTTTTACAACAGAAGACCTCAGTGATATCCCTACACCATCGCCGATTCAGATTGATAATTCAGATGTTCTAAGCAATATCACCGTTACAGAGAGAGAAGTATTGAATTGTTTAGATAAACTCAAGGTAAATAAAACGCCAGGACCTGATACAATCTCGCCTAGAGTTCTAAAGGAAGCTAAGAATGAGCTCTCCAAACCACTGACATTACTATTCAATAAATCCTTGCAGTCTGGAACTATGCCTGATCAGTGGAAGCTAGCCAACGTAACACCGATATTCAAAAAAGGCAGCAAATCCCTACCCAGTAACTATCGTCCAATTAGCTTAACCTCAGTTGTATGTAAAATGCTAGAAACGGTCATACGAGACAGACTCGTAAATCACTTGGAGGAAAATAACATACTTAAAGATACTCAACACGGCTTTCGTAAAAAACGTTCCTGTTTAACAAACCTCTTAGACTTCTTCCACGATATCCTCAACCTCTACGATGAGAGTAAAGCTGTAGATATTATATACCTTGATTTTCAAAAGGCCTTTGACAAAGTTCCCCACAAACGTTTACTGCTAAAACTAAAAGCGCATGGAATACAAGACGGTGTGTTGAAATGGATAGAAAATTGGCTCAGCAACAGAAAGCAAAGGGTAGTCATAAACGGTAAGGCATCTAAATGGACCAATGTAAGTAGCGGGGTACCCCAGGGATCGGTACTAGGACCAATTCTCTTTCTAATTTACATCAACGACATAGATGAGGGTCTCACCTGCACAATCTCAAAATTTGCTGACGATACAAAAATTGCAAATAGCGTACTCTCAAAAGAACAAGTTGACGATATGCAACACAATCTAGATAAATTGTCATGTTGGGCCCAAATTTGGCAAATGAGTTTCAATGCGGATAAATGTAAAGTACTACATGTCGGATACCTAAATGAGAAAGCAAACTATTCGATGAATGGCACTCAGCTTAAGAATGTAAACAGAGAAACTGATCTGGGAGTAACAATATCGAGTAACCTAAAACCGAGTCAACAATGTTCAGAAGTTGTTAAGAAGGCAAATAAATAATTGGCTTTATAGGCAGGTCATTTGAGCATAAATCCAAAGAAGTTATCCTAACCCTTTACAATTCCTTAGTCCGCCCTCTTCTGGAATACTGCGTTCAATCCTGGTGCCCTTATTACCAAAAAGATATAAACAAGCTAGAACGAGTTCAACGTAGAGTTACCAAAATGATACCTAGCCTAAAGAACAAACCATACGAAGAGCGTCTTAGAGAATTAAATCTATTTCCTTTAACCCAGCGCAGATTAAGAGGCGACTTAATTCAAGTGTTCAAAATCATCAAAGGCATCGACAATATGAACTGTAGTAAGTACTTCACTATCGACCAATCTAATTACACGCGGGGAAACGGTTGCAAAATTATTGGTAAATCTTTTAACTCGCACGAATCTAAGAATTTCTTCTTCAATCGAGTTGTCAACTTGTGGAATGGGCTTCCCCGAGACGTTATAGACTGCAGCACCGTTGATTCATTTAAATTCCGCCTAGACAAATATCTCGCATCAAACCCGCGACTGACTGCGTTTGTAAATGAATAACTTTATCCTCCCCTCAGTTACTAACCCATATGTCCCCTACTAACTTCCTAGTCCTGCCACGTTAGTGGCAGGGCAGTAGTTCCCTTTCCAATGTTCCCTTACCCACTCTAAACCACTGTTTGGTCACTTGATCCTCAGTGTTTTGGAGGACAAGCAATCTAGAAGGGTCACTAGACCTGTTGTTGCTTGATTTCCTTTGTACTCCTTTGTACTCTCTCTCTCTCTCTCTCTCTCTCTCTCTCTCTCTCTCTCTCCCCCCCCCCCACACACACACAACAATAATGGCCTCGACCTACCATTAGTCTTGGTCTTCCTCTTTTGTGTCCTGCCTCCCATTTACCCATTTTTCTTACGGCCCATTATTAATTAGAACCATTCGCTTTCTCTCTTTCCATTTATCTGTTTATCTTTCCTGTATGCATTATTTAAGGGGGGATGGTTCGGTTTTCTGGACCCCCTTCTCCCTCAAGTTTTGCCCCATTATTTTTTATATTTCAAGACGTTCGGCTCATTAGTTTGGCGATGTTAACACCTTTCGCCCCATTTTAAGACATTTCATGCCATTTAGGTGTCAATTTTTCCAGGCGAGCGATAGCGAGCTTGTAATTTTAAGAGGAACCGGCCTTCGACCGGGAAATTTTTCTACCGAAAACTGTACAAATTTATCTTGAAGGGGGCTCTAGGGGGTGTAAGTTTTAAGCTTGATGGAGGTCTATGGAGGAAATAAAAAAAACAATATATATAAACAAATATAGAAAGATAAATATACAAGCAAATAAATGCGTCCATCCCCCCTTCAATAATGAGTCACGCACTGAGTCACTGTAGTCTATAGTCGCTTGGTTTACTTTACTCAGGGTCGAATCCAGCTACTTGTGGGTGAGGTTTCTGTCTAACACGGCTGTGGATTTTAGGTGTGGATGCGCCACCTCTGGATTCCACCTGGTTTCCTGCCCACATCCTACCCCTTCTAAGGGTATGTAGGCCCTCTTGTGGCAGCCAAAGTCAACCTGTTGATAAGTTTAGATAATGAATTGTGTATTTTCAGCCAAATTGGTTGCCGGCTCGAAATAAACTAATACTAATAATAATAATTATTATTTTTATTATTATTATTATAATTTATTATTATAATTATTTTGTAATTATTATAATAATAATAATAATAATAATAATAATAATAATTATTATTATAAGGCGTGGGAGAGGGAATGAAAGGGATAAACACAAAACGATAGATATTTACTATTTTCTTTCTAACCATATTTAAATTATCGGTTCTTCATAAATAAATGCTTAATTATTTCAGTCATTAAATAACAGAATCAATATTAATTTCAGGTCATACCAGAGACTGATTGACGTTGTTTGAATATGCGGCGATTTATGTATTCTAAATATGCTACAACACCTCATTTGTCCACGAACGAGTGTGCATAATATTATCAAAAGCCAATATTTAAGTAATTTCCTGTCATTTTAGCAGTGGATTAAGGGTAGATTTCCACTTGAGGGATTTTTTTTCTTGACCTCTTTCTCCCTTATGTTCAGTTACATTGATTTTGAGATTTTAAGACGTTCGCCCAATAAATTTTGCGATTTTAAGAACTTTCGCCCCATTTCTGTCAATTTGAAGACCGTTCGCGCCATTTAGGTGTCAATTTTTCCTGGCGAGCGATAGCGAGCCTGTTATATAAAGAAACTACCGACAAATTAACAAAAATTTATCTTGAAAGGGTATCTAGGGGGGGTATTTTTAAGCTTGATGGAGGTCTAGGGAACAAACTAAAAACTTCCCCTTAAGTTGGAAACACTGTATGCAAGTAAAGATTACGGTGTAATGGAATCCAATATCCAATACTATTGGTTATCTCTATTATAACGAACCTCCAAGTTTGGCAGCACATATACAGTATACTGTACTTGGACTGCTCGATTATGTAATGGAAAATAAATTGCAATGATCCCTCAAATTCTTCGGATAAATTGTAGCAATGTTCCAGACTCCAGTGCTTGCCTTCAGGGGAGATGGGTCGTTTTTCTGGTCCCCATTCTTCCTCATGCTTAGCCCCATTAGTTTTCAGATTTCATGGCGTTCGGCTCATTAATTTGGCGATTTTAAGACCTTTTGCCCCATTTCTTTGTCAATATTAAGACTTTTCGTGTTATTTAGGTGTAATTTTTTTCCTGGCGTACGATAGGGAGCCTGTTATTTTAGAGGAACCAGTCTTCGGCCAGGAAATTTTTCTATCAAAAAATGTACAAATGGATCTTGATGGGGGGATCTTGATTTTGTTCTTATTTCTTTTTTAAGCTTGATGGAGGTTTAGGGAGGAAACTAAAATAATGGTGAAAAAATATACAAATGAGTAAATAAATACGCCCCTCCCCCATAAACGTTCTTCGTGTGACACCTCAAAGGAGTACAAAGGAAATCAAGCAACAACAGGTCTAGTGACCCTTCTAGGTTGCTTGTCCTCCAAAACACTGAGGATCAAGTGACCAAACAGTGGTTTAGAGTGGGTAAGGGAACATTGGAAAGGGAACTACTGCCCTGCCACTAACGTGGCAGGACTAGGAAGTTAGTAGGGGACATATGGGTTAGTAACTGAGGGGAGGATAAAGTTATTCATTTACAAACGCAGTCAGTCGCGGGTTTGATGCGAGATATTTGTCTAGGCGGAATTTAAATGAATCAACGGTGCTGCAGTTATAACGTCTCGGGGAAGCCCATTCCACAAGTTGACAACTCGATTGAAGAAGAAATTCTTAGATTCGTGCGAGTTAAAAGATTTACCAATAATTTTGCAACCGTTTCCCCGCGTGTAATTAGATTGGTCGATAGTGAAGTACTTACTACAGTTCATATTGTCGATGCCTTTGATGATTTTGAACACTTGAATTAAGTCGCCTCTTAATCTGCGCTGGGTTAAAGGAAATAGATTTAATTCTCTAAGACGCTCTTCGTATGGTTTGTTCTTTAGGCTAGGTATCATTTTGGTAACTCTACGTTGAACTCGTTCTAGCTTGTTTATATCTTTTTGGTAATAAGGGCACCAGGATTGAACGCAGTATTCCAGAAGAGGGCGGACTAATGAATTGTAAAGGGTTAGGATAACTTCTTTGGATTTATGCTCAAATGACCTGCCTATAAAGCCAATTATTTTGTTTGCCTTCTTAACAACTTCTGAACATTGTTGACTCGGTTTTAGGTTACTCGATATTGTTACTCCCAGATCAGTCTCTGTTTACATTCTTAAGCTGAGTGCCATTCATCGAATAGTTTGCTTTCTCATTTAGGTATCCGACATGTAGTACTTTACATTTATCCGCATTGAAACTCATTTGCCAAATTTGGGCCCAACATGACAATTTATCTAGATTGTGTTGCATATCGTCAACTTGTTCTTTTGAGAGTACGCTATTTGCAATTTTTGTATCGTCAGCAAATTTTGAGATTGTGCAGGTGAGACCCTCATCTATGTCGTTGATGTAAATTAGAAAGAGAATTGGTCCTAGTACCGATCCCTGGGGTACCCCGCTACTTACATTGGTCCATTTAGATGCCTTACCGTTTATGACTACCCTTTGCTTTCTGTTGCTGAGCCAATTTTCTATCCATTTCAACACACCGTCTTGTATTCCATGCGCTTTTAGTTTTAGCAGTAAACGTTTGTGGGGAACTTTGTCAAAGGCCTTTTGAAAATCAAGGTATATAATATCTACAGCTTTACTCTCATCGTAGAGGTTGAGGATATCGTGGAAGAAGTCTAAGAGGTTTGTTAAACAGGAACGTTTTTTACGAAAGCCGTGTTGAGTATCTTTAAGTATGTTATTTTCCTCTAAGTGATTTACGAGTCTGTCTCGTATGACCGTTTCTAGCATTTTACATACAACTGAGGTTAAGCTAATTGGACGATAGTTACTGGGTAGGGATTTGCTGCCTTTTTTGAATATCGGTGTTACGTTGGCTAGCTTCCACTGATCAGGCATAGTTCCAGACTGCAAGGATTTATTGAATAGTAATGTCAGTGGTTTGGAGAGCTCATTCTTAGCTTCCTTTAGAACTCTAGGCGAGATTGTATCAGGTCCTGGCGTTTTATTTACCTTGAGTTTATCTAAACAATTCAATACTTCTCTCTCTGTAACGGTGATATTGCTTAGAACATCTGAATTATCAATCTTAATCGGCGATGTACCATAATACTGGCTCGGGTAAGGTGACGCATGTATCATGTTAACCCCTTCTGTACCGGCGTCGTCTTTTATACTTTATTGTGGCTACTATTAGACAAATGCATTCAGTTTAATAAGGGTCTCCAGTAATTAACAGGCTTTGGACTATCTCGCTTATCCCTTTTTACTACAGAACCATCTTAAACTGCACAAAATCGTCAAAATATAGCTAGCATTAAAGTAACAAGACGTCGCTGGTACAAAGAGGGTTAACGATATTAACCCTATCAGTATTACTAAACAATTGTATAAGGTTTAGAAAGAATCTGTGGGAGCTAAAGGTAAAAGTTAAATGATTTTGACAACTCTGATTGCTTCAGGTCTTTCTTAAACTGTATACAATCGTCTAATGAAAGCCAGAATCTAATGAAGGAAGGTGTCTCATATTTTAAAGGAAGGTATTAGGTTTTCCTGGACACCCTTCTCCCTCATGATTAGCCCCAGTAGTCATGAAGTTTTATGACGTTCACCTCATTAGTTTGACTATTTTATACATTTAACTCAATTTTCTTTTCAATATTAAGACCTTTTGTGACATTTAGGTGTAGATTTTTTCCTGGCGAACGGTAGCGAGCCTGTAGTTTTAAGAGGAACCGGCCTTCGGCCCAGAATTTTTTCGGTCGAAAAATGTACACATTAATCTTAAAGGGGGGTCTTGGAGGTGTTTATTAAAGCTTAATGGAGACCTAGCGAGGAAACTAGAAAATATATGTTTTAATACATATACCGGTATAGACCAAAATATAATATAACGTCTCTTTAAGGGATTAAGTTAACGGGAGGTGTTTAGTTTGTTCCCTAGACCTCCATCAAGCTTAAAATTACACCCCCTTGAGTCCCTTTCAAGATAAATTTTTACATTTTTCAGTAGAAAAATTTCCCGGCCGAAGGCCGGTTCCTCTTAAATTACAGGCTCGCTATCGCTCGCCAGGAAAAAATCGACACCAGAATTTCACGAAAGGTCTTAATATGGGGTGAAAGTTCTTAAAATCGCTAAACTAATGGGGCAAACCTCTTAAAATCTCAAAAACAATGAGCTAGACATGAGGGAGAAAGGGGTAAAGACAAAAGTCCCTCAAGTGGAAATCTCCCTTAAACTAGGGGATTGTTGCTGACGAACGTGTATTAAACAATAAAGTGACACCGGTTTTATGAACACTAACTGCTCTCTCTCTCTCTCTCTCTCTCTCTCTCTCTCTCTCTCTCTCTCTCTCTCTCTCTCTCTCTCTCTCTCTCATTCATTATCCTAGCTTCCTTTCTCCATGTTCCTTCATCACATCCCATTTTCTACCCATTACTTCTCGGATACTCTCATATATTTTGTCCTGACTCCCTTTCTACCACTTAGTTTTGTTCATGTTTTTCTGGTGGCCATTCTTCTTGGGGCTCAGTTACAGGGCCATATATCTCTCTCTTAAGTCGGCATCACAAGAGAGCTTTTTTAGTCAACATTCGATGATCAAAATTTTTCTGGCAACATTTCTAGAGTATTTTGCACTGGTATCGGAAACTAGACTGATGATAGATGAATCTACAGTAGGTGATCGATATATTTTAAATGTTGATCTCATAAGCTGCCAGACCAGTGATGAGGATAAATGTTGAGTGAAAAAGCGCTCGTGTGATACCGGCTTTACCCCCATTCATTTTCCCGGTTTCTTATTCTCGGGTATATTAACACTGGCCGATTTTCCATTTGCCTTTGTCTTGCATTTAACGAGATAAACTCCTAAGCTACGGTACATAATATGTGTATTGTTAACGAGAATATTAAGGGACCTAGAGCCCGGTTTTTTAAGGGAGCCCACCTCGCTTTTTTTTCTCTTTCTCTTCCGCTCTCTTTGGTTTATATCCATTCTGCCCCATTCAGCCTACTATTTTAAGACGTTTACCCCCATCCAGGTATCAATATTATCCTGGCGAGTGGTAGCGAGCCAGCATATATATATTTTTTTGACAGCAAGCTAAATTTGTACATTTTTCGACAGAAAAATGTCTCCGGCGAAGCCGGATTTCTCCATACAATGGTGGCTCGCTATCGCTCGCCAGGAAGAAATAGACACCTGGATGGGGATAAACGTCTTAAAACAGTTGGCTGAATGGGGCCGAATGAATACAAGCCAGGGAAAGAGAGAAAAAGAGAAAAAAAAAGCCGGTGACCCCCCCTAAAGCTAACGAGAAATAGACTCATCCCCATCTTGAGGGAGATTTTTTTGTTAGCTCCCTAGAACTCTATCAAGCTTTAAAAACACCCCCAAGACCCCCTTCGAGATAAATTTGTACATTTGTCGGTAGAATAATGTACAGTCCGAAGGCCGGCTCCTCTTAAAACACAGGCTCGCTATCACTCCCCTGAAAAAATACGACACTTAAATTGCACAAAACGTCTTACTATTGGCAAACAATGGGGCGAACGTTTTACAATTTAACAACAAATAAGGCTAAATATGGACGAGAAATGGGGTTCAGAAAAAGCAACTACCTCCACCTTAACTTACACAAGCAACATTACTAAACGAAACTTAAACACACACACACACACTCCCACATTTACACACACACACTCCCCCCCGCACACACACTCCCATATACACTCCCACACACACACACAGACAGATTCCCAGAACCCGCACCCCACCCTCCTCCCACCCACATACACACTCAAACACACACACCCACACTCAAACACACAAACACTCCCATACACACACACACACTCCTAGACAGATTCCCAGAACCCTCCTCCCACCCACATACACTCACGCACACATAACCCCCCCCCCCTCCCCCTTCAAGTAAAGATTATTGGTGTTAAATTTTTTGGAAGCTATAACTCGATATTCACTCAGTTTTTAAGAGGACACAAATAATATGACCATTAGTCGATAATATAAATATAGAATATATAACTTGCTTATTCAGAACACAGAGAATAACTACATACAAGTTAAGATTCCTTTAAGGGGGTAGTGCTTGGTTTTTGGTCTTTATATTTATTTATTAATATATTTTTGAGTTTCCTCGCTAGACCTCCATCAAGATTAGAAAAACAAACCCTACACCCCCTCTCAAGATAAATTTGTACATTTTTCGGTAGAAAAATGTCCCGGCCATCCTTTTAAAATTAGAGGCTCGCTTTCGCTCGACAGGAAAACCATCGACACCTAAAGTGCACGACAGGCTTTATTATTGACAACAAAATGAGACGAAAGGTCTCAAAATCGCCAAACTAACGGAACAAACGTCTTAAAACCTCAAAACTAATATGCTAAACATGAGGGAGAAGGGGGTCCAGAAAAAGCGAGTACTACCCCCTTAAAAGCCCCACCATCACACTCCGCTATTGTCAAAGAGAATCTAAAACTATAAACGTTTTAGGTTGTCAAACTGTAAACGTTGAGACTGCGACATTTACGTGGAGTTTATACCCAAGAGTAGATTCTTGCACTACGCTTATCTATATCTAATGCACCTCGTTTATACCCAAGAGTAGATTCTTGCACTACGCTTATCTATATCTAATGCACCTCGTTTATCAACTCTGTATATATTTGACTGGTCTATGTGATAAGTAATACAAAAGGGAGTGTTGTATAGGTAGCGCCAACGAACTTGACAATTTTCTTGACCCCTTAACTTCTCATAACTCAAAAGGGCCTGGAGCAAACTGGCTGTAAATATCCACACCTATTTCCTGGTGGGCTCTTCCCTAATGATAGAAATTTCAGCTCGATTGCTTTCATTCATTTTGAGTTATGAGAAGTTAAGGGGTCAAGAAAATTGTCAAGTTCGTTGGCGCTACCTTTAGTACGTAAATATCTTGATAACTGTCTTGATAGTCTTATGCATAGTGCGCGGAATATCGATGTGAGTATCCCGGGTTCGAGTCCTCAGAGTGCCACATGTGTTTGTTGATTTCATTAATTGAGTTTAGATGTGAAGGTGGTTGGTGTAAAACACATAATAACAAATATGTAAATGGAATTTTGAATTAGTTATACAATATTCTCATGCATTGAATGATATTTAATACTTACGTGTTCAATCTTTTCATAGAATTGTACAATAATACTTATGCATATGATACACCATACAATATAGTACAGTATATACTTAACCTTCTTCGACATATGACACGATTTTGAGCCTATTGGGGATACTTTAAAGCCTTTGTTACCATCAGGGGTATTTAGAAACCTTTACTTTAGTTACTTCAACCTCTGCAGTTGTCTTTGAGTTAGCTGTGGGCAGAAAACTAATTTTAGAGAAGTAATTATAAGAGTGAGAGAACTCTATTTCTTATTGCTAATCTAGCAACCTCTGCGTCATAAATGGGGGAAAGGGTTAAAAAGAATGGGATTACATCAATATGTGACAACACAAATAACCAATAATACTGTACGTACACTAGAATATAATACACATCAAACCTAAACTTCTTGGAATATGTTACCAACAAATAACATTTACACTATAATGATTAAGGGAGCCCACCTCGATGTTTTTCTCTTTCTCTCCCTCTCTCTTTGGCTTGTATTTATTCGGCCCCATTCAGCCTACTGTTTTGAGACGTTTACCCCCATCCAGGTGTCAACATTTTCCTGGCGAGCGGTAGCGAGCCAGTATATATATATTTTTGTTTTGACAGCAAGGTCAATTTGTACATTTTTAGATAGAAAAATGTCTCCGACGAAGCCGGATTTCTCCATACAATGCTGACTCGCTATCGCTCGCCAGGAAGAAATCGACACCTGGATGGGGAAAAACGTCTTAAAACAGTTGGCTGAATGGGGCCGAATGGATACAAGCCAGGGAAAGAGAGAAAAGGAGAGAACAATATAAAAAAGCCGGTGTAACCTCCCTTAAAGGATTCCCTGAGCTGCAGACAACATCGCTTAATTATAATTCCACGGATCCCTGCCACAACAAAGATTCCCCAAGAAGGACTATACATTATAATTCCACGGATCCCTGCCACAACAAAGATTCCCCAAGAAGGACTATACATTATAATTCCACGGATCCCTGCCACAACAAAGATTCCCCAAGAAGGACTATACATTATAATTCCACGGATCCCTGCCACAACAAAGATACCCCAAGAAGGACTATACATTATAATTCCACGGATCCCTGCCACAACAAAGATTCCCCAAGAAGGACTATACATTATAATTCCACGGATCCCTGCCACAACAAAGATTCCCCAAGAAGGACTATACATTATAATTCCACGGATCCCTGCCACAACAAGATCCCTGCCACAACAAAGATTCCCCAAGAAAGACTATACATTATAATTCCACGGATCCCTGCCACAACAAAGATTCCCCAAGAAGGACTATACATTATAATTCCACAGATCCCTGCCACAACAAAGATTCCCCAAGAAGGACTATACATTATAATTCCACGGATCCCTGCCACAACAAAGATTCCCCAAGAAGGACTATACATTATAATTCCACAGATCCCTGCCACAACAAAGATTCCCCAAGAAGGACTATACATTATAATTCCACGGATCCCTGCCACAACAAAGATTCCCCAAGAAGGACTATACATTATAATTCCACGGATCCCTGCCACAATAAAGGTTCCCCAAGAAGGACTATACATTATAATTCCACAGATCCCTGCCACAACAAAGATTCCCCAAGAAGGACTATACATTATAATTCCACGGATCCCTGCCACAACAAAGATTCCCCAAGAAGGACTATACATTATAATTCCACGGATCCCTGCCACAACAAAGATTCCCCAAGAAGGACTATACATTATAATTCCACGGATCCCTGCCACAACAAAGGTTCCCGAAGAAGGACTATACATTATAATTCCACGGATCCCTGCCACAACAAAGATTCCCCAAGAAGGACTATACATTATAATTCCACGGATCCCTGCCACAACAAAGATTCCCCAAGAAGGACTATACATTATAATTCCACGGATCCCTGCCACAACAAAGATTCCCCAAGAAGGACTATACATTATAATTCCACGGATCCCTGCCACAACAAAGATTCCCCAAGAAGGACTATACATTATAATTCCACGGATCCCTGCCACAACAAAGGTTCCCCAAGAAGGACTATACATTATAATTCCACGGATCCCTGCCACAACAAAGGTTCCCCAAGAAGGACTATACATTATAATTCCACGGATCCCTGCCACAACAAAGGTTCCCCAAGAAGGACTATACATTATAATTCCACGGATCCCTGCCACAACAAAGGTTCCCCAAGAAGGACTAAATATTATAATTCCACGGATCCCTGCCACAACAAAGGTTCCCCAAGAAGGACTATACATTATAATTCCACGGATCCCTGCCACAACAAAGGTTCCCCAAGAAGGACTATACATTATAATTCCACGGATCCCTGCCACAACAAAGGTTCCCCAAGAAGGACTATACATTATAATTCTACGGATCCCTGCCACAACAAAGGTTCCCCAAGAAGGACTATACATTATGATTCCACGGATCTCTGCCACAACAAAGATTCCCCAAGAAGGACTATACATTATAATTCCACAGATCCCTGCCACAATAAAGGTTCCCCAAGAAGGACTATACATTATAATTCCACGGATCCCTGCCACAACAAAGATTCCCCAAGAAGGACTATACATTATAATTCCACGGATCCCTGCCACAACAAAGGTTCCCCAAGAAGGACTATACATTATAATTCCACGGATCCCTGCCACAACAAAGATTCCCCAAGAAGGACTATACATTATAATTCCACGGATCCCTGCCACAACAAAGGTTCCCCAAGAAGGACTATACATTATAATTCCACGGATCCCTGCCACAACAAAGGTTCCCCAAGAAGGACTATACATTAAATTATATACAGTGAGACAGTGGCAGTATCAAAGGCCACTGTCTTACATCCATTAAGGGGGAGGTAGTCGCTTTTTATGGACACCCTTCTCCCTCATGTTTAGCATATTAGTTTTGAAATTGTAAAGCCGGTATCACACGAGCGCTTTTTCACTCAACATTTATCCTCAACACTGGTCTGGCAGCTTATGAGGTAAACATTTGATATTTTTCTGTTACCTAAATTCATCTATCATCATTCTAATTTCCGATACCAGTGCAAAATACTTCAGAAATGTTGCTAGAAAAATGTTGATCATCGAATGTTGACTATAAAAGCTCTAGAGTGATACCGGCTTAAGACGTTCGTTCAGTTAGTTTGGCGATTTTGAGACGTTTCGCCCCATTTATTTGGTCAATAGTAAGACCTTTCGTGTCATTTACCTATCGATTTTTTCCTGGCGAGCTATAGCGAGCCTGTAATTTTCGAAGGAACCGGCCTTTGACCGGGACATTTTTCTACTTAAAAATGTACAACTTTATCTTGAAAGGGGGTCTAGGGGGTGTTTTTTTTAAGCTTGATGGAAGTCTAGCGAAAAACTAAAAAATAAAGTTAAAACAAAAAATATATATAGGCCAAACAACAAGCAGTACCCCCTTACAACTGCAGGCACACAAACACTTTAGCGGCGACTATTCTCGGAGTCACAGTATCCAAGTAAAACAGATGCTTCATTTATATTAGCAAGTGAATTTCACCTTCATATTGCAAATTATAATCTAGAATACTTAACCCGTACAGTACCAGAGACGTCCTTTATATCATATTCTGGCAACTATTAGACGATTTCATTGAGCTTAGGAAGGACCTCTAGCAATAATAAGGCTTCGAACTACCTCACTTAACCCTTTTTAATACCACATACCTTTCTTAAACTGCACAACATCGTCTAAATATAGCTAGGATAATATAATTATAACACACGTCGCTGGTACTCAAAGGGTTAAACATAGCTAATTAACCCTTTCAGCACGATGGCGTCTCTTTACCTTTAATTCTGGCTAAAGTTAGATTTTGTATATACAGTTTAAGAAGGACCTATGTTATTCAGAGGGTTTATTAAGATCGTATTTACCCATTTGAGTCCTAGAGGTAGATTGTAAGCTAAAGCAAATCGTCTAATGGTAACCAGAATATGATGACAATTACGTCATCGTGCTGAAAGGGGTAAATAAATAACAAACGTCCCTATAAATAATAATAATTGGTAGTAAATGTCAGATTAAGATACAATTGGCCGTTAATAAAAGACGTTCCTGTGACACCGGTTTAAGGGTTCAGGGGAGATTTTCACTTAAGAGTTTTTTTCTGGACTCCATTGCTTTTGAGACATTCCGACGTTCGCCCCATTAATTTGGCGATGTTAAGACCTTTCGCCCCAGGCATGTAAATTTTAAATCCTTTTGTCCCATTTAGGTGTCGATGTTTTCCTGGCGAGCGATAGCGAGCCTGTAATCTAAGAGGAACCGGCCTTCGGGCGGGATATCTTTTTACCGAAAAATGTACACATACATCTTGAAGGGGAATCTGGGGTGTGGTTTTCTAACCTTGATGGAGGTCTAGGGATGAAACTAAGAATCTCCCCTTAAGTCTATATTGTTTACCTAGGAGTTCATTGACCTACATCATCATGCCATGCAATATTGCGTTCTGCGCTCCCAGACAGACAAGGGTATAATCTCTAATATGGCATGTGACCCCTTTTCAAACCCACGACATAAATTTAACTTAATTTTAACTTTCACCAGATGATTTAATTCAGCTTAAGAAAGATGTGTTGCAGTTAGAGGGTTAATCTAGATACGGTAGTCTTTAACTTTGCAATACACTAGGTTCTTTCGCACTCGAGGTAAGGGGAGGCAGTTGGTGTTTCGAGTCCTCTTCCTTCCTCATGTTTAGCCCTATTAGTTATGAGATTTCAAGATATTCGCCTCATTAGTTTGGCAATTTTCAGACCTTTTGCCCCATTCCTTTGTCAATATTAAGACCTTTCGTGCCAATTAGGTGTCGATTTTTTTTCATGGCGAGTGATAGCGAGCCTGTATTTAGAGAGGAATCGGCCTTCGGCCGGGACATTTTTCAACCGAAAAATGTACAAATTTATATCGAAGGGGGGTCTTGTGGGTGTTTTTTAAAGTTTGATAGAGGGTTAAAGAGCAAACTAAACCCCCTCCTTAAACCATTGAGCCGAACCAGTAACTTATGCTGCACAATAATACCGTCTGAGCTCCCTGGGCGTATATATTTCATAATTTATGGATTTTGTTCCTCTTAAATTACAGGCTCGCTATCGCTCGCCAGGAAAATATCGACACCTAAATGATACGAAAAGTCTTAATATTGACAAAGAAATGGGGCAAAAAGTTTTAAAATCGTCAAACTAATGGAAATAACGTTTTAAAATCTGAAAATTAATGGGGCTAAAGATGAGGAAGACGAGGGCCCAGAAAAGCGCCCCATCTCCCATTACAATCCTATGGCAGTAGCATTAATACAGCACAAACAAACAGACAAACAGACATCGTGGCGTGAATGACGGAGGGGTTAAGGGGAGGTTTCTAGTTTGTTAAATAGACCTCCATCAAGCTTAAAATTACACCCCCTAGACCTCCTTGCAAGATAAATTTGTACATTTTTCGGTAGAAAAATGTCCTGGCCGAAGGCCAGTTCCTCTTAAATTACAGGTTCGCTATCGCTCGCCAGGAAAAATTCGACACCTAAATGGCACGAAAGGTCTTAAAATTGACAGAAATGGGACGATAGTTCCTAAAATCTCCAAACTAATGGGGCGAACGTCTTAAAATTACAAAAGCAATAGGGCTAAACATGAGGGAGAAAGAGGGCCAGAAAAAAATCCCTCAAGTGAAAATTTCCCCTTTACCCATACTGCACCGGCGACGTCTTTTTTATTTTATTTCCTCTACATTTAGACGATTTCTTTTTGTTTAGGAAGGATATATGGTAGCTAAAAAGATGAAATGAGATAGTCTGTAGTCTTTTTATGGGTAGACGTCCTTCCTAAGCTGAATAACATCGTATAATCGTTGCCAGAATATAATGAGAAGGATGTCACCGGTACTGTATGGGTTAAGGCGGATTCTCAGGAGCGGAGTGTCGGCAACTTTTTTGATTATCAACTTTATTCTGGCTACATTTAAGGGGGAGGTAGTCGCTTTTTCTGGATCCCCTTCTCCCTCATGTTTAGCATATTCGTTTTGACAACTTAAGACGTTCGTTCCGTTAGTTCGGCGATTTTGAGACCTTTCGCCCCCTTCCTTGCCATTTAGGTGTAGTTTTTTTCCTGGCGAGCGATAGGAAGCCTCTACTTTTAGAAGGAACCGGCCTTTGGCCTGGACATTTTTTTACCAAAAAAATTACAAATTTATCTTGAAAGGGAGTCTAGGGGTGTCTTTTTTTAAGTTTGATGGAGGTCTAGCGAGTAAACTAAAAAATAATTAAATATATAAATATATAGACCAGAAATCAAACACTACCCCATTAAACCCTTCCGTACCTGCGGCGTCTGTTGTATTTCAGGCTAGCTATAATTAGACAACTGTATGCAGCTTAGGAAGAATCTGTGTTAGTTAAAACGGTTGATTGAGATAGTTCAAGGCCTTATCATCGCTCGAGATCCTTCCTAAACTGAATTAAGTCGTTTCCTGGTAGCCAGAATAAAATGCAAAGGATGTCGATGGTACAGAAGGGGTTAAGGATTGTTTCACTTGACCTGGTATCAAAGGATGTCGACGGTACAGAAGGGGTTAAGGATTGTTTTACTTGACCTGGTATCAAAGGATGTCGACGGTACAGAAGGGGTTAAGGATTGTTTCACTTGACCTGGTATCAAAGGATGTCGACGGTACAAAAGGGGTTAAGGATTGTTTCACTTGACCTGGTATCATAGGATGTCGACGGTATAGAAGGGGTTAAGGATTGTTTTACTTGACCTGGTATCAAAGGATGTCGACAGTACAGAAGGGGTTAAGGATTGTTTTACTTGACCTGGTATCATAGGATGTCGATGGTACAGAAGGGGTTAAGGATTGTTTTACTTGACCTGGTATCAAAGGATGTCGACGGTACAGAAGGGGTTAAGGATTGTTTTACTTGACCTGGTATCATAGGATGTCGACGGTACAGAAGGGGTTAAGGATTGTTTTACTTGACCTGGTATCATAGGATGTCGACGGTACAGAAGGGGTTAAGGATTGTTTCACTTGACCTGGTATCATAGGATGTCGACGGTACAGAAGGGGTTAAGGATTGTTTGACTTGACCTGGTATCAAAGGATGTCGACGGTACAGAAGGGGTTAAGGATTGTTTGACTTGACCTGGTATCATAGGATGTCGACGGTACAGAAGGGGTTAAGGATTGTTTTACTTGACCTGGTATCATAGGATGTCGACGGTACAGAAGGGGTTAAGGATTGTTTTACTTGACCTGGTATCATAGGATGTCGACGGTACAGAAGGGGTTAAGGATTGTTTCACTTGACCTGGTATCATAGGATGTCGACGGTACAGAAGGGGTTAAGGATTGTTTGACTTGACCTGGTATCAAAGGATGTCGACGGTACAGAAGGGGTTAAGGATTGTTTCACTTGACCTGGTATCAAAGGATGTCGACGGTACAGAAGGGGTTAAGGATTGTTTCACTTGACCTGGTATCATAGGATGTCGACGGTATAGAAGGGGTTAAGGATTGTTTCACTTGACCTGGTATCATAGGATGTCGACGGTACAGAAGGGGTTAAGGATTGTTTGACTTGACCTGGTATCAAAGAATGTCGACGGTACAGAAGGGGTTAAGGATTGTTTCACTTGACCTGGTATCAAAGGATGTCGACGGCACAGAAGGGGTTAAGGATTGTTTTACTTGACCTGGTATCAAAGGATGTCGACAGTACAGAAGGGGTTAAGGATTGTTTTAATTGACCTGGTATCATAGGATGTCGATGGTACAGAAGGGGTTAAGGATTGTTTGACTTGACCTGGTATCAAAGGATGTCGACGGCACAGAAGGGGTTAAGGATTGTTTTACTTGACCTGGTATCAAAGGATGTCGACAGTACAGAAGGGGTTAAGGATTGTTTTAATTGACCTGGTATCATAGGATGTCGATGGTACAGAAGGGGTTAAGGATTGTTTCACTTGACCTGGTATCAAAGGATGTCGACGGTGCAGAAGGGGTTAAGGATTGTTTCACTTGACCTGGTATCATAGGATGTCGACGGTACAGAAGGGGTTAAGGATTGTTTGACTTGACCTGGTATCAAAGGATGTCGACGGTACAGAAGGGGTTAAGGATTGTTTCACTTGACCTGGTATCATAGGATGTCGACGGTACAGAAGGGGTTAAGGATTGTTTCACTTGACCTGGTATCATAGGATGTCGATGGTACAGAAGGGGTTAAGGATTGTTTTACTTGACCTGGTATCAAAGGATGTCGACGGTACAGAGGGGGTTAAGGATTGTTTGACTTGACCTGGTATCAAAGGATGTCGACAGTACAGAAGGGGTTAAGGATTGTTTTACTTGACCTGGTATCATAGGATGTCGATGGTACAGAAGGGGTTAAGGATTGTTTTACTTGACCTGGTATCATAGGATGTCGACGGTACAGAAGGGGTTAAGGATTGTTTTACTTGACCTGGTATCAAAGGATGTCGACGGTACAGAAGGGGTTAAGGATTGTTTCACTTGACCTGGTATCATAGGATGTCGACGGTATAGAAGGGGTTAAGGATTGTTTGACTTGACCTGGTATCAAAGGATGTCGACGGTACAGAAGGGGTTAAGGATTGTTTCACTTGACCTGGTATCAAAGGATGTCGACGGTACAGAAGGGGTTAAGGAATTGTTTCACTTGACCTGGTATCATAGGATGTCGACGGTACAGAAGGGGTTAAGGATTGTTTTACTTGACCTGGTATCAAAGGATGTCCACGGTAAAGAAGGGGTTAAGGATTGTTTCACTTGACCTGGTATCATAGGATGTCGACGGTACAGAAGGGGTTAAGGATAGTTTTACTTGACCTGGTATCAAAGGATGTCGACGGTACAGAAGGGGTTAAGGATTGTTTCACTTGACCTGGTATCATAGGATGTCGACGGTACAGAAGGGGTTAAGGATTGTTTTACTTGACCTGGTATCAAAGGATGTCGACGGTACAGAAGGGGTTAAGGATTGTTTCACTTGACCTGGTATCATAGGATGTCGATGGTACAGAAGGGGTTAAGGATTGTTTTACTTGACCGGGAATCAAAGGATGTCGACGGTACAGAAGGGGTTAAGGATTGTTTGACTTGACCTGGTATCAAAGGATGTCGACAGTACAGAAGGGGTTAAGGATTGTTTGACTTGACCTGGTATCATAGGATGTCGATGGTACAGAAGGGGTTAAGGATTGTTTTACTTGACCTGGTATCATAGGATGTCGACGGTACAGAAGGGGTTAAGGATTGTTTTACTTGACCTGGTATCATAGGATGTCGACGGTACAGAAGGGGTTAAGGATTGTTTTACTTGACCTGGTATCATAGGATGTCGACGGTACAGAAGGGGTTAAGGATTGTTTTACTTGACCTGGTATCATAGGATGTCGACGGTACAGAAGGGGTTAAGGATTGTTTTACTTGACCTGGTATCAAAGGATGTCGACGGTACAGAAGGGGTTAAGGATTGTTTCACTTGACCTGGTATCAAAGGATGTCGACGGTACAGAAGGGGTTAAGGATTGTTTTACTTGACCTGGTATCAAAGGATGTCGACGGTACAGAAGGGGTTAAGGATTGTTTTACTTGACCTGGTATCAAAGAAATTATTTTAATTAAGGGGGGTCACTGTCGTTTTGGTTTTTTTTCTCTCTTTCCCTGGCTTGTATCCATTCTGCCCTATTCAGCCCAAGTGTTTTAAGACGTTTATCCCCATCCAGGTGTTGATTTCTTCCTGGCGAGCGATAGCGAGCCAGCATTGTATGGAGAAATCCGGCTTCGCCGGAGAAATTTTTCGATAGAAAAATGTACAAATCTAGCTTGCTGTCAAAAAAAAAAAAAAAAAAAAAATATATATATATATATATATATATATATATATATATATACTGGCTCGCTACCGCTCGCCAGGAAAATATTGAAAACAGTAGGCTGAATGGTGCCAAATGGATACAAGCCAAAGAGAGAGCTAGGAAAGAAAGAGAAAACAGCGAGGTGGGCCCCCTTACGGAACTATTTGTGATGTTGATTTTTTTGGCCTATCGGCAAGTAAACTGAAGTTATTCTATAATAGTTAACTGATTTTATGTAAACAGTTAACTAACCCCTTCTTACTGGCGACGTATTTAATTTTGGCTACACTTAGACGATTTTATGAAGCTTAGGAAGAATATATGGTAGCTAAATGGATTAATTGAACTAGTCTGTAGCTTTTTTTATGGGTAGACGTCTTTCTTAAGCTGAATAAAACCGTCTAATAATTTTCAGAATACAATGAAAATGACGTGACCGGTACTGAAAGGGTTAAGAAGCGTCCGGACCAGACTCGCCAACAGTTACTACCGGAACAAGAGCTCCTGAGAACACCCGCCTTTAATGGTGGTGGGGGGGTTCGTTTGTCTGGTACCCCTTCTCTCTCACGCTTAGCTCCATTAGTCTTCAGATTTTAAGACGTTCAGCCCATTAGTTTGGCGATTTTAAGACCTTTGACCCCATTTCTTTGTTAATGTTAAGACCTTTTATGCTATCAAGGTGTCGATTTTTGCCTGGCGAGCGATAGCGAGCCTTTAATTTAAAGAGGAATCGGCCTTCGGCCGGAAAAATTGTCTACAAATTTACAAATGTACAAATTTATCTCAAAGTGGGGTCTTAGGGATGTATATTTTGAAGTTTGATGGAGTCCTAGCGAGGAAACTAATAAATAGATAAATAAATAGATAAATACAAAATTAACCACTACCCCCTTAAATCTTTGAGCCTTTCAGTATATCATGGCAGTCGTTTATATTATTTCGGTTATTATTACACGAATATATTAACATTAAAGTGTGATCTGTGGCCGTCAGAGGGTTAATTATCAACATACATTCAACCCCTTTGGCTGATAGAGGCTCTTCCTACGGTTCTATCTTTCTATCTGTCTATCTATATACTCAGGCCCAATCCCCACTCATCCTTTTTTTTTTTTTTTTTTTACAGTTCGATGTATATACTTGTCTAGTAATCTATGGCACATGACACTGGAAGGGTTAAACACGATGGAGTAAATTTTTGCTCATTTATGAAAAATACACAGTAAAAAAAAGTATTTATATAAAACAAACAAACAAACGGTCTTCTTAGGAATATTTTTTAGTTTTTTGGCGCGTTGTAACTAAAACATTTTGTGTATATAAATGAAACCATCCGAATTTTCATGTGTTTTTGTAAACGCTTTCGTGTTTTATCATATAGTGAACGGGAAAAAATATGAAATGCAACATTCGTGGATATATTAAAACTAAGATTTCATATGGATGTTATTCCTAATTTCAAAATAACTCTGATAATGAATAGCTTAACTATTTAATGACTACAAGTATTTATATAAAAACATAAGGTGTTTAAAATAGAACATGTGTTTTATTTTTAAGGGAGCCCACCTCGCTTATTTTCTCTTTCTCGCCTCTTTTTGGCTTGTATCCATTCAGCCTACTGTTATAAGACGTTTACCCCCACCCAGGTGTCAATATTTTCCAGACGAGCGGTAGCAAGCCAGCATTTATATAATTTTTGTTCTGACAGCAAACTAACTAGGAGGGTGAGCTATCGCTCACCATGAAAAAATCGACACCTGGATGGGGATAAACGTCTTAAAACAGTTTGCTGAATGGGGCCGAATGGATACAAGCCAGGGAAAGAGAGAATATGAGAGAGAGATAAAACAAAAACGGTGACCCCCCTTAAAAGCCCAATTTCGTATAAGCCACGTAACACACTCATAAACACATGTTTATACACAAATACTGTCTTTGTTTTTTTTAGGAAACACGCGTTTATAATAATAATGCAAAAATGAGTTTCAAAGTTTTACAAGTGTAACAAACAAAAACATTTTTTTGGCAAACCAATGTTTTGCTCTGTGTACATAATAAACTTGGCACACTGCGTATTAAACTGCAATACAAATGGTCGAAATAACCCAATAATAATCCACTATGCGTAATACAAGGACATTATATACATAAACAAAAACACAATAAACACATTATACATAGAGGTATTCCAACATTGGTCACGAGATAGTTTCATTCATCAATACAAACTATTGATGTTTTTGTTTAAGGAAATATGCAGAACAAAACATTTTAACAAGCATAGTTCAGATTTGGTCCCGTGAATGGAGGGTGGTTGAATAGGTTTGGTACACGTCTATCTATGTATGTATGTATGTATGTATGTATGTATGTATGTATGTATGTATGTATGTGGGTGGTAATGGTATGTGAGGGGTTGGGTGGGTGGGGATTTGCTTTCATGTGTGTGCGTATGTGTATGATGTGTTTTCGTGTGTGTGTGTGTGTGTGTGTGTGTGTGTGTGTGTGTGTGTGTGTGTGTGTGTGTGTGTGTGTGTGTGTGTGTGTGTGTGTGTTGATATTTACAGGAGGATACGTATATATATATATCCCTTTCAGTTCGTATATATATATATATATATATATATATATATATATATATATATATATATATATATATATAAGACAGGTATATGGGTAGAATGAATGATCTAGTGAGCGTACAATACAAGCATACACATTTTACAGTTATGAGTGAATGGTCAGATTGAGAACGCCATTTGAAAGTAAGAGGCTTAAATGATGTTCTTGTATCGTGTGGGCGGAATGGCTGCTTGAGTGGTGTGTGTGTGTGTGTAAATAGGTGGGGTGGGTAATGGCTTGGGTGTTTGTAGATGTGATAATGGTTGGCAGTGTTGTCTATTGACTGGCTAGTGTACGTACGTGTTGTGTATTTCTTTGTTGTGTGTGTGTGAGTGAGTACTGGTGTGTGCGTGTGGGTGATGGTGTGTATGGGGGTACTGGTGTGGTTGTGGGTGATGGTGTGTGTCTGGGTGATGGTGTATGTGGGTAGTGGTGTGTGTGCAGCATGGTTGGTGGCGTGTGTGTGGGTATTGATGTGTGAGTGGTTAGTGACGTCTATGTTGGTAGTGGAGTGTGTGTGTGGGGGGGGGGGGAATACTATGTTTGTGGGTGATGGTGTGTGGGTAGTGATGTGTGTATGGTTGGTGGTGTGTGTGTGTGTGTGGATAGTGGTGTGTGTATAGTTGGCGGTGCGTATATGTAGGGTGTGGACTGTGGTGTGTGTGTGTTGGTGTACGTGTGGGTAGTGGTGTGTGTAATTGCGTGAGTGTGTGGGTAGTGGTTCGTGTTTGTGTGTGGGTAGTGGTGGGGGGGGGGGGGGGTAGGGTGTGTGGGGGGGGGGGGGGGGTAGTGGTGTGTGCGGGTAGTGGAGTGTGTATCTAGTAGTGCATGGGGAATAGTGGCGTGTACATGTGGGTAATGGTGTGTGTGTGTGGGGCGGGTAGTGGTGTATGTGTGAGGGGAGGGGTAGTGGTGTGTGTGTAGTAGTGTGTGTGGGGGAGAGGTAGTGGTGTGTGTGTGGCTAGTGGTGTGTGTGGGTAGTGGTGTGTGCGGGTAGTGGAGTGTGTATCTAGTAGTGCATGGGGAATAGTGGCGTGTACATGTGGGTAATAGTGTGTGTGTGGGTCGGGTTGTGGTGTATGTGTGAGGGGAGGGGTAGTGATGTGTGTGGGGGAGAGGTAGTGGTGTGTGTGTGGCTAGTGGTGTGTGTGGGGGAGGGGTAGTGTTGTGTGTGTTGGCTAGTGGTGTGTGTGGGGGGTAGTGGTGTGTGTACCTAGTAGTGTATGGGGAATAGTGGCGTGTACTGTACATGTGGGTAGTGGTGTGTGGGGGGTAGGAGGGTACAGGGAGGGGGGTAGCGGTGTGGTGTATCTAGTAGTGTATGGAGGTAGTGGCGTGTACATGGGGGTAGTGGTGTGTGTGGGGGGGGGGTAGTGGTGTAATTGTGCGGGTAGTGGTGTGTGGTGTATCTAGTAGTGTATGAGGAGCAGTGGCGTGTGCATGCGAGTAGTGGTGTGGGGGGGGGGGGGGGCGGGGGAGGGCTAAGTGCGTAGTGGTGTGTGTATGTATAGCATGGGGGAAGTGTCTCGTGTATGAGGGTAGTGGTGTGTGTGTGTGTGCAGTGTTGTGTGTGGGAAGTGTTGTGTATGTGTTTGGGTAGTGGTGTGTGTGGGGGAGAGGTAGTGGTGTGTGTGTAGTGGTGTGTGTGTGTGGGAGGGGGGCTAAGTGCGTAATGGTGTGTGTATGTATAGCATGGGGGAAGTGTCTTGTGTATGTGGCTAGTGGTGCGTGTGTGTGCAGTGTTGTGTGTGGGAAGTGTTGTGTATGTGTGTGAGTAGTGGTGTGTGTGTGTTTGGGGGTAGTGGTGTGTGTGTGGAGGGGTAGTGGTGTGTGTTGGTAGTGGTGTGTGTGGGTAGTGGTGTACTGTGGGTAGCGGTGTGTGTGTGTGGGTAGTGGTGTATTGTGGGTAGCAGAGTGTGCATGTGTGGGTAGTGGTGTGTGTGTGGGTAGTGGTGTGTGTGGGTAGTGGTGTGTATGTGTGTATGGGTGGTGGTGTGTGTGGGTGTTAGTGTGTGTGGGTAGTGGTGTGTGTGGGTAGTGATGTGTGTATGGGTAGTGGTGTGTGTGGGTAATGGGTGTGTGTGTGTATGTAGGTAATGGTGTGTGTGTGTGGGTAGTAATGTGTGTGGGTAATGGTTTGTGTGGGTAGTGGTGTGTGTGGGTAGTGGTGTATGTGGGTAGTGGTGTATGTGGGTAGTGGTGTGTGGGGGTAGTGGAGTGTGTGGGTATAGTGGTGTGTGGGGGTAGTGGTGTGTGTGGGTAGTGGTGTGTGTGAGTAGTGCTATGTGGGGGTAGTGGTGTGTGTGGGTAAGGGTGTGTGGGGGGGGTGTGGTAGGGGTGGTGTGGTGGGTAGTGGTGTGTGGGGTGGGTAGTGTGGTGGTGGGTAGTGGGTGTGGGGGTAGTGGTTTGTGGGGGTAGTGGTGGTGTGGTAGTGGTGTGTGGGGGTGGGTGGTGTGGTGTGTGTGTGGGGTAGCGGTGTGTGTGGGTAGTGGTTTGTGGGGGTAGTGGTGTGTGTGGGTAGTGGTGTGTGTGGGTAGTAGTGTGAGTGGGTAGTGGTGTGTGGGGTTAGGTGTGTGTGAGGGTGGTGGTGTGTGTGGGTGGTGGTGTGTGGGGTTAGTGGTGTGTGTGGGTAGGGGTGTGGGGGGTAGTGTGTGGGGGGTAGTGGTGTGTGGGGGGTAGTGGTGTGTGGGGGGGTAGTGGTGTGTGTAGTGGTGTGGGGTAGTGGTGTGGGGTAGTGGAGTGGTGTGGGGTAGTGGAGTGGTGTGGGTAGTGGTGTGTGGGGGTAGTGGTGGGTAGTGTGTGGGGGTAGTGGTGTGTGTGGGTGGGTAGTGGTGTGTGTGGTGGGGGGGAGAGGTGTGTGGGGGTGGTGGTGGTGGTGGGTAGTGGTGTTGTGGGGTGTGGTAGTGTGGTGTGGGGGTGTAGTGGTGTGGGGGTAGTGGTGTGTGGGGTAGTGGTGTGGGGGTAGTGGTGTGTGGGGTAGTGGTTTGTGTGGTGGTGTGTGGTGGGTGGTAGTGGTGTGTGGGGGTGGGGTGTGTGTGGGTAGTGGTGTGTGTGGGTAGTGGTTGTGTGTGGGTAGTGGTGTGGTGTGGGTAGTGGTGTGTAGTGGTGTGGGTGATGGTGTGGGTGTAGTGGTGTGGGTGTAGTGGGGGCGGTGTAGTGGTGTGTGTGGGTAGTGGTGTGTGTGGGTAGTAGTGTGAGTGGGTAGTGGTGTGTGGGGTTAGGTGTGTGTGAGGGTGGTGGTGTGTGTGGGTAATGGTGTGTGTGGGTAGCGGTGTGTGTGGGTAGTGGTGTGTGGGGGTAGTGATGTGTGGGGGTAGTGGTGTGAGTGGGTAGTGGTGTGAGTGGGTAGTGGTGTGTGGGGGTAGTGATGTGTGTGGGTAGTGGTGTGTGGGGGTAGTGGTGTGTGTGAGTAGTGGTATGTGGGGTTAGTGGTGAGTGGGTAGTTGTGTGTGGGGGTAGTGGTGTGTGTGTGTAGCGGTGTGTGGGGGTAGTGGTGTGTGGGGGTAGTGGTGTGAGTGGGTAGTGGTGTGTGGGGGTAGTGGTGTGTGGGGGTAGTGGTCTGTGGGGGTAGTGGTATGTGGGGGTAGTGGTCTGTGGGGGTAGTGGTGTGTGTGGGTAGTGGTGTGTGGGGGTAGTGGTGTGAGTGGGTAGTTGTGTGTGGGGGTAGTGGTGTGTGTGGGTAGCGGTGTGTGTGGGTAGTGGTGTGTGTGGGTAGTGGTGTGTGTGGGTAGTGGTGTATGTGGGTAGTGGTGTGTGTGGGTAGTGGTGTGTATGGGTAGTGGTGTGTGTGGGTAGTGGTGTGTATGGGTAGTGGTGTGTGTGGATGGGTAGTGGTGTGTGTGGGGAGTGGTGTGTATGGGTAGTGGTGTGTGGGGGTGAGTGGGTAGCGGTGTGTGTGGGTAGTGGTGTATGTGGGTAGTGGTGTGTGTGGGTAGTGGTGTGTGTGGTAGTTGTGTGTGTGGGTAGTGGTGTGTGCGGGTAGTTGTGTGTGTGGGTAGTGGTGTGTGTGGGTAGTGGTGTGTGTGGGTAGTGGTGTGTGTGGGTAGTGGTGTGTATGGGTAGTGGTGTGTGGGGGTAGTGGTGTGTGTGGGTAGCGGTGTGTGTGGGTAGTGGTGTGTGTGGGTAGTGGTGTGTGTGGGTAGTGGTGTGTGTGGGTAGTGGTGTGTATGGGTAGTTGTGTGTGTGGGTAGTGGTGTGTGTGGGTAGTGGTGTGTGTGGGTAGTGGTGTGTGTGGGTAGTGGTGTGTGTGTGTGTAGTGGTGTGTGTGTGTAGTGGTGTGTGTGGGTAGCAGGGTGGATCAAATACTGATTTTGTATAGGTCAAATACAAATACATTTATTCCTTAATGCAAAAATGCAAATATAAATACAAATACTTCTGAAATTAAGATGTAAAAATACAAATACAAATACTTTTCGTTGTCGCTCGATCTGAGAGTGTGATCTAACTCAGCGAGTCAGACCGAGCGTCAACGGAAAGGTGGCGTGGGATTTCAATTGACCCTACCAAGAATTTACCTAAGACCTCTGGTAGACGCTTCCAAAGTAGTGCCAGAGCTATGACTGTCGACATCAACAATACCCAACACCTAGGATATACACAGTTTATCTCGATTTTTTGTGATTCTACATGTTATCTTTTTTAAAGTATACGACTACACTATGTGCTTATTTAGTATAGTAAAAATGGAAAGTCCATATGCAGATGATAATGACTACAAACATAATTGTAAGCTGATTAATTATAATAACAAAATAGGCGTGAAAGTACTTGCTGACTTTGTATTATATATAAACGTTATTTATGAATATGGGTGATCTTAAAATATATAAAACAATAGTATGCATAGACCAAAGTATGTGTCAGCTACATATATTTCGACTAGCTGTATATAATAAAGAATTGTTGAAGGAGAGGGAGGGTGTATAGGTCTGCGATGTCGCAAATTTCCCACATGCACTGCGGTAAACATTGCGTTCAGCGCCTCTATCGGCCACTGTAAGCGTACTGGTAGGGAGAAATCAAAACAAGCGGGAAAGTATGCACAACAGATTCAGAATATTCAACTTTACTGCTTGCAGATAACAATAGCAGAAATATATATATATTTTTTTTAAATATAACAAATGTAGGGGTTTTCGTCCTCACAAATTGTCTGTACGTAGCAATAAAAAATATAAAAAATATCCTTTGTTTATGGAATAGGCAAAACGCAGTAGCCTTAAACTAGCCTACTGCCTGTAACACTAGCAAGTGTGGAAATACAAATAAAATTAATTTTTCTTCTGGGTGCCAAAATACAATTACAAATACAAATACAGTGAAAATCGTATTTAAATACAATTCAAATACAAATACAATTGTATTTGATCCACCCCTGGTGGGTAGCGGTGTGTGTGGGTAGTGGTGTGTGTAGGTTGTGGTGTGGGTAGTGGTGTGTGGGTAGCGGTGTGTGTGGGTAGTGGTGTGTGGGGGTAGTGGTGTGTGTAGGTTGTGGTGTGTGTGGGTTGTGGTGTGTGTAGGTTGTGGTGTGGGTAGTGGTATGTGTGGGTAGTGGTGTGTGTGGGTTGTGGTGTGTGTGTAGTGGTGTGTGTGTGTAGTGGTGTGTGGGGGTAGTGGTGTGTGGGGTTAGTGGTGTGTGTGGGTAGTGGTGTGTGTGGGTAGTGGTGTGTGCATGTAGTGGTGTGTGTGGGTAGTGGTGTGTGTGTATGTAGTGGTGTGTGTAGGTAGTGGTATGTGTGTAGGTAGTGGTGTATGTGTGGGTAGTGGTGTATTATGGGTAGTGGTGTGTGTGTGTAGTGGTGTGTGTAGGTAGTGGTATGTGTATAGGTAGTGGTGTATGTGTGGGTAGTGGTGTATTATGGGTAGTGGTGTGTGTGTGTGTGTGTAGTGGTGTGTGTGGGTATGGTATGTGATGGTGTTAAACGTCGTTCATTGGTATAGTGACAAATAATGGTGGTGATGTGGTGCATGGGGGTAAATATGGGTGGTATTGTATTATGTGAAGGTGTTTGAAATATTTTATTGGTCATATTTGTGTATATTTTTGGTGTAATTGTGGTTGTGTTTCTGGTTGCAATTTGGAAATAGATATATTTATTAAAGTTATTCTGCAATGATGTGGTTGCGTAAATATGGGTGCGTTAATGCAGTAGTATATCTTCGTTGACTGGTTTATGAATGGGTAGATGAATTGGTAAAAAGGTGAATGGTTGGGAGTATGGATGGTTGTGTGTATAGATGGTTGTGTGTATGGATGGTTGTGTGTATGGATGGTTGTGTGTATGGATGGTTGGATGTATGGATGGTTGTGTGTATGGATGGTTGGGTGTATGGATGGTTGTGTGTATGGATGGTTGTGTGTATGGATGGTTGTGTGTATGGATGGTTGGATGTATGGATGGTTGGGTGTATGAATGGTTGTGTGTATGGATGGTTGTGTGTATGGATGGTTGTGTGTATGGATGGTTGTGTGTATGGATGGTTGTGTGTATGGATGGTTGTGTGTATGGATGGTTGGGTGTATGGATGGTTGGGTGTATGGATGGTTGTGTGTATGGATGGTTGGGTGTATGGATGGTTGTGTGTATGGATGGTTGGGTGTATAGATGGTTGGGTGTATGGATGGTTGGGTGTATGGATGGTTATGTGTATGGATGGTTGTGTGTATGGATGGTTGTGTGTATGGATGGTTGTGTGTATGGATGGTTGGGTGTATGGATGGTTGGGTGTATGGATGGTTGTGTGTATGGATGGTTGGGTGTATGGATGGTTGTGTGTATGGATGGTTGTGTGTATGGATGGTTGGGTGTATGGATGGTTGTGTGTATGGATGGTTGGGTGTATGGATGGTTGGGTGTATGGATGGTTGTGTGTATGGATGGTTGGGTGTATGGATGGTTGGGTGTATAGATGGTTGGGTGTATAGATGGTTGTGTGTATGGATGGTTGTGTGTATGAATGGTTGTGTGTATAAATGGTTGTGTGTAATTTAAGTAATAGAAATCTGGACATAAATAACAATGGACGTGTGAGAATAATGTGTACCTCCATTCCTTCATCGTACCACCACCCACAGTACAAACAATGCTCATCACTATCAACAAAACCCAACACACCATACTTTATGTTCATATTACTCAGATTTCTTTTCGTTTCCAAATATCAAACATAAAGCTCAATAGGTTCACCAAATTATTATAGTATCTCAAGCCTGCACTAGAAGATACCCCGAAATGTAACACACAATCACTTAAGTTCGAAATAACACTGGTGAATATCAGAGTTCAGGGGTAAGTAGGCGAGAGGACCCGCACATACACCTACCCTAACCGACGGCCGCAGCCAGACTGATCCAGGTCGACTCAGGCTAGCTCCGCCCCTTCTCCTGGGGGTGTTGCCAGACTCAGTGTCCTACATTTTACGCTCGTGAGATTTTCCAAAGGGATAATAGTTTTCCTGCAGGCTAAGAGGCAGGTGCAAGAAGGACAATCTAACTCGCATTTTATCCCGGGGCAATTCTGATTTAATTTTCCTGTGAACCTGAATAGAAGACAAACACGAAAGAAACACTAGCACTAAAAAGAGGAAGCACAGAGTCAAGATTTCAGAGCTGTTTTGTGTGATACCACTGGTTTAGTTCAAATTTGGATTTAGGTGGAATATGATGTCTAAAAGTACAAGTTTAATGCAATTAAATGTCATAGTATAGACATCCTTTTGCTATGTAGGTCAAGAAGGGGTCTGCAGATTTCCACTTTTCTTATGTTCTCATGTTATTAAACCCCACACAACAATGTAAGAATAAGTGTTTACTCGTACAAGTATACATTTTAATAAGTGTTTACTCGTACAAGTATACATTTTAATAAGTGTTTACTCGTACAAGTATACATTTTTAATACAAAACATCAAAATAAGAAATAGATAAGTGATAACTAAGTTCTGGTTTGTACGAATTGAAACTACATAATTAGCACTAATACACAATATATTGATAACAAAATGAAACTATATACAATATATATATATAATACAATGTTTGTAACCCTAACAAATAATAATAACATCAACAACAAGAACAAGTACTACTACTAACTACTACTAATAATAATAATCATAATCAAGTAAAGACAAACTATGCACAATAGTAACCACTTACAGAAACAGCAATGAAGACGAATAACATAATAAACAACAAACCTAAAACTATTCTAATAGTTTAAGTTTCATTAAGGGTACGTAGTTTACTTTGAATAATATATTAAGGGACGGAAATACATTGTAAATATAATAATAAAAAGGTTTTATAAAAATCACAAAATAAATAATATTTATAATAATAATAATTACAAAAATATATAATAATAATAATAATAATAATAATAATAATAACAATAATGAAAACAACAATAAATATACTACCACACGCAGCAATAACAATGCCAAAAATAATATAAACAAATCTGGATCCATTCTAATTTAGGTTAAAGGAGCCCACCTCGCATAATTTCTCTTTCTCTCCCTCTCTCTTTGGCTTGTATCCATTCGGCCCCATTCAGCCTACTGTTTTAAGACGTTTATCCCCATCCAGGTGTCAATATTTTTCTGGCGAGCGGTAGCGAAGAAAGAAAAGGAGAGAAAGATAAAAACAAAAAAAACGGTGACCCTCCTTAAGTTTTTGATCGAGGGTGCGCGGTGTACTTTGCATAATTTATTAGGAAACCAAGGCATTTTTAGACTCACATTCCCCCGAATATAAGTTCCACAGATTTATATCTCGTGAACAAGAGATTTTAATTAACATCTATCGACCTGCTTACGTCAGTCGGAGAGAGAGAGAGAGAGAGAGAGAGAGAGAGAGAGAGAGAGAGAGAGAGAGAGAGAGGAGTGAGAATGAGAGTGAGAGCGAGAGTTAAAATGAACGTTAAGACAAAATAATGGTTGACAAATTGATGAATCTATAGTAGGTAATAGATTGACAAATAATATTATAATAGGTAGATGACAAATGATTGATACATAATAGATAATAGAAGATAATATAATAATGATTGATACATAATAGATAATAGAAGATAATATAATAATGATTGATACATAATAGATAATAGAAGATAATATAATAATGATTGATACATAATAGATAATAGAAGATATAATAATATGATTGATACATAATAGATAATAGAGATAATATAATAATGATTGATACATAATAGATAATAGAAGATAATATAATAATGATTGATACATAATAGATAATAGAAGATAATATAATAATGATTGATACATAATAGATAATAGATAATATAATAATTATTGATACATAATAGATAATAGAAGATAATATAATAATTATTGATACATAATAGATAATAGAAGATAATATAATAATTATTGATACATAATAGATAATAGAAGATAATAATTATTGATACATAATAGATAATAGAAGATAATATAATAATGATTGATACATAATAGATAATAGAAGATAATATAATAATGATTGATACATAATAGATAATAGAAGATAATATAATTATTGATACATAATAGATAATAGAAGATAATATAATATGATGATAATAGATAATAGAAGATAATATAATAATGATTGATACATAATAGATAATAGAAGATAATATAATAATCGATAGTATTGAATCTTTGGTTAGAACACAATTTTTTGGGACAATAAACACTATGGTACGAACCACCCAGATTTAAGGGGAGGCAGTTGTTTTTTCCAGTCCTCCTCCTCCCTCATGTTTAGCCCTCGTAGTTATGACATTTCAAGACTTTCGCCCCATTAGTTTAGCGATTTTCAGACCCTTTACCCCATTTCTTTGCCAATATTCAGACCTTTCGTGCCATTTAGGTGTCGATTTTTTCCTGGCGAGCGATAGCGAGTCTGTATTTTAAGAGGAATCGGCCTTCGGCCGGGACATTTTTCTACCGAAAAATGTACACATTTATATTGAAGGGGGGGGGGGGGGGGTACTGAGGTACAGTACCTCAGATCTTTTCTAAGCTGAATAGCATCGTCTCATAGTGTCCAGAATATAATGAAAAGGACGTCACCGGAACAGAACGGATTAACCCTTACAGTGCCGGCAACGTATCTTTTATTTAATTTCAGCTACATTTAGACGATTTTATGAAGCTTATGAAAGATATATAGTTGCTAAAAGGATTAATTGAGATAGACTATAACCCTTTAACCCGTACAGTATCGGTGACGTCCTTTTCATTATTTTCTGGCAGCTATTAGACGATTTTTATCAGTTTAGGAAGGACCTCTAGCAATATCAAGGCTTCAAACTATCTCAACCAACCCTTTAAACTACCACAGATCTTTCCTAAGCTCCATAATATCGTCTAAATATAGCTAGAATACAATATAACACACGTCGCTGGTACTCAGAAGGTTGATGGGTAGATGTCCTTCTAAAGATGAATAAAATCGTCTAGTGATTGCCAGAATATATAAAAAAGGACGTCACCGGTACAGAAGGGGTTAACAAGCTTAAGGGGAGACAGACCGTTTTTCTGGACCCTCTTCTCCCTATTGTTTAGCCCCACTAGTTTTGCGATTTTAAAACGTTGGTTCCATTAGTTTGGGGATTTTATGACCTTTCGCCCCAATTTATTTGTCAATATTAGGACCCATCGTGCCATTTAGGTGTCGATTTTTTCCTGGCGAACGATAGCGAGCCTGTAATTTTAGGAGGAATCGGCCTTTGGCCGGGAAATTTTTCTACCTAAAAATATACAAATCTATCTTGAAGGAGGGGTGTATAGGGGGTGTTTTTCTAAGATTGATGGAAGTCTAGGGAGGAAACTAAAACATATATGAATAAATGAATTAATAGACCAAACAAACAGTCACTGTCCCCTTAAACTGTAGAAAATGGAGCTTCGGTGACCACAAATCATGGTTCAAATAGCACCTATGACCTTCCTCGGACCCTCACCATAACCAATACCCTCTTTACCGCTTTACCTTGAAAACTGTAGCCAGGTGAAATACAAACACTGCTAAACATTATCTAGAAACACTGACCTGTACATATATATAAGTAGAAGTGTGTTAGAGAGAGAGAGAGAGAGAGTACAAAGTACAAAGGAGTACAAAGGAAATCAAGCAACAACAGTTCTAGTGACCCTTCTAGGCTGCTTGTCCTCCAACACACTGAGGATCAAGTGTCCAAACAGTGGTTTAGAGTGGGTAAGGGAACATTGGAAAGGGAACTACTGCCCTGGAACTAATGTCCGTGGCAGTGCTAGGAAGTTAGTAGGGGACATATGGGTTAGTAACTGAGGGGAGGATAAAATAAAGTTATTCATTTACAAACGCAGTCAGTCGCGGGTTTGATGCGAGATATTTGTCTAGGCGGAGTTTAAATGAATCAACGGTGCTGCAGTCTATAACGTCTCGGGGAAGCCCATTCCACAAGTTGACAACTCGATTGAAGAAGAAATTCTTAGATTCGTGTGAGTTAAAAGATTTACCAATAATTTTGCAACCGTTTCCCCGCGTGTAATTAGATTGGTCGATAGTGAAGTACTTACTACAGTTCATATTGTCGATGCCTCTGATGATTTTGAACACTTGAATTAAGTCACCTCTTAATCTGCGCTGGGTTAAAGGAAATAGATTTAATTCTCTAAGACGCTCTTCGTATGGTTTGTTCTTTAGGCTAGATATAATTTTGGTAACTCTACGTTGAACTCGTTCTAGCTTGTTTATGTCTTTTTGGTAATAAGGGCACCAGGATTGAACGCAGTATTCCAGAAGAGGGCGGACTAAGGAATTGTAAAGGGTTAGGATAACGTCTTTGGATTTATGCTCAAATGACCTGCCTATAAAGCCAATTATATTGTTTGCCTTCTTAACAACTTCTGAACATTGTTGACTCGGTTTTAGGTTACTCGATATTGTTACTCCCAGATCGGTTTCTCTGTTTACATTCTTAAGCTGAGTGCTATTCATCGAATAGTTTGCTAGAGAGAGAGAGAGAGAGAGAGAGAGAGAGAGAGAGAGAGAGAGAGATGACGTCAGTATCTTTTATCTTATGAGTGTGTTGGAGAGAGAGAGAGAGAGAGAGAGAGAGAGAGAGAGAGAGAGAGAGAGAGAGAGAGAGAGAGAGAGAGAGAGAGAGAGATATGACGTCAGTATCTTTTATCTTACCTGAGGTTAGTTGGAAGCACGGATACCAACTCTATTTATGGACACTCGATGCCATAATTTCTCCCCACTCTCTTTAACTATCTATCTATCCATCTATATATATCTATCTATCTATCTATCTCTATCTAATTATCTCTCTCTCTTTCTCTCCATATGGCCTCATCTATTCTAACCCTTTAATGATCTAATTATTTCGGCTGTAATTATATTATTAGGCCTTGACTAACGTGATTGGCTATAAAGGCCAAAGAGAGAGAGAGAGAGAGAGAGAGAGAGAGAGAGAGAGAGAGAGAGAGAGAGAGAGAGAGAACAAAGGGTATACAGGAAGTCAAGCAACAGCAGACCTAGCGACCCCTCGAAGTTGCTTGTCCTGTAAATCACTGCTGTTCAAAGTGTCCAACAGTGGTTCCGAGTGGGTAAGGGACAATTGGAAAGGGAAGCACTGCCCTAAGACTAATGTTCTTGGCAGGGTTAGGAGCTGTTAGTAGGGAATATAACATAGTAGGGTTAATATAACATAGTAGGGTTAATATAACATAGTAGGGTTAATATAACATAGTATAACATAGTAGGGTTAATATAACATAGTAGGGTTAATATAACATAGTAGGGTTAATATAACATAGTAGGGTTAATAATATAACATAGTAGGTTTAATATAACATAGTATGGTTAATATAACATAGTAGGGTTAATATAACATAGTAGGGTTAATATAACATAGTATGGTTAATATAACATAGTAGGGTTAATATAACATAGTAGGGTTAATATAACATAGTATGGTTAATATAACATAGTAGGGTTAATATAACATAGTAGGGTTAATATAACATAGTATGGTTAATATAACATAGTAGGGTTAATATAACATAGTAGGGTTAATATAACATAGTAGGGTTAATATAACATAGTAGGGTTAATATAACATAGTAGGGTTAATATAACATAGTAGGGTTAATATAACATAGTAGGGTTAATATAACATAGTAGGGTTAATATAACATAGTATGGTTAATATAACATAGTAGGGTTAATATAACATAGTAGGGTTAATATAACATAGTATGGTTAATATAACATAGTAGGGTTAATATAACATAGTAGGGTTAATATAACATAGTATGGTTAATATAACATAGTAGGGTTAATATAACATAGTAGGGTTAATATAACATAGTATGGTTAATATAACATAGTAGGGTTAATATAACATAGTAGGGTTAATATAACATAGTAGGGTTAATATAACATAGTAGGGTTAATATAACATAGTAGGGTTAATAACATAACAAAGGTGCAAGTGGTCCTCGATGTATAATATTTTGTCACCAACCAACTTCACTTCTAAACTCAATTAATGAAATCAACAAATACATGTGGCATTCCAAGGACTCGAACCTAGGACACTCACACCGAAATTCCGCGCACTTATGAATTACGCTACCAATACAGTTAAAGAAATATGCACAAGCCTACGATTTATTATGCAGTTTCGAATCCTGCATATTAATCTGAGCATGTACATATATTCCAACTGCGCTATGGTAGCCTAATGTGTAGACTAATGGAAGGAGTAATTAATGGGGCACTTAACCCTCGGGAAGGCCTCCCTATAAATTGCTCTTGAACCAGAATGAATTATATATTTTCAACCAACCAACTTCACTTCTAAACTCAATTAATGAAATCAACAAATATATGTGGCACTCCAAGGACTTGAACCTAGGACACTCACACCGAAATTCCGCACACTTATGCATTAAACATCATTCATTTACAAAATATGCAATCAGTCTCGGGTTTAAAGCGAGGTGCTTGTCTTGGAGATGTTTAAAGTAATCCACGGTGCTGCAGTCTATAACATCTCAAGGAAGCCCATTTCACAAGTTCACAACTCGATTTAAAAAGACATTCTTAGACTCGTGCAAGTTAAAAGATTTACCAATAATTTTGCAACCATTTCCCCGCATGTAGTTTGATTGGTCGATCATAAAATACTCATTACAGTTCATATTGTCGATGCCTTTGGTGATTTTGAAGGCTTGAATTAGGTCACCTCTCAATCTGCACTGGGTTAAAGGCAATACATTAAATTCTCTAAGACGCTCCTCGTATGGTTTGTTTCTTAGACTAGGTATAATGTTGGTAACTCTACGTTGAACTCGTTAGTTTATCAATATATTTTTGGTAGTAAGGGCACCAAGATTGAACGAAATATTCCAGAAGAGGCCGATGGACTAGGGAATTGTAAAGTTTGAATATTACATCTTTGGATTTATGCTCGAATGACCTGCCTATAAAGCCAATTATTTTGTTTTGCCTTCTTAACAACTTCTGAACATTGTTGACTGGGTTTTAGGTTAATCGATATTGTTATTCTCAAATAAGTTTCTCTGTCTACACTCTTAAGCTGAGAGCCATTCAATGAATAATTTGCTTTCTCATTTCGGGTCCCGATATGGAGTACTTTACATTTATCCGCATTACAACTCATTTGCCAAATTTGAGACCAACATGTCATCTTATTTATGTTAGTTTGCATATCTTCTACATGTTCGTTTGAGAGTACAGTATTTGCAATTTATATATTGTCTGCAAACTTTGAGATTGTACATGTGAGGCCCTCATCTATGTCATTTATATAAACTAGGAAGAGAACTGACCCTAGAACCAATCCCTGGGGTATCCCGCTAGTTACATTGGTCCATTTCGATGCTTTACCGTTTATGACTGCCCTTTTCTTTCTTTCAGTGAGCCAATTTTCCATCCATCTCAACATTCCCCCTTGTATTCAATGCACTTTTAATTTGATCAATAAACGTTTGTGGGGTACTTTGTCAAAGGCCTTTTGAAAGTCAAGGTATCAACTTGGGGTGGTATTCTTAAACCATTCTTTCCCTTCGCAACGCTTGATACCGAACGACTATTGTGGGTATGAGTGTTGTTTATAGAGATTAGACGGATGAGCACACCCATTTCTGAAGCTAACGTAATTTTTCAAGCTATTTCGTCCATTAACGGTGCTGCGAAGGGAAAGAATCGTTTAAGAATACCGCTCTATTTAAGGGAGCCCACCTCGCTTGTTTTCTCTTTCTCTCCCTCTCTCTTTGGCTTGTATCCATCCGGCCTCATTCAGCCTACTGTTTTAAGACGTTTACCCCCATCCAGGTGTCAATATTTTCCTGGCGAGCGGTAGCGAGCCAGCATATATATATTTTTGTTTTGACAGCAAGCTAAATTTGTACATTTTTCGATAGAAAAATGTCTCTGGGGAAGCCGGATTTCTCCATACAATGGTGGCTTGCTATCGCTCGCCAGGAAAAAATCCACACCTGGATGGGGATACACGCCTTAAAACAGTTGGCTGAATGGGGCCGAATGGATACAAGCCAGGGAAAGAGAGAAAAGGAGAGAAAGTAAAAAAAGCCGGTGGCCCCCCTTAAGGAAATCAAGGGAGCAATCTCAAAGCCCACAATTTCTTATCACGGGAAATTTAATTATTTCCTTTTCAAATTTGTTTTTAATTTCTTTGTTTATTTCTCTGAATACAAGTACTTCTTTGTAAACATTGAATAATTGTTAGCTGGTAACTTTAAGGGAGTGTTATAAATTGTCATCAGGTTAAATAGGTCACAATCACGCAGTCGGTAGCCAATTCTGACATACTTAAAAAGTTATAATATGGACCAGTAATCCATTCAATAAAGATCAAATACAGTATAAAAGACAACAACACGAACAGACAAACACCGAAAGCAGGCAATACTTCCTACAATATCACTCATCCGTTAGACTCTACAATCATTGTTCTTTGATCATACGATATACATTTCTATCGAAAAACTGATTTATTAATACAGGTGGGTGCAATCTGCCAATTGTGTCAAGTTATACAGGTCAAACCTTTCAATTAATTTCCCTTGTTAACATTCTCTATTCTTTCCACTAATTTACAAATTATCTTGCTTCCCTAGTTCCCTTTTCACGCCAAGCTTTGACATTCACTAAAACCGGATTTACACCAGGTCTTTCTCCGGCAATATTTCACTCAACTTTATTCGGAAAACACTTTGATTATATTATTTGTCACTGATATTGGCAACTGGACTCTAGGTAGGTTATTGTAGGTGACATAATTGTTATAAAAGTACGTTTCGCAAGCTTCAAGATCAAAGGTTCAGATAAACATTCCGGGAATGGGCTCGTGTAAATTCACCTTTAGGCATCATCACATATAATCTTCTTCTTGGCTGTCCACGTAGGTTACTGTCATTAAAAAGGTTGATACCAATATTTTTAGTAATATGGGAACATTTGTTTGTCAGCAGCAGGAATATTAAAGTCACCACCGTATTTCACGACATACCATAAACTTCAATATTATCGACATTTTGTTTTGTTGAAAAAGTAGTATATCTGTCTTGGATCAAATTACTGTGTCAATTTGGTCCATGTAATACAAATTGAATATATCACTATATATATATACTGTATATATATATATTTTTGTTTTCTTATCTCTTTTTCTACATTCCAATTACTCCCTCTCAGAGCCTGTACATCCAACTGCTCAACACGGTGAAGCCCTTGAGGTCTTGTTCCAGTCCAGGGAGTGAGACATGTGAAGCACTAAGTGTTCTACTCACGGCTCGAAGCAGCCCCATCTCTGAAGCTGATTTGCCTTCGTGCTTCACTGTCTCAGACCCTCGGACCCTCACTCTCAGAATGCCACCTATTGAGAGATTAACTCACTAGGCATCGCGCGCCCGCCTATAGCATATTTTGAATATGGGAATATTCATAGAGTGTCATATGATCTGTTATTCCTAATAAGTGAAGAGCTTATGAATTAACCTCTATATTGCAAAACATATAAAAAACATGAATCAAATTCCTTCGACCCCTTCAGTATGTGACGACTTTTTATATATTGTCCTGGGCTGATATCAATAGACATTGTGTTTGGATTAGATCGGGTCTGTGAGAAACAAAGGGTATTGAAGAGGTTGTACAGATTCAATTCCTGGGGATATTTGCTAACTGAATTAACATAATCTTGTTTTAGCCGAACTATAACAAAACTCTTGCCATTTTGGTTTAAAGGATATAAGACCTTTTCCACCGCACCACCTTTGGGTTCACTGCTGACCTATCACACCTACCTTATCATCTCATGACTCTCTCTCTCTCGCTCTCTCTCTCTCTACATATATATATATATATATATATATATATATATATATAAATCTTGTTGCCTTTAATGCTCCCAAAACCCAATTTCACAATCTATCTACCTGTCCGGAACTCCCAGCGGACTATCCCTTATTCTTCAACAATACAAAAATCAATCCTTTATCTTCTCTCAATATTCTTGGTGTCTCTTTTTCTTCTGCTCTCACTTGGAAGGACCATATTACCAATCTTGCTAAGGCAGCCTCCCAGAAACTGGATGTGCTCAATCGCCTCAAGGGGTTCTTTACCCCTGCACAGCTTCTTGCTCTGTACAAGGGCACAGTGCATCCTTGTATTGAGTATTGTTCACATGTGTGGGGAGGATCCTCTCACACCGCACTCCTAGGCAAAGTAGAAAGGAAGGCCTTTCGTATCATCAATTCCCGCCCACTCACCAACTCTCTCTCTACGCCGCAATGTTGCATCTCTCTCGCTATTCTATCCCTACTAGAATAATCAGTGCTCCTCAAAGCTCTCCCAGTGTATACCACCTCCTCTACGTAGGGTACGTGGTACCCGTCTTGCAACACAATTCCACCCCTACTCTGTGCAACTCCCCAACCCAAGACTGAAACGATACTCTCAGACTTTCTTCTATTCAACAGCTGAGCTCTGGAACTCTCTCCCAGAATCAGTCTTTCCCTCCTCCTATGACATAAATTGCTCCACACTCAGTCTGTCCAGGCATTTTGGCTCGAACGTCCCTTGAATTTGGCCCTGTCACTCTCTCAACTATGTGGGAGACACTCGCTACAGGCAGTTCTGCCTTTTGTCTCCCTCACTCACATAGAAACAAAAATATAGATAGGTAGATAGATGTATATAGATAGATAGATAGACAGATAGATAGATAGATAGAGTTATATCTCATTTACACACGCTTTATTTAAATAATACCAATTCCTCTTCCTTCTTCTTCTTTCTTCTCTAATTTCTTCCAATAATAAGAAGTGTTATGTAATGAAGTTTATCTACTTAATCCTGGTGATACATTAAACTAACATATTAGTTGTCGGTAGTAACAGAGTTTGTATGAATGTTTTGCAACAATATAAAATGAGATAATGAATATGTTCTCATAAAACCTTATTGTAGTGTTTATGGACATAGCTAATATATATGCTAAACATTGTGACAGCGCACTAAGGTTAAAGAGGGTCACCGGCTTTTTTTTATCTTTCTCTCCTTTTCTTTCTTTCCATGGCTTGTATCCATTCGGCCCCATTCAGCCAACTGTTTTAAGACGTTTATCCCCAACCAGGTGTCGATTTATTTCTGGCGAGCGATAGCAATCATTGTATGGAGAAATCCGGCTTCGCCGGAGAAATTTTTCTATCGAAAAATGTACAAATTTAGCTTGCTGTCAAAAACAAAATATATATATGCTGGCTCGCTACCGCTTGCCAGGAAAATATTGACACCTGGATGGGGATAAACGTCTTGAAACAATAGCTGAATGGGGCCGAATGGATAAAAGCCAAAGAGAGAGGGAGAGAAGAGAAAACAAAAAAGCGGGGTGGGCTCCCTTAAGTCTTTTGAAAAAATATAAGATAAGCTAAAGAAGAAGGAAAGAACTACAGATATAAGAGGTAATCAATCTATTGGAATAGATAATTGAAGTATTGTCAAGGAAGTGACGTCATTATCACACACTTAAGGGGGCATTATTTAATTTATGTATTTTTATTTATCTTTATTATTACCGGTATATATATTTGTTTATCTTTATTATTACCGGTATATATATTTGTTTATCTTTATTATTACCGGTATATATATTTGTTTATCTTTATTATTACCGGTATATATATTTGTTTATCTTTATTATTACCGGTATATATATTTGTTTTAGTTTGCTCCATAGACACCAATCAAGCTTAATATAAAAGATCCCAAAGACCCTCCTTCGAGATAGATTTGCAAATTTGTTGGTAGAAAAATGTACCGGCCGAAGGCCGGTTCCTCCTAAAATACAAGCTCGCTATCGCTCGCCAGAAAACAATTGACACCTACATGTCACGAAAGGTCTTAATATTGACAAAGAGATGGGCGAAAGTCTTAAAATTTAAAAACTAATGGGGTTAAACATGAAGAAGAAGGGGGTTCAGGAAAATACAAATACTTCCCCTTAAGAGTACCGAAGGACATAAACTGCCCCTTAAGAGTACCGAAGGACATAAACTGCCCCTTAAGAGTACCGAAGGACATAAACTGCCCCTTAAGAGTACCGAAGGACATAAACTGCCCCTTAAGAGTACCGAAGGACATAAACTGCCCCTTAAGAGTACCGAAGGACATAAACTGCCCCTTAAGAGTACCGAAGGACATAAACTGCCCCTTAAGAGTACCGAAGGACATAAACTGCCCCTTAAGAGTACCGAAGGACATAAACTGCCCCTTAAGAGTACCGAAGGACATAAACTGCCCCTTAAGAGTACCGAAGGACATAAACTGCCCCTTAAGAGTACCGAAGGACATAAACTGCCCCTTAAGAGTACCGAAGGACATAAACTGCCCCTTAAGAGTACCGAAGGACAAATACTTCCCCTTAAGAGTACCGAAGGACATAAACTGCCCCTTAAGAGTACCGAAGGACATAAACTGCCCCTTAAGAGTACCGAAGGACATAAACTGCCCCTTAAGAGTACCGAAGGACAAATACTTCCCCTTAAGAGTACCGAAGGACATAAACTGCCCCTTAAGAGTACCGAAGGACATAAACTGCCCCTTAAGAGTACCGAAGGACATAAACTGCCCCTTAAGAGTACCGAAGGACAAATACTTCCCCTTAAGAGTACCGAAGGACATAAACTGCCCCTTAAGAGTACCGAAGGACATAAACTGCCCCTTAAGAGTACCGAAGGACAAATACTTCCCCTTAAGAGTACCGAAGGACATAAAACTGCCCCTTAAGAGTACCGAAGGACATAAACTGCCCCTTAAGAGTACCGAAGGACATAACTGCCCCTTAAGAGTACCGAAGGACATAAACTGCCCCTTAAGAGTACCGAAGGACAAATACTTCCCCTTAAGAGTACCGAAGGACATAAACTGCCCCTTAAGAGTACCGAAGGACATAAACTGCCCCTTAAGAGTACCGAAGGACATAAACTGCCCCTTAAGAGTACCGAAGGACAAATACTTCCCCTTAAGAGTACCGAAGGACATAAACTGCCCCTTAAGAGTACCGAAGGACATAAACTGCCCCTTAAGAGTACCGAAGGACAAATACTTCCCCTTAAGAGTACCGAAGGACATAAACTGCCCCTTAAGAGTACCGAAGGACATAAACTGCAAAGAAACTCAAGCGCAAATCATAAGTTTTGATATACAGGGGTGAAGGGAGGGGGGGGGGGGGAGGTTACTGTTTAGGGATAGATATATATAAATACAATATGCATTAACCATACCATCGATTTCTGTCAAGCAACTTCAATAATTCGTCAGACTGAATAGTTTTGGATAGTCAGAAAACCCAGATTAACCATTTCAATATTAGGACCTTTCTTTAATTTTTTGGGGTACCATCATATTATTTGATGTAGTTTTGAGAGGCCCCTTTGATGTCATCGAGGTACAAACTCTCATTATACACCTTTAAACTGCCACATATTCTTTATATACTACCTAATATATATTGTCTAATCATTGCCGCGCTTAAGGGAGCCCACCTTTTCTCTCTTTCTCTGGCTTGTATCCATTCAGCCCCATTCAGCCAACTATTTTAAGACGTTTATCCTCATCCAGGTGTCGATTTCTTCCTGGCGAGCGATAGCGAGCCAGCATTGTATGGATAAATCCAGCTTCGCCGGAGACATTTTTCTATCGAAAAATGTACAAATTTAGCTTGCTGTCAAAACAAAAATATATATATGCTGACTCGCTACCGCTCGCTGGGAGAATATTGACACCTGGATGGGGTAAACGTCTTAAAACAGTAGGCTGAATTGGGCCGAATGGATACAAGCCAAAGAGAGAGGGAGAGAAAGAGAAAACAATCGAGGTGGGCTCCCTTAACAACATTAGATTACTGTAAAGGGGTATCAGCCTTCGATATAAAGGGGTATCAGCCTTCGATATAAATGATGCGGTAGGTTGGTCGTGTGTCACCGGGTTATTTCTAAGTTGAGGTTCTAACATTGGAAGCTATAGGTAGCGCCAGCAAACTTGACAATAATCTTGACCCCTTTACTTCTTATAACTCGAAATGAATGAAAGCAGTCGGGCTAACGTTTATATCATTTGGGAAGAAGAGTCTACCAGGAAATAAGTGTGGATATTTACAGCCAAATTGTTCTAGGCCCTTTTGAGTTACAGAGAGGTCAGGGATCAAGATTATTGTCACGTTCGTTGGCGCTACCTATAGTGTAGGGAGAGGAGGGGGTTGGGATGTATCGTCACTATTCAAGATTTTATGATTATTATTACTAATATTTGTATTTTTAGTTTGCTCCCTAGACCTCTATCAACCTTAAAAAAACACCCCCAAGACACCCCTTCGAGATAATTTTTTAAATGTTTCGGTAGAAAAAGAGAGAGAGAGAGAGAGAGAGAGAGAGAGGGGGGAGGGGTATAAATAGGTAGACAGACAGATAGATACAACGAGAGTCAACCCAACAAAAGCCACAGGAAGCAGGGTAAATAATGATCCCAAGCCCTTCTCCTCCTCCCCTCCCCCACCCCCCTCCTACCACTACCTACTTCATCTCTACATTAACTTTCGCTTCTCTCTCTCTCTCTTTCTTTCTCTCTCTCTCTATCTCTCTCTTTCTAATGTCAAAAGTAAATGCCCTAGGTATCAATACAGAGGTCACAAATTGGATAAAAAGTTGGCTAACAGGTAGACAACAACGAGTGGTAATCAATGGTGTTTCTTCTGAGTGGATTGCAGTCACTTCTGGAGTTCCACAGGGATCTGTCCTTGGCCCACTTCTGTTTATCACATATGCCAATGACAACGATATTGGTCTGTTGAGTGTGATATCCAAGTTTGCAGATGACATAAAGCTTGGAATGAATGTGAAAGACCTCAAAGATGTTGAACAGCTCAAGATGGACCTCAGCAGACTGGGTGAATGATCAGAGACATGGCACTTGGCGCTTGGCACATGGCACTTGCACTTGGAAAAGTGCATGGTGATGCATATTGGCCAAGCAAACCCCAATTCAGGCTATTCGCTATTAGGAATGCCTCTGGAAGTGACTGACTTGGAAAAGGATTTGGGTGTTCTGATTAGCAGTGACCTAAAGTTTTCCAAGCAGTGCATTGAAGTAGAGAAGAAAGGTCAGATTAGCCTATATTAAGAGGCAATTTGATTATAGAAATAAGGAAATAGTCCTCACACTTTACAACGCTCTAATACGGCCTCTCCTGGAGTATGCTGTTCAATTCTGGTCTCCAGCACTCAGGAAAGATATAGAGCGACTGGAAAGCGTACAAGCTAGAGCTACAAAGCTTATTCCATCGCTTAGAAAACTGAGCTATGAGGACCGGTTGAGAGCTTTTGATATCTTTCCGTTGGAGACACGCAGACTACGAGGTCAGCTCATTGAAGTATTTAAAATACTTAATGGGTTTGACAATGTGGATTATAGCAAAATATAAATACAACACGCAACCATGGCTGGAAACTGAAATTGAAAAGGTTCAGCACTAGTATTTGTGGACACTTTTTCACATATAAGATCTGTTCTACCTGGATCAAACTTCCCTCCGAAGTTGTAAACAGTTCTGCAGTAGCGCAGTTCAAGAAGAGAGTAGATGGTATTTTGCACACTCTGTAATGAATGTAGTTCACTAAACAGTCTCTCTCCTTCCAATTCCAGTATCTCCTCGGAATGGACCGCATGGTCTCCGAGATACTAACTATTCCTTGTAACTCATTGTAACTCTCTCTCTCTCTCTCTCTCTCCACCACGGCAGCAGTACCTATAATGAGCTCCTCGGTATGGAAGTAACAACCTCCACAATATTTTCCGGCAGAACTCGTCCCAGCTCAGAAATACGGGCCCGAGGGGGAAGCCGCGTCGTTTTTGTTCGGGTTTTCTTGGTTGTCACAAAGTCGTCATTGGGAAGCTATTTATATTCTTGTCCTGAGGCTGTAGGTAGGCTTATAGAATCTTATTGTTTATTTTTATGTAACTGTACCTTAACCCTTTCTGTACCGGTGACGTCCTTTTAACTGTATTATGGCTACTATTTGACGATATTATTCAGTTTCAATAGGGCCTTTAGCAATTAACAGGTTTCGAACTATCTCACTTAATCCCGTATACTACCACAGATCCTTCTTAAACTGTATACACTCGTCTTAATATAGCTAGAATAAAATTAAAAAGACGTCACCGGTACAGTAGGGGTTAATCTCAGTACAAGCTTTTGAGTGTCTGTAACTATTTGAGGTTAAACATATACATTTCTGGAGGCTATCATTAAGCTTATTATATATTCACCTTAATGTTTGCGTCTATATAATTATATCTAAGGACACAATATATATATATATATATATTTTGTTTTCTATGTGAATGAGGGAGGCAAAAGGCAGAACTGCCTGTAGCGAGTGCTTCCCCCAGAGTTAAAAGGGTAACAGGGCCAAAATCAAGGGACGTTCGAGCCAAAATGCCTGGACACACGGAGTTTGAAGCAACTTAAGTCAAAGGAAGAGGGAAAGACTGATTCTGGTAGAGTTCCAGAGCTCATCTGTTGAATAGAAGAAAGATTGAGAATAGCGTTTCATTCTTGGGTTGGAGAGTTGCACAGAGTAGGGGTGGGATTGTGTTGCAAGACGGGTGGTACGTGCTCTACGAAGAGGGGGGGGGGTGATATACACTAAGAGCTCTGAGGAACACTGATTATTGTAATAGCGGTAGAATAGTGAGAGATGCAACATTGCGGCGAAGAGAGAGAGACTGCAGATAATTGGTGAGTGGACGTGAGTTAATGAGACGGAAGGCTTTCCTTTCTACTTTGTCCAGAAGTGCTGTGTGAGAGGATTTCCCCCACACGTGTGAACAATACTCAACACATGGACGCACTGTGTCCCTGTATAGAGCAAGAAGCTGCTCAGAGGTGAAGAACCCCCGGAGGCGGTTGAGCACACCCAGCTTCTGGGAAGCTGTTTTAGCAAGAGTGGTAATATGATCTTTCCAAGAGAGATCAGAAGAAAAAGAGACATAGCTGGCTATCGGTAAGCTTCTCGATCTTATTAATTATTTATATATTTCAATATTCCTAAATAAGTGCCAGTTCTTCCATACTTGTAACTAATGAGACGATAAAAATACACTTGTCTGTAGGCTGTAGTTGAGCTGTTTGTCCTTGGGTTATTGGTAAGCTTATCTATTGTCTGTAGGCTGTAGTTGAGCTGTTTGTCTGTGGGTTATTGGTAAGCTTATCTATTTTATATATTTCTATATACCTAAGTCTCAGTACCAGATTTTCAGTACATGTACAGTATTGAGACGCAAAAAATATACTTCTGTGAAGGTTATGATATGTAAGTGTATATTTCTATCTTACTATTGATTTCTATATAATTCTACCAAAGAACACAAAGTCTATCAAACTCGTTTGTAGGCTCTAGGTATACTTATCGCGTTATCTTTCTATTTCTTTTGTATAGTATTTAAATATCCATACCATATTTTCAGTATTTGTAACTATTGAGATGCTAGCAATATACTTGTGTACGGACAAGGTTTTCAGTTCGGGTAACTATTGGGAGAATACAAATATATTTGTTTGTAGGTTGTAGGTAAGATTTTTAAAATCTTGGTATTTATGTATGTATAATTATATCAAAGATGTCAGCACTTGTAGCTGTAGGGAGGCTTAGAGGTATATTTGACGGCAAATAGATGACACTAGGCACTGTACTCACACCACTCACCGCTACTGAATAAGCTGTGTAGCTGAATCACACTCTATTTCATGCCATACAAGATAGGATTAAGTAACACCCCGTTCTTAACATTAATCATCAATTACAAACCCCAATGTACTTGAATAAACTAATGAAAGCATATGGTCCTCCAGGGATACGAACTCGGGACACTACACCCAGAACATTAACACCTAAACCATTACACCACCAACACAGTTAATTAAATGAATCACACTTTATTTTTTTCTGCCAACAAAGTTGAACGGAGGTTATGATGAGGCCATAGAATGCGTATTTTCTGATCTATCGACTATATCCGATTGGGGCAGACATAACCTTGTTGTTTCAATGCTTCCGAAACCCAATTTCTCCATCAATCTACCTATCATAATCTTCCACACGACTATCCCTTCCTCTTCAACACACACAAATGACCCCTTCGTCTTCTTTTCATATTCCTGGTGTTTCTATTTTATATGAGATTCTTGGAAAGACCATATTGCCACCCTTGCTTAAGCAACTTCAAACTCTGGAATTGTCTCCCTCAATCTATCTTTCCCTCATTCTATGACTTAATCTACCTCAAACTCAGTATATGCAGACATTTTGACTCTAACGTACCTTGAGTTTTTCTCTCTATCATTCTTTTAGTTTTGGATTAGGACACTTGTTACAGGCAGCATTGTCTTTTGTCTTGATCATACACATAGAAAAATGGCGAGAGGACACTCATAGTAAAAATTCAGAATACCGTATGGAGTGTTGCAGCCAATTCCATTAAGCAAAACATAATTAGTAAGTATCGGGCGTGGAAATTAGGTAATTTATGTCAAGGACGGTGGCAGTAAAACTCACGCATCACGCCAACTTGCCGGGGCTCACAAAAAACTGTCTTTGTTCATATTATTTCTGCAGCAGCTTGGTTATGGCCTTGAAGCAGCTTTGTTGGGAAATGTGTATACAGTTAATATAGTAGTTTTATTTAAATAATGTCAGCAATGAGATACCTTGTTTTATGTACATTCAGAGAACACACACTCATAATAAGTAAGTAAGTATATACGTTTATTTTTTGCCACAGTAAATTACATCATGATATTATATACATTGTTTATCAGTGACAGAGCTCGTAGGAGTTCGTGAATCACTAGTATTTTATATTGTGCAAGTATACTATTATGTATACAGTTAGCTTATTATGTATATGTTTATATTGTGCAAGTATACTATTATGTATACAGTTAGCTTATTATGTATATGTTTATATTGTGCAAGTATACTATTATGTATACAGTTAGCTTATTATGTATATGTTTATATTGTGCAAGTATACTATTATGTATACAGTTAGCTTATTATGTTATATGTTTATATTGTGCAAGTATACTATTATGTATACAGTTAGCTTATTATGTATATGTTTATATTGTGCAAGTATACTATTATGTATACAGTTAGCTTATTATGTATATGTTTATATTGTGCAAGTATACTATTATGTATACAGTTAGCTTATTATGTATATGTTTATATTGTGCAAGTATACTATTATGTATACAGTTAGCTTATTATGTATATGTTTATATTGTGCAAGTATAATATTATGTATACAGTTAGCTTATTATGTATATGTTTTACATGAACTAAAAATGTAATCGTATGGAATATTTATTTTAAAGATTTAATGGATGCCTCAATTTCGATGGCTGTATTTGCATACATTAAACATAAGGGACACGAATGTTTATGAGTGACTATACAAATGATGTGAAGCCACTACTTGGAGCCTTCAACATAATAATTCACATTCAAGATTTGTCCTTGTATATTGAATTTTTATGACCTATTAACAGTAAGCATTATAAACATAACTAAATAGACACACAATAGATATAATTAAGCTTCTTTCACACAAATATTTTTCCCTTAATCAACTATAGCCTGACAATTTATGAGGTAAACTTCTAAAATAATTATGTCACCTAAATTATACCATCTTCAATTATATTTCCGATGCCAGGGAAAAAAATTGCATTAACATTGTCGGAACAATGTTGACCATCGAAGGTTTATCCCCTTACTCTCAATATTATGTCACACTTCAAACGCGTCAACAATAGGCTAACTTAACCCGTCCAATCCCAGCAACGGCTACTAGCCGTCAGTAGATAAGTCACTCCCTAGTCCCAGCAACGGCTAGGAGCCGTCAGTAATGTACTTTCCTTGTAACTGTCTGTACCAGGCGGTGCCTGGTACCACGACCGTTTGGGCACTGATCTCGATATGGCAACACTTCTCAGCTTATATAAAGCCCACTGAAGGCTGTCACCTGATCATTGGCTCTCGTCATCGGCCAATCAGCTTCCTGCCCTACCACCTGCCTCTCCACACTACCATGGCCACCAACAACATTACCTGTGGTACTGTCAAAAGGTACAATTATAAGGCTGGCTATGGCTTCATAACGACGAAGAACAATGAGGATGTCTTCTGCCACCACACCAACATTAGCAACAACAACAACAACAACAACAGCAAGAAGAAAGCCTCACTAAGAAATGGTGAATCAGTGACATTTACCATCCAAACAGGGAGACAGGGATGTGAAGCTACCAACATCACAGGCCCTGAAGTAGCTCCAGTTAAGGGCTCCTCTTTCTCCCCACGGAATGCTCCACCAAAGTCGACACCACCTACAACTACAGCACACGGGGAAGCAGTACTGAGGGCCAAGATCTTTGCCTGTATTCAGTCAGCCATGGCCATTGCTGGCTCAGACAAACACCAACTCTGCCAGCTAATCCCCTGTCTGTTCTCACACAACAATCTACCCACCATCACCATACCTCAGAAGGCCTTCTCCACGACCCCTGCAAACATCAAAAGGGCGTTAACAAAGAGGAAGCCCCCCAAGACGCAAGATCATCGAGTTCCAGAACTACAGGAATCTCCAACTCTTCACATCTATGAACAACACCTAGAAGAGGACGAGACACCAATGGAACCCAAGGAAGCCATAGCATCACCACCAACTTCCCCCATCATCAAGCCAAAATCGCCCAGAAAGAGATCCCCAGGACCCCTCCTCCCCCTCCCGACAACCCGGAGACACCACCAAAAATCGCCAAGGAGCAGGAAACGGGAGAAGACACCATCGAGCTATCAGAATTAACACTGGGCAGCATTGGATTTATTTGTGACGTTTTTGAACAAGATCCCGACGTTATGAGGAAAGCATATTCTTATATAAATCAAGACGACTTGGAACGGACTCTCACATATGAAGGCAAAAACAAACTGAAAGCCAGACTCAAAAGATCAAACATAGACATCCCTAAGTTAAAATCATTCTTGTCAGCACTTTAGTAACTTTTTGTATGTTAAAACCATTCATTCAGCAACTTTTTGTATGTTAAAATCTATGTTAAAATCATTCATTTCAGCAATTTAGTAACTCTTTGTATGTTAAAATAATTCATTCAGTAACTTTTTGTATGTTAAAATCATTAATTTCAGCAACTTAGTAACTTTTTGTAATAATAAGATGAACAAATAAAAACAGCAAGGTGGACGGCCCACTAACTTTTCTCTTCCACTGTATTTCATCTTTCCTACTTTCTCTTCCCCCACCCACTCTGTGGTTCCTCTCTTTCCCCTCCCTACCTTAAAAAAAAACAAAAAACAAAAAAAAAAAATATAAAAAAAAAGAGAGCCAGTCTTCCTTCATCTCTTGAGGTGGAAAGTTGTTCTATCTTATCATTTTGGCCACATTGCTTGGGACAGGGAGGGACTTTTATTACCGTATCCTCCGGTACAAATATACCAAATAAATAGCAAATATGGCCCTGATATTATCAATAATATTATATTATATTTCTAAAATAATCTGAGAACGTGACTATCACTTCCTTGCGTCCTTTCTGCATAATATACAGTATGTATATTCGTATAATACACTAGATCTACCATCTGGAAAAATATATTGTGATTGTGTTCCGAGTGCTAGTTAATTTATCTTGAAGCTCTGGCCCCTAATAAATGACCAGAGATTATCAATATTCATAATATAACTTGTTTACAATATTACCAGCCAATGAAGTGAAAAATAAATTATCAATTCCAATATAACACAATAAGGAATTCTGTCAATAACAGATGGGTCAGAAATATTAAACCACAAACATAATTTATTCCAACAGATAAATTGTAGGACAGACAAGGTGCAAAAGGCACGATGATTAGGGGGAGGTTTTAAGTTTGTTTCCTAGACCTTCATCAAGCTTAAAATAACACCCCTTAGACCGTTTTCAAGATAAATTTGTATATTTTTCGGTAGAATAATGTCCAGACCGAAGGCTGGTTCCTCTTAAATTACAGGCTAGCTATCGGTCGCATGGAAAAAACCCGACACCTAAATGGCACGAACGGTCTTAAAATTGACAGAAATGGGGCGAAAGTTCATAAACTCGCCAAACTAATGGTGCGAACGTTTTAGAATTTAAAAAGCGATGGGAGTAAACATGAGGGAGAAAGGGGTCCAGAACAAAAAAATCCCTTAAGTGGAAATCTCCCCATAAGTGTGCCAGTTTAGGGATAGCAAATTGAACGCCTACACTTGGAGAGCAAACTGAGCTATTATGTTAACGTTAAGGGGGGTCACCGGCTCTTTTGTTTGATCTTTCTCTCCTTTTCTCTCTTTCCCTGGCTTGTATCCATTCGGCCCCATTCAGCCAACTGTTTTAAGACGTTTATCCCCATCCAGGTGTCGATTTTTTCCTGGCGAGCGATACCGAGCCAGCATTTTATGGAGAAATCCGGCTTTGCCGGAGACATTTTTCTATCGATAAATGTACAAATTTAGCTTGCTGTCAAAACAAAAATATATATATGCTGGCTCGCTGCCGCTCGCCAGGAAAATATTGACACCTGGATGGGGGTAAGCGTCTTAAAACAGTAGGCTGAATGGGGCCGAATGGATACAAGCCAAAGAAAGAGGGAGCGAAAGAGAAAAAAGCGAGGTGACTCCCCTTAACGTTAAATTACAGTATATTAGGTTAAGTTAAGACAGGTAAGGTGAATAAGAATAAATCAACACAATATTTCAAGACGTTCTATTTATTTTGTTGAGTATCCCTTGACGAGAATGTCCTCCTTCTGTGTTTACCCTTCCAATTGTCGTGAAATCAGTGAGCAGATACTAATTAGCAGCCTGGCAAAGACGATTTCAAACCAAACCTGAAACCTAATACCCTTTTTATTTATTCTAAAGACTATTAATAAATGTAATTAGTTATAGTTATGTTATATAGTAATAAATGTAATAAGTTATAGTTATGTTATATAGTTGTTGTCGTTGGAAGTAATGAAATGGCCAAAACAATTAAGTTGCATGTAAATGTTGTCTGTATTCCATCACATATTCACTCCATTCTTAAAACCATATGTTCCCGTTTAAGGGGGGTCACCGTTATTTTTGTATCTTTCTCTTTTTTTCTCTCTTTCCCTGGCTTGTATCCATTCGGCCCCATTCAGCCAACTGTTTTAAGACGTTTATCCCCATCCAGGTGTCGATTTCTTCCTGGCGAGCGATAGCAAACCAGCATTGTATGGAAAAATCCGGCTTCGCCGGAGACGTTTTTCTATTGAAAAATTTACAAATTTAGCTTGCTGTCAAAACAAAAATATATATATATGCTGGCTCGCTACCGCTCGCCAGGAAAATATTGACACCTGAATGGGG
>CM064495.1:32817010-32819510 GCA_032716605.1 Paralithodes platypus | reverse complement strand
CATGCCCCTGCAGTGAAAGGTGGTACTGACTGTATATACTGTTCAGGCCCCTGCAGTGAAAGGTGGTACTGATTGTATATACTGTTCAGGCCCCTGCAGTGAAAGGTGGTACTGATTGTAGGCTATATACTGTTCAGGCCCCTGCAGTGAAAGGTGGTAATGATTTAAGGGGATAGTGGCTGTTTTTTGGTCTACTTATTCAGTTTTTCATAACTTTTTTAGTTTCCTCCCTAGACCTCCATCCATTTTTCGGTAGAAAAAAAATGTCTGTCCTCTTTAATTTCCAGGCTCACTATCGCTCGCCAGGAAAACATCGACACCTAAATGGCACGAAATATCTTAAAATTGACAACGAAATGGGGCGAAAGGTGTTAAAATGGTCAAACTAATGGGCCGAACGTCTTAAATCCTCAAAACTAATGAAGATAAGCACGAGGGAGAAAGTGGTCCAGAAAACCGGCCCATCTTCCCTTAAGTGAACAATTCCAACACGCCGATGGAAGGTTTTGTAACATTATCTATAAACACATACTAGAGTCAGTGTTAGTATCAATCAATGTTAACTATCGACACACTCTTACACACACATACACAAACACACACACACACACACAAACACACACACACACATACTGTATTCTGTACACACACGCACATATTGCACACATACACACACTAATATATATATATTTTTTTCCTATGTTATTGAGGGAGGCAAAAGGCAGAACTGCCTATAGCGAGTGCCTCCCCCATAGTTGAAAGAGTGACAGGGCCAAAATCAAGGGACGTTCGAGCCAAAATGCCTGGACACACTGAGTTTGAAGCAATTTAAGTCATAGGAAGAGGGAAAGACTGATTCTGGGAGAGAGTTCCAGAGCTCAGCTGTATATAGTGTATATACTGAGCACTCACACATACTGCACTGTATACACGCACACACATACACAACACACGCTCATAAACAGGCTATCTTATTTTATGTAATATAGATGACTGAAATATGATTACCTCCACCTACACAGACTCACACACACACACACACTAGGTGACAGTTACAAAGTGGTGTACAATCTATCTTATTCTAGTTACATTGTAGTTTATCTTATTGTACCAGTACCTCCCTACAATCAACCTAGTTGTTCCCCAATTCGTCCCTCCGCCACGACCATTTCAAAGTCCAAGTCTCTCACTCTTGTCCTCTGTAGCGGGGAGGACCTTGTACTCCTGAGACATAGGAGTGCAGACCTGAGAAGAGAGAAAGAGAGCCGGCATCTCATCCAAGTTATGACTTGGCTTCTATGCTGGCGCTTTTTCTCCGATATTTGTTCAGCTAATCTGGCATAGAAGACACTTGCAGAAGGTCCCATACCTCCCGACGATGAGAAGACCAGAGGAGTAAAGCTTCCTTGATCCCTGTTCAAAATTCTTTCTTCATAAGCGCGTTTTTTCTCACTTTCGTTTCTCAAGTATGCCACACACACACACACACACACACAGACACACACAAACACACACACGGTACTTCATCACGCTCACTTGTAGAACCGTACTATATCTACCAACCTCACCCCAATTATCCCGGATATTCGTATAATAGATGGCAGAATATATCATCCTTTCCTCCTACACACGTCATACACACACGCAACACTCACACACACACATTCACGCCCATACACAAGCTAGCACGGACACACACAAACACATTCACACCCACGCACACACAAACACAGCCACACACGCACACATTCACACCCACGCACACACAAACACACATTCTAACACATACTTTCCACTTGGTTGCCATGGAGACTGATGAGGTGTGGGTTAAGTGGGATGGGCGTATTTGTTGGCTAATTTATAAATATTTTTATAATTTGTTTTAGTTTCCTCCCTAGACCTCCATCAAGCTTTAAGAAAACACCCATCAAGACTCTCTTTCATGATAAATGTGTAAATTTTTCGATAGAAAAATTTCCCGGCCGAAGGCCGGTTCCTCTTAAATAACAGGCTCGCTTTCGCTCGCCAGGAAAACATCGACATCTAAATAACACGAAAAGTCTTAATATTGACAAAGAAATAGGGAAACAAAGGTTTGAAAATTGACAAACTAATGGGTCGAACGTCTTATTATATGAAAACGAATAGGGCTAAACATGAGGAAGAAGGGTGACCAGAAAAACGGTCCATCTCCCCTTAACGAGAACATAGGTGTTTTTAGATGGACTTAGTGATGATGAGGGCCGCTCGGGAACCACTGGGCCCGAACATGGAAGATAATTGATAGTGGTGGGGAGGGAATTATTTAGATATACAGTATAATTATGTTAGAGAGAAAGAGTGAAAACAATTACAAGGAGTAACAAGGAATATTTCGTGTTATGCAACAAGTTGAATGCTTTAACATCTCGAGCTAATTAATTGAGAGAGGAGAATTAGGAAAATCTTCAACAGACCCTATGCATCCTAGCAATGAAAGCATACAACCCTTCCAGTACCT